>CM041788.1:28668841-29868841 GCA_023375725.1 Nephotettix cincticeps | reverse complement strand
TCTAAACGCCTTAAAAGGAATTACCATCATAATCAAATTAATGATTAACGTTTAGATAATAAAACGTAACCCATTAATTTAATATATTTAAAAGAAAGCATATAGAATAAAATAACGTATATAAGATAATACAAAAAATAAGTGTAAAACGTAATGAGACCAAATAAAACGTAATGCATTCATTCAATACATAGAAAAGAAAGCACATAGAATAAAATAAAGTATACAGGATGGTAAAAAATACAGACGCAACAATTGAATTTTAAGAGAATTTATTATAACCTAAAATATTAAAAGTGTAAATTATGACAGTGGCCTCATTAGAAATGAAGTGGAACATTAATGAATTTTTGTTGGTTACATAAGTATCCATCTTGCAGATGACTTACAAAAATTTAATTATTCAGAAATTTGTAGTTTTTTTACGATATCTAAAAACGCTTAAAAATAATTTGTACGTAACAAATTCCAATCGCAATGTAAAAGTAAGATGAAAATAACAATTTACTAGGTTCTGAAGTAGAAATTGAATTTAAAAGTGATACAAATGGAGAAATCGAAAAGTAAAAAAACAGGAAAGTGTCAAATGTTGGTAACTGCATTAGTTGATGGCTGAAGTCCTTCAGATTGAGCCTGACAGTCTGTCAGGCCATGTCATGTCAAGATTCACATGTCCCCTGCTGCTCTTCGTACACCACTTCCCTGTAAACAATCTGCCTTACCGATCATTTGATTTATAAGCTTCAATAAATTTCACAGTTTCCTGTTAATGTGAATCATAGAGTTTAATAAACAAATTATATAGAAATAAAAAAATATATACTTTTAACATGCTATATTAACTATTTCTACTAACTAAACCTCCCGCACTGAGCTGAGGAAGAACCACTGATATCGAGGTGAAAGATACGGTCGTTAAAAATAATCACCACCGCAAAGTTTTCATGTTTAAAGTTATAGTGTGGAAATTTTCAAATTGTAAACTCGTAGATTATAAAGGTTTGTAAATAAATAGTAACTTTAGTGCAGCAATCTATCCGAAACTGTTGGTCATGAGTTTTTTGTGGAGAAGGAACAGTAATGCTAATGCTCACCGGTGACCCGGTAGTGTGGGACTCACTCCCACTAAACCCTCCCCTCATCTCCTAGGACTAGCCTGGAACTGTTTCGCACATTACTTCAGGGTAGACCTTCGATTAATACGACATTAGGGCTTTCCTCATCGGTGACGTCACAGTGATAAAGCTGATCGAGACTGACCTTTTCAACTAAATTGAAAAGTCTCTTTATTGCTCAAAAATACAACAAAGGTTAACTACACAACTAAAGTAAATTACTAATTAATATATAACATATGATTAATACACAAGGTGTGTGTTGATCGTAAATAGATCATATAAAAACAATGCCCAATAAAGCCCTGAGGTGTAAACCTGTGTGGATGATAACATAAATCTTAAACATAATCTTTTCCCCCCGAAGTACGAAGTGGACATACTACAGTACAGAAACACAGTTCCAGTTGTACTCTCCCCGGAGTACAGCTCCGTCGGGTTGCTACGCCGATCTCCGCAGAAAGAGACACTCGCTACAAAAACCATGGTCAAGGATCTAGTAATCACGTATCAAGTAGTAAAAAAAACTTCTTCATTGCAGATGAAGAATTTTTTATTTTCTATATAATTTTACGACAAAGTAGGTAGTTATTTTTGGTGGGGATTGGCTAAAGTCCTGGACTTATGATATTAGTTGAAATAGCCAAGCTCCGTATTTTAAATTTTAGGAAATCGCTAAGACAGTTTGGCAGAGAAGTATTTTAATTAAATTTTATAAGTCGATAACAATTTAATAGTTAAATTCCTTAGCCGTGTTGGAGAGAACTCGAAATATTTGCGAGATACAGCGACGTGGCTGGCGGCTGTCAAGTCGCTTGTCGCCCGCGCCCCTCCACCCTCTCACTCTGCTCAACTTGAGATATTTGTGCAACACAGCGACATGACTGGCGACTGTCAAGTTACTTGTCGCCCGCGCCCCTCCACCCTCACTCTGCTCAACTTGAGATATTTATGCAACACAGCGACATGACTGGCGGCTGTCAAGTCGCTTGTCGCCCGCGCCCCTCCACCCTCACTCTGCTCAACTTGAGATATTTGTGCAACACAGCGACATGACTGGCGGCTGTCAAGTCGCTTGTCGCCCGCGCCCCTCCACCCTCTCACTCTGCTCAACTTGAGATATTTATGCAACACAGCGACATGACTGGCGGCTGTCAAGTCGCTTGTCGCCCGCGCCCCTCCACCCTCTCACTCTGCTCAACTTGAGATATTTATGCAACACAGCGACATGACTGGCGGCTGTCAAGTCGCTTGTCGCCCGCGCCCCTCCACCCTCTCACTCTGCTCAACTTGAGATATTTATGCAACACAGCGACATGACTGGCGGCTGTCAAGTCGCTTGTCGCCCGCGCCCCTCCACCCTCACTCTGCTCAACTTGAGATATTTATGCAACACAGCGACATGACTGGCGGCTGTCAAGTCGCTTGTCGCCCGCGCCCCTCCACCCTCACTCTGCTCAACTTGAGATATTTATGCAACACAGCGACATGACTGGCGGCTGTCAAGTCGCTTGTCGCCCGCGCCCCTCCACCCTCACTCTGCTCAACTTGAGATATTTATGCAACACAGCGACATGACTGGCGGCTGTCAAGTCGCTTGTCGCCCGCGCCCCTCCACCCTCACTCTGCTCAACTTCTTCACTTTAATCGAAGTTGTTACTATGAAATTTACTCGATCAAACTTTTACCGACTTTGATATTTTGTGACACCACAAAACAAGAGGCTGGCGTTGTGAGAAAATAATAATTTATCTAATGCAAAAGTTATTGAACGAAGATGAAGTTTTCTGAGACAGCGGTTCGGCATCATCCCAGTTCTTCGGAAGATAAGGTTGTTGCAGTCAACTGCGAGTCAGCAGTAATTACTATTTTCAAATTTGTATTCGTTATATCTATATACATAAAAATGTATGTATGTATGTCCTTCATGCGTTGCCAAACTACTAATCTGTTTGTCATGGAATTTTTGGAAGTTGCTCTATATGTGTCTGGGAAAGTTTTAATGAAAAAATGTTTCGAAATCTACATAAATTTCCTTTTTATGGCGTTTAAATTTCGAATGTTTACCTTATGGGGAATAAGTTTGTGTACAAATTTTCTACAATCAAAATATTTGATTTCTTAAGCTACAGCTCTTGGTTTACTTTACATTTGCAATATGCTTTACTATCCAATGCCATCTGATTCAGATGGCATTGGATACTAATCTAAAACTAACTAGTGATGGATTCATTAATCTAAAACTATGAAGTAAATATGTGATGTGCAAAATGAACAGCTTTATTCGCTACGTTAATTGTTTACGGTTTTTGGGGATTATGTATTTGTATTTTTTATTTTCTGTCTGATTAAAAGTCACGTGTGGCTTTTATGTTGGCCAAATAAAAAAATAATTACAATGTTTATACATGTAACGTTTATTATAATAATCAGTTGTTGTATATCTAAATCTTTCACAACGTAGCTGGAATGCCATTCGACTTTAGAACATGGCCAATCTTAAAGATAACATATATTTACTGTCAGGCGTTACGAAGTTCACCGGGTCAGCTAGTAGCCTATAAATTGAAATTGTACTGAATTTGTAAAAATTTCCATTGGTAGTACACACTTTTCTTATTTAACAAACTGAATCTAAATCTACAACACCAATGTCAGATGTCTACAAGATCAGAGAGATTAAGTTACTGTACTAATATTAAAACTATTTTTATGAAACGACCTGCAGTATAAAACTAGCTCATAGCAATGGCCAGAGGTATTTTTGACTTAAAATATATTATCCACGGATAAATAAAAATATTGATTTTGTTTTATACATTTAATTTAATTTATTGAAACTAATTTTATTTTGATACTAAAATATGATTAAAGTAATTAAACGCACCTCAAACTAAGTGGCTATTGTCTTAAAATGTGCTATTATGAATATGTTGAACTGTTTTATTTTATTTGGAACAATGAAGATTAGTTTTGGAAATGAGGGGACACTAGCGAAGCGTAGCGGGGGACATTATCGACTCGCCCGGAGCGAGATACAGTAATGGTGAATATTACAATGGGTGGTTGTGTCCGAGACCACGTACAATAAATTGTTTACCAGTATTGTTATCAAATATGATACAACGCAGCTTGCTATGTCTCTAGTACTTTCCATTACGAACTACATAAGAGAATATTTCAATATTGAAGCCTCTGGATCATTGTGGTTACTAATTAAATGTTGAAATACCTGTACCGCCGTTGGTGATCAGTTCTCTAGTTCTGACGTTCAATAGATAGGACCTATAATGTAAACTATCAAGCCAAACACCAAATTGAAACTTTAATCCTCTTCTCTACAGTAGTGTAAGAGATTGATGTTTTAATTTGGTGTTTGACTTGATAATGGTTAGATAAGATTGGATTAGATTATTGATATGGCGACCATACTACAAGGTAGATATTTTAAGCCAAGTATGAATGAGGATTGAGTGTAAGATGATTGACACAAAAGAGAACACTACACCCACCGACCGTCGCTCACAACTATCCACAATTCGTGACCTCCTGGCTGGATTACAGGACGTTGCCACCGTCCCAGTCTTACATTATAGGACCTATAATGTAAACTATCAAGCCAAATCGAAACATTAATATCCTTCTCTACAGTAGTGTAAAGGATTAATGTTTTAATTTGGTGTTTGACTTGATAATGGACCGCTCAGTCTGAAACTGTTAGTCGTCATTACCAAAGAAAATGATCACCGATGTTTTTACAGGTATTTCAACCTTGAATTAAAACATTTTAGTAACAATAAATGGAAGACACGATGCACGATACATACAGGAGTTTCAGTCAAATTTTCACAAGATTTAGAGAACTAATTACGATAAAAACAAACATTTAAACATAGCCTAATTATTCAGAACTAGCATATTTTAAGACATAATAGTATGTTCTAATTGGCATGATAAAATTTCTAAATGCTTGCTATCTTAAAATCGATTAGTTTTAGCCTTTGCCTATACTATCTGTTGGAAAGGCTCTCAATCTCATGGTTAAATCTGTTTAGAATTTCAATAGACGTTATAATAAGGTGGCGTATTTAAACGTAAAATAAAGTTTCTGATGCTAACAAACAACCGAGGGAATCAGACGTATTTAAAAGCAATTTGAGCATCAATATTTACAGAGAGTGTATTCCTTAACTTTTTAAAAGTTGAATCCTCTTCCAAAGTTTGTAGAGTTGTTTTATAAACTTTCTGTAACGTGAAAACTGTCAAGGGAGATACTTTTACACTTGAGCTGTTACACTGATCAACACGGTCACGGCGTGTTGATCTGAGTCGTTGAACACTCGGATGTTCCCTCATCGACCGCCTGGTGATCGAACCCTGCAGCCTCTAACCTGAATATCGTGCCGTTTATCTCAACCTCTGAGTGAGCTCAGTCAGACAATTCAGCCGAGAGTAATTTCCCGAATTCAGCCGAAACGAGTCTTGTTTCAATTTTATTGTCTGTCTGTTTTTCTGTAACGCTAAACAATACATTTGTGGTCGTCTGCTCCGTGAACAGCACATACAGTTATGAGACGTATTATCCTTGTTCTATATCTTTTGGAGAAGGTTTTTGTTTACTTTAAACTGACCAACGGATTGTATGGATTGCAACGCTAGGATAAAACGGGTTAAGAAAAAAGATAAAATAATAAGCTCTAAAAACCCCAGTTATGAGCTATATTGTATGCATATTTTCAGTTTACAGAACATGTGATATATTAAAGCTGTTTAATAGAAAGAAAATAGAAACAGCTGACAAATCACAATCACTATTAGTTTTATTACATAGATAATTAATTGTTTCCAAACATATTTCGATATCATACCATATTAAAGTGTTATCTTGTCGTATAATTTCAAACTATGTCAATTAATTGTAATTAACTAAGCTGAGAATTTCTTTTTGTTTATTTGTTTAAGATTTCAGGTTTAAAATTTGTCATGAGAATAAGTATCTTTTTTCTTTACTGAAAATCCTACAACCCGTACAACGGTTCGGTGCTGCAATACGTAGTAATCGCGTGTGTCGGTTGTAATTGTCGATGGCTGACATAGAGTAACATAGAATACATAGAGTAACAATAAATTTTCCTCTGCATAGAAACGATTATTTTTTCAATATCAGTAGATGCATATCGGGCGAGAGCTACACCCTGTAGTTGACTACACTTAGCGTAGTAAAGCGTGTCGGTTTAATTATAGAGAACTGACACAGAGTAAGGTAGAACACATAGAGTAACCAATAATAATGTCCTCTGCCTAGTAACGTAGTATTTAAGTATTCATATATGCACGCCGGGCAATATCTATACCCGTTTGCCTTAAGTTATGGCGAGTGTTGATTGTAATAATTGTTGAGA
Organism: Nephotettix cincticeps; assembly: GCA_023375725.1. Taxonomy (NCBI): domain Eukaryota; kingdom Metazoa; phylum Arthropoda; class Insecta; order Hemiptera; family Cicadellidae; genus Nephotettix; species Nephotettix cincticeps. The sequence continues at coordinate 29,862,324 of CM041788.1, read as the reverse complement.
TCTCACGTAATATATCTTATAAGACATAGAGTAACCAAGAATAGTGTCCTCTGCCTAGACACAAAGTATTTAAGTATGCATAGATCCACGCCGGACGAGGGCTATACCCATTCTTTATACCTGCAGTTATCGCGCGTGTTGGTTGTAATTGTCGAGACCTGGAATGTTTCGCCCTTTATTGACCTTGAACTATTAACTCCTGATTTGCCGCACCCCTGCACGCCACGCTGCAAGGTTGTAGGGTTGCAGCTCAACCTCGATCCTATCTTGATTTACGTCTTATAAAATAGCCTCAGAATAATACACGTTTTATAACGTTTAGAAACCTACAACGTTTAGGACCTACAAAAGGAAATCCCATCCATAATTGTAACGAACGGACATGTCACATCCTAAAATAGTTCTAAAATGTTGAACAATAATAAATACTCTGTAAAAGGTTTTCGTAACTATACACAATAAGTTAAAACGCATAGAATACGTAGCACCATTAATTTAACGGAATCTATAAAGGCCTAGCTGGCTGCAGACAATACTCTCAATACTCTCTAGGGGGCTAGGGCAGGGTGGAAGGCCAATGCCTTTACTTTGTATGGCCGACCGACCAGACCACCATTTTCTTCCTATCATCGAGTTCATACTGGAGGCGACGCCAGCGAGAGTGCCCACTTTCCTTCCTATGGCTGACAGTAAGCTTTGGTAATCAATTTTACCACAGGAAATTTTCTCATGGGTCGGGAAAATATTCTGTACTCCATGGCCCGTAAAAAATAATTATAAATTATGTTTTAAGACCTAACCTAGAATATTACATGGCTAATTCAACTAATAAATATCAATTTATAGCGTTTTCTTAGAAATCTCTCCCATGTATGCTTAAATACTTTTCAAATATCTGTATTCAGTGATTTCTTATTTTTGAGTCAGTTTTGAACCGAAAACAAACTGTGGTTTTTAATCAAAGACTGATAGCCGTTTTTACACGCACACGGACATGTACAGAAAATTATGTTCAATACTATAATTATTTTACAGTTTTAAATTTTACCTGACTCATTCAGTATAATTTAATTTATATTATAAATAATTCATTAGCAATACTCGGATGTAACTATTTTGTTCTACCTAACAAGTTGATTTATCTGTTAATTGAAAGTATGAAATGATACACACGTGTGCCAATCTCATTTTAAATTAATAAAGATACGTATTATCCAAACAAATCATTAATAACCATGTTAGAAATTTATTTTAACACAGTAATACTTGACTGTACGAAAGGAAGACTGGATTCGTATTCGTTCCAAGTTGGGATAAACATTTTTCTCGCCTGAACGTGTAGTGGAGAGTGCAGTCAGTGCAGTGTGAGGCGAGATACGATGACTGGTCGCTGGTCAGGGCTGCGGAAGTCGTCATTACTGGTCTCGTGAATAAATGAGCGCCATGCCGCCATGCCGCCATGCCGACATGCCGACATGCCGTGCAGCCACACGCCGCGCTGAATAATCCTGAGTAATCGTCTCTGGTTTCCTTTCCGTTTTTAATTTACGTCACGATATATTGCGACGTTTGTTTCCGCGACCAGTTCGATTGGAAACGTGGGGCAAAACAACTTTACTACTTTTACGTCCCCCGTCACTACGGACATCCATAGATCATAGATCCATAGCCAGATTGAAAAAGAGGGGCTTTGACATTAGAGTATATTTTCATCGTGCTTATTTCCAGTGATAAATTAACTTATAAACTCCTTATTCGCGTAGTAGTGGTTCGCATAGGAATATTCCTTACTCATAACACATAGTTCTTTTATCCACAATGTGAGATGATAAAATGAATCCTGGAATTACATTTCAATACAAAAAAGAAGAAATGGAAGTTAGGCAAGTTCCATAGTTATTTTCTGAGTGAGCCACAGATCAAATCACTGCCCCGTAGTATCATGGTTTCTAAATGTTTGAGGTAATTTATCAAGTGTTAGAGTATTGGTCAAGTAAGTTTGAGATGACGCTAGCGCATTTGTTGGGAATAATAAATAAGTCAATTTTAAGGTGACTGTCAGTTTTAAACTGACGAAATCCATGTTTCATGACTATAAACACATAAATAAATGAAAAAGTGGGTTAAATTGGAAAAAAACACCCAAAGTATACAAGGATATTATGAATTCTATCCCTTTTTCTTGAGTATTGACATTTCTACCATAACATTCTAATACGTTTCGTGCTTATGACACGACGCTTGGAATACAAAATGAGGAAGGATCCAGACTTGCTAGACTACATATGTTTGCCACAACTGTTTCACACGGAACTTATTTCAAACTGAGCAAAGAGCCTTATTAACGTTTTTTAATTATTAGGGTATACCATTATTACCATTTTGAAATGACGACCTTTCAAAGTAGGTATTTTAAACCAAGTATATATGAGAAATGAGTGTAAGATGACTGTGGCGTGGTCTTGTATTATTGTTACAGACTAAAGCTGACATGTTCCTTAGACAGGATTGTTAATTAGTAGCTCAGTTTCCGATGGTGACCAAGGGACCTTCAGTTTAACGTAGGTACCTCTTAATTACGAACTGGTCAAATTATGAGGATTGTCTTTGCGGATGAACGTGGTATTCAATAGTGCGTGCGTTAATCCACATCAGAGAATATCACAAACGCCGTCCATCGCTCATAACTATCCACATATTCGTGACTTCCAAATAGCACATCACAGGACAAACCACAGTGCCAGTCTTTCGCTGTAAGTTAGTTCATTTAAAATACTGTATTCCTCAAACTAATTGTTCGTTGGGTAACGACCATGACAAATAAATAGCTTGGCGTAGGTAGCATTTTTTACGAGGGTAAATTCTGATGCACCATCAGGGAGGTAATATCGGTACACTCCCCGGTGTGTGGGACTCTCACCCACTAAAACCCCCTCGCCTCAGGCTGAAATCCGCCTTGGAAGCACCTATTAAGGTATTACATCAAGGCGGAGCCTCGTATGTGAAGCCACATGGCTACAACATCTCCTTAGCCACCTGAGGAAGGATCAAAACTGGTCTTGATCCTCTTCTGTCTTTTTTCTCTTGAGAACGTTCTCGACGAATACAGAAATACGTCGCCAGTTCTCAAGAGGTGGGCGTAAGTAGCATAGATCTTCAAAATTTTCAAAAATTCAACTCCACCGGCTTTTGACAATATCTCAAAAATGTAACAAAGAGTACATGCATGCAGGACCTATGTGGATTTAAATCAGATTTATATAAGTTACCATCAGAATACTGTTATTCTCTTTAGATGACAAGCATACCAGGAAAGTGAGTTCACCTTAATTCAAACTCGTTAAAAAGGTTTAAATCCTCTTTGGTTGTTCTCGTTCTCTGACAGATCGTCAACTCGTGTTGTGAAAGGTCTTTAACAACTTTTCAATTATCCTTGCTTGAAAAGTCGTTACTATTTATTTCTGAATAAAGTTTTATCCAGTTAAACACTGTTTTAAATGTGCGACTTCCTGTTTTTTGTATTATAGATTTTACTTATTCTTCAACTCTTAGACGACTTGGGACACGGTACACTGTAAATACTTATCTACTCACAGCTATTATAATGCTAATTTTGGAGGTGTAGTTAAATTACTTGAGAATAATTAATGTAATAATTAACTGAAATATTAAAGCAAAAATTGTTTGTATTTAATTCCACGTGGAAAATGGTTAGACCATGGATATGTCTAAATGGGAATGTTTTCAGTTCATCTAGATGTTCTTATGTTTAAAATTTTCATCTTAAAAATTACAAACAGCCCTCCCCCTCGAGCTAAGACATATAAATGTCGAAATAAATTTCTTGTAATTTAGGGCCTATTTGATTATAGGCCTGTGTTAAATAACATTTTTCCAACTTAATGATTTCAAAAACTTAGCATCGGTAATACTCCAATAACAACAATGGTCGTATTCAGCTGTAACAGAACCTACTTTTACAAACATCTGTGGCACCTTTTAGGATATACAAGATTGATCAGAATCTACCGATTTTTAGGCGGGATTTCACCAAAAACACGCTAACGACGAATTCATTCGTTAAAACTGTCTGATTAACTGCCCTTAACGGTGGTTAAGGAAATCTAATTTCATCAACAAAAATGCGTTAAAACTAACGCTAGTTTCTAACGAGAGATTAGAGTAAATCGAGGTGGCAGTGAACTATAATGAGTGACACTGAGCTGAAATGTGAAATAAGGATGACAATTAAGCGTAACCCAAAACATAAATGGTTTCAGAGAACTGACATACTTTCTCCCTTTTAACGCATGTCTGTAAAAATGACGGTTCAAAAGTTATGGGCTTTTAAATTTATAAATTTTCAGCAAAAACAATAAAAGTAAAGTAGAACTTGACTGGCACCAATTGAAACCAGCTTAAAAATATAAACATATTAGTATTTTAAATAATTATTTGTACATTATATTTTGTACAAATAATTTTGTTCCAGAGAAAAGTTAAATTTACTGTCCATGATAAACGCAGTACGTTGTCTGAAAGCGCTCAATGTTAATCTTATGGAGAATATAAAAAATAAATTACTTCCTTATTTTCCAACCGTTGACAACCGTATTGACAAACAAAAATAAGTCAGAACTGCAAGAAACGCGTTGATATTAGGATGGAATAACTTATTGACTGGGATGGTGGCGTCATCCTGTAATCCAGCTACTTGGAGGTCACGAATTGTGGATAGTTGTGAGCGATGGTCGGTGGGTGTGGTGTTCTGTTGTGTGGATTAACGTCCGCAATATTGAATACTACGTTAATCCTCAAAGACCATCATCATAATTAGACCAATTCGTAATTCAGAGGTCGTGGTTCGGATTCCACGTTAAACTGTAGGTCCCTTAGTTGCCATCGGCTTTTGGGCTATTAATTAACAGTCCTGTCTAAGGAACATGTCAGCCTTAGTCAGTAACAAGACAACAAGATCGCGCTACAATCATCTTACATCCAATCCTCATTCATACTTGGCTTAAAATACCTACCTTGTGGTATGGTCGCCATTTCAAATAATCTAATCTAATTAGTTTCCTTTTGAAGAATATTTAAAATTCAAAAATAATTAAAAGTGTATACCAGTTTTTCTCTACTCGACATGATAGCTCGGACGGAAGCATTCGTTCCAACCTGTTCAAATTCAAGACTAGAACTCAAACCCTCACTAGTTGATGCGATCGCGAGGAAGTTTGCAGACAGTAAAATTCTGCCTCAATCTCCTACGCAAGCCTTCGTCGAAATAAATAATACTACACAATTCAGTTTGGTGACTATTTTAAAATGGTAATAACTAAATTATATTGAAATTAATTGTTTGGTTAGAGTCTAAAACTATTTTTTTTAAGTATAAAGGTCCTTAACATAGAGTCTTACGTGTTAGAGCCTAGTCTACTATCGGATTAGAGTATAGTTTAGATTTGTTTAGATTAGAATTATTATACTACGGCAATGAATTGTTTTCTATTTATTCTGCTCATCTCCAGCTCTTTTCGATGGTTCCAAAAACTAGTAGAGCAGTAAGTTTTAATAACTATATCAAGGCAATAGAATGAACAACACCAAAATTATTAAAATCATCAACTCTTTATTATCTATTATAGGTCGATAAGCAACTCTTCATCTCTGGCACTCTCAAATGATTATTCGCAAGCTCTTGCTCAAGCCTTTGGCCTTTCTATACTGACTTGAAATTGCAATCTTAATATATAAACATTATAAAATAACATATCAATATAATGTAATAATTTGATTATACTATTTTAAAAGTAAAACCACAAATGAATAATATATACATCAACAACGTACGGCAGACGTTTCAATAGTAAACTAATCGCTACCAGACTTTCTTATTCTTTTCTTTCCCAACGAGAGATTTCAGGTTAAAACTAGTCAAATGTGGTCGGTTAATATCTAAGGACGAATTACTCTTCAACTAGCTCTAACTGCGAGTGGCGAAATCCGATTTCGTTAGCTACACGATAACTGCAGTTAAAGCTGGGTAAACGACTGTTTCAGTTTTAGGTGAAATTCTGCCTTAGCATCGATTAGTTACCGAACTCAGCGTATTAGCTATTTGTGTAACAAGAGCGCAAACGATGCCATATCGCACGAGAGGTTCATATGTCAACACTCAGCTGACGCTGAACAGAACTGTCGAACGGAACAGAAACTGAAATGAACTGTCAGAAAAGTCGTGCTGTCAGAAGTTCGTTCGGTCGAGGGCGGCCATGACAGTTTGCACTCGTATTACACAAAATATTTTTCCTACAATAAGAAAGTAATTTAGGTTATGTTTGATTTTCCCATTAGGATAAATGTGAATAATCTTTTAGTTTTCCGGTAACTTCAGTGCCTCAGTTTCATTGCGCAAAACCGGGGAAGTAGGTGTTGTAGAAACGTCTACCTTCTATCTATCAGCTTACTGAGCGCTTAGCGGAGCTATTGGTTAGTTTCATATAGATTTGGAGCGTTGGATTTGATTGGCCGGTTACTACTACTGATACGATGATGTACTACTGATACGTTCTGCCAACAGTGCGAAATGTGCCAATGTGCCTATTATTGCGCGGTTGTAGGAAAAATTATTTCTGTGATTCTGGTAAACTACTGAGGAAAAATTTAATTGTTGAATACCCTATCCGGTGGATACCTCATGTCACTAACCGGTTCCACCGGGTTGTGCGACTAATTACAACCTTTAACGAATTATTGTATGGAAATGGCCAATGAGAGATGAGACGTTGTTGTAAAGTCTTCCAAAATATCATAACCTCAATTGCAATATTACAAATTTGAAATAGCGTTTGGAGCAATGAACTCAGCTGTTTCAATGCAATGTACCGTTTTTATGGAGTTCACTTTCAACACAATCTGTACCATTTCAATCCCTGGTTCCAGGCGGCCCGGGGGGACGATGTGACAGTAATGGACAACGTCACGGAGTGGGGGGAACAGGACTTGGTGAATGGTGAGTTGTTATTACTTCATACTGTAGACCTACTTTTAACTTATATTTACGCAATTTGAAGACAATTTTTAAGTTTTAATTTTTCACTGACGCAACATGTTTTTAGTAAGAGATGTGTGGAAAAGGTCCATATATAATTATTTTGAAAAGTACAGTATATAAATATTGAAGTAAATCAATTTTGTAATAACAATCATTAATCTTTAGTGATTAGACTGATTGTTGCAGATATTCTCTTAACAAGGTGTGTTTAAGGGATTATGATTTTGATTAATGATAAATTTGAGAGCAAGATTTCACTCTATTATTTACCTCATTAATTTTCAATCTGAAGGAATACATTTTAATTGGTTGGTATTTTAATTGGTTTCAGTAATCATGCAGTAATCACTCTTGTCGTAAAATTGATCTGGATATGTAAAAACTTCAAAAATTTAAGAGGGTGATTTTTAAATTTTTGTCCCTATCTTAACCAGATGTCAAATAACTAAATATGATGTCAAGGTATTCTATGATTTTAGGCTAAATTCAATTGTTATTCAAAATGACAACATTTAATCATTTTATCAAAATGTCTATTACATACCTCCTTTTCAAGGCTATGTACCCTGTTGCTAAACTACATCTCCTCACTTTCAAGAGGTAGGGGGATAATCTCCCTTTGGATGGGGTATGGCCCACTCTAAACTTCCTGGTAGAATTACTGATTTAGCCACTTCCCAGTCCTCTTTCTGAGATCTAACTGCTCTTGGTTCTATCGTCACATCCCCCAACTGTTGGCACCCTGGGAAATGTGTCTGCAGGAGGAGGCGTGCGCGTTGTTCCTCATCCTCTGTGTAGCCACCTGCCGGGGTTTGTAAGTGACACTGTCCCATGAGTACAGTCCTTGGCCAAGGCTTTGTGAAGTCTAGCTCCTTCCGGAATGGGGGTAATTTTACCACAAACCTTTCTGAAACTATCCCTTTTTGCTTACCTTTCCTCTTTATTATACAGAGTAAGGACCTTGGAGTACCTTTGCCACCCTCAGTCTATTTTTGCTTTATTGAAAAGCCTTCTAGCTTCCGCCCTTAGCCCTGATAGTCGGTTATTCCATTAGGGGACATCCCTACTGGCTGGTTTCCTTTTAATCTGACAACTGGCTTCATATGCGTCCATAATGGCTGTGTTCAGATTCTCCACAGCATCTTCAATTTCAAAGTTACTGACTACCTTAGAACTCAGTTGGTCTATGTTGCAACTTAATATAGTCCTATATTTCTCCCGGTCCATATTTCTGGGATTTCTACCATGGGTAGTAAGTACCCATGATCGTAGTTCAACACTGTAGAACTACGTGCTGGAACAAACCCAACACTTCTCAATAGTTGAGTGTAGGGACCAACCAATGGAGTGTAGAGTGTATCACATGCAGCTGCTAAGGTTTTGGCTTGGTAGGAGAAAGTTATGACCATTTGTCAACTAAAAGGTAGATTTAAAGAAACTAAACAGGCTAACTATAATTGAGAAAATATGGAATTCAAATAAACAATGAAAAACAAACTGCAACTGTGATGATCAATCGTAAAAGAAAAGTTAGAAACCAAACGACAGCCAATCTGAATTGGAAAAATGAACTGAAATGAAAATATGAATATTAAATGCTACTCACACACCAAGAATACGAATGGTGATTTACATTGGTGGAAAGGAAAATATGAGCTGTATCCAGGAAGATTTACTAGATAATTATAGCAGAGTATATTCATTTTTTCTAAAGTGGTTAAAGCATTACCAAATGTCGTAATATTGATTTTACTTTAATAATTGTTATAGTAATAATATTAAAACTGGATAGAACTAAAACTGTAGCTGAAGCTATTTACTTTATGCAACAATAGACAAACAAGTAGGTTTTATTATTATATTTTGGTGCAAACCATATGATCAATTTTGTAGAAACATGCTTCATAAAAAAGTGCTGAAAAAAAGTACTGAAGCACTTTTTTAAGTCAGAAGTACCAGTACTTCTCTGTATTCGTTATCAGTATAATCAGTTATTCCTACGTTGATATTGCTAATACATATTATGTTTTATCTGGGTTGAGAGAAAGGGATTTCTCTCAGGGGCATTTCTAACTAAGAAATGCCCCTAAATGGCATGACTGTCAAATGACTGACCTATGTGTAAATTTTTTTAATTACACACACCTAAAAAACTGAAAGCTAGAATCTATATGTTATCTGGTTTTAGACCTTTAAATGTAAAATTTATTTACGTTATTGCCTGTAGATCTAAAATCTTGTTATTTTCCCGGTGTACATTTTGCCACGATGTGTGACATCTTCATGGGATGTAAATATTGTTACATACTAAATATGTACATCCCATGAAGATACCACCTACGGTGGTGAAAAAGATCTACATTTGTCATTTAGCTATAAAATGATTACCTATATTGTTGTAGTATACCATAAGTTAATTGAAATAATATGTTTGTTTAGCTTTTTGCTTTTATGTCAACACTTTTCCTCGAATTACACATTACTAGTTTTTGCTTATTATTACTCTATTTATGTTTATATAATTTGTTAATAAGTTAAAAGGATTAGTATTCTTCATATATAACTATAGGTTGATATGTTATATAAAAAGGTACTAAAGATAACACCAGAATGAACACCTAAAAAATACAGTGCAAATACCACAAGCATCAAATTAGAAACTCCAGTATATTTTTCTTCCTTGTTTATATTTACTTTGATATTGCAGTGACGGGGACGGTCACGGAGCCAGCCTGGCCATGCGACCTTCCCTCTCACCGCTTATGGCGCGGCCAGGAGACTCCATCTTGGGATTCTGTGCGTCTACAACTAAGATGGTTCTTTCTTCTTCATGCATACGGATTTGCATGCTCATTTTTTATCTTAGCCTTTTATGCCTTTTTCTCAATACTAAACATTAGGTAAGTTCAACTTACTCTTCAATAACCTTTGATAGCTAGTTATATGTAAGAATTATTTACACTTTGAACTTCTTTTTGTATAATTTCACTATCGATGATTGCACCTAAAGTAATATTTTTTTTGTACAATAGTATAGATTTAGAAATTAAATTATTAAATCATTAACTATACATTAAAAATCATTAATCTTTAATTTTTTTAATTTCTCTTACAGCTAATTACAATATGGTAACATGGGCGTAGTTAGAGGCGGACAATGTCCCTTAGATACCTTAAAATGTTTTGAATTTTTATTACTAATATTAACAGTTCTACTATAGTTTTTATTTGACACATAATTTGATGAGTTATTACTGTGGTAAATGTTAATTTTTCTCTGTTTTTAGGCTATATTGTGAGACAAAAACTAGGAAATTAACTCCGTGCGTCCCCAACATGTAACCTCTAAATCCGCCCATGTACATTAAGTAGAAATTATATATACTTTGATCCATCTGTGGATACACTTTCTTTGCTTTTCACCCGATAAAATATTTTATATAACAACTAGTTAATTAATTATTTGTTTTTAATGAAAAAAAACATGGTTTCAAATATAGAAACTATCAGACTCAATAATTAACAATGGGACGTGCTCTTAATCGAAAATTAGTAGAATATGTCTGATTCTGGATGGGAAAACAGCTGACTTCGTATGCAGTAATTTGTTTGGATTCATGTAGTTGTGGTGTGTCAAAATTTGTTGTTTAATGATGTGTTTACTTTTCATATTCATGTAACTGGCCAATCACAGGCAACCGACCGCCGTTAATTGGGTTATGAAAGCAGTTCATAACATGAAGAGCATGTATTAGTGTAATTTGTTTGATGATAAAAATAACTTGTAAAGTTTTTTATATATGAGGATAATTTTTAGATAGGCATGTTAGGAATGACATTCATGCCTGAAAACTTAAAAAATTTTATTTTACTCCTAAAATTTGTTCACTCTTTTCATAAAACAACATTTTATTTTAATTTATATTACCGCACCGTACTTATTTAGATTAAAATTTAGATAGTTATTTTTTTACCATTCTAAAAAATAATAGTAGCTTAGTATGAAATACTGTAATGTCTTAGAATTGTATATGATAGAATATTTTACATTAGAAAAAATGTGATTTTAACTAAGATGTAGTCCTTAAGAAAAAAAGCTAAATACATAATGGAAATAACTATCTTTTATGTCTGCTAATATACAATCAAAAAAGAAAGAAGAGAGTATATATATATATATTTTGGTAATCTCTGGAATCGAAAATGAAACTCACAATATTCAGCACAATAGGGAGGGGATTAATGTAACCTCTAAATCCGCCCATGTACATTAAGTAGAAATTATATATACTTTGATCCACCTGTGGATACACTTTCTTTGCTTTTCAACCGATAAAACATTTTATATAACAACTAATTAATTAATTATTTGTTTTTAATGAAAAAAGCATGGTTTCAAATATAGAAACTATCAGACTCAATAATTAACAACGGGACATGCTCTTAATCAAAAATTAGTAGAATACGTCTGATTCTGGATGGGGAAATAGCTGACTTCGTATGAAGTAATTTGTTTGGATTCATGTAGTTGTGGTGTGTCAAAATTTGTTGTTTAATGATGTGTTTACTTTTCATATTCATGTAACTGGCCAATCACAGGCAACCGACCGCCGTTAATTGGGTTATGAAAGCAGTTCAAAACATGAAGAGCATGTATTAGTGTAATTTGTTTGATGATAAAAATAACTTGTAAAGTTTTTTATATATGAGGATAATTTGTAGATAGGCATGTTAGGAATGACATTCATGCCTGAAAACTTAAAAAATTTTATTTTACTCCTAAAATTTGTTCACTCTTTTCATAAAACAACATTTTATTTTAATTTATATTACCGCACCGTACTTATTTAGATTAAAATTTAGATAGTTATTTTTTTACCATTCTAAAAAATAATAGTAGCTTAGTATGAAATACTGTAATGTCTTAGAATTGTATATGATAGAATATTTTACATTAGAAAAAATGTGATTTTAACTAAGATGTAGTCCTTAAGAAAAAAAGCTAAATACATAATGGAAATAACTATCTTTTATGTCTGCTAATATACAATCAAAAAAGAAAGAAGAGAGTATATATATATTTTGGTAATCTCTGAAATCGAAAATGAAACTCACAATATTCAGCACAATAGGGAGGGGATTAACATACTCTTTTTTTATACTTTTCAATTACTGTACTGCATTTTTGTGGTATGAAAAATAATCATAGGTACTTTTTTACTAAACTCTTTATAAAACCACTAACTATTTTTAGAAACTGTACACATGATACCATAATTTCTGAGATAATTAAATTAAGAGTATTAGAGAGAATGTGACTAATTGTTGAGCTAAGTCTTTATCTAAGTTAGAATAATGTGTTTGGGGAGTATTTCCCCTAAATGGGTATAATGTATTTGATTATGAGTGAAGTCTGAGTGTGATGGATAATGTATTTGATTATGAGTGTGATGGATATAATGTATTTGATTATGAGTGAAGGCTGAGTGTGATGGATATAATGTATTTGATTATGAGTGAAGGCTGAGTGTGATGGATATAATGTATTTGATTATGAGTGAAGGGTGAGTGTGATGGGTATAATGTATTTGATTATGAGTGAAGGGTGAGTGTGATGGGTATAATGTATTTGATTATGAGTGAAGGGTGAGTGTGATGGGTATAATGTATTTGATTATGAGTGAAGGGTGAGTGTGATGGGTATAATGTATTTGATTATGAGTGAAGGGTGAGTGTGATGGGTATAATGTATTTGATTACCGTTAGGCCCTCTAGCTTGAATTGTTACCGGCAAAGATCAGCTGATTTATTTTTCAGGATTATTAATTAGAAAAATGAACAATAAAAGGTATCAGTGGACTGACTCATACTTTCTCCCTTAATGACATATTTTTTAATGTTTATCTAAATATCGTTTAGTAATTTATTGATGGATAATACTTTCTCCATAAGTGGGAGAAAGAAAAAGGTAACAATCATAAAATTTGGTCAAGATTTAGCTCAGGATCGAGCCAGCAACCGTCAGATTATGAAGTGTATAATATAACCACCCGGACAGTTGTGTTATTTTATGTAGTGAGACAAGTCGTTGTCCAGGTCCCTCATCACCAGTCGCCCATTCATGTCCACCATTAATGTCTTTCTCTGTCTTCTTGGAGCTTCCAGAGCTGGCTCCCTCTTCATCGACCCGTACAATCTCAAAGAGGTAAATAATACATTTCTTTGTACTAAAATCTTTCCGGAAAACTTTGGAAAGGTTATTTAAAATCACAACAAAGTAGTAGCAGTGTAGTATAGTGCAGTTTGTTAGTACTTTTTTTATTAGTTGGAAGGTCTAAAAGCTTGGAAGAAATTCTTACATATTCTTATGTAACAATATTATTAAGTTTTTGTAGCATATATATGTAATTTTTTTATTGATGTTCATAAGTTTTATGACCAAACAGCATGATTTGAATGACAATAATTCTGTAACAAAAAATATGTGTAAAATACATATCTACTATACTTAGTGCTTGTTTCACATTTAAAATGGTGAACAAGTACAGTATAGTGAAACACCTATTTATGATTATTTAGTGGCCATAGAGGCAAGCTAATCTTAATCTAAGCAAAATAAATTCCTGCAGAATATAATATTGTCATTTTATAATAATCTAAAATAAATTGTGTATTTTACATGTAACCGTATTGTTTATGTATAAAAGAGATGAAAAGTTAATATTGTTATATGAATCGGTGGTTTGGCTTTTTTACAGACGTTACCAGTTTACTTTGGCTCAGTCATTTGGGACATTGGGTTTCCTAGTATTATGTCAGCATTCACATTGGTTCAGTTGGCGTTCCTTCATCTGACACAGGTTGGGTTTTCACAGAATACATTGCTTTATCTCTCACATCACCAATGAATCGCTTCTCCACAACCTATAAGGATGAAATTACAAGGTTTTTTAAATGTCCTCTTCTAGGTTGTGTGATGAGCTATGATTTTTAACTTGATGCAAACGATAGTACAGTATTATAATCTAAAAATATATCATTATTTGATGAAATTGTTTTATTCATTTTTAACAGTTTATGGTATCTCTGATGATTTGGTTCAACTGATATTTTCTGTCAGCCTGTTGACTTTGTTACCAACTGGTTTCTTCAGCCCTAGAAAACTCAATCATTCAATGCAGTTATGTTACCTCCAGCCTACAAGTATAACTCAATGTTATTAACATGTTATGTATGTTATGATGAAAACTGTTTTTGCAGTAGTATTCCAAAAATACTGAAACAAATTAATTTTAGATGATTGTTTATATTCTAATTATAACTAGATTACTTTTACTAAAACACAATTTTATGTCTATTTCCCTATGTAAAAAACCAAAGTTCCATGTTTCAATTAAAAATACTAATAACTAATAAGTAAGATTGTAATATTCAGAGAGAATCTAAATATTTAAAGCTATACTTTTCCCAGTGTTCAATTTATTACCACCATTCCTAAATTCCCCAAGACACAATTCACTTTCTTGTTTTAGAAAGACATGACAGATTAGTCAAGTTGATCCGAGGGTAGTGCCTAGTGTCTCCTGTCTAGTGACAGTGATGGATGGCTGTTACAGCTCAAGTTGGGGCCGGAGAAGATGCGCAACAAGTCGTGTCTGTCTCTCGTCATCACGGCTCACTTCACTTGTGTCGTCGGCTTCGATGTCATCCTTGCCATCTACCACAGTTTCCATGTCAGTTTTTTATTATTATTTATGCTAGTTTTGACGTCAAGCACCTTAACTCATAACTTGTTATATATTAATGTAAACCACAATAGATTTTTATATTGTAATTTTAAATAAATAATTAAAAACTATGTAAGAAATATCCATGTAATTAGATTTGGAATTCTGTACAGGAACCTAGCCGATAAGTATTGCAAAGTTGACATGGCCATGACTTTACATTTAGGAATGACATTATTATTTTAACACTTAAACATGTGGAAATGAGTAAGTTCATCTCAATAAATTGAAAAATCTATGATCAAAATGTCAAGACACACATTGGCTTGTAAAAAGACTGACACAAATTGTAAAATTACGGTCAATATAATCCAGTCAGATAGAAAGTTCTGGGTAAATCTTTTCCACAGTTTTTTTTTGTAAACTTTCCTAACATTTTAGCCAACAACCAGACAGAAATTATTGAAAAACTGAAAACAAAAAAATTCTGTCACAAAAAAATGACAAAAACAATGTTGTAATTATTTTATTTGTAAAAAAATAATACTTGGAATACTTTTAAGTCTTTAGAACCAGTACTTCTTAATGAGGTATTTTTATTCCTTTGAAAACTTTTCTTCATACAAAAAAACATTGGGCAGAGACATCTTTATTTCATGTTTTAATGTCTTTGTCTTACATTGTTTTGACTCTTCAGACAATGTAGGACAAAATATTTTTCCTGACCTATTGTTTGGCCAGATTAATTTTTCTTGACAAATCATAAGGATTTGATGAAATCAGTTGATTAGTTTGGAATGCAGTTGGTGCAGGTGGTGCGGGTGGTGCTGGAGACAACGTTCCTAGTGTGGGGAGTGTTCTTGTGCTGCACGTTCCTCTATGCCGGCTACCGTGTCATGGCTCTGCTGAGGAACATGTCCGGCATACTGTTGATGCAGCGGGACCACACCGCCACACAGTACAAAGGTAGAGCAGTGAAGCTCCTTGAAATGTGATATGTCTACAAGTATCCTCTATGAGGATTCATAATCATTCGATAATAAATAGATTTAAACCATAATATATTTTAAACTCTTTATCTAATATAATAAGCCCCTGTATAACTCATCTAGCTATGATTAGCATATGATTACATATTATTATACATTATATAGCTATTATTCAATTAGTGTGTATATATAAACCACACACTGAGTGTCCTATAGTGATAACACATTTACCCTTCCCGGACTGCAGGCGGATATATCCGTTAAATTTTTGGGCCTAGCAGATGGTCGGCGGATGTATCCACTAAATTTTTGGGCCTAGATGACTGTCGGCGGATGTATCCACTAAAGTTGTGAGCCTGGCAGAGGGTTGGCGGATATATCCATAAATCATCGCGGATCATAAAAATGACATGAGCCAGGTTTAAACTATTTTGATACCATTTTTGATCAATAGGAATTGAAACTAATGATTAAAATTACATTATTAATATAGATTCTTATTTTTTGGTTTTATACTTTCTGTAGATTCTTATTTAAAAAAATAGTTTACAGTATGAATACAGTTTATTTCAACTATTTACAAATAACTGTTATAAACACAGAAACAAAATTTTTTATCCCAACCTCATTTTACTTATATGAGGACTTTGCTCAATTATGGCTCAAATGCACTACAGGGGCACTACTACCACGACCGCTGCCGCAGCACCTGCGACCAGACCAACGACGGCGTGACCGCGGCCAGGACTACAACTCATGATATTTCTAATAACTCTGTTTTTATAATCTTCAGATATTAAATCCCAAAAAGAGTGTCTTTCTTTTACCATTTCAATGAAGCTCTCTGTATCGAAATCTAACATTATTAACTCTAATCTAGTAAAAATCGCCACCAAAAATAAAACAGATAGCTATCTCAACCAGCAATGGTCAATAGTTGTGTTGCAAGGGTAGTTTGCGACATCCACATCCCCATTGTATCTAGTTTTAGACGAACAACCAGCCTGTGTCGCTGCGGCAATTGCCGCGTCCAGAACTCTAGACTGTGGCCGCCGCAACTTGAGAGCGGCCAGCGGCACAGCTTTGCCTAGTGCGTTCCACTCCCAGCCGCTCCATAGGATTCAATGTTGAAGTTTGGTCGCCAGTGGCCTGGTCGTTGTCATGGCCTCTTGGCAGCCGCTGTAACGTTTAAGCCCTTAGGGCGTAGTCCGGGAAGGGTTAACAACCATCTGTTACCAAACGTTTGTTAGGCTATAATGTCAACTAGTTATGATCGTGTTGATTGCAGGGATCATGCAGTTGGCCATGCTTGCGCCGTACAACAACTTGGCAACATCCGTGGCTGCAGCACTGGTCCCCACGCTCCTGGCCCCCAAGATGAATCTGCTGGCTGCCAATAAGTCGTCCAGTCTTGCTCCAACCCAAGGTATTCTTCTTCAAAATTGTACCAATATGTACCAATTATTTTATTCAACCAGTTGAAAATGAATTTCAATACAATAAATTGTTTTTTTAAACATAGAAAATACAGATTATTCCATTTGACGCAGATGGAGCTTTACCTCAACAGTCAAAGCCGTCGCTGTCTCCACGCTCACTCTCAAAGCCTTCTACTTCCAGTATGGATGAAAGTACAAATACCACAAGTAAGCTATATTTCAAATCTAAACCGGAATTACCTACCCTTATACCCGCAAACTTAGAGTTTGCAGGGTATAATTACCGCAATGGAAAATGTGCAAACTCATATATATAGATATGAAAGACAACACAATTGAATAA
Source organism: Nephotettix cincticeps (assembly GCA_023375725.1). Classification (NCBI taxonomy): domain Eukaryota; kingdom Metazoa; phylum Arthropoda; class Insecta; order Hemiptera; family Cicadellidae; genus Nephotettix; species Nephotettix cincticeps. Next base: position 29,844,772 of record CM041788.1, on the reverse strand, counting down.
ACATTATTGAACATACTAATAAGGTAGAGAAGTTATGGGTAAAACACTATTAATGAAGATAAAAATACATAGGTAATGTAACTAAAAAATATCTGGGTTTTCATCCAGCATGCCCCATCCTGCTCCAGACTTATAAATTTAGATCATTGTATTATATTTTGTAATAGCCTTGAAGTGGCGAGGCCTTGTATTGGTGTATTGGTTGTATTGGCTATGGAGTTATACATATCATTCAATTGTACTAATTTAGTTGTTACTTCAAACCACATAGAATGTACTAATTATATACAGTATAACTTATGTTATGAAAGAGAAAATTCTAACTTTTTTATAATTATTATTTGTGCTTATTAATCTTCTTTAAATCCAAATAGCAATCTGAATGAAAATAAATGGAATCCCCAAAAAACACCTATTCCTGATGGCAGCTTTGTAACACTATAATCCATAACCTTATCTAACCTGCCTAGGCCTTAAAGAAATAACCTTAACCTTTTATAGCAATGCATACTAACCAGCATCATTTTGAATGATATGTTTGAGATGTAATATCTTGAATCATAACTAGAACCTTTTTTTCAATAATCTAATTTTATAACAAAAACAATACTCTGATTTGGTTATACAGCTAGGAGTACATTCCAAGAAATGTCATGTTAGTTTTTTTAACAGATCGAGAAGTTTTTTGTATGGTATGGTACAGTATATATTATTGTAAAATTATTGAATCTATTAGCATTGATATGTATTGTAGTCACAAGAAAAAATTAAAATTACTAATTTTTAAACTCAATATTTTTTTAATACTTATTATAATTTTCCTGTTCTTCTCTTGTAAAAGAATTTTTGATTATTCTCGACAGTCCTAGCAAGCCGCCAAAGATGCTCATCAGCTGGATCCTGAACATTTCTTAATAAATAAAATTAACATTAATTTCTCAAACAGTCAAATAAAGAGTTTTTTAGATTATATAAAAAGTATGCTTTTTATTTAAAACAATTCATGTTAATATAATGATAATTAACACAGCTATATCATTTTATCAAAAATATTAATAAGAATATTAATTTTTCTTTTATTTATTGGACCCAATATCAATTTGTGTTTAAAATATGAAAAAAAAAAATGGTACAATTGTTGTAGTTTTTTAATGATTTATTAATATTAAATAAAATTTTAGAAATTAAAAAGCATAAAAATAAAAAAAATTTTGTACAAAAAAATATATTAATACTTTTGTTCAAGTAGAAATACAGCTAGCAATTTTCATAGGACCATTTTCTTTATGTAAACAGAAATAAATTTTTTATACATATATTTTATTATATATAAAAAATCAACGATTTGTTTTTGTTTAAGAAGAAAAAAAATAATTAATTATAGCATTGTATATTCTTCACAAGAAAAATGAATTACTATATTCTTTGGAAACTCAATAATAGTTTTTTCAATACTGTATTATAATTTTCCTATGGTCTTCTCTTGTAAGAAATATTTTTTTGCAGAATCAACATATTCTCGATTGCCTGACAGCAGTCCTAGCACCAGCCGCCAGAACAGCGTGCTCAAGATGTCCAAGAGTCAGTCGCTGGAGGCGGAGGGTGCGGCTCCTGAGGTCGTTAAGCTTAAGAAGAACCTCAGCTGGAGGACGGATGAAAGCGTAGCGGCAGAAGTCCTCAGCAAGGTCAGTACGAAACATCAGCAATTTTTAGATACAGTATTTAAAATAAATGTGCTTGTCCATCAACCTTTCCTTTAAACAAATCATGAAAAACACTCATACTATACAATCTAATACATGCTTTATTATTTTGTATACATTTCTATTCATTTTTTTCACTCACACAAAATGATTAAGAATACAAGGATTAAAGGAGACAATTTTTCCTTTCTACGATATACGTTGGTGAATTCAAATAAAAACATCCAAACAACTGGCCTATTTTGGCTCTCTGAGCAGTTTTATGTTGCATTATCATTATAAAACAATAATATAGAATTTAGCACATAGAATAAAAGTAATGGAAACCGAGCATAAAAATATTTAAACCTGTTAAATATTGTTCAAGCATTTATTAAAGCAAAAGCTTTCAATATCTAGGTGTATTTTTTCTTCTTTTAGTGTCAGGAAATACATTTTTGCTATACTTCATTTTATTTATATGTATAAGTTAAATGGCTACCGATTTGAATTTGATTTCATATTAAGAAAGGCTTTGATTAAGAAAAAAATACTTTTGTGGTGGCTGGTTTTTAACAAAAGAGATTATATAAGTTTTTTATACATCATTCTAGACTCCTCCTCTTCCTGAAAACCACGTTTAAATAAAGTCTATTATCTAACAATGAAAGAAAAGAAATTATCCTAGATATTGATGGCTCATGAAAAATTATTAGGCAGAATGAAAGTGTAGTATCCCGCCTTTTAACATAAATTAAAAAAAATACTTATAAAAAGTATCAGGTTAAAAACATAATACAAGGGAGTTTTATATATAAGTATCCTTTCTTAAAATGATTATCATACTTATTTTTATGATGAAATGATTATCATACTTATTTTTATGATGAAATGATTATCATATTTTTAGCCAAAAATATAACTAATGTTGATATTCTAGTACTGGTACTGTACGGTATACTTTTACTTTTGAAGAAACCAAAGGGAGTAGAGTAGAATCAGCATTTGATTTAATTTTTATCATTATTTTTTATTTAATTATCATCATATCAAACAGTTTTAAGAGTGTTTTAATTGGTGTTATGATTTTCAGTCAAAAATTAGTTTCAAACGGAAAAAGACAAGAGATGAAGAGCCTGAAAGCCAGATCACAGCAGAAACTACTCTGCTACCTCAAGGAGAGGTAAGAGATTTGCTTTCAAAATAATTGGTTCAAAATTTATCCAGGAAATTAAAATTAGCCTTACCTTTACACAGTAAATAGAAAATTGGTTTGGATTTAGCAAAATTATGGTAATTGTGAATTTACTATTTCAAATAAGATCATGGAAAATGAGATGAATATAATGCCAATTTTATGATAAAATCAAGTTAGTAGTGATAATTTTTCACTGAATGTGTGAAATGAAGTTCCTCTATGATGTTACATACAGAATGTTACTGGAAATAATCATTCAATGGAGAAAGATTGGTGTAAACATCTGATTCAAACTTTATTGATCGGTTGGTTGTTATTCTGGCAACTGCATGTATTTAGAAGGAGCTGCACTTACCACACTCAGTGAATCCACTTTTTGACATGGATGGATATGCCTTAGCTCTGGTGGGGCAGGGGTTAACCTATTTCCCACTAAGAAGTAAATACAATCATTTTTGGATTTAACCATTCACAATCTTTTGTGATGTTATTAAAATTTTATTCTATTGTAATTAATTCAATATTTTTTATTTGACCGTTTGAAACTGATATATTAAATTATCAATTTAAATTATTATTTCGTGGAGCGAAAATTGATTGGAATTCTTCTTTAGCTATGAATAAAAAATAACTATGTGGTTCCTTCTGCGACTGAATGATGGTGGATCCTAATCTGTTGAAGGTGGATCCTGGGGTGCCAGACCTAACGCTTCACACAATCCTGAACCATATTGCATACGTCAACAGAGCCGCAGCCCACAGTGACTCCGGGCTTGCCCCCACCCCGGCCCATCCCACTCCTGCCTCTCGTAAGAAGCAGGTCAAGACAGTCCTCCACGTCACATACGCCACGGCCATCTTGGGGCTTGTGCTATGTCTGGCCAACCTCTTCCAGCTCTATGGACCCTATGGTAATCTCAACAAAATATTTTAATTCACACTGTATTACACAATTAATGTTTTGTTAAGCTCACACTGACAAAAAAAACTATGAACACAAAATATATCCTTTTAAGCTAAAGAAATTAGGATATCAAAATAAGTCTGTTATTCTTACACAACAGATTATGTAAATCCAGAGTACTTGCTCTTGGTGGCAGTACATATTTATTTAAAATTAAATTAACTATTTACTACAGCTATGGCATTTTAAAATCTAATTATTATTTTGAGACACTGTATGAAGGTTCTTGAGTTCACTGATGGAGTTATCTCGTTCCATGACAAGACTGTCATATATATATATTATCCTAGTATACCTTATTATGCACTCTCTAAAGTTTGACTATCATACTAAAGTTCACGTAGAGCTATAGTTAATTTTATTTTCTAGGTCTGGCAAAGTCACATGACATCCGACCATGGCCATGGTTCTGTTTCCAGACACTGTGTCGAGCCGTAGAGCTGGCCATGGGCTGTGCGATGGCCAACATAACCAAGCAGCCTGTCACGCACAGGCACACCTACCTCCAGCATCACTACTCTCACTCCATTCGTATCAAACAGAGAGAGTCTCTGTTCATGTAGTCGTCCCCTCTCATATTGTTGTCTTTATACATGTTAGTCAGGCCTGTCACATACAGAGAGACTGCATCAGTTGTTTTCCTATGGCACATTACTATTGCCAAATTAGGTAGTCCGTGTGAAACTTTTTAATACTCAAACCCACTGCTGTATATATGGAACGGCAAAAAGATCTGATGGTTTTGAAAATATACAATATGTTTTATTGCTCAGTATAGATTGGTATTTATGTAAAAAAATTTACAAAAATACTCCACGAAGAGCTGATTTCATCCGCTTTAAGACTTAAAGATGTCTTTTAAATATTTTCCTTTTTGGGCCATCATTCATGGTAAGGTAACACCTTCTCTAGGATTGTTCCTACAATGCAATTTTGGCAAAAATAGCCAACCTATTTGCTGATAGATTGGTGATTTCTTTTGCCTTATGGATTCCTTTTGTGCACCCAATGTGCAGGGAATGTTTGTGTATGTTAACTCTTGCTTTAGGGATTTCCGACAAGAAAAAATCACAAATGCTGAAACTAGCGGAGTGAGCTTGCTACGCAAGTCCAAGAAATGTGCAGTGTGAAACAAGCAGCAGCCCTGAAGTACCCACAGCAAAATGGAGTTTCGAATTGGGATTTTCTCAACACCCAAAATTGTCAAATGATTTGCCCTACCCAGTGTAAACAATATATGGCATAAAATTGTAAAATATATTTAAACCTATTGTAAGGATAAAACTGATTGATTAATTGTAAGACAAGGTATCAGGGATAACGTGCTTGCCTAGTAGGTCAACAAATTTGAGACACTAAATTCCTAGTTTCCTGGTTCCAAATTCAGTAGTGGCCACTGGGAATGAAATATGTTTAGCACAAACATCTTAATTAGTGCATTTTAGACATTTTCAAAAGATTTTCCTTACAGGTCTAGTGGATTTTTGTAGAAAACAGATCCCTAACATTTTAATTGGGTTAAGCACCTGACACAAACCATAACCTAGAGAAAATGACATACACTGTAGGTTTGAAGAATATAATTTGTGCATGATAAAATTTACAATCCAAATTTCCAAGCCTCGTCCTTAGAATGGCCCTGATGTTAATAATTATAATAAAAAGTGTGGTTAAATTTTATTTGTTACGAAAAATTGAGATTTAAATGAACTACATTAATATTTAGAATCTTGTGAAAGAATATAAATTCTTAAATTTAAAAAAAGATAAACTATCCTACACTAACCAAATTTTTTTGTTAAACCATATTCATGTATTTAAGAGAGTCCTAACATCACCAGCATTACATATATCATTGGCTATCACTGAACCGAAGTTCAATGAGAGGTAATAATTTTGTAATAAATTTATAACTATAAATCAGATCATAACAATAGGATACCTGATAGTATAAGTACCAGTTGTTACTGTAACATTACTTTAAAACTAATTGGTGTTTATTAAATATTAATTAATTGCTGACAATCACTTTCTTGTTTGTAAATTTTTCCATACAACGACCTATGTGCCTAAAAAGGCATAACTTATGATTGATTTTGATTCTTTAGCCCTGAAAATAAACTTGAAAGGATATGACAAAAATTAATTTTATAATATGAACTAAAAAATTCAAATGTACCAGAAAATTTTGAAAATTATTTTAATCCAAATAGTGCTTGTGCTTCAATCAACAAGTGCTTTCCACACATAACTGTCATATTCTTTGCCTTCATACAAAAGGCTAAAGATTCTTAAAAATAAGTATTTTTTATGATCGTGCAATAATTTTAAGGTCAAATAAATCAGTGTGAGAAAAACTTATTGACTTTTTTGTCATAATAAATGTGTTTTAAGAAAAAGTAAAATGCCAAACTAAGTAAGTTCTGATTCTAAAGCTCAGCTATCCTAAACACATACCGATTTTTTAGAGAAATTGTTATCAAATCATTAAAAAAGTTATAATATGTAGGCTAGTTAAAATTCCTGAGGATATTTTGGATAACATTTTATTTAAGAATTTAACTTTATTCTAGGCTTGAGGTATTGTCATGAATTTACTTATTTCGGTATCCATTTCATTCATCATATTTCATTTATTAAACTGTCTCACTTATAAAAAATCTCTCAAAATTTTATTTACAGCAGTTCGTAATAAAATTACGAACCAGATATGTAAACTAATTCGCAATAGTTTTTAATGCTTATAGTTCTTTGTTCTCCACCCCAATAATACCAATATGTTATTATTATTTTGTTATTCTGTATGATACTTCCTTAAACTAGTGCACAATTGTTGTTGGTCTGTTTGACTATTAATTTGTAAACAAGAAATATTTTTCCTATAGGTCTATTTAATAATTAATTATATACAAGAAATGTTTTATAGTACTATAAATTAATTGGATAGTGGTGTACCAAACATTATTTTTAATTTTAATCCAAAATTTTTGATGACATAAGGGTTGTACAACCTCCAGACTTGCCTGTAATAAATATGGAAAGACTCTGGGAAGAAAATATTTTTCTCAAATACCTTTGGCAGTCATTATAAACATTCAGCAGCTTTATGAAATCCATGATCACACAGCAATAGTGCTAAGTAGAGAAATCTAAAAATAGTAATTACCTCAATAATTGAGGTAAACAAAATTATTTTGTTTAAAACCAGTTATATTTGAATCTAGTACAAATTTGGATAGTTACGGTCAAAAAATATGTCAAACCACAAAATCTGAAACATAACAACTCTTTCTGACTCAATAAATATTTAAAGATTTTGAAACACATGAACTCCAAAAACATGGAAGTTTTTCATACTGTTCAAATAGAGAGGCAATGAACTAGAAATTAAAATTTTCTTCTCTCCTAATTCTTCATCACATGTTAGAGAAACGTTTTGACATGTTTAACATTTTATTGACTGTTAAATAGAACTGCAAGCCTTAGTGATAAAATATAGTATTTTTGTAAACAATAAATTACACACAGGAATATCTAATTATAGATAATGTTACATAGACACATTCTAGGAATGTGTTAATTTGTAATAGTAATTATTATAAAGATTTTATTTTTTGTAAAATGAAAACCATAGTCACTTGCTGCTACAGTAGTCTTAGTTTGAAAATAAATGTGTAGTTCTGTGCCAGTTTTTTAACAACAATTTTATAGTTAGCTACAGATTTAGTCCATAAATACCATTCATCTAGAACAAGTATTTTTGAGGCATTAAACTGACAAAATGCTATTGTTATTTATATCCTTGGATCAGTATATTTTTGACTGTGCTCCATGAACTGTAAAACATTAGTCAGTGTGTTAAGTAGGTTTGAGTTAAGAGTAAGAAGTTTTGTAACAGTACCACCTTGTTTTAAGCCAACTCATTATTTATATTTACAAATAAAAAAGTGATTTGTATAGAAATAGAAATGTTAATATTTTAAGTAAATAAGCTACTTAATATCTATACTTGTCAATAAATTTCTATTTCAAAACATATGTCTCTTGTTATTTTTTAAAGAACAACCTCCATACGAATACATCTGTCTATCCATCAGTCACTCTTTTGCCAAACATGATTTTCTATGTCTTTAATGAACAAACAACAACACACTCTGACACTATTTTTTCCTTATTAATCCTCCAAAAGGCAGTCACTTTTTGCTGATTTTTGACCCCGTTGTAAGTTTATTTAAAAAAATATATAAAAAATATCGCACATAGACATTATACACACATCATAAGTAATTTTAGCCACTATGAAATTTAAAATTTATAAAAAAATAAAGAATTAACAAAAAAATAGAGAAAAAATTATAGCTACAAAAATAAAAATTATTTTTATAAAACTTTGAAATTTAAATCTATTATTATATTTTAGCCTATCTGTTTATTCATAAAACTTCTCACGTGTAAAAAAGATAGCTTATTTCATCCCCTCTTCAAATATGTATAACACCTAATAGTTATTTCCTTTGGAAAATGTTTTTGCTGCTTTCATCGTGACAAAAACGAGATAGCTGATAAGACAACTGATGCACCACATACAACTGGATAAAACGGCTTTACATTCAAAATTGCTTGGATGATTGGATTGTTAAAATTGTAAGTACTTATGATGCGAAATTGAATTGTAAATACCAACCATACCATTTTCGGAATATTTTGAATATTGGTTGGGAAGATACAACAGAATAATTGGAGGCATGTTCAATATTCAAAAGGCGAATATTCGCCACTGCCATTTTGAGGATTAAAGTAACTTTAATCTAAAATTCATTTTGTGTGAGTAAAAACCAACACTCCAACACTCATATTACAAGTGGGAAATTCTGTAACCTTTACTACTAAAAATCTAATAATTTTTTATACTTTTCAATGAATTTCGAAAGGTTAATTAGTTTTAGAGTAATTTTTCTATACAAAACTAGAGGAAAGATTGTACAACCCCGAAGAAAGATTTACCAAGTATTTTTTCTGTCATAACCCTCTCATAATAGCTATTTGTGTAGCTAGAGCGCAAACCATGTCATACAGCCCGAGAGGTTCATATGGCAGGACGAGGTGTCCAGAAAGCTGAGTTTTGCCAGAACTTTGAGGGCGACCTTGACAGTATTACACACAAGATTTTTCCTACATTAAAAGTCATTTAGTTTATGTTTGATTTTCCCGTTTGTATAAATGTAAACATAAATTTTAGGTTTCAGGTAACCTCAGATTCATTGCGCAAAACCGGAGGTTAGTGTTGTAGGAATGACTACAGCCTAACAGCTGACCGAGCGCTTAGCGCATGCTATTGGTTAGTTTCATATAGATTTGGAGCATTCCACTCATGTGATTGGCCGGTTACTTATTATTGCAATTATGCAATATTACAAATCTGAAATAGCGTTTGGAGCGGGGAACTCAGCTGTTTCAATGCGTATAATTCTGCTAACTGCTAACCATTAGTGCAGTTATTATTATTTTTTAATCCTTACAAAGAAAGTAAAGATAAAGAAAAAAATTAATAAATGAAAAAATACACTTTGATTCTGCAAGAACGTATAGAAATTTGTTTCCGGAAGTCAGCCAGCCAATTAACGCCACATCCGACAGCCAATAGTATTTAAGCAGGTTCACTTGAAAATGCTTCATTTTGAAGGACTTACTTCTATGTAAAACGGCAATATAAAAAATGGCAGAAAATTGTTGTAGGTGATCTCCAGTGTTATCGAAAAAATAAAAAATACTCTTAACTTAACACAAAACATAATATTTGGTATATGTGTGATTAATCTCTTTCTCTAAAAAGTTAGTATTTACCTCCCTGTCAGAAATAGGTTAGATCATGGATATGTCTAAAGGGAATGTTTTCACTTTATCTAAACAGCTGTTCTTATTCTTTTATATTGAAATAGCTTCTATGGTTTCTATGGAAACCTGTTACATATTTTCCATCTTAAAAATCGCCAACACCCCTCACCCCCAGAGCTAAGACATATCCATGTCAAAATGGAGTAAAGTAGAATGGTGTGAAGTCAATCTGTTTGCCAGTAATACAAAGGCTATTGTAATCAAGTCAACATTGATTAAAATCATTTATTGCAGTAAAACTGGTAAAAAAGTAAGATTATCTTCCAACAAAATAATAAACTATTCTCTTGATATAAAGAGTCCTGATAAAGAAAACATTGTATTAAACTACATCATAAAAATCATGATTGTATAAATACTGAAATAAAGTTATGGAAAAAGATAACATCAATATAAGCTTATTAAAACTATATAAAATTAACAATATAATAATAATTGGCAAGAATATATTTGTACGAATAAAAGCTATAGGAATATATAAATCAACTAGACTAATTACTATTACTTGATCACATAAATAATTATAGTCTAAAATCTGTTTTTCTCTGTCTGTTTTTTCTCTACAGTTAAATGTAAAGTATAAAATACTTAAATAAGTCTATCTTATGTCATTCAATATAAAAGACTACTAAAGTTATCATTTTCATTTATAATGTTAAATTGCTCAAAAAATGTTCAATGATTTACTTCAGTTATTGTCAATACATTATTAAGGCTATAAGCGTACAAAAGTTTTCCAACATCATCCATACAAAAACTGTACACCGGAAGACATATGGTAACATGAGATATCGAGTCGGTCAATCGCGTGGTACTGGCGTGTTGCAATTGCCGTGGTAGAGTCGTGTGGGTTCACTGCAGCGGGCAAAGTTGTCGAAGACTTCGCGGTACCCGTGATCTCGCCACCACTCACAAAGTTGACGGTTCCAGCCGCACGGCAGCAGATGTAGAAGGTGAGGGCGGTCAAACCCTACCAGGGTGTAGAAGTCCTGGTCTCCCAGGTGACCCTGTCAAAAATGTTTACCAAATAGAATTTAAAAAAAATTGAATGGTGGGACAGAGTGATGGCATATCCAAATAGGAGCAGGAATAGATGAGGCACAAGATTGAGAGAGATGGAAGGCTATTAAGGGAGTAAGTAAGTGAGGGCTAAGGATTAAAATACATTTTTTACCTCAACACCAAAAAGTGTTTTAGAAGACGTTTTCAAGGGTGGCTAGCAAATAGTATAAAAATGACAAGCAAAATACAGCAAGATCAGTTAGTTACTTAATTATAGGAGACACGTCACATCATTTCTAATGACAAATCCATTTTGGATAGAACATCCCAACGGAAACACTTGATGCCATTCAGTCAAAACATGTGGACAAACCTAAATATGAACTGTGATAAGACGAAAGCACGACATTTGGTCATTTTCTCTGTTCCGTTGTTGAATCTGCGAATATGATACTAATTTGATAGGTGTTTTTAAACATTGATAGTTCAACAAAAAGCGTGTTCTTTCATTAGTAAGTTATAATAATCTGATTATCATAATTTACAAGCCGGCACCATCATTTTGCGGGTATAATTTTATCACGAAAACACTTGCTCATAACATCTGCTGCCCTCTGTTCGGGGATACGAAGTTCTTTGTCTTTTCCAACTTTACTTGAAACAATAATAGAAAGAAAGTTAAAACAGCAATTCTACATTAAAATAAATTGGTCTGCGATTATATTTTGGTTTATATATATATTATTTTTATTTAAGCCCGCTGGTTTAATTTTTGGACAAATTATAAGGGTTTTGTCAATTTGACACAGTGTGGATCTGGAAACTTGTCTTTGTAAAATTCACAATAACTTGAATGAATTTTAATCTTGTTATTCTGTCAATTAAGGTTTTGATTAATTATGTGGACTTAGGATTGCCGGTTTTTGAAGTTGTGAGTGACGATGAAATATCGAGATGTGCTCAGAGAACTGAATAAGAATGAAGAAGAAGAAGAAGCCGCTGTTGAGCCAAATATATAGTAAGCAACTGCCCGCCATCATGCAGAAGGCCTATTAGACTGCGATTTCATGGTATTGTGAAGAATTCGTTCAACCATAGTAAAAAAGGAAACAAATGCGAAGAAACAAAAATCAATTATGGACTTTTTTCTTGTAGACTTTGAAGATATTGTGTTTTTATTAAAAGGTAATTTTGTTTGAAATCTTTTACATAATTTAACTTAACATTAATTATAGTTTATTTAGTACAGGGTACTTTAAAATGCTTTCACGGTTGATTTGAACTGTTTCCCATGTATTTTAGGTTAGGTTTAATTTATCAGCGATTTCGATTATAAGCGATCGCTCAGCCACTCATTACCGCATATAATCGGGAGTCTACTGTAAGAAAAGTAGGCTACATAATGTTTTTCTTATTACTTGTTCTATATGAAGAGATTGTATCATTTTACTCTTATTTTCCAGAAATATAAACATTTTCATTTTTATTAAATTTAAAAAAATGTTCAAAGTTTTAAAAAATACTTTATTCTTATAATTTTCCTAAGTTGGTCTTATATTTTTATTGGAATATTCTTTAAAATCATCTGAATCATACATTTTCTTCAAAGTATTTTTTTACATCAAAAATAAAAACTATGCATTTGTAATAAAATAGGTGATTTAGAAAAATAAAATAAAAAGAGCTCACAACTCATAAACCGGAAAAGTACCGCCTAGAGTATTAATTGATTAATAAAAACATTGTAAAATAACAAATCAACAAGCTGGCCAATGAGTAAAACTTTTTGGCTAGAAAGACCTTGAGCTCAAAAATTTTACACAAATCTTGGCTGGGCTTGATCACATTATAGCCTCGAACACCCCTACTTAATTCCTAATATAGTATCTCAAAATACATACTAATACCCACCTTGAAATTATACTTGTCAACCAACTGTTTAACAGAGTTCGAAGAGAGCAGTTGATTGTATTCCTCCGAAACTCGAAGACGCTCAAAGTCAAGTAGCAAAACTCCGCTGTTAACTCCAGGGAAGCTGCCAGTAGACAGTGGACCACCGAGGTGAGAGTGCTTGTGGTGGCTGCGGTAGAGGTAAAGAATGTGGTGGTAGACTGGGGACAACTCTGGGGCGATGCCAAGAACCGCACTCTCTCCAAACCTAATGATCATTGTTATTCTAGTGGATTAAATAGCTAAAAAGGAATCAGCAAATTATGTTCAGTTAATTATCCAACAGAAGCGATTCACGGAGCTTGCGGAAATGAAAATAAAGAGAATGTGTAGGCCATGGGTATTTTTAAGGAGGTGGAAATGCATTATGCATTAACCTGGAGATTATGGAACAATGTCAGTCTACCTCTAAATGCTGAGCAAGAGTTACCAATTAACAACTCTCCAGAGATTCAGACCGGAATCCTTATTCAATGTATATTTTCCTGGGCCAAAGTATTCTGAGAAATATCAAAGTGAACGCTAATATTAATTAATTAAAAATTGTTTTTGTACATTGTAACTCTTTCTCGGAACTACTGGGTCATGAACTTAATCAAAAGACTTTCTGAGGCTTGTTAGTTCCAAAATTGAGTTAAATTGCTCCATTGTTAAACTAGTTAATTAGCACAAAAGTTAACAACCCTAAACAGTTAACTTGTGCAAATAATTCTACAGATTAAGCCATTAAAAGATTGGATACCTAGCCTACAGAACAATATGATAACATGACTTTATTGTCCTTATTGATCCTAGAGTTACATAGGACCATTAAATTTAAAAAAAGCGTGGTTTGAATAATTCATGGATGTGTTTAAAACTAGTTACTCTAATTATGTTTAGCTGTTTAACACTTCAAACGCCAACGTGATTTTTCCCTTTCTCCCACTGTGTACCAAATTTTATTTATTTTTTAATACTATTTTGTTATTTTAATTTTAAGAATTCATAGGTATTAAAGTTTTGTGTTAGGGCCTTGCTATACGAGCGCTAATGCCACGGCGTTAATAGCGTCGGGTTATCTGGTCAATGGTACATCCATAGTGCAAGTTATACAAGCGGCATCAACGCTGGCGAGTCCCAGTTAGCCCTGGCGTTGAGCATTGCTGGCGCAACCTGCCGCGCTAGCAACGCGGCGGTGGCAACCAACGCTATACACAGCGTTGTTGACGCGCACCTGACTTGCAGTACGGCAGTAGTAATCTGTGGTTGTTGTTGTTCAAGTACTGTGCTTCACAGAGCGAGAGAGAGAGACAGAGAGAGCAATCCTAATAAAGAAAGAATAATTTATCTTCATACATTCTATATTGCTGGAACTCATTCAAAATAAGGTACCCGTTGATAGACGAGTACTAAGCAAAGGGTATTTACTCCACCATCTAATACTCCTCCTATTAGATTCTTCAAATCCTTCCAAAATAAGGAGGAGTCCTACACAACCTAACTGGATGGTGTCCATCTTAAAGAAAGACGACAAATGACGTGCTGACAACGCTCTGTCAGTGCTGTGTCTCTAGTTTTACATCCTAAATGGTGTGTTGACTTTAATGTCTTGTTTTGTCAGCCTTGTCATCGTTTTATATCAGAAATCACATCCTCAGTGAGTTGGTTACGAAATGGGAGACCAATCACAGCATTCTATTTACGGTACATTATAAATCTCCCATTAGAGGTGCATTCCAAATATTTATACAAATGAAACAAGCATTATCTATTAATTTTGTTAAAGTAAAAGTTTTGATTTTGCTTTTTTTCCACTTCATTTATAAATGAAAACAACACTGAGATTCTTAGAAATAATTTCAATTATAAAAAATTGCGTCGGCTATAATGGCCCGACAGTGAGAGTGAAAATGGTCCACGATAAACAAGTTGTTTCCTAAGGTAAAAAGTGGATTTGGATGAAAGTACAAAGTTCTGTGAATAGCTGGGACTGTACACTCAACATAGTAAGGCATAATACGCATGAGAGTGCAACAGTGTCACGATGATAATCAAAATGGTAGACGAATGCCTAGCAATGCCGTCGGGCCGTTTGCCCCTACAGTATGTTTTATACAGACTACTATTGTCAGGCGAAGTGGCCCGATGTGGCAGCTAACGTGTTAAATAGAACCTAGAAATAAATAAATAGAACAAGGGGGTCGAGGTATGCTTTTTAAGGAAGTCTGTTTTTTTTATTGCTTTATTAGTTCAAACTCACACGGCACTTTTTAAAAGTAACCTTTTGTTTTGTACTTATGTTCAAATAGACTTACCTTAAAAATAAAGAACTAGAGACTAGTCTGGGGGGCACAATAGATCTCATAGGTCGCGGTGCTATCTTTCCCCTAGATTTTATCAAACTAGTCAAACAAAACTACCTTAAAAATATGACCTGTAACCAACAGTCAAAGAACTAACATAACTATACATGTTAATCTATTATGAACTATAAATGTAAAATACATTAAATCTCACCTACTGAACTCTTGAAAAAGCAGTGCGATGTCATCCACCATTTTAGTATCAACGTCCAACATAATTGCTCTTGACTGAGAACTGGGTGCAACTCTATGGAGTCCCAAAGAAATGAAAAATAAGGCATCACTGTAATATGCTCCTGGCTGAGATGTGAAGTAGGGCAACATAGCTGAAGTCAACTTTGACAACTGTAACGTTATGTTCTTTACATCATAAAAGCTCACCTGAAAATAAAGCTTGTTTATTTAAAATATTGAACAAACATTAATTTAATCTTTATTGCTCATTGTGTGACATAGGTCAGATTGACTGAATCAATTGTAAATGCATAAAACCAGCAAACAACACTTTTTTCAAACAAAAACATTGATGGCGTATGTATCTCTGCTTAGAAAATCATCTTCCAAGAGAAATTGCAGTGATACATAACTGCCTAACTGAATTATTTTTCTAGACTTTTTGGGAAAAAGTATAATTAAATCTTAAGTAATTCTACAAGTCTAAAAAGTACTCCAGAAACAAGGGAGAGGATACCCACTAGGTAGGCCTACTCACTAAACTGCATCACTAGTATTAAAGTAAGTATTTTATGGACCCTCCATTGCTGCAATAACTTTTCTACAATTTTAAAAGAATTCCAGTTAAATAATTTGACACATAGTGGTCTGGAAGAACTAGAAGAGTATGGTGTCAGGGATACCACAGGATAGCTGTTTGGACCTTATATTATTTTGGTATAAACAGAATCTTTGAGAATCAATGTGAATGTGTTAGCCAGTTTTGTACAGCAGCGATACAAAACCATTTGATAAAATCCATCCTTCTGGCACCATGCATATGGCAAGCAAGCCACCAGAAACCAAAGTTGGCACCAAATTTTTCTCCACTGTTACTCCCTTTTTTCTGAGAGTGTAAACTAAGTGTTTTCAGATTGCCGAAGTGAAAGATTTGGATGCCTAAATTTTTTTTTGTTTTGAATATAATACGAAGGTAAATATTCTGATTACAGTATCCTACAAATCTATATGAAATCGACCTTAGACTTACTTTTTACACTTTCTAATAACCTTTTAACAATGTTCCTGTCCGCGGAAGAACCCAATTTCGATGTTTCGTACGATTTTAGGCTGTATTATGACCCTCTCAAACCATACCGTCTAGCTAGGGGATCGGCGTGAATCGGGGTTCTGGGCGGGAAAACAAATCACTCAAATACACTTATTTCACTCTCTAATAACATAATTAACAATAAAAACACCAAGGAACACAGTTTTCCCGACTATTTTGGACCGAAATACGACACTCTATAACGTCCAGTCAACAGTGAGGTCGGCAGGCATCTGGCTACTGGGCCGGGGAAATGGGAAATATTGAAGAATCAGGGATTTTTTTGTCTACGATTATGGGTTTTAGGTACAGAGAAACGGGATATTTTAATAGAATCCGGGTTTTAATAGGCTTATTTTAGCAGAGGTTTTAACAACGTTGGTAACAGCTGACTAGATGAGGACTGAGGAGTGTAATAATGAAACTAATTATTCCACAGAGCACCAATCCTCATAATGTCACTTCACTTTTATTAGAAGGTTTATTAGAAAGTGTAAAAAGTAAGTCTAAGATCGATTTCATATAGATTGATAGGATACTGTAATCGGAACATTTACCAATACGAAAGTTCCAAAACATTGTTAGAATGACCAGTGAAGATTAGATTGGATGGTGCGAGTGATCACGTGTGGCACATATTGACTGAAATCAGTGTTACAAACAAAAGTTTACAACTCCCTTTGATCTTTACCGACTTTTCAGGTGAAACCAAAAATTTCTGTTGCAAACACAGAAAAACTGTTTGCAACAGCGAAATGTTTTGTATACAAATGCACATTTTAAGAGATGTTTGCTATTTTAGTTTACAACTCTTGTTTCAAACTCCAGACACTGCCCAACCCTTAAGAACAAACAATACAGAGTTAAGCTTGGGCCTAAACATATCTAAAGCCATTGGATGTAAACAATTGAAGTTCATACTGAATTTTCACGTTAAAATTTAAAGACTAAGTTAGATTACTTACCTTGAAATCCTTGAATGTTGTTCTCGAAGTTCTTATGTCATCAAACAATATTTGAGCAAAATATTTGCTTTTAGGGTCGGAAATAATATGGAATGAAAGTTTGACACTTGAATGTCTTAGAATTGACGTTATGAGTGTGTTGAATTTGAACTTAAGAGATGAATTCCTACTTTTAACCTTAGTAAATATAAACCATATATTGAAATAACTATCAATGATAGGAATACTGTTTGAAATTTTTGTTTGTGGTGGATTAGAAATCACGGAGGTTGAAACCCCATTTTCAAAGGATTCTTGACCGTAACTCTTACTTTGGAATGCATCTCCTTGTTCTCGGTTTGTTTGAATAACATAAAAAATAGTGATAAAAGTAACTAATAATACTAGGTTTAGTAAAATCTTATAAAACATACGTAATAATAAAATATTCACATTATTGCACAAGTTATATTTGTAAATACACTACTGACAATAATGATGTTGATGTAAACCCATACTCTTATTTACAAATTAACATTCCGCACGATTATTGTAAAAAAATCATTCTCCAGTTTAACCACCATGTCTGAGCGAAAGCTAGCTTCAGGAAGGTAGCGAAAATGCCCTAGAAATCGGATTTTGTTCCTATAAATCCATAAACGATCTAAAAATATAGAAATATAATCTCGGCACTAAAGCAGAAAAATTAAGTTTTAACTATAATTGACAAAGTATAAAAATAATTTTTTTTATTGCCTAAGCTATACACCGGTGAATCACTAATTGTGTAATTTTTAAATAAATAAATCGAATTTTCCAAATTAATGAATAAAAACTCCTGCACAAGTTATGATAACTGTCTAGATAAATTTATTTTTTTTTATTCTGGAGAATTTATTATTGTAACCAAAACTTACTTTGTTAGTCTCTGATAATGGTACCTCAAAAAGTTTGTTGGGAGAGGGGTGTAAAATTTTAACACTTGTAATAAAGAGGGTGTACGGAAGAAAGTAATGATAATGAGTATTTTTAAACAAATTATGAATTTAAATATATTTTTAAACGTTATTAAGTATAGATATGATTACACCAAGGACAAAAGTTTTTAGGTAAAGTTTAAAGTACGGTGTATGTCATTTTCACAGCTGATCGGCTGTTTATTTTTTACTCAGTTATTTAATTACTTAGAGGTACTCCGGAGGACTGTCTAGGCCACCGCCCGGGACTATTTTACATATTACTCATGCTAGACAAAGTGGTAGGCAACATCATCACATGGTGAAAAACCTTTAATGATTGGCAGTGTTTCAATGCGGGATCTCACCCAGGGGCCCATGGAGTAGTGCGCTTTTCAAATCTTAACCTTATCATCATGATGATACTATAATAAGGTTAAATACTGCATTAAAACAATTTGTTTAAACTTGAAAACACCCACACATGAGGGGCTATTTATTTTACTAGCCAGGAAAAATGTTGACTGGTCGGGAGTAGGTTTTCAGTAAGGTACTTACAGTTCTCTGACCAGCTTCACATGTAGTACATATAGTACATATGTAGTATACATAGGCCCTATACAATTTTGGGCGACCCCCCTAAAAGTGCTCAGGTAGTTGTGTTATGAACTTCTATCATGGCCCCGGTCTTAACTGTCACTATGCGGGGCATATGAATAGCCCACTTTTCCAATATTTTTCCATAGGAAATTTTAAATAATGGAAGACAAGAAAATGTGAATATTTTATTATTTTTCAACATCTCTTTGCAAGAGTGATGGTTAGGTAAACTAAAAACTGCCCTTATTGCCCTCTCTTTTGAAATTTGAAAAGCATTTTTGTTTGAGTGCTCTCATTTCCTCATTCTCATGAGGCCCCTCTCGGAGGCTCCCTTTGGTCAGAGAGGGTGTGTGGGATCGCAAACCAGCCGACCTGCCCACCCCTGCTTGTAATTTTGCTACTGACTAAGGCTGACATGTTCCTTACCACCATACTTGGAGCATGTACTGAAACTGTAGATCCATTAGTTGCCATCGGCTGTTAGGCTATTAATTAACAGTCCTGTCTAAGGAACATGTCAGCCTTAATCAGTAACAAGACTACATGATCGCACCACAATCATCCTACATTCATTCCTCATTCATACTTGGCTTAAAATACCTACCTGGGTAGGTCGCCATTTCAGTTTAAAGTAAAGTAAAGTAAGCATGTCACCACCCGTTCACAGGCTCCAGGAATCAACTGCTATGTACCTATTTGGATTTATTGAAACAACTGGAGCGGCCCTACAGTTTTAATCTTCTTTTTTTCTTTTTACTAATCCATTTCAACATGGTCAGACACTGCTACTCCATCCATTTGCACGCTGTAACCAAAATTTTGTGGGCAATTGAAATAACATCGCCAGTATCCGACGAGATCCCGCTTCACCACCCAACGTCTAAGAATCGTTGAAAATTTTTGGATCCTACTGGGTTGCTCGAAGTTGAGTGCACCACAATAGTTCGTATACCGTGGAGCGGTCGTAGATAATAAATATCAACCCACATAGTGGTACTGGGGTAACAGTCTGAACAGTTCAGACTGTTTCACAGAATAGTGGTGGACTTCGCCGTCGGTATTCGTATTAATGTCCACCCACGCTGCAGCGTGGATCACTCTCCTTTGCTGTTGAGTTATATGCTAACAAGCTTAAATGTCAGTCTTGAAATTTTTTTAGAATATTTTAAAATATCTTTACACCACTTTATGGTTATTGACCATCACAACTGCTAATGGGACAATCCTGAGAACAAAATTACCTGTAAATAAATCTTTTCCAAATGGTATTCTACCTAAGCATAAACAGTAAAGACAGATGATTGAAAAGAAAAAAAACTGGAAAATAAATTTAATAGAAGTCATAGAGTCACTAAAGAAAAGGAATATGTTCCCAACACAAGGGTTTGGGTTAAAGATAGGAGAGAGATAGGAGTGGTTAAGAATAAACTTGAGAATAGAAAATACAAGGTTTAAACCAATAAATGAGGGATATATGTTATAAGCTCAAAATTCTTTTTCCAAATATTTCCAAGTAACACGCAAATTCCACCAATGCATAGTTCCCAAACCGATTTTAATGTTTACCCTACCAACAATGCTAACTTCATTTCATCATGCTAAGTCCAAGAAATGTTAACTTCATTCCAAGCCCAAGCCCAGAACCCTTACAGATAAGACCATTAATAAATGTCAAGCTGCTGAAGAGATTAATTTAAGAGCTTTAAGAGGGAGATGTTCTGGGATTGGCTTTATATATAATCATACAGTAGATCCTCTCATAACCGACCATGACAGACCCGACCATGGTCGTAACGGCCATAAGGATATCGGGAGGAGCAATAAAATGCATTTCCTAGGTAAAAACCAGCTACAGTATTGTAATAAAAAATTATTGTACCGCTAGGATATTAACTTTAACATCAAGATGTTAATTATAACTGACACATCTCAATATTTATAGGTAATCGTAAAATAAGTATTTCACGTTTCAACAGGCTCAGCAACAACAGATGCGTGAGAATGACAGATAGAAGATCGGGCACTAGGTCGGATATTGGGGGAGTCAGTTATCGGAAGTTCTGATAAGGGAGGTTCTACTGTATGTTATTAAGTTATTGTTTTTATGTTTACTTTTTATGAGGATGAAAATGTATTAGAATGTTTTTAAAAGTTTACAAAATATTCTTAATCAACTAATATAAAGAGAATTTCTTGTGAACTTTTAAAAACATTCTAATACATTTTCATCCTCATAAAAAGTAAACATAAAAACAATAACTTAATAACATACAGTAGAACCTCCCTTGAAAATGAATTAGATTGTATCATTTTCAACCTCGTAATAAGTAAATATAAAAACATCGCATAAAGATCGCACACAGCACGCTGGCATGAGTAGAGCTTTATATTGTTCCCATAATATTAGTCGAATAGTACTGAGTATGCAGGTTTGCTGTAATAAGGGTTGTTTTACATGGTAAAGTGCTTATATTAAGGCTGTTTACTAAGTTAAAACACATACAACATGTTATCAAATTATGTCAATAACCAAGCCAGTTATGAAAACAATTTATCTATTCTTTCATAAGAATTAAAATGAATACGTAGGTTTGCTGGTGTGAGTAATACTACATTTGGGGGTTTTGTGTATGTATTGGTAACACTTAACTAGATGGACTTGCAAACCTAATTTTGGTAGAATATTTAAGTAAATAAGTGAGTTAGTGATTTTTAGCTATTCTCCATAAGATTAACATTGTACAATGTACTGTGTTTACTATTTTAAATATCTCAATAACCAATTGACCTATAGTCATGATTTAAAATACTAAATTGTGTGTTTTTTAGATGAATCCAATGGTAAAAAGTCCAATTAAAAAACTATACATGAAAAAAATTGAAAACCCCATTTTTAGGGTGCAGAACCCCTCCAAAAGTGTAGTTAATGCTACTCATCCATATTACAGAGAGGAACAACTCTACTGAATTTTATAATAATCAGATAATAATTGCAACCTTTATCGTGGTGACACACACACACACACACACACACACACACACACACACACACACGCACACACACACACACATATATATATATATATAACAATTTTAATAACCCCCAAAACGTGTTCAGGGGGTTGAGCTATGAACTTTATCATGGTCCCGGGCTTAACTGTCACCATGCGGGTCAAGTGAATAGCTCACTTTTCCATTGAAATTCGGTAATAACTCAAAAACATATGATTATTTATAAAGCCAACTACAGAACAGAGTTTATGTTAGAAGCATTTAAAGCCCCTGACAAACCTACCATTTCCAGTTTTCAAAACAAATGCCCAAAATGTAGTCAACATACTTGAGTCATTACTTATTAAGGTTTTGGTATAAGGTATTGAAATAAAAGTTAGATTATAAGTAACAATATTTATTAAAAGTATAATACATTCCCCTTTTATAGAGATTTATTTTTATAACTTCAAAATTCTTTTAAGAAATCTTTAAAAGTTATTTTATATGATTCAAGTCTAAGATCAATAATAATCCGCTACAGTACTTTTGAGTTGTAGAGGGCTGTAGACATATGTTGGCGAGAGAGTGAATGTGTATTTAACATTCTTGGTAATATCAACTAATTTGCCTTATTTGTTAATCCACAATTTTTATCCGGTCTTTTTTATTCAGCCCACAGGAACAGAACACATTTTTCATTCCACAACCAATATTAAAATAAGTAGGCCTATGTAAGTGCTATTAGATAAGTAAGTGTTCATAATTATGTTATCTGCTTGTATAGTTGGTAAAATGCAAAAATCCATTTATGTACGCATAAATCTTACTAATTTATACAAAAGTGACTTGTTCAATTAGCTATACAGAAGTGGGATTAATAAAAAGCACACTTTGTTTATCTAGTGTTGGAGTCAAGGCTAAACAATTAGCACAGTATTCATCAAATTGGCTCGGGGGCGGTGAGGGCGTATCCTAATGACTGGAGAACCTGGATGATCTCTTTGTATACTGTTGGGTCCTCTATCGTTCCGGGAATCTAGAAAAATTCATTGAATATGATTGAATAACAAGATTGCATATTCTTTCCTTAATATTAAAACAATTAAAAGTTTTTCAACATTTATTACAACGTAAATTAACAAATAATACTTAGCAGGAATTTTGATGATTTAGGATTTTATATCGTAAAGGCGATTCTTCAGTCTTTTCATTGAATACTTGGTAGTAGTTAATGCACTTTAATTTAGTGTTTTGATTTTATAGTCTAAATTTTTTTCCATAATTCTTCAACAAAATAAAGCACAGTCCCTCTCTCTCCTATTAATATTTCATACAACTTATTCATCACAAGATACATGGTGAGAAAGGTATCTTCCAGCTAGTTGGTACATCATGTATTACCTATCAAACCTCAAATGGTTGAAATAAAACCCAATGAAAAAGGTTTCAGCAAGCTAAAATGTTATTAACTTTTTATTTATATAGGAGAACTTCTGACTTTATATGTTGGTATAGACTGGTAATATACAAACTTTACTTTAGAGAAACCTCCATTTTTTTAGAGAAAACTGCTGAACCTTGAAAACCAGAGAACAGTTGAGTATTGCTCCCTCTGAGGATGCTGAGTAAGGGTTACTCCTATGAAGCTACTGGAGGTCCAACCCAGAACAGTTAACAGATGACTTTATGCTTGGGCTTGGGGGGGGGTATTCTAAAAACTAATATTTAAATAAACTCAAATATGGCATTATTCAATCACTGTAATGTGTTTTGCACCCTTACAGAATCACCAATAAGGTTTTCTATCTATTTTTTTGTATGGTAACGCCAATGATTCCTACCTTGATTTGTTTATTCCTTGCAAGGTCCGCAATAGATTTCCTTGCTGTTTTGCCGGACCGTGTCCTCGGCAGAGCTGAAATAGCAGCACACAAGCGGAATGCTGCTATCGGACCGATGAGTTCTCGCACTTGCTGCACAAGCTCTTTTTTCAGCTGCTTTTCACTCTTGGAACAATCTAAACACACCATGTTTATGTTTGTTTAGAACACATGAAAATCAAAATGTAATTTGTCTCTACTCTCAGGTTCACTCTTTTAGTGTTCAAACACAGTACTCCTTTGGTGCTGTACACTACAGTCGGTTTCGGAGGTGATAAATCATCAACCTAATAAGCAGTGCTTTATCAACTTAAAAACATAAATTTTAGTTACCTGTACCGTAATAAATATTAAAGCCATATGTAAAGATATGTGTTAAAATTGTATAACAAATATGTATAAACACTTTTAATTACCATGATTAAAATGAGTAGGAGGGTTATTATGTTGGAGAGGGTAGCCTATATTACTTTGCCCCCCAAAAAAAACTAGTTTAGCATTTTTTTAAACTTTAAAACTCCAAAACCAAACTCCAAGTTTGATTAAAACTTGTTAAAACAAGTTGGATTAAAACTCCAAGTACCAGTGTACTTGGAGTTTTAGGAGATGAGGTGAGGACATGGATAAGATCTGTGTACTTTTTCTTGAAAACATTGTAGAGCCTAATGTATGAAAATCAGGGATTTTTTATACTTAGTTGAAAATTTAACAACCCTATTATCCAAAGTAATAACTTTGTTTTATTGATCAAATTAACATTTTTTTTAGTTTTGAACTATCGAAGTTCGTAGTTTTTAGAGTGAAAAAGCAGAGAAACACAATAATATTTTTTGTAATAAAAAATATTCTGTAACATATAGTTATTTATTTTCATACATACAATCACCTACACAAATTTGTACTAAAAGTAGTATTAGAAAAACATTCAAAATATAATGCACATGGCCTACAACAGTAGCTCATATGTGCCCTAATGTGTTATGCTTGATGGCGCCTTGATGGCGGATATGCTTTGCTACTGCAGGGTTAATTCTTAAATATCTAATTTGAAAGAGAAAATTATCCTGGAAACTAGGTCCACAAACCATTTTTAGTGACGAACAAACACAAAGGTATCTCTCCCTTTGTAGGTTCTGGCACGCCAATGACAGCTGCATCTGCGACATCCGAATGACTAAGAACCACATCCTCCAGGGCCGAGGTGCTTAGCCTGTGACCTGCCACATTGATCACGTCATCGTCCCGTGCGGTTACGTAGATGTAGCCAAACTCATCACGGTAGCCGGCGTCCATTGTATCGTAATATCCCTTCAATAATACATAAATCATTGACAAGTTTCTTATTTTAATTTGGTAATCATATTCATACATAAGACTTTGAGCCATTCTGATTGGATAATTTAGGGGAATATAAGGGGAGAGTGAATGTGATGAGTGTAGTGGATTTGATGGTGTATAAAGCTTTGTTACTTACAAAAACTGAATGATTAAATTTGCAGGATCATTAATTTAATATTAATATCTCAATGATCAAAGCAGCTGGGTTCACTAATAAACCTTCACAAAATTTTGTTACAGGATTTTTCCCAGCATGTGCAATGTGCATTTTACCAATTGATAAATGTACAATTGAAAAATATCAATTTTTATGTTATTTTATTTTTAATTTAGCTTAATTGTCCTGAAAAGTAGGAAAAATTCTCCTTTAATACTTAGGGGAGTATAATAATTGAGAGAGTTCATGAAGTTCAAGTGAAAACATTTAGGTAACTGTATAAGCTGACTGATGATAGTGTTTTGAAGTCTGAAACATACCGGGAAGCTGGAGAAGTAGATCTGCAGGAAGCGCTGAGTGGCTTTGTACAGGTTAGCCATGACACCAGGGGGGAGAGGAAGTTTGATAACAATGCGACCGAGCTCATGGCAGTCGCACTCGCTGCCGTCATTCCGCAAGATTCGAACTGGTGACATAACACTTACATGTGGAGTTTCAAATTTTTTTATGTGATTGGTGAGTTAACATTGTCTCAACCTAAGGAATTTAATGTAACTTTTAACCAATATATGAAGGGTTAAACTTCTTTTGAATATTTAATCCAGAGGGTAAACATATGAAGAGGTGTTTGATAAGTCCATGCAAAGTCCAAAACATACAGGCACATATCTTGGTCATGTTTAGTCATGTTAGTAGCATCTCTTAAATGAACACGCTCCAAGTCTCAGCCATATTGGTCCATTTCATTATTTTTCTTTGGCATTCATGTGTATCAAGTCAAGTGATTTTCAAGAAATGTACAAAAAAGTATTCTGTGTGGAGGTAAAACATTTCTTCATGAATGGGAAAACGCCTCAGGAGACTATAAAGAAGCTTGAAAAACAATATGTGCATCTTTAATTAGAACAGTTATAAGTTTTGTCAAAATTTTCTCAGTGGCCATATGGGCCCAAATGACACTGGGCGTGGAGGTTACAACACCAGAAACTGGAAGATGTGTGAGATTACTAGTGCTGTGGACATCTTGGCTGAACGGGTAAATAATATTTTGCATAAAAATTTTGGACATCAGAGAGTTATTTGCAAGATGGATGCCGCAATTGCAAATGCCTCAGAAAATTCGTATAAAGTGCAAGGATGGTTTGCAGAATGATTCGGAATACTTTGACAATCCTTTCATCACTGTGGATGAAACAACAATCAAACCAATGGGTTACCAAGGGGAAATCTGCTCCAAAAGAGGTGAAGACCATTCCTTCGGCCAAAAAGGTTATGGCGACTGTCTATTGTGACTCACACAAATGCCAAACACAAAGAAATTAACCAATACGACTGAAACTTGGTGTGCATTTATTCAAGAGATTAACTAAATATGACCTTGATACACATCGGTGGAGAGCTATGTCTTGAACTTTGCACAGATTTATCAAACGCCCCTCATATAATACAGTTATCCAATAAATTCATTATTTATGGTAATAATTCCTGGTTTAAACCTACCATCGTACCCTGGGAAGGGCATACCAGCCGAGTACTTGGGAGGAGAGGTAGAGAGGTCCAGACCGACGCAGGACGCTGTGATGGAATGTCCAGTCTCCGTCTGCCACCAGTGATTCAAAATGGGAACCTAGGAAAAACATTATTGCTGCATCTGGCTATTACAGCTGATTGAAATATTATTTAAAGTGAAATAAGCTTACCTAAGATAGTTAATAATAAGATGATAATGTTCAATATAGCATTGATAGTTTAAAAGAGGTCTTTTGACAATCTCAAGGTTGCCTGTTAAATACCGGGAGAGTATTAGGAATTTTCTAAACCATGCTATCTTAAGTCAATAAATAAGGAGTTAAATGAATCAGCTGGTCTTATCCTTAGTAAAGTCAATCCAATATTTCACTCTTCTATTCTCATATTTTTACTTAAAATACATTCTCATCTCATCACAAAATTTGTTCCACAAGTCGTCTGTTCAGGAAATGTCACCTAATACTGTACCACAATTTTTTTACTACTTCCCTTCCATCTTAAGAGGAATTTTCTCAAAGGAAGCATACCGTATTAAGAGGAATTTTCTCAAAGGAAGCATACCGTACCTTAGCTAAAGACATTTTCTGGTCCAATGCAAAAATTACAGTAATTTCATTTATGTTGTCAATTATTAGTAAATACAAAATAAAAGAATGTACCTTAAAAATTTGTTCTGCCCAAGATTTGGTTTCATGATCACAGTGTTCTCCTGCCACAAATAAGTACCTTAACCTGGCAAAGTAAAAATGAAATAAAAAATTAGAAGTATTATGATGAATTTTATGTTATAAAATCCTGTATACTAGGCTATAAATAATTTATAACATTAAAATACAATTTTTACAATGTTAGTTATATCCAATATTGATAAAGCTAGATCAAGCAAACAGTTCAACAATTCTGAGTATTTTCTTAAAAAAATAGTTACATTCATTTATAATGGCATAATTTTCAAACTTTACACAAAGAATGTTCATAACAGACAATTGATATTGAGTAGACAAGATTATTACTGCATCTTCTTGAACTACACTTAGTTTAAATTTAAAACAAAAACTCAACGACTCTTACGACTTGGTTGAGTATTTCTTGCCGATTCGCACTTCTGGGTCTGTCCTTCGAATCACTCTCAGAGCTGTAGGTGCTGTGAAGATTCCATTAACTTGGTGTTCTTGAATAACCCTGTAACAAATATAATCATAATTTCCAATGAAAACTTTTGTTATAAAATTTTTAGTATCACATTGGCCCCATTTGTATTTTTTGTTTTAAATCTTGTTTGACACTTGCCTCCCGAACTCATCCATTCTATATAATGATAACGGAACTTATAACTCTTTATGTTTAAGTATAACTCTTTGATGTTATGAAGGGAGGGTTACTACTTTAGTTAACACAAAGTGGAAGTGAACTGTAGGTTAGATTACCTTTTGAAATGGCGACCCATCCAGGTAGGTATTTTAAGCCAAGTATGAATAAGAAATGAGTGTAAGATCACTGTGGCACGACCTTGTAGTCTTGTTACTCCACTAAGGCTGACATGTTCATTTGACAGGACTATTAATTAATATCACAACAGCCAATGGTACCGTATCTAAGGGACCTACAGTATTACGTGTAATCTGAACCTATTTTGCCTCTAAATTACAAACTGATTAAGAGTACTGTCTTTGCGGGTGAATGTAACATTCGATAGTGTGGATGTTCATCCAAACCAGAGAATACCACTTCTACTGACCATCGCTCATAACTATCCACAATTTATGACCCCCAAGTAGCTGGATTACAGGACACGCCACTGTCCCAGTCATGGCCAGTTTAACCTATAATAGCATCCTAAACACCCAAACATAAAGGTATATCTCACCGAAAGTATTGTCCAGAGTCAGGCGTACGGTCCGGTTTCCCTTCGTACATGACAGAGGTGAGTCCGGCAGTGAGGGGTCCGTAGCAGATGTATGAGTGACCGACAACCCAGCCCATGTCTGAGGCGGTCCACCAAACGTCATCTCCCGTCATTCCGTAGATGGCGGACATTGACCAGCACAACGTGGCTATATGACCACCTGTTGGACGTACGATGCCCTTTGGTTGTCCTGGGGCAACATAAATTTATTTTAAAACTTCAATCAGGTTTTATTTTAAGTTTTAAGTTACATTTTATGATCATTTAGTTTGTCTTCGTTCATCATATTTAGTAACCCAAGCCCAGTTTTGGAATCTCACTTACCCACCATACATATTTTTCCCTCAAGAGTACTTTTGTGTAGGTGTAGGATGAATAAGAGTTATGTAAGCATATAGTTAATTGTGTGAGTAAGGTTTGGGTTGATTCAAATGAGGGTGTAGGGAGGGAGTAGGAAAAGGATTGTGAGGACAGATAAATCAATTAAACTTAAATTATTTTTACTACCATGTTTCTTTTAAAGTAAGTGTCGAAAATCTTAAATTTCTCAGCTCTTTAATATGAGGACATGTTTCTGGAAGGAAAAATCTTAGATCAATTGTAAAAGCTGGTCAACTGGCATTTCCAGCCCTCTTTTTTCATCTGATTTTCAATCCTAATGTCAGATATCCTACAGATGATCTACAGATTATTCATGTAGTCACCCTGGCTCACCTGTGGTGCCAGATGTGTAGAGTATGTACAGAGTGTCATTGGCCTCGACCGGCACACAGGCGTGGGGTGGAGCTGATGAGAGGGCATCATCCCACAGAAGATCCATCCCAGGTGTTAGATCCGCCTCCAGTATGTCGCGCCGCTGGAAGATGATGCACTTGCTTGGTTTCACCT
Organism: Nephotettix cincticeps; assembly: GCA_023375725.1. Taxonomy (NCBI): domain Eukaryota; kingdom Metazoa; phylum Arthropoda; class Insecta; order Hemiptera; family Cicadellidae; genus Nephotettix; species Nephotettix cincticeps. The sequence goes on along the minus strand of CM041788.1, from coordinate 29,815,279 downwards.
GTGCACTAGCTATCGCCTCATTCAGTATTGTCTTGTACCTTTAAATACGTTATGATTGTACTAAAGTATTATTATATCTTTTCTCTCTATGTCTAATATAAGAAAACATCATTCCTAGAAACTGATTTAGCTTGATAATAGGGAAAGACTCACAGCTTTAAATTAGGATTTTGAGGAAAATCGTAATAAAATACCCAAGTTTATAACAGAAAAATTTGTTTCCCATATTTAAAGAAAATAAATTAGAATTAATTAAGTTATATAAATTAGCTATAAACCTATTAATTAAAGAATAATACATAGGATATAGGGTGGTAAAACTTTATTGGGATTCATTCTGTGAATAAAGAGAAAACATTTAAGTCAATAAGCAAGGAAATTAGTTTGTAAACAATATTGAGAATAGTTGACTAATTAAAATGACTCTAGCAAGAAAAAATGTGTTGAGGTTCTGCAATAAGTGTTAAACAATATTCATAAACAATTTTTTAAATTTTAACTTAGTTCTATGAACTGTTCATAATATGTAACATACTTGACAATTTTGTTTGGTTCGACCCCACAGCTGGCTGCAATGATTACTTTAGGTTCAGCATGGTCGATACGAGCACACAGCTCCCTTGCGGCAAAACCTGGAAATTGCTTATAATTAGAATACTAATTTATCTCATTTCAAAAAGTTCTTCACTTACAGCTCTAACCATTTATTCTTACTAATATACATAGAATCTGATCATAGTAGTCAATGGATTACAGAACCGAAAGAAACTGTTGCTTAGCATTTTGACTCTGGTGTGAAATTCTTCTTCACTTATGTATTACCTAGTTTTAACTTTATCCCTCTGAGAGCTTGACTCCTTACTGAGGCTCAATAGTTCAGGGAAGCTTTTGGATTCTCCTTTCCTATACATCAGAAATCTATCTTGGAAGACTAAGCAGGAGGGCAAGAGGTTAATCAACTTGCAGTGGCCTGTCCAAGGCCCAGGACAAGGTTTATTTCTCTAGAAATTAGACCTTGGAATTCCACTGGGCTAGATAGTGAGTGAATCATTTGAGGTCTTTCAGGTTTGGAGAAGGCATATTTTTCTTTGAGTTGAGGCAGACTGCATTTTTATCTTCCCTTCATTGCCTGTAAGTACTATTTCAAGAGGCTTAAATTATTCCATAAAGGGGTAGTCATAAAGAGGATCTTAAGAATCGAAGAATGTTTAACTTTACTGTTAAAACAAAAATTAATCTAATGAAATCAAAGGTATGGTTAACTGAAATATAAAGTCATGACTAACCAGCCGTTGGTTAAGGTCACTTGTGTTCAGCGGATGGTCAAGGGGTCACCCTTTTATGCCTTGTTAACGATTTATATTTTACAAATTTTGAACAAATTATCATACCCTCACTTTGGTTGAACTATTTGTCTAATCTTTATTTATATAAAAAACTAAAAATAACTAATTTCATAATAAAAACAAATTAAATAAAACTCTCAAACTATAAACTTAGTTGTCAATTAATTTAACTTTTTAAATTAATTATTTAAAACACAGGGAGCTATTAAAAATAAATTTTGCTAACACTCATTGTATTATGACAAAAAAATACAAACTAGATAATTTATAGCTAAATAAAAGGCCTTTTTAGTTGTGCAACACGTCACAAAGCAAAGGTTCGATACAGACTGAAGATCATTTAATCACCCCCGCTGTATTCCCCCCACTACTGTCACTCCAAACAACAGCTATTCCGAGTTTCAGGCCTATATACAGTATTACAAACTCCATGTTTTGTAGAAACTTTAAATGAAAAGTGAACACTGCCCTCACCCCTAGACATATACGGGCTAAGAGAGCTCTTACCTCCAAAGACAACAGAGTGAATTGCCCCAAGCCTCACAGTGGCTAGCATGGCTATGATAGCCTCTGGGATGAGAGGCATGTAGATGAGCACCCGGTCTCCCTTCCTCACTCCGAGTTTAGCCAGCGCTCCAGCCAGCAGGGAGACCTGGAACATTATGTGTGATTTTAGCTGTAAAACAGCTGTAGCAGTATGCATCATTAATCACCTGTTTTGTACATGTTTTATCTTTCTTTATTTTAATTCAGAATAATAAAAAATCAATTTATTCCATATATATATAATCTCTTTTACCTGCAATTTGGTTTGAAATCTAATGTCACACCATCAAATAAAACCTGTTCAAAACCTTTGTTATTTCCACAGTGGATGTGAGAATTTCCCACAAAATTGTTTAACTTATAGAAAGGATGTATGAATAGTTTTTAGGTGAAGTTTTTTATGAAGTTTTTAGGTATTGTACTTTAAAACATATTAAGGATATTTTAATAAAAATTTAAAACTTGAAATTGAAATACAAAAGTGTAATTAAATGTATATGTAAATAAAGTTAATTTTTTAAAGAGACTTAAAGTCTCTTAGAGGACTCGGTGTAGGATAAATTATACAGGATCGGTAGCCCATTTACAAATGGTGACTCTGTCTGTTATTCAACCAATGATACCTTTTCAACACAATGATTGATATAGACATGATATTTAATTAAAACATAAATGCAGATTACAGTCTCATGACCATATACCATTGTTTAAACAAATTTTAATATGTCTATAACTAATATGACATATTGAAAGTTATTTGTATGATTAAATAATCACAATTACTATTTAAGGTACTAACAAAATTAATTAGAAGTGCCCCTAAATTTTCTCCCAAGGATTTTCGAACTATACAACAATAAGTCTAGCAATTAAAGTACCAATTATACATTGCTTTGTTACATCTCTGGTAAAAATAAGAACACCGTAGAGTAACAGAAATTGACCGAAATGATGAAATATTCAACAGCATACTGGCAAATGCATATTCATGATGTAAACATAAAAACATCACACTTTGAACTTTGATGTTACAAAAATTGAAGACCATGCCTTCTCTGTTAATTTATATGATTTAGCATGTGTATCAGATTTTTAAATTCAATTTATGTTTAAGTTGTATACATGTTGTGTTTATGCACAATTAATTAAACCATATCATCTTACAATTTTATAAATTAACACGTGCATTTTTTATTTTGCAGAACCGGCATGAAATTTAAAGATACTTCTAACATTATCTAATACGTATAGATCATCAAACATTATACTAATTACATTATAGTAGTTTATGTAACGATTATATTATGAATGCCTTAAAGCCACGAGTGAGATGTGATGTAAGTTAGAACAAAGGTGATAAGTTCACTAAATTGACGACAGATGCCTTCACCAGCCACTTCATATTGAATTTGTAAATGCGTCGAGAATTACGACTTTACCACTTCTAGGATTAAGGCATAAATACAATCGTTGCATAAACTATTTTATCTACGGCCTACAATATTTATACTTTCAAAAGCAATACACAAAACAAATAGATTGTTTTTATTATAAAACTCACACTCAAGCACATACTCACATCAGAAACCACCGCACCACAGAAGCCCTAGGACACGCCAGCCGAGACCATCCGCTCAAAAAACAAAGTTTTCAGTACCGCCACAAACTGTGAACGTCTTTCAAGGGATCTTATTTGTAGGGGTAGGATATTCCAAAGGCAACAGACAGCCACAACAAAAGCCCTATCGTAAGCTGTTGTCACATGATGGGTATTCGTACTGTGAGGTGAACGTAAATTTCGTAAACTACCTTGAGATACGAATTTAAAGTCATCTCTAAAATAATTTGGAACACCTTTTTTAATATTAAAAAAAGTTAATTTTAATTACTCTTTGATCTTTCAGTTATAAAATGTTTGCCTCAAGGTAGTACGGCCGCGTGATATGCTCATCACGTCTAAGACAATAAACAAATCTCAAACAATAATTTTGAAAACGCTGGAGCATACATGCCTATATATTACAGTCATGTCATTGATCAGCGAGTTGCAGTAAGTAAAATGGGGAAGTACAAGTGATTTGACCAAGTGCAATTTAGTGTGTTATGGCAAAAAATCTGTAATTTCTTGAGTGAGTGTATTGACAAAATCCTTTTTCTGCGTGTGTCAGTGACTGCTTCATCCCAGGTGGGTATTACTCCATGATCTTTCACTTTGTTATAGTAAGGCAGAGAATTTTTGCATACTGTAATTGAATTAATAGAGCCAAAGTTAATTGAATTGTGAGGTCGAGTATTGCATTTTGCAATCGGTTTAGTCTTTTCGTGATTTTGTATCAGTCCATCCAACAATTCTAGTAATGTCCTCATTGATTCTTCTGACAGAATCTTTCACATTGTTTGTAGTAAAGTGGTCGTATATTTGAAGATCATCAGTGTAAACATGCTGTTAGCAATGCACCAATTTGAGTTTATGTCATATACGTACGGTACAAAAAGTAAGGATCCAAGGATTGATCCTTGTGGAACACCACAAGTAACAGTCTCCCAGTCGGATCTCTTCTCACCAACCACAACACATTATTATCGCCTATATGATAGATGAGATCTCAGCCAGTCGACGTTCTGGGAAAACCCTATAGCCCTTAATTTCTGAATTAAAAGATCATGATTAACACAGTTAAATGCTTTAGAAAAATCAAATTAAGTTTAAATCGTTCTCTGTCGACGTTCAATGGAGTGTGTTCAGCCACTCAGATGAGTGAATGATGTTACTTTCACTATCTTTATTGGTACTTTTTGCAATTGTCGTAGATAAAATGAGTTATATCTATTATGTTTTACTTCACAAATGATAATTGTGTATATTTGAATTTTAGTAGATCAAAGAAAGACTACACTCCAAGTAGCATGGCACCAGCAGCTAAGGCAAAACCAAATATCGTGTTTGTTACACATGTATGTGTACTCCGACCAACCTGATATCAATACCGTATAAAAATTATTCAAATGAATCCGCAGGAAAAATTAAACAAATAAACAGTTCAGGGTAGAAGAGAAAGCCTCAATTCAGTTATATTTATGGACATTATTTAAAAATCTGTTACATCTGTAAACATGTGATATTTCACATCAAATCTATAAATATTCATGGAACATAGTTTATAGTAGACCTAATATCAGATATGAAAACTTGAAATGTTATATATTGTCAATATAAGAGCAAGAGAGAATTAGAGTGTAGAACTGTACAGTACTAAAGGAATTTAACTTGGTTAATTACTAAGCTAACACTGTGATGCACATTTGAATAACCTTATTTACAAATTACACCTCTGAATCCCAGTTCTGTTAAGATTTATGAATACCTCATGGCTTTCTTTACAAAATAACCTAAACATGTTGTACGGTACTTTGCACACTTTCAGCTTATAAGAGCAGAGTCCGCCATCTTAAATTTTGAAAAGTGACGCAATATGCTGTTAACTGAAATGACATATTAAAATTGAACAAAATATGGCAAATATGCAAATGGATGTATGCAGCTGATAAAGATGTAGATGTGTGGGGGCAGAAGGCACCTTCTGGCGTTGGTCCTGATGATGGTCGATAAAATGATGGTGATGTTGAGTGATGTTAAAAAAACAAAAAATATGCACCTCTGCATTAAGATATAAAACAACACTTTCCTCTTGCTGTATTGCAACTTCCTTCACTTGCAATATTATAAAATAAAAATTGAATTAAGAAAACAAAATACTTGGCACTTCTTGAGCCTTACATTAACATTGTATTTAATATTAAACAGAACGAAAATTAACCTTAATGGCCTTTATGTAACAACATTTCTTGAAGTGACTTAAACAAACTTGAAAAATAAATTGATTTGGAATGATTAGATTAGATAATTAAAATGGCGACCATACTACAAGGTAGGTATTTTAAGCCAAGTATAAATGTGGGTGGAGTGTAAGATGATTGTGGCGCGATCTTGTAGTCTTGTTACCGACTAAGGCTGACACGTTCCTTAGACAGGACTGTTAATTAATAGCCCAACAGCCGATGGCAACTAAGAGCCTACAGTTTAACGTGGAATCCGAACCACGGCCTCTGAAATACGAATTGGTCTAATTATGAGGATGGTCTTTGTGGATTAACGTAATATTCAACAGTGCGGACGTTAATCCACACAAGAGAACACTACACCCACCGACCATCGCTCACAACGATCCACAATTCGTGACCTCCAAGTAGCTGGATTACAGGATGACGCCACCATCCCAGTCAATGAATGAATAAGGCAAAAGTATTACTGTATAAATAGCTTTGTGTTATGATAAAACTATAATTTTGAAAAGAGAAATGCAGTTATATGAAATAGCGGGCGTGAATATTGATTATTCGGTAAAAATGCTAGGTTATGTTAAACCGCGATACACGGGAGTAACTGAGACGAGGTCATGTATGGGACTGAATTTTGTCTCACTCCACTCCTGAGTATTTAAAACTGACCAATCAGAAGACCACGCACTATCACAAACTATGAATAGGTATTATCGACCAAGCCACAAAGGACTTGACATGTCAAATTGTCCACATGTGTCCAAAAGTTTATTTCACCTGATTTATTTTATATTCAAGAACAAAAATTATTGTATATCAAACCCTCTGAATTCCATGATTTCTCATTTCCCTATTCCTTGTGGGAAATAGGTTAAACAATCATGGATATATCCAAAGGGAAGGTTTTCAGCTGTTCTAAATATCAACGTTTTCAGCTCTTATCACGTCACTAACCATATGACGTCACCGTTTCAAATTTTGGTTTGACGGATTGCCAATACCCCTCCCCCGCAGCTAATACATATCCATAAAACAAATTTGTAAAAATTCGATGGATATTGTATGTGACTGGGGGAATTTATTACCAAGCTGGTCTGGTAAAAATTCGCCCTATTCATTCAGTGTAAAACACACTCCACACTTTAGTTCCTCCTCGTCTCTCGTGTGTCATCCAGCAATCCTGAACTGATAACTAATAAACCTAAACTGTTGGTGTGAATTATGGGATAGAGAGGAATAATACTTCCCTGGAGAAGAACCCTAAAGAGTTAAGAAGTCATTTGGATTAACTATAGAACCTCAAGATCTATGTTAGTCAAAAGAAAGGAGTCTTTAAAGGTTCTTTTGTCTTGTTATCTTAAAATGCTGTAAATGCTTTGAGGCCACGGATGAGACAAACTTCATTAAGGTAGAAAGTCTATTTTTATTACATATCAGTTTCCTTTAATTAGTTTCATAGATACAGAACAAGGAGTAATCATGCAAATCTCTTGTGTGCCCCTTATATTTATCCTTTGTTTAAAATTCATTATTGGTGATGGTAGATTTATGTTTTTTAGATTTTTATTGCGGACATTTTCCATCACGATTTTACGTAAAACAAAGTTTTGCAACGTTTCGGGATCTGGAATCTGATCCCGTCCTCAGGTGAATCAATACCTAAAACATAGCACAATTAACATATAATCCTTATGTTACGACTATATTACGAAAAATACGATACGAATGCGTAAATACGATACGAAAAATAGGTTACGATCCAAATTTATGAGAATGAGCGCGTTTTGACCGACCTGATGGTGCAGTTCCCCGTAGGTGACCTTCCGCATGCTCTTCGTGACAGGACTGTCGTGCACGAGCGCCACCTTGGAGGCTTTGCCCGCGAGCACGTGTCGGTCCACGGCGTTGTAGCAGGCATTCAGCTCCCCGCCCACGAACCTGCGGGACATGGTGAAGGATTATGGTTACGATAATGAATCACTTCTGACAGAAGTTCCCAAATATTTACTAGAACTTTTATAACACTTTTTACAATTACAGAACAAATTTGTATACAATCCTATCTACAATAGGACAAATACCTCCGTTTCTTCCTAACCTCTTTTGAAATGTTTTATTTACAAGAAATGTATCCCTTATAGGAAAACGAGGACTTAAGCTAGAACATTACAAACAACTCTAGTAGATTCGTAATTTAGCCTTGAAATTCATTTTACAAACCTCCCTCTCTCCCATCCTGCAATGCGAGAAGTTTGGAGACTCCCTAACTGGGTGTTCAGAAACCCCACGAGTGAAAAGAAATGACCAATAAGGAGATCACTAATCAGGTGAATTAATTCAATTGCTGATATGTAGCAATATGTAGCTATTTTTAATGGTAGACCTATACGTACGAAAGACTTAAGTTTTTCTTTCTAGGCCTAGGCTTTTCATAGTCACAGAGTGCTACACACACGCGCTTTTTGGAAATGCGGACCAAACTCATGTAGGTTGACCATTAGTATGTTTGATAGTATACCTATTTTTAATGGAAATGACCACCGTGATTCTTTGATGCTTAACTACGACAAAGAGTAGGCCTAGATCTGTTTAAGCGAGGCCGGTTAAATTATACTTACTTTCAGACATTTTAACGAACTAGAGCAGCTATTAATCAAAGGTTGAAAGGGGGTCGGATGGAAAAAATTATGGCGTAAACAGTTTAAAATGTACTACTACAAGTAGTTTAAACTTTATGACACGAAAATAGGAAAAGTTAAATATTTTTGCATGCCTTTGTTCTTTGGGAGCGTTTACTCTCAGTTCATTTTGCTGAGCGAATATTGTTTAAAAGTAACTTTTACAGTACAGTGGATACATATACTTTTTAATGGATATACTGGCCGAGCTTAAGTTTCAGTTCTCAAACCGGATGAGTCTCTGACCTGACCTATTGACCTTTACATTATCACTTTATATAGCTAGGTCAAATGTAAATCGATATGAATTGTGAACATAGACATTTTTCCTTTAAATAACATTGTGCCGTTAAATCACTATAGGAAGTTAAATAAACAATGTTAGGTAAAAACAAACTGAAGGAGTAATGACACAAACTAGATGGACTATGTTGTTTTGACATCAGACAGCTGACCGGCTGAAAGATGGGTTATCGGCTATGGCGTATGCCTAGTGATAATAATATGGACAAGCTATAGACAAACTAGTCCCTGTTTTGCAGTGGTTATATTATAGTTAATATATTAATTTAATACTCCCTTTAACCCTGAAATAGCTTAAAGTCCTTCAGAAATGTTTAAATACCTAATAAAAGCATTAAAAAAATTTCTCCTCCACGTGTTAACTCGTCATGAGGCTTTTTGGGCCAAATAGAGGCATCACAACCTAAGTCGTGATAGGGCATCAATTGGTTAACGGAATTACACAATAGATCTCTTATACTATAACATGTATGTGTGCGATTAATGTTGTGAAAAATTGTGTTACCATCAATATGGCACTCGACTGAATATATATTACAAAATAAAAGAGAAAAGAGTTTTAGGAAAAATGAGAACGTCGACTTTGACAAACGCCTTCCTTTATCAGATAAAGATCGGACCATAATACTCGCCTTACGGCGGCAACTCGATCTCTTGACACGACGATGGGAGGAGCGTCGATGTGCGGGTAGACATTATTGCTCAGTCTCCATTTTGGATCAATTAACTGAGACATATTTGAAATGTTGTAAAGCAACTCACTATCTATTCACAAGTAATCTTCCTACGACAGACCAACTAAAGATCAAAACTAAACTTGTGTTGACTAGTAGCCTGATATGACAAATTAGCAAATGTTGCCCAGACTCAACAATTGAACGAAAAAAGTTCATTTAAATTAAAATTACTTTCATAATTTTTTATCGAAAAACATTTATATATTCTTGAATCATAAATAAAATTGTAATGGAAAGCTGTGATTGAGCGGTTAATTGATCAACAATCAATTTTGACTTTTCATAAAATTAAACAATATAAACCATTTTGTCTGGTGTTACCTGGATTTCCAATCCGCATTCCATTTTGGGGCTCTTTTTTCGTTGGAGAACGCGTTTAACTATCACGTAACATGAAAAAGGTTTCAATCAATACACGTATACACAGGCTGTAAAATAAAATGAAATTTAAGCTCCACTCTCCTTTCACAATTAATTCAACTTCGAAAATAACCAAATCTAAAAAAAGTATTTAAATAGATAAACTTATTTTTCGTATTTACGAAACTATTGTTATTTATGCTCATTCAATTGATATATTGTTTCTCATTAATATTTTTATAAATTTGCTTGTTGTGTTGTATCACGTGTTCGTAATTTGCGGTAAAAGCCAGAATACTCGAAAACAAATTAATTTAGCTGGGTGAAGTTGCAGCCCAAATAATAAGCCTAGAAGAGGGAATTAAACTTGTATAACTAGAGCCCAAACGATGTCATATCGCACGGGATGTTCATATGGCAGCACGAAGCGTCAGCTGAGTGTTGCCAGAACTTCCAGGGCGGCCATGACAGTTTGCACTCGTATATTAAACCCAAGATTTTTCCTGCGATAAAAAAGTCATTTAGGTTATGTTAGATTTTCCTTTGGTAGAAATGTAAACGTAACTTTTAGGTTTCCGATAACCTCAGTTCCATTGCGCAATAGCGGAAGTTAGTGAAGTAGGACGACTACCGTCTATCAGCTGACTGAGCGCTTAGCGCATGCTATTGGTTAGTTTCATATATAGATTTGGAGCGTTCCGCACATGTCCGCCCTAGGGTGGATATGAGATCATATCCACAGATATGTACTGCTTATACGTTCTGCCATCAGTATGAAATGTGCCTGTTATCGCGCTGTTGTAGGAAAAATAAATATTGACACCTCAAATAACAAAAAACTATGGCTTTTAGAAATAAAAATGTATATTTTTACTGGATACTAATTTATTCTTAGTAAACAATAAACCGAAATTTCCTTGAATTACAATTAATTAACTGCAAACATCCTAAATACTCACAAGAAAACAAAAGTAACTGATAGTTTTTTAACACTTAAAATGAAATCTCTATATATAAAAATGTACGTATATGAGCGTATGTCATTTTTGCGTTACCAAACCACTCATCCGATTGCCATGAAATTTTAGGAAATTGGTCAATGTGTCCGGGAAGGTTTTAGTGATTTTTTTTAAACTCCATAATTTTCAAATTTATAGAGTTTTAAATTTCTAATGTTAACCTTATGGGAAATTGGTTTGTTTACAAATTTTCTACAATCAAAACATTCAAATCATGATATACATACATAAAGCTGTTGGTTTTCTTTCCATTAGTAATGTGTTTTTGTGGTTTTTCTTTTTCTATAAGATCAATTTATAATCTATTAATACTATAATAGAGATAGTTTGTAGATATAAAAATTAATTTGCACAGGATCTAACGGCACGAGGGAATTCGTAAATTTTGGAAAATAACTATTTCCGAGTAGAATAAGTTTCTAGATAGGTCTAATGTCCAGGAAAATTCGTGTTTTACTGTAATATTAAGTTTAAAATCTAAAAATTTAACATTAGCTTATGGAGAATCAAATGTAAACAATGCAAACCAAAACAGCTGTTTATAAACGTTTGACAGTTCTTGATTGAAGACGGCAAAGAACAATATGTGAATAGAGGTTTTTCATAAATATTTATTTTATGTATGTAATAAATGTAAAATTATCAGGTTACTAAACAATTTGTAAAAACTTTAGGGTAACATAACTGTGCGAAATAAAAGCAGGAAAGAGTATTTCCAAAATCTTCCGTGTTTTGATAGAAAACGTATTCGTTGTATTGCTTGAAGCTACTGTAACAAACCAAATAATTGGTGTAAATTAAATTTATCTTTTGCTTTTCAATCCTCATTCCGTTTCTAACAAAATCAGTTGATCACAGGATAATAATAACAAACAGTATGGACATTTAAATTCAGTATAAGGTTAGCTAAAACAATTAATTGAGGTTGGCCAAAAACTCTTAAACGACGACGCGAAATCGGCTGACGCCGTAGCTTAAGCGCTTAGATCTCACGTATGCAAGGTCGCGTGATCGATCCCCACCCGAGCTATTATTTGTTCAGTAATTTATGGAATTATAATTAATATTAAAAATTTTATTTAAACCAACATAAATTGTTTCATTGAGTAGTAAAATTTGTTTAATTTTGCTAAATAATTTAAACTTAAATATTTGTCTTATTCTATCGAGCAAAGCTCGGTCACCAGGTAATAAGTACCTATATAACAACTGTACAAAATGAAAATGTTTACTTGCCACGTTGATGCTTTACAGTTTTTGGGGTTTATATGCCTATTTTTGTATTTCATATGTCTAATTAAATTCAATTTTAGGGCTTAGCCCCACTGGCCTGTAAAGTTTGTATATGGTAGGCTTATAAGGAAAAGACGTGATGCAGTTTGATAATATGCATACATCAATATTGTGAATATTTTATAAACAGCTGATTTTGTGTTGCTTAATTTTCACCAGTCGACAGCTAACGTCATTGTGCGTAATTTTTAGTGAATGTCTGTGGTTGATTTAAAAAATGTTTGGATTACGGGTTAGTTTGTTTGTCCCAGTGTAATTAGCTAATAGTTGTTTTTTGTGTGAGTGTAATTAATGAATGTTAGATTACACGAGTATTATTATAAACGATGCCGTAATGCTATTCAATTTCAGAACACGGCCAAACAAAATTTGCTGGGTCAGCTAGTACGTAATAAAATAATTAGATTCATATCAAATGCTTGAAGCATTTCATACCAAAACTATAATGGTCTTGGTACGCTAGTCCGGCGATAGAGAGCGGTATAATTTCACAAGTCGTCACACGTACCGCAAGGGAGACAGTTCCGTTTTATTCTGTTAAGATGATTATGCTTATACATGAGTGTTATTATAACGTAATTTAATAAACCAAATATATCCTCTAACATATCTAGGCTACTATATATGATATTATTTTCTGAGTAATCTGCACTCTTTTTTGTGTGCATTGGTGCACTATACTGTCGCCCATAATGTAACTCGAGTTCTTTAAAATCGCCGGGGGGCTGTTCTCAGACCAAACGGAAAATAATGTTAATTCCAAACAAATTGCATTTTTAGGTGTATTTCAAAACAATGAAAATGAAATATTTTAAACTATTTTAAATATTTAAAATTCTTAGAAATAGTATAGTCATGATAAGAAGCTAGTTTTTATGCACAAAAATACAAATAACCACCAAAATTAGGTGAAAAGATTTTCTCCTGAACTTATATATACCTTTATTTAACAATTTTTGATTGAGTTCTTTATTTTAACTTACACAACTCCTCACTGCATCCTGTTTCCTCCACATACCACTTATACATACACTCATATTATATATACATAAGATAGTTTGAGTACCCTAAAATTGGGAAAAATTAAAAAAAATAATATTTTTACCAAATACCCTTAAAGATTTGACAAATATGAAGCTAAAGTGCCCGAGAATATTTGCAAAAGTTGACCAAAGTTCAACAAACATTAAAAACATATATTGCGTCTTGTGTTTTTCTACGCCTTTTGGAATTGTTAAACGTTTTTATGGGAGAAGGTTTCAAACCCAGTCTTGATTACTACCGTACTATCATTTCTCTGTAACGAGCATCATTAATTAATAGTCAAATAAGGAAATAGCAACTGGGTCCAGATTCGATCCGGCGACATTCAGTTTTGAAGGCAGGCACTATATAACCATTCTGACCCTCAGCCAATTGATTGATTGTGTATTGTTGACTTATCAGCTGTTCTATGTCAGGTGGACCTACCACTTGGTGAAGGGCTGGTCAGAGTTGTCCAACACCCTGGTCCAAGGCTTGCTCCAGCACAGACAGCCAGCCACCTCCGCCCAGAACTGCTCCGGCTCCTCCATCGACCGACGGAACGCCTCGAAGTACTTGTCACTGTAGAAGGGGTTGGGCCGCCGGATCAGATCTACCGACAGAATAATACTCGTAACAATATAAGTCGTCTCACGTTGGCATGTTATTTTTTAAGTTACTAAAGCTAAGAAAACTGTTTTTCTGCGCAAAAGTAACAGACCCTCACTTTAACCCCCTCCTCTAATCAAATTCAGAACCTTTATTGAAACATTAATAATAAACGGTACCAGAGGACTGCCACTTACTTTCTCCCTTAAGTTAGCAAATTTTAAAAATACAATATGTAATAAAACTAACATGTTCTACAAAGTTAATCTAATTATCATTTAATAATTATTTGTTTCAAAAATAATCATCTCATTTCTGAAAATTAAAACAAGAGAGACAAAGTTCAATTAATTGTTCGAATTGTATGGGGAAAACCCTCCCCCACGATAATACCAAGCTTTTTTGAGTTGGTTTTGATGGGTGATTTGACCTTACGCTTCATACCAAGTTTCATGGAAAACTGAAAACATGGAAAATAAGGAAGAAATTGATTTTTTATATTCTACATAAGAATAAAATTGGGCGCTTTCAAACAACGTACTGCGTTTATCATGAACAGTAAATTTAACTTTTCTTGGGAACCGTTTGTCGTAGACAAATAAGTCAAAATACTAATTTGTTTAGTTTTCAAGCTGGTTTCAATGGTGCCAGTCAAGTTATACTTTACTTTTATTGTTTTCGCTGAAAATTTGATTATTTGATTTTTTTGACATTTAAAAGCCCATAACTTTTGAACCGACATTTTTACAGGCATGCGGGCGTTGTCAAATTATTTAGTATTCTGTGCACTAAAAACTATCAAAGTCGTTAATCAAAATCGTTAGAGCCGTTTTTGAGAATTGGATTTTCACGTTTTTAAGGGGTTTTAGGGGTGAACTACCCTTAAAAATCAAAAAAATTCAAAAAAATGAAAAAATGCCTGGAGATACGGTGAATATATACATACATGTATATATTCACAACAACAATACTTTCTCAATATAATATGTATAAGGGGAGAAAGTAAAAATGTAAGGTATGGAAAAGTCATTTTCATTTAATGTGTCATGTCAATAGTCTACCCAACTAAAGTATTGTTAATCCAGTTAAGATCCTGGATTGGGTACCCAAATGCTCGTAAGCCACAAATTTTACCTCTCAGATCATACGAGAACATAGATTTTCTTAGAGTTAGTCGCTTTTAGTCTTTTCCCTTAGTGTAGTAAAGTTATAAGGTGTGGACATGTTTTTTCTCTACTTTTTAATACGAGCGTATTGATTTCAAAATACTGTAAACAACACTAAAACCACGAATAATATCTGACACCTGTTAACTTTATAAACTCTCTTTAAACTGAATACCAAATAATTCTAGGAAAAGAAAATATTCATTACTTTTATGAGTTTTCAAAATCTTATTAAAGGTGGTAATAAAGTGTATGATATAAGGCGAATAAGACGCTTGGCGTTGTCGTTCCAATGAACGCTCTGACGCAGTGACGTAATGACTTTACATTTTCACTTTGACGTAATGTAATATGTACTATATTCCTTATTATTTGCAAAGGATTCCCTATTCTCCGTTTTTCATATGCGTTGTGAATACTATCTTTATTCTTTGTTTGAAATTCACTATCGGTGATGGTGGATTTATGTTATTTAGATTTTTATTGCGGACATTTTCCATCACGATTTTATGTAAAACAAAGTGTTACGACGTTTCGGGATCTGTAATCTGATCCCGTCCTCAGGCGAACTAATATCTTAAACATAACACAATTAACATATAATCCGGACCAAACACTTCCACTCGTCAACGGACATTTCGGGATCAGATTCCAGATCCCGAAATGTCGTGAAACATAAAGTTGTGTTGAACAAAGTTATTAGTTTTACATGTATCGTGATGGAAAATGTCCGCAATAAAAATCTAAATAACACTATCTTTATAGCAAGAGCTTTTACACATTCTCAAGTTAATTTTACTAAGCTACTCTGAAGTTTTGTACGTTTGTAGTCTTATACAAACAACAACGTTCGCCATTCATAGAAAGGGATCTAGACGTATTTCTGACTGGTGTTTTTTAGTTTATTGGGTACCAGAAAAATAGATCTCGTAGTTTTGGTAAGTCAATTGCTTTCTAGTATAACTGACGTGTGTCCTTGAGTCTGCAGAACCTGCAACCCTTTATTTCTCGCTTTCCATAAAAACAATATTATGCTTAACAATCGCTTTAACGTTGATTCTAACTATAACACCTTATACTCGTATTTGGTGTAGCTTGAAAGAACATTAGGCTATAATGTCTATTAATATTTATTTATTAAATTATCTAAATATATAGAAGAAAGTCGTGTTTTTACACCTTTTATAACTCGAGAACGGCCGGACCGATTTTAATGATTTTTGGATTCGTCCCTGCTCGGAGTAACATAAAGGCACATTCAGTTTTGTATTTAACCCTAGGACTAAGCCCCATACTCCTGTAAAGTTTGTTTATGTTAAGCTTATGAAGAAAGATGAGACGCATTTTGATCATGTTCATACAGCAATTATTTAAATATTTTATTAACAGCTGATTTTTTGTTGCTTTATTTTCACCAGTTGACAGCTAACCTCATTTAGTTTACGTTTAATTTGAATTTTGGATTTGAATTTAAAAGTTAACTTTTAAGGTTAAATAAACACTGTGATCATTAGGTAATCCCCAAAACACGTGTCAGAATAATAAAATGAAAATAAAAGGGTACTCTGGCATTATTTATTTCATAATAATACACTATAATATTTTGGTGAACCATATTTATCACTAGAATAAATTCCCCAAAAATTACATTGGCCCCGATTCCGGGTCTGAATTTGTTCGGCGGCCCCAATCTTTCCCTCTTACAACTGTAGATAAACCTGACGATTTTTTAAATAGTTATAACTTCAGAATTCGTAAAATTTTTTCACGTATATTGCAATTTAATAAAAAAACTATACTTTCCAAAATTTATTGTAGCGGCGGATAAAAACGTGTTATCTGACCATACTTATTGAGGAAGGAAGGCGAATAGTTACGGTCAAGCAAGAAAGGTAAGGTATCTCGGAGTGTTGGACACATGAGATTCTTGAAGGAGAGCGAATGTGGTCGGAAACTACCACAATCACTAGAAGGCATGTGGTAAGGGTCATAAACAAAAACAAATGACGTCGGTGAATTTAATATAAATGATCCGTCTTATAAAATGTGATTATGATTCAAACAGTTAAATACTTTTTTACATAAATTATTTACATTCTTTATACTTTTAACTGAAATGGCGACCTCCGCAGGTAGGTATTTTAAGCCAAGTATGAATGAGGAATGAATGTAGGATGATTGTGGCGCGATCTAGTAGTCTTGTTACTGACTAAGGCTGACATGTTCCTTAGACAGGACTGTTAATTAATAGCCCAACAGTCGATGGCAACTAAGGGACCTACAGTTTAACGTGGAATCCGAACCATGGACTCTGATTTACGAATTGGTCTAATTATGAGGATGGTCTTTGTGGATTAACGTAGTATTCAATAGTGCGGACGTTAATCCACACAAGAGAACACCACATCAACCAACCATCGCTCACAACTATCCACAATTCGTGACCTCCAAGTAGCTGGATTACAGGACGTCGCCACCGTCCCAGTCGATTCACTGACGTCATTTGTTTTTATTTATCACCTCTACCGTGTGTCTTCTAGTAGTCGTGGAAACTACCATAGTATGTTTGACGGGAAGTTTGTTCGTGACCCAAACCTCTCTTTATTTCTAGTCACCCTGACATAAGAAAGCAAACCCTGTTCAGTAAATGGGTTCGTACTGCCTGTGTTATTCTGAAGGCCGTTCTATAAACTGAATGTTTGAACTTCCTGTATAGCTACCCACCTTCGCTCGTCTTTCCTATTACATTATTTATAAGGCTCTTATTATCTATATATAAATACCTAGTTCCCATTCATGAACTGTTGAATTTTCCAAAAGTGGTTAGTGACTTTTATTTCCCCGACAATTCAAAAACTATTTATATCTGTAAAGAAGAAAGTAACATTCAAAATCCTCTAATGTCATAGGAATAAAATATTTTATACAGGGAACGTTTGTAAGTTTTTCTAAATTATGTGGGTGAAATATTATATTCAGAAGTTTCTAGACTTAAGTGTCTGATCGTTAACAAAATCTTTTAAGCCCATTAAATAAAAATATATATACATTATTTAAAAAAAGCTCAGAGTAATAGTATAAATGGTCGATATTAATAATTTATTCTGCATTAATTTTTTGTGGTAGAGGCTTTGAATAAAGGGTGGTTTTAAATGAATAAATAGGAATAAAATGAAATTATTCAATAAAATAGCAAACAAAATAAAGTCATTTAAAAGCTATTTTCTGTTTTTGGTTAAAAACGCCTACTGTCGTTATAGTTGATGTTCATCCACATTTGCTAGTTTTGCATAACTAATTTGACATTTAAGTTTTCAATTTACTTTTAATTTCTCAACAAACTAAAGAAAGCCCAATACAACATAATTAGCAACTCAAAACGAAAATTGGCAGGCGTTCAAAATCGATGAGTTTCTAAGTGTTTCAAAGATAAATTTTGTTGCTCGATAAATAATTCCGCATTAACTTACTGTGTGTGAAATCATCTAAGATGCAAAAAATTCACTCAACATAGCTCACGAAAAATTATTTGAAACTATTTTAAAATGTAACGGACACTAAAAAATATGCTTTGAGTTGCTTAGCTAAAATTATTAAATTCGAGTACAGAAAGCCATTTGTTTCTTGGAAAGGTGGTGGGTAGAGAGACTTGCTTTGAAGGAATCCTGACAAATCAGACTTCGAGACTAAGAAGTCTGACAATGTCTTAAAACAAGTAAATTTACCTTTTGTTTCCAATAAATTCTCTGCTTTATCATAACCTTTTATCCGTTCAAGACAACGGCGTGGCATCTTCAGCCTTATGACTTTAAAGCGAACAAGGACTTCTTTAATGTAAGATCTATTTCTATTATGAAATCAAAGAACCAAAAGATTATAAGAGTTCTTTGTAAGAAACCATAAAAGAATATAAATAAAGAATATAAGTAGAAATCCCTTTCATATTTCACTGCAGCTATAACTACTGATACGGGACGGTGGCGACGTCCTGCAATCCAGCTGCTTGGAGGTCTCGAATTGTGGATAGTTGTGAGAGATGGTTGGTGGATGTGGTGTTCTCTTGTGTAGATTAACGTCCGCACTATTGAATACTACGTTAATCCGCAAATCCTATCCTCATAATTAGACCAATTCGTAATTCAGAGACCGTGGTTGTGATTCCACGTTAAACTGTAGGTCCATTAGTTGCCATCGGCTGTTGGGCTATTAATAACAGTTCTGTCTAAGGAACATGTGCTGACATGTTGAAACTGACTAAGGCTGCTTAGTCAGTTTCAAGACTACAAGATGGCGCCACAATCATCCTACACTCAATTCTCATTCATACTTGGCTTAAAATATTCATTGGTTGCTATTTCAATGATCTAATCTAATCTAATCTACGCTCACGTGATGTATAATAAATACAGGATCTGAACTATTAACTTTATAAAGTCTTTACTTCTCTTTTGGGAAATAGCTTAGATCATGGATATGTTTAAAGGGTTTGTTTTCAGTTCCTCTGAAAAGCTGAAAAAGCTAAAAAAAGTCCTTATATGTGAAGGTCAGGTTTAGTAGAAGGGATTTAGTATTTTAATAGAGTTGTGTCATACTTTTAACATAATATACAAATAATATTAGGGGAAAGATATATCATTTACACATATTTAGAAAGTATTTTGATTAAAATTATTACAGGTTTTATAAATTCTAAATTTAAGCTACATTCAAAATAAATTCTACATTTCCCAAAAAGAAAGATTAACTTGTTATTTTACTTCCAAAAGTTCACTTAATAATAAAGTTTACTTACATTTGCAGTAATTAGCTTGTTTTCAACTAAGTTAAACAAATATTTTTCAATAGAGAAGAGAATCGTTCAGCTTTATTATAAATATGCAATATAAAATAATATTTCTACTTCAAGTCGACTATTGTAGTCTTCAGATTCTAAGGAATAACGTACAAATTCAGTTAATATAAAGGAAGAACACTTTAATGGTTCATACATGCGATAGTAAAATTTAAATGCTTAAAAAATTATTGTTGTACGCATGAATTTAGTTTATTTAATAAAAGTAGTGTCTGTTGTTTTAGTTTTTAAAGTTAAAAATGTTGAAAGTATATTTAGTAACAAAATTTATCTCGTATAAAATATTTGGAATACTCTGTACCACTGAATTTATGTTTAAAATTACTATAATACAAAAATTGGGGCGTTTCCCTTTACCATAAAAACATCGGCTTCAGTTACTATATTTAGATTGTAAATAAATTCATGAAAATAACATCGAAATTAACTCTTTGGAATAATTATTATGAAAATGGTTAAAAATTCCTATTTTAATTCTTAATCTGTTAATTAATTCATTAATAGTACAGTTAGTGAACATGAGTTTAAGTGTAGGCTAATAAAGTGTGGGTGTAAGAGAGGGTTTCTTCTCTTCTTTTATATGTACATATATATTTTTCACACGCGAATTTAACTTTGATGTATTAGGCTAATTGTAAACGGTGGACTGTGTATATACACAGTCTATTATTCTAATATTAGAATGACGAAAAGGTAGGAAGAGCTCGTTATATTGTTGAACAAACTAAATATTTAATTAAGGAAATTTAGTGTTTGATCTCTTGCGTAACGAAAGGCTGAAATTACTTTATTTGAAATTACTGTCCAATTAGAAAATTATTTTAACCTTTTACTCCCTGAATGAATATTTAAGGGATTTAGTTACTATACTGTAAAATTTATACTATCCTATTAATTAATAATTATTATAATAAAGCTGTGATTCAGTTACTAATCATGCCTAGTGGAGTATAATAAGTACAATTCAATAGTAAATTTTATACAATCATGAATGCGTCTTATTTGTTTGAGATGGTCGTGGGGGGGTTCTCAAAGGTATTTAAACTTTAAAAAGGTTAGTAAATATAAACACCATAATAAATCACACAACAACAGAAGTATTTCAGAAATAACCCTGATTTATCAACAACATATCAATTATTATAAAAGTAAAATAATCGTAATTTATATAAATGCTTGCAAATCTCATTCTCATTATTGATAAACATAAACCAATCGTATTAAAAATTATGATCATATAAAAGCTATCTCCAGTGGTGAAAATATGAATTTTTCAAAAACAAATGAAGAAGTAACCATTCATTTGATGAAAATGAACCGGTGGGCAAAGTTTGCGGTTGGAGGGACTATTGTCTTGACCAGGTTCCTGCGGGCATTTTCCTTCGATTTCAATATACCGAGTTAAAACGGTGTAAGCGGATATGAGAGTTCTCATTCAAAAATCCAAAGTTGTAAGGAATAAAGTAGACATTCTCTAAAAATAAAGGAAGAAATCTCTTTGAGATTTAAAAATAAGTAAGTAAGACAACAATCTTATTCAGAACCACGTTTCTGATGTGATGCCTAATTAGATTACTAAGTGTAGTATTTGTTTAAAACACACACCTGATGCAATACTGTAAAGCCGGAGATACCTAAAATATAGTATTCAAAGTGTATCAAATTATGATAAGTCACAAGCTAGCTGATCATATGATTTTTCAATAATTTCAATTCTCTATTTTGAGAATTATTTTAAATAGGGACTACGTCCATTTGAGTATTATAAACGTCATTTGCTACGTCCATACCTGATGATTTAGCCTCAAAACTTTCCATTTTCGGTCAAGATCGACTCCACAACCTTTGCATTATGAGTCAAAAACAACAACTTTTTCTTAGTGTCATAAGTAGGTATTACAGTACTTAAAGTACGCTTTTTTGATTTTTTTTAATGACTCATGTTTTTCTTTTCGATGTAATTTATGGACCTGAAGAAACCATATAAAAGTGATAGTTTATAATAATTTTATAAATGTAGCTGTCATTTACGTAAATCTCCCGAGGTAGTTTTTTTTTACATGGATATGTGTCTTTTAGCTTAGGGTGAGCAGATATTGGCAATCCGTCAGCTGAAAATTTGAAACGGAAGTGACGTCATACGGTTATAGGGACAACTGTTTAGAGGAAGTGAAAACATTGCCTTTACATATCCATTATCTAAGCTATTTCCCAAAGGGAATGAAATACAATTTTTATAATCGTGTTTCAACATTTTTTAAAGTCTCGGGATGAAAATTGTATAAATGGTATGTAATTTTATAAATGGTTCGTGTTAGTGAATTATTAAAAAGCCGGCTTATTGAAGAAAGTTTTAAAATAGGCTACATTATTTTTATCTTTTATATGAGATAAGAAAACGTTTATTCTTCAGCTTAATGTTCTTTTGATATGAACATGAACGGGGTATTGTTTCAAAGAGCAACAGCGTGCTCAATGTCAACTTCAATAAACTGACCAATTTGGAATATTCCGGATATTTTATCTAGTTTGGATGTCTATCATGTGAAATGTTCTTGTTGAACAAATAAAATATTCCATTTTAGTTAATTTGGATGTCAAAGGAAATGTGAATGTATTTTGTCTATTCCACCTTCAGTAGCAGCGGTATTTCAGATGGATAAAACTGTTGACTTTTTACTTAAAGTTGACCTTTCTTTGATACGTCAGTCAAGTAAGATAAGTGTCAGTCATTGAAATTGAGGTTTTGTAGCAACCTGTTAAAATATTACTATAGGATTTATATAATTGAGGTTTATTGTGAAAAAGGTAAAATAAGTAGGTAAACGAGAAAAACGTTATTGATCAACTTAAACGATGAAGGTACTATTTATATTCCGTTAGAATAAAGAAAAAATACCAAAACGACAATCACAAAATTGCTATACTTACTACTTGCTTACTAGTATTTAAAATGAAATAGTAGTACTTCATAACATAGTATTTTCACCTAATTTGCAGTTTTATCTAAAAATTACAAAAAAATAAACTGTTTGGATGTACATCTGTAAGTTATATGTTCCAGGAAAACCAATAACCTTAATTGTCTCCGTGTAGAGATGGCTTAATTTTTAGTATGCGTCAAATTTATTAATTTACTTTTGGATAAAGGTAACACATATGTATAAGACATATGACATATGTAAGTGTATTGTAACACACGTCCTCCATAGGCCTACACTTAGGAAAGGTGAAATATCAAATCCAATGACTCGATTTATGTAGTCTATTTTTCATTAATTATGCAAATAGCTTGTGCCCCCGCTTGCCGTGATCCCATCAATACGTTCTCCTCACGCACACTCATTGTTTATTGGGAATTGTAAAAAATGTCTTTTAGCTTTTAAGCCTACCACGGAATTCCAACTAATTTCCAATCTCTTTCATCATAAAAAATATGTAAGCACATGACGTAAAATACTGCACGTAGCCTTGTGTCAAATATTTCACAATCATGTTTGATATGCAAGTCACCACTCTCCAAAAATTTTAGCTTTGTGTCTAAACCCATACGCACGTACGCCGTTAATGTTGTTCTGATTAGAATACAAACATAACAGAAAACCATCAGGTTTCCTAAACCAGTATACCTACTTTATGTGCCGCATATTTTGTATTAAAAAACAGAAAAACTAAAGTGAAATTTTTCATTATTCCACTTGAATAAAAGATCGATCACAATACATGTATTATATTACATAAAATATATTCAGTAGACTCTTGTGCTTAGCGTTTTACTAATAGACTGTTACAACTAGTAGAAAAATAATACAATGTACGAGTAAAACCTTATTCCAATATTACAAACTAACACAAGTTTGTTGTAATATCTAACGTTAATCCTGGTTAAGATGTGAAGGAGCATTATTTACAAAAAAACCAGCTTAATGTATCAAATATAAGAAATCAATAGTAATATTACATGTTTACCTTGAAACAATATTTTCGTTCTATGTAATTTTTCAAATAGATATAATTATTCTTATGAAATTTGAGCTTTACGACTTGACTTGACTGTCGATTACGAAAGTCATATTAACATATGACTCATACGTGTACTAAAGTACACAAATGAGGGAACCGATGATAAGAGATTAGATACATAAGAGATGGAGTGATATGCGCTGTAGACTTTTGAATGCTACATGTCAATGAATGAAACTAAAATATAGCTCTCTCACCCTCAAGCTCGTCTCTGAGGTCCAGGCGGTTTCTGCTGATCTCCGACTGAAAGTGAAGTCCATTCTGCTTCGGCTCAGGGTCCGGTAACCAAGTCGATCCGGAGGTGATCATGTCTACGCCCTAGGGTCCAGGTTCCAGAGGGACGTCCAGAGGGAACCCTTCAACGGATGTCTTCACCTGCACACGAGAACACGTCACTGAAAACAACGGTACTAGGGCACAGATAGAAGCTCACTGAGAACACAGAATGACCAGCAATAGTTTCCCCTTCCAAGCCTAGTTTCCGGTTGGTCATATGCATAAGCAGGCGCTTCCAACTTTACTTGCCACTTACTGGGTTTGTCCCATTTGTAAATTTTGTGATCACAAACAGCTTAACAATCAATTTTAATTACCCTTACAGATTTTTGTATTTTAAGTGTGTTAAAGAATGGATTGACATTGAACAATTTAAACATTGAAATAGAGCATCTTAGCTTCTATTTACTGTTCTTCGTCAGCTCTAGGAATTATTCATGCTTGGTGTTGAAGGTCACCTAATTTGACGTACGTATCTAACAGAATATATTCAGCTGTGACATCAGTTGCACGTCGAAGAGTTAAGTTAGATTTAAATTACGTGTTGATTAACATATAACGTTTTGTGGTACGTCATGTTTGTAGTTATTTATACCGCAAATGATGCTTCAAGATTGATTTTTTTGGTCTCTGAATCAGAAAAGTTTTGTACGACTATGACTACTGAGTCATAAAACTATTAGATTATATTGCTGACACAAAGTAATTGTTATCACTCAAATATTAATAGTTAAATTCATTTTTAGATATATTTTTAATTTTATGAATTTGGGTTTGACAAATAAATATAAGTTCTTTATATTATTTAATTAAAATTCCAAATTAATGAGAACAATTTATTTTATTTTATACATTACAAAATTATATATTTAAATGTTTAATGGAATAGTATCAAACAACTAATAACGAATGCCCATTGTATGCACATGTTTTCTAAGATTTTTAATAATATCTGTATTAATTCTTAAATCATTCATATTTCAGGTTAACTCACAATCCAGTTAATACGTATGTTTCTAAATTCTTAGTATATATATATATATATATATATATATATATATTTACGTTTGTATTTTTTAATCAGTTCATATAAGTTGAATGATTTATAACTTAAATTTGTGAAAAGGTTCTACAAAGTAATAAACGAACAGCGATACAGTTGTATGAAGTATTTACAAAGTTAGACTTACGTTCATTGTCAGTAATAGTTGCGATTGTGTGGGTAGAATATCCGAACCGACTTATGAAGTTAATCTCGAGGTATCAATATCTGAATTATACGAGTAAAAATCTATCTCGAATATTCTTGAACGCTAGTTGTTGATCGTATAATACCTTTACAACCTTCATTCTTTCTCATGTAAAATTTGTATATATTATATTTTTATGCGATTCTCAAGTAGTGTTAAAATTATTTATGATAAAGTTACCCTAATCGTTAGTTAGTTCACTGCCAGACACTTATTTATGATAGCGCAAGATCAAAATACATAAATTGTATCAGTGGACTGACACATACTTTCTCCCTTAAGTAAATTAAAAAACATCAACCCTTAATAAAGCTGTCATTTTAATAAATGCAATGTATTATATAATATTATACATATTATAAATACTATTCAAAATTTTCGTTTTGAAAAAAATAATCGTTCAACAAGAAAAAACAAGTTAAAATAATTGTTAGAATTTCTCGGGCATGACATAACCCCCTCCCCGAACCAAGGTAATACCAAACTTTTTTGATTAGATTTTTTTGGTGACGTGACCTTACATTGTCTATTAAGTTTTATGGAAAACGGTCGAGATATGAAGAAGGAATCGATTTTCTAATATTATTCATAAGAATAATACTGGACGCTCTCAGACAACTTACTGAGTTTACCACGGACAGTAAGCTTAACTTTTTTTCTGGAACCGTTTAGTCGAAGACTTATGGTTTAAATATTAACTTTTTTAGTTTTTTTAAACTGGTTTTTATGGAGATAGACAAATTATTTTATAAAATATATTGTGTTGTCAACAAATAAAAAAAACCTTTTTTACATTTTAATGCCTATAACTTTTAAGCCATTAGTTAGTTAGTGAAAATGTAAATCTCTAAATATCCACTCTAATAGCCACCCTAAAATAAGAAAAAATTGAAAATAATCTGGATATATAAAGTGAACTCTTGTACCTAATTTCATAAAATTGGACGATCAGTCTAATCTGGGAAATGTTCTGTCTGTCTGTCTGTATGTCTAACTCAGACAAACAGACACCAGTCTGTTATCTCTACACCCAAATTCGAAACTTTTTGACAAAAAAACTTCTTCCATAAACCATGTATAAGGAGAGAAAATTAAAAAAGATCAAAATACATAAATTGTATCAGTGGACTGACACATACTTTCTCCCTTAAGTAAATTAAAAAACATCAACCCTTAATAAAGCTGTCATTTTAATAAATGCAATGTATTATATAATATTATAAATACTATTCAAAATTTTCGTTTTGAAAAAAATAATCGTTCAACAAGAAAAAACAAGTTAAAATAATTGTTAGAATTTCTTGGACATGACATAACCCCCTCCTCGAACCAAGGTAATACTAAACTTTTTTGATTAGATTTTTTTGGTGACGTGACCTTACATTGTCTATTAAGTTTTATGGAAAACGGTCGAGATATGAAGAAGGAATCGATTTTCTAATATTATTCATAAGAATAATACTGGACGCTCTCAGACAACTTACTGAGTTTACCACGGACAGTAAGCTTAACTTTTTTCTGGAACCGTTTAGTCGAAGACTTATGGTTTAAATATTAACTTTTTTAGTTTTTAAACTGTTTTTTATGGAGATAGACAAATCATTTTATAAAATATATTGTGTTGTCAACAAATAAAAAAAACCTTTTTTTACATTTTAATGCCTATAACTTTTAAGCCATTAGTTAGTTAGTGAAAATGTAAATCTCTAAACATCCACTCTAATAACCACCCTAAAATAAGAAAAAATTGAAAATAATCTGGATATATAAAGTGAACTCTTGTACCTAATTTCATAAAATTGGACGATCAGTCTAATCTGGGAAATGTTCTGTCTGTCTGTATGTCTAACTCAGACAAACAGACACCAGTCTGTTATCTCTACACCCAAATTCGAAACTTTTTGACAAAAAAACTTCTTCCATAAACCATGTATAAGGAGAGAAAATTAAAATGGTTTTGGCGTCATATTGACAAACTTTCCTTAAGAACACTATTTTACTATATAGAAAATTTGAGCAATTTTTTGTACAGAAAACATTAATTAGTAGGATTTTTGGCTGAATTTCAAGATTAAAATGGAAATGATTAAAAATTGTTTACGTTGTTGAAAATATGAAATTTGTTTCTGTGATCCACAGAATTATCTTAGTCCCTCTATATTGTTCTATTGCTCATTTTTAGTAAATAAAAGGCATATAAATTAAAATGTGAAGTAGTCTTAAAACCCAATAGAGACTATGATTATGTTTGAAGTGAAACGTATTGCACAGGAGGCGTTATCACAGGACGATCTGCGGAGTTCAGACCATCAATCACAAATAATGATTTTAAACAATCCCGGATCATCGGTCATACCTGGTGGCCAAATATACAAACAGAACTTCGTTTTTGTTTTATTTTATCTTCAAAGTTCAAATGTCACTGTTAGGGTTCTATGTTGCAGAGCATAACTAGCGAATGGTAAAATTAAAAGGTGTGTCTTGACGTTGTTGCTATTTCTTGATTGTTTATTCAACAATAAATTTTTATTTTACTTGAAATAATCAATCGGTACCAATGTTTAGATAAAATGAAAATTGCTGACTAAGGATGAGCCGCTCTATTCTTTAAATGTGCTTACTTTCAAGGTTTATTATTTTACTTAAAAAATCAAATGACACCTCTTCAATAGTTCACGGAAGTTTCGTGGAGGGACTAAATAGTAAATAAAAATTTTATTTTAAATACAAACAGTTTTAATAATTAGTAAATAAGTTTTATTACAACGCCAATTTTTACAGAATTTTCTCTCCAGAAATAAAAACAAATGGAATTAAGTTTAGAAAATTACAGATAATGTCAAACTCAACCTTTTTGGATTTTCACGAAACCATTTGTATTATTTTTTACAAAATTACTTTTAAATTATATATACTTGTGAGTATTAAATTATATATTGTGAGGATAAAAGTGTTTACTATTTTCGTTAAAGGAAGGTTTTCAGGGTGTTTCATCCATGGAAGTGCTTGTTGCCGAACTTACTTTGATACATACTAATGTAGCCACCCGAAATAAAATATCAATGACGTTTATAGCACACTGAACAAAAACCAAAACACAAAGATACAGACTTAAACGTTCATTATACATAAACTATAGTTTCAAGCCCTCTATTAAAATGTTTAAAGCTCAGCCATCTTAAAATAAAGAGTGAGGAAAGAGAACCGTCAACCTCGACAACAATAGAGTAAATCGGTTCATACAATGTAGTTATGAATGAAACTCATGAATGGAAGATGTTACAATGGACAGTGGGACTTTTCCTGGTACCGGAACAATTTTATACGGGAGACTACCAAATCAAAATTGAGGTTTCAAGTTAAATAACTCAAAGATTTACATAGTTTGTAACACTTAAAATTTATCTTATAATTTGATTCATTTATTGAATTATATTATACCTCACCACTACCCAACTTACTGAAAATTTGTTTCAAAATTATACAATACAAAACATACTACTATCAGAAAACAATCTCCTCATACTTATTTTAGTTTTTATAGATAAAAATTAATCCTAGCTCTTGATATCTTTTGATAAATTGTTAAATAAAAATAGTATGTTTTTTATGAACTCGTATTTACTTGTAAAAAAATTAAATACGCCTACCATTTAATTATTTAACCTCAATACACACTGCCATGGGCATTAATTAAAATAAGTTACTAAACTAAATATTTTCAAATATCTTAGTTTACATTTTGAGTGTTCAATATGGATGTGAAATTCCTATTGTCTTAATATAAAAATGGTTTCACCAATAGGCCGATAAAGTATGAAGGAAATTCATTCAAAAGCAATTTAACCCCGTAAAAATAGTAAAAATGTTTAATATACACTTACCAAAGTGTTGCGTGTTCGTCAAAACCGGCTGTTGGTAGTTTAGAAGTTCTAGGTTCACACGAAATTCACAAAAGGAAAATTTAAATATATCTGAAATGATGAATGTCTGGTGACAGACGACGCTTCTACCTTCTACTACGACTCTGTGATGTTTGTAGTCGGAAACGGAAACCGTTGTTTAGAGCAACGCGTGTTAAACTACCAATCACACGGCACTAACAACAATGATGGGACCGTTCACAATTAATTCAACCTTTTTGCAGATTGTTCATGATTAGTATAACCTTTTGTATAGAATTTCTTATACATCCTCAAATCGAACGAAAAAACACCAGACAAAGACTATCCTAAAAATCCGTAAATTATAGGTTGAACGTGTGATAGGAAATTAAACTATGCAAATTATACGTGAAAAAAGAAAATCATTGTAAAAAAATCTAACCAACCATCTTCAAGGTTTTTATTACCTTAATTGTAATCAGCCTATTCTACCGCGAGTTTAAGCCAGTGTCACAGAAACTAGAATTTTCATGCAGTACGTTTTTTAAGTACGTACTCTTATCATAAACAACGAAAGAACCGCATCGTCTGTAAGAACGATATTGAAACAAATACTAAACATGTTTCTCAAAAACGTAACTAAAAATCTATATGACAACAACAAAATTTAGTATGAAGACATCCATATCATTCTAAAACACTATTGACCTGTTTCGGTGTGTAATTTAAGGTTCATTTGAGGGAAAAGATTCATTGATTATAATGAGTCAAATGGATTTGATTATACTTGCAGCTTTATTGCTGAAAAGTAACAGCTGAATCATCTACCGGTATAGCTAAACTAACGAGCACAACATGGAAATCCATGGATTTTGTCGAGGATCGAACCGGCAAACTTCACGTAATGAAAAGAACACTAACGCCAATGATCTACACATCCAGTCACTCATTCAAGAACCAAGAGTCATTTAATACTTTGATAAAATCTCAAATTAGTTTGAGATAAATTGATCTGAATTTATTAATAGACCTTATCTTGAATTTTGCACCAGAGTTAGCACTGAAACGTAAATGTAACTATTAGGGTTATGCAAACACATATTAAATTTATGTTTCGCCAATGTTATGAAAGAAGACATGTATGTAACTATTCTTTTCAAAAATCTTCTTTTGTGAAATGCCAGATAAATGAGCATATAATATAGCAGTACTGTATTTCAGTTCGGGAATAGTGACGAGTTATGATAGACTATATTCAATATCGATAATAGAATAATAATTTCAGTAAAATTTAGCAGATAGTTTAGATAATAGGATGCCTAATTTTGGATAATTCACTTTAACAAGAACATGGGTGAGATTGCCGGATTAAAAGGTTTGTACTGTATTTGAACCAGGAAAGTTATGAAAACACTAATTAAATCAAAAACTCATAAACTCCGTTATCTAATATTCATATAGGTTGGAAATTTGGGTTTAATTTTAATGGGACATAACGCAGGTTGTGTACAAACTACATATTTTTGCACTTGTTATTTTGTATCACAACACCCACCTCTCCAATATTCGATTTGGCTGTTTGTTTTGTGTCTCTAATGCCAAATAAATTTTTAAAGTTTTAGTAGAAAACTGTCTAAAACCAGGTCGTTTTACTAGCTAACTTTAAATCGTTGTAAAATTAACAGATGGCCCAATAACAAATGGTGACGGGACCCGGATTTGAACCGGCGACCCTCGTATTACAAGCTGAGCACAATACCTATGAACTATCCAGCTGTTGATGTTGATGCAGCTGTGAAACGTGTACCTCATACCTTATACCTTGGTTACACAAGCCGCGTTAGTGTACATAAAACAAAGTTTCGAAACATCCTGTATTAGCATTAGTTAATTGTATAAACAATACGCAGTATACATAATTTGTTAGTGGCTTTAAAGTTGTACATAATGGCATGATACTTAACGATATTATAAACGAAACATTTTAAAATACGGTAATCTGTTTTAATTGACCAATCAAAGGTTTGTATTAAATTGTAGACCTAAGTGAAATTCTTGAGTACATTTTCTTTCTTTCGCCAATCGAACCCCGTTTAATGCTAATAAATTAATGTGTCCTGAAACAGGATTCCTCAGGAAACCAATGCAAATGCTTATTTTCCCTATCTTAACAACTTTATTCGTAGCACTTGAGGTGGATTTTACCGTAGGCTAGTCAGTCGCCTTAAAGTATAAATTGGTCATAATTAAAGTGAGTCCGAGATGCAGTATCGCATAAGTAACCTCTCCCACTCATCACTATCACATATATTTAGTTCTGTCTAAGGAACATGTCAGCCATAGTCAGTAATAACACTAAAAGATCGCGAAATGAGTGTAGGGTGATTACCCTACACTCATTTCTCAATAATATTACATATATATGCGAATGCACTAAAGTAAGAAACAAAATAATTTCAACCAGTTAGCAATGGAAATAATTATTTGGTAACCACAGAAGAGTGGTTTATAAACTTGACGTCATCAGTTATGAAGCTGTTGCTCAGCGGTTGTTGGAAGCGAAAGTTTCTAACTGATTGATTGTTGGTAACCGAGCCAATTGGATGTCCCAAGTTGCGGTGACATGGGAGCAACAGGTGCTCGACGAAACTTTGGATTAATCAAGAAGTACGGTCTTTATAAAAAAACTATTTTAACTTACATCACTAATATTTATTTCAATTTCTTATACAATATTCAAAGACAATAGAATCACATGTATTAAAATTCTAAGTAACACGATTGGTCTCATTGTGTAACAATATGGTATATTGTATCAATCAAAGTGTACCCCTATTCCCATTATGATTTAGATTCTTCTAAATATTCAAATTGTGAATTTATTTCATTTATGGAAGATCGGATCAAAATATTTTAAGAGGTTCAATTTCATGCATTTATTTTTGGTAAAAATAGATAATACCTACTCTGGTTATATTCTGATGATAAACATCCAGTTTTTAAGTTTTTAAGTTTCTATCCTTGAACTTCCTTCATTATTAGCAGCACGAGTATGTTTCTGACATGAGCAACACACA
Organism: Nephotettix cincticeps; assembly: GCA_023375725.1. Lineage (NCBI taxonomy): Eukaryota > Metazoa > Arthropoda > Insecta > Hemiptera > Cicadellidae > Nephotettix > Nephotettix cincticeps. The sequence goes on along the minus strand of CM041788.1, from coordinate 29,782,997 downwards.
CAGATTCTGTTGAGCAAGACATGCAAACTACTGAAAACGAAATCCCTTCGGTAAGAGTAAAACATGTAAGTTTCTGACAAAGAACGTGCTCCAGTATGAGTAAAACATGTAAGTTTCTGACAAAGAACGTGCTCCAGTGTAAGCAAAACATGTAAGTTTCTGACAAAGAACGTGCTCCAGTATGAGTAAAACATGTAAGTTTCTGACAAAGAACGTGCTCCAGTGTAAGCAAAACATGTAAGTTTCTGACAAAGAACGTGCTCCAGTGTAAGCAAAACATGTAAGTTTCTGACAACTAAATCAATCCGGTATGAAGCAAAACATGTAAGTTTCTGACAACGAACGTGCTCCAGTGTAAGCAAAACATGTAAGTTTCTGACAAAGAACGTGCTCCAGTGTAAGCAAAACATGTAAGTTTCTGACAACGAACGTGCTCCAGTGTAAGCAAAACATGTAAGTTTCTGACAAAGAACGTGCTCCAGTGTAAGCAAAACATGTAAGTTTCTGACAACGAACGTGCTCCAGTGTAAGCAAAACATGTAAGTTTCTGACAAAGAACGTGCTCCAGTGTAAGCAAAACATGTAAGTTTCTGACATAGAACGTGCTCCAGTGTAAGCAAAACATGTAAGTTTCTGACAACGAACGTGCTCCAGTGTAAGCAAAACATGTAAGTTTCTGACAACGAACGTGCTCCAGTGTAAGCAAAACATGTAAGTTTCTGACATCGAACGTGCTCCAGTATGAGTAAAACATGTAAGTTTCTGACAACGAACGTGATGTAAGTTTCTTAAGTTTCTGACAACTAAATCAATCCGGTATGAAGCAAAACATGTAATTATCTGACAACGAACGTGCTTCAGTATGAGAAAACGTGTATGTTTCTGACAATAAACACGATTCAGTTGAGAAAAACATGTAAATTACTGATAACGAACGCACTCCAGTTTGAGTCTGAAAGTAAACGTGATTCTATCGACAAATTTAGGTTATAAATCATTTGCTGTAACATATAGACTATTGGCAGTGTGAGGTCCGGGAACACGAAGATTCTCTCACTGAGAGAGAAGGCCCATCGAGTGGTCTTTTTCAGAGAAAATTTTGGCGCGAAAGAGCACCAGGTCAGGGCTCCGACCCCGACACAATCACCGGAACTGGCTCTGCTTTGCGAGTCAAATCTCGGCCGTCACCTGAGGCGTCCGAGCCCATCTGTGATAACACCAGTTATACAGTAGTCCTATGCTATACGTGACATGAGGGCCGTCTGCGTTCGTCTGAGCTTCAAAATTAGCTACAGACATTTTATTCTAATTATATAAATAGCTAGTTTATAAATATACAAACTACCATCCCAAGACGAGAATTATACGCAGTTCTGGTTTATCGGTTTAAAACTGAATAATGACTGAAAAATAGGTTTGTTGGCATAACAGTTTTAAACCAAATGTTTGTCTATATTTAAAATAAACTCTTTTAAATGTCTTGATTTTTATCTGAGAATACATGTGCCCGAACAGCAAAGATTCAAAGATGTTTATTGCCGTTAAATATGTAATACAATGGGAAAGTCAACAAGTAAAAATACAATTAGCACAACTAGGTACACACAGTTCAAGTGTTTACAATATGCAGTGAAAACAAAAGAAAAGTCACCAGTAAGGGAAGGGAGACTGAAAATGTTTGTTACTTACTTCCCTGTGGGAAATAGGTTAGATCATGGATTTGTCTAAAGGGAATGCTTTCAGTTCATTTAAACAGCTGTTCTCATGTTTCAAATTTTCATCTTACAAATTAATTGCTAACGCGGGGTGTTAGCAAGACACATCAGAGCTAAGACATATCCATTTAAAAAATACTGAACATATAGGAATGGGAGGAACTACCTGTTAGCAGACTGGTTCGACATTACATCGAATGTCATGAACAACCTATTTCAGTATACAGAAGAAAATTATTGCAAGCCCTTATTTTTAAGATTATACTCGTAATTAATCTATAGGCCACTATAAGCCACTATAAGCCACTAATCACTATAAGCCAAATACCCATAAGACTAGAGACTACCAACATAAGAAGCTTTCATCAGATAGGGTCGATATATAAAACGATCTGTGGAGTCAAGTTAACACTACCTTTTAATAAAATGAAATTATTAAACTGGTCAAAATCTATCCAAGAGGTGAAGCTATAGCCTTAGTGTGATTCACAAGTTAGTTAGTTCTATATACGCATGCACACAAATTTGCATTTTTTGACACACAACGGGTTTTTACCGAGACAGTAAATTATAATATTTAAATACAATTGGTAACACAGACGAATTTCATGAATATTTAAATAAATATTATCAATGAACACAAAATAATTATATACGATGTTTCCAAAAATATATTTTTATTTTTATTTTAACTTCTGTAGCCAAAGGTTCAAGGTTTAAATCACAAATTAGTTATACTTCATCTATAGATGTAAAATTGAATGTGTGTATGTATGTATGTATGTCCTTTATCCATTGCCAAACTACTCATCCGATCGCCATGAAACTTTATGAAGTTGCTATACATGTGTCCGGGAAGGTTTTAGTGAAAAAAACACTTTCAAAAACTCCGTAAGTTTCCATTTTATGGCGTTCTAAATTTCTAATGTTAACCTTATGGAGAATAAGTTTGTTTACAAATTTTCTACAATGAAAACATTTGATTTCTTAGCTACAGCTGATTGGTTTACTTTTCATTATTTTTTTTTATTTTGTGTATTTCTACGCCAGTGGCATTTTTAACGTTTTGATGGGGAACGGTCCAAACCCCGGTCTTGTTACTACCTAACGTCGACCTGTTGTTAGGAAGCATCATTAATTAGTAGCCCAATGACAAATGGCGACTGGGTCCAGATTCGACCCTTGCGGGATTCGATCCGGCGACCTTCAGTTTTGAAGGCGGGTATTATAACCACTACACCACGCAGCCAGTTATTAGTAGTTTGCTTTACTATCAAATGCCATTTGAATCATTCATTAATGTAAAACTATGAAGTAAATATGTGCTGTACAAAATTAACAGATTTATTCGCTACGTTAATAGTATACGGTTTTGGGGGATTATGTATTTATATATTATTATTTTCTGTCTGATTGAAAGTCACATGTTTATATGTTGGTCAAATAAAAGTTAGGTTTGGTTTGAATTGCATTTAAAAATTGTGAATTAATCCACTCAGATTTATTTGTTTTATGGGAATGTTATTAATATGTCTTATCGTTTCAGTATTGTTATTCACTATGCCGCGACCCAGAATATATAACCTTTCACAATGAAGTCGTAATGCTATTCGACTTCAGAACATGGCCAATCTTAAAGTTAACATGTATTTACTGTCAGGCGTTACGAAGTTCGCCGGTTCAGCTAGTTCAAAATAAATAGCAGTTATTTCTTGAGGGAATTATTTTGAAAGAAATCTTGAAAGAAAGGTGTACTTGAGAGATTATTGTAAAAGAAAGCGAGAACACGATTAGGCCAGTATGTAGAATTTACTTACTTTTACGGTATGAGATTCAATAAACAGGTTAAAAAGTAATCGAAAATGTTAATGTGTGAAGCGAACTAATGGTTGGCTGCGGGGGCCTAATGATGAGCTACGAGGAGAGCGTGTCGGGCTGTAATACTGCGCGCCAGCGGGAGTCCCGGGCCTCAGGGGAAAACACAAACAGCTAAGCCTACCTGTATAATACCCACAGATACGCAATATAAACAGCCTTTTTAAATTTAGAGGCTACAATTTGAAGTTGGTAGGCCAGTTATCCGTGGGAAGATACACAGCGGGTATTTTGTAAATGGGAATTATTGTCGTTTAAGAGATTAAATGTTTTCAAACAATAATTTACAACAAATTTGACTGTTATGGAGAGTAAATGGATTAAAGGACGTATTGAAGTTGTGAAAACGTTTTTTCAAAAGAGGAGAAAATGGTACTAACCTGATTCGAGCACTGCGAAATTATTTTGGTAACCAAAATACACAGATCGCTCTCTCAATCACCAACCACCACTGGTCACTAGTCGGGTTAGAGGGGTAGTGTGAGACACCCCCAAGTCCCCCATCCTCATTATATGCTAGTTTAAGACAAAAGATCAGCCCTTGTCGTTGCGGCAACCGTCCTAAAACTCGCCAACCTTCCCGGTAATTGGGATAACTTGTAGCATAACGCCATGCATTTTCACTAAAGATCTGTATTCGAAAACAGGCTAAATTTATTTCTTGAGCTATACGCTACTGTGATATTTCACGTCATATTTGTAGTCATCTTGAAAATGATACGTTATTCGGATAAAAACTAAAACGGAGCGCGTTTTGGGCATCTATGGACCCCAAAATGAAAAAAATAACATGGTCCCAGGCTAACTGCAGACAGAATGTCTGCAGTGCAAAACATACACAAAAAAATACTACAAAACCTAACCTAACTATTATAAAATCCTGGGGAGTGCAACATAGGGCAGAGCCCATGGCTTCGAAAACTGAGATCCGAGATTCGAATGGTCCGAGGTTAAAATTGCTTTTATATATGTGATAATTCCGAATCCCACAAGGTCTAGTCTAAAGTAGCAGTTTCGTACGGTTATCAAAGGATGTGAACTTAAGACGTAGAAAAATATAAAAGGAACCATTATAGTTCAAGTTAATCAAGTTACATAACCAACTCAATCAACTATAAAAATATACTAAATGAATGAACTTTATTTAGTATTTATAACATATATTTACGATAAGTTGCAATGGTTGATAATAGACTCACAAAATGGTCTTATTAGATAGTTACATATTGATATTTAAAATTAAAAGTAATTAAGTATGTCATTTTTTTCTTAAAATCTTACGTGCATATTTTGATGTAACAAAAACACACAATAATATTAAAAGAAACGTTAAAATTGGTTAAATTAAACGTAAAAATTTTTGAAAATTTAAAAAAAAACCAACAAAAAAACGTAATTTTTAAACGTAAAATTTTTTTAAACGTAAAAAACGTAAAAAAATTTTTAAACGTAAAAAAAATTAAAATTGGTTAAATAATTAAACGTAAAATTGGAAACGGTTAAAAGAAACGTTGTAAAATAAAATAACAGCCCCGGGTAAAAAATAGTATTAGATTTGATTTTCAGTAAAAAATTTCAAGACTTTGAACTAATAATCGATTTTTGACGTAAAACAGCAAGGAGATTGACACAATAATAATACCAGTCAAAAACACATTGAGATGGGTGTAGATGGAGTGGTGACACCTTCATGCATAATAATATCGCGGGGTGCGCAGCAAGGCAAAATAATGTAAATAAAAAGCCAATACGAAGGTTTAGTCTGACCTATTTACATTCAAAATGTGTGATGTGTTCTTTTAATTTCTAATTATACCTAATTAGCTGACCCGGCGAACTTCGTACCGCCTAACAGTAATGTATGTCCTTTTAACTTTTCCACCACGGTGCTATTCTTGTGCGATTCCTCATCTTTCTTCAGTGGATTGGTTCGCCATGTCCTGAAGTCGAATAGCATTACGACTTTGTTGTGAAAGATTTGATCTTCTTCGTCGCGGCATAGTGAATAAAAATACTGACACGATAAGATATATTAATAACATTCCCAAAAAAACAAATCTAAGTGGATTGATTCACAATGTTCCGACCCTTATTGCTTATAGCTTCTTTGGGAAATATTAACTCTTCTAAATCACGGAATTATAATAGTTACACTCGCGTAATTTAACAATCATTAATTACTCTCGCACAAAACAGAAAAACAACTAATAATTTATCACACTGGAACAAACAAATCAACCAATAATCTAAAAAAGTTTTAAAACACAATAATTTGCTGAAAATAACATACAACCTAGATTGGCACAAGCCACAGCTGTTAGCTGACGATTAGTCAAAATAAAGCAACACACAATCAGCTGTTGGATGGTATTTCGTGGTACAGAAGGCCTACTATAATGTAGCCTACGTGACTATTGTATATGGTATGCTGGTGTGCTTGTGTGCTTTTGTACTCAATACAGCACACCATAGTTGGAATGTAGGTATTATTTGTATGTATTATTTGCTTACAGATGCTCTGAAACCCTCCATTAAACACTTTCACATGGAGTTAATTTACATTTCATTGGATTATAACAGAAATCATAAAAGAATAGACGGCTAGACGACTGGGAGTTACAACAAATGTATGTGTATAAAACACTTTTAATAATCACTATTTTATAACGTGTCGTAGTTTTTGAATGAGGGTTTATCAAATCAAATTTTTAAGAGGAATATGTGTGATTTGAGTAATTTAAATTTTATTATTAGATTAGATTAGATCATTGAAATAATACTAAATGTATAAGAAAAGTATTAGAAATTAATGAGGAATGAATAAATATGTATGAATGATATGAATGTAAGATGATTGTACGATCCTTGTAGTCTTGTTTACTGACTAACTAATATTCCTCACAGCATTTCAGGTTAATTTACAAAACAGCCGATGGCAACTAATACTACAGCACGTGGAATCCGAAACGGCCTCTGAATTACAATTTGTCTAATAATAATAATGTCTTTGTGGATTAAATGTGGTATTCAGTAGTGCGGACGTTAATCCACACCAAGAGAGCATCCACCGACCATCTCTCACAACTATCCACAATTCGTGAGATGAATGAATTATGACGTCGCCACCGAAAGACAATACTTATGAATTTTAAATACTATGGCAAGAACTCATTATTATAATGCTCTTTATTAAGAATTTAGGGAATAATTACCGTAGGATTCATGGAAATAAATGACCATGTTATTTAAACTTTACCCAAAAAAACAATAGTGGTTAAAAATTTTAAATATATATAATATAAAATATATGTATTTATATATAAATATAAAAATATGTTGTGAATGCGAAAACTCTCGTAAAAATGGTCCGATCGAGACCTACTAAATGGTAGAGACGTATGTATACAAATGCTTCGTGCTATTGTACTCAATATATCACACCATATGGAACGGGTATTTGTGTATTTTTGTACCCAAAATTTATTGCGTTTTCACATGTAATTTTAAAAATTTCACATTTTATATTTTCATTGGAGAGTTAAAAGAAATTAAGTTCTGTTAAAGTTTTTACTATCTAGTTACACTTTTAAAAAAATCACTATTAACGTGTCGTAGTTTTTGAATGGGGATCAATGAAATTTTTAAAGGATTATGTGAGTAATTTGAGTAATATAAAATTTTAATTATTTAATTATCAATTGGATAAAACTGATATTTAGCTTCATGTGGTTGAGAATTGAATGTAAAGCTTAAAAATCCATATTTTAGTGTTTATCATGGCAGCAAATGCATACTCTTTCCTATTAATCATAGATGGAATAGGAAAACTCCTTTATTTAAACGTGATGAAATTGTCTAATTTAAATAAAAATTGTTTATGTAGAAATGTTCTTTCTTTCAGTAATCCACACAGCAGAACGCCACATCCCAAATCTTATAAATACAAATAACTCCAAGTAGCAGGATTACAGGACGTCGCCACCGTCCCAGCCATCAATACTTATGACTTTTTATTCAATACTTATGGCAAGAAGCTCTTTATTATAAAGTGCTCTTTATTAATATATATCACGATCTGTGTGAGTTGATGTGTTGACTACCCAATGTTTAGCTTAATGACAAAGGCCAACAGGATCTAGAATCGAACCGAACAAATATTTAATACTGTCACATTTTTAAGAAAACCTACCCCATAAAGATATTTAGAAAATAATATGTCAATTAATGAAATTACATGTCATATTGAAGAATGCAAAGATGTGGATCAGTGTGAGTTGTTTTAATTTGGTTTTGCCATTTTTGTTCAATTAATCTATAGATAAGTTGAATTTGACTATAACTACTCTAGCTTTATACTATAGGTTTTCGAAGAAAAAGCCACACATAATAGTAGGAAGGCGCTGAAAGTATGAAAACAGCAAATAAAACTTACATCAAATGCTATGTTTTTCCGACACTTCTTTGTAATGGACTTGGAGAACACTTGGCACCCCTCAATATCTCAAGAGAAAGAAGCGTTTTGTAAAGTTTAAGCCGCCGGAATTGAGAAATATTGTGTGGAGAGTTGAAATATTGAGGGGAGACCGCCTGTTGCTGCGGCGATAAATAAACGGCAAGCTAACAGAATAACGCGCGGTTGTTTGTCGTACAACCTTACGCTGAATTACGAATACTATCCTAATTTTTACACTAATATATTATATGTAAGTACTTGTAAAGTACCTGTCTGTATATTAACATTATTGTTATTTCAGATTTGAAAAAGGATTTTTTACCAACGGGTGACATATAGCTTAAATTTGGAATATTGAAATATATGTATTAAAAATTATACTATGAATATAATAATATGAAATATAACTTATTATGTTAATTTTTTGAAATGCATGAAGTAAGTAAGTAAGTTTCGTGTAACCTTCTGGCTAAGGTCTAGTATAGAGTTCAGGTCGCATTAGTGCCTCTAACATGACCTAACGACTACTTATGTAGCCGGGACCAACAACCTAGCATGCCTTCCGAAGCACGATAGTCTGAGAAAATAAATTTCATGTGTCTTGACCGGAAATGGAACCCGGGTCTTTTGGATAGTAGGCCAGTACTCTACCCACTCAGCTATAACGGCCACTTCTAATGGATTTAAACCTTTTCTTAAACCTTTCACAAACTTAATTTCTTAAAAATAAATTTTTTCATCAATAGTGAAATAACTCATTAATATTTGAACTGTTAATTGGCTTATTAATCCATATTAACAATTCTCTTTGTTAAAAATATCCTAGTCCACTGGAAAAATCGAATACTTTTGATGGACTTTAACAACTTCAATAATTCTTGAAATTAATCCGCGTAACTGACACAGGGAAGTGTTCAATTGACGCACAACTTTCACCCGATTCGTAAAGTCACTTTACTGTCAGTCGTAAATCTCACCTATAAAACGTGAAATATTAAACTGTTCTAAGGATTCTCTCAAACGACTCGGCGCAAAGTAGAAGTAATTTTGTCTTCGTGATGCAATTAGGTCCAAAACCGTGCTTGATGGTTTTGAACGGCAGTAAATGTACAATTGAAATAAGGAAAGGTTACTTTAGCATCCTCTAGCTACTACCTATCGGCCGCTTATATGACTACTTGTCACTATAGTATGCAGAATAAGCTGGAGGGCTTAGATGTCTGAGTCACTGACAAAGTAACAGACAATTCTTGAAATCAGACCCCTCAATGTTAAGCATCAGTTATAGCTATTAAAGAAAAAATAACCTTAATAAGTTTTTGTAGGGCAAAATTAAATATATTTCAAATTTAATATTTTTTATCTTTGCGTCTGTTACCGAATTCCCTATGGAAAAGAGTTGTTAACATGGTGTTTATGACAAGACCTTCGCCCGGAATCAAGTTTTTTCGTTTTGAAGTCCCCAGATGTCAAAAACATTGTTTGTTTGATACTGCATATAGAGCATCAATAGACATTTTAACTTAGCTTTGGGGCTGATTAAGTTTAAATGTTCCCAGTTTTCATTGGTCCAATTTTAACAACAATAGTATTGGCGATCCGTCAGACCAAAATTTGAATCGGTGACGTCATATGGGTAGTGACGTCATATAAAGATATAAAGAGAACTGTTGAGAGGAACTGAAATATTCCTTTATACATATCCTTGATCGAAGTAATTTAAGGCATTCAATTATAATAAATGTGTTTTGAATAAAAGAAAAATCCTCATTTTAGTGAATTTCATGTGGGGAAGAACATATTACCGTAGGTCTCATGGCAACACCTCGTGAAAATGGTCCAAACAAGACCAAATTTGGATCCAAAAAATGTGGTTTTACGTGTTTCATATGTAATTCTTATATTTTAATAAATTGTATCCTTTATCATTAGAATCAGCTCAAAAACTACACACTTTACTATCTTAAAGTTTCGCTCTTGGCTCTCCAATCTTGTATCTAGTATCTTTGGGGGTTAATCTTCCGGAGAATTAGGAAAAATAATATTTCTCTTATTAACCTTTATTTGGATTGAAATTGGTGGTTTAATTAATGTGGTTGACGTAATCTTACTTAAGTTAACTTACTCAACCCACGGTATTTGTGTTGAAGTCATAGTTTATATAATTAGAACGATTTCAAAGAACGGTGTCGGAAACTAGTTCCAATATGACTTGTTTTGATTTAGGGAACTCCAACCTAAACTCTTTTTTTATATTATAACCTTTTTTCATAGATATGTTTAACTCTGAGAGGTATTGGCACTTCGTCAGACAAAAATTTGAAACGGTGACGTCGTGTGGTTAGTCACGTCATATAGTTATAAATTTAGCAGTTTAGAGGATCATACCCTTTAAACATATCCATGTTCTAAGACATTTCCCAAAGGGAAGTAAATACAATATATTTTCAAAGGGATTGAACTTTTTCGAATGGGATTGGGCGAAAATCTTAGTAATTATTTATTTTGGAATAACAATGGTTTTGAGCCAAACTGTAAAAAAATCTCTAAACCAAAACTAAACTGGGAAGCGAGGTTTATTTCTCAACCGGACTGTGAGGATGAAGACGAATGATCGGAGTAATTGTGATTTACTGAAGATTTGAACGACACCGGAATGTTAATGTGGTCTGGCTTGCGTCTTGCTGGGCCACTTGGTGAAGCGTTCCATACCTGCCTTTTTGGACTAAATGTTGATATCATCAGGTTTAAACTAAACTAAGTAAAGTCTAAACTGACAAGAATGCAATTAACCTATGCTAAATAATGCTGTGAAATGGAATAACACTGATACGTTTAGACTTCACAGTGAAAATAAAGTTACTTCCCTTTGGTAAATAGCTTAGATGGTGGATATGTCTAAAGTGAATGTTTTCAGTTCATCTAAACAGCTCTCCTCAAAACCATATGTCGTCACTTCCGTTACAAATTTTGGTCTGACGTATTGCCAATATCCCCCCGAGCTAAGACATACCCATGCTACATCATGGATATATCTATAGGGCATGTTTTCAGTTCCTCTAAAAAGCTTTTCTCATAACTTTAAGGCGTCACTTCCGTTACACTTTTGCGTCCCACAAATTGCTAACACTCCCACAGAGCTTAGACTTATCCATGCCAAAAACAAATTGATTAATGATATATAGCGCGTCAAAGTATGTATGTGTCAAATTTTAAAATGATCCTTGTAGCCACTCTTCCGTTATGTCACTTACACAAAAACACGCACGCGCATGCGCACACACCAACGGATATTGAAAGTTTGACTCCGCTAACAACAATCAATACAAATACGAAGCATAAATGTTCTCACGTTCATCCATCAATAAGAGTGGCGTTCTTAGCATAAGAGTTGAGTTCCTATCCTAAGAATTATAGGCCTATCCATGTACTAAGAGTTACGTTTCTATCCCAACACTTGGGCTCCCATCCTAAGAATTTCATTCATATCCTAATAATTACGTTTCTATCCTAAGAGTAAACAATAACACGAGTAAAAATCTTTAAGCTCATTTATTATAGTATGTTGTATATTCAACTCACTATATTTTAAACAGAGAATTTCCTCTTGATGATTTGGAGCGAACCCAGAAATTTCTTGTAGTAATAAAGGGGTGTGGAGTATCGATGATCTTGATTAGCCTGTGATGAAGGTATTGAACTCACAAGCAAGATGAGAGGCCACGGGAAGTCAACAAGTAATTAGATGGACAATGGACGGAACATCTTAAGTTCATAGCTATTAATTTGTCCAATTCGTAATTTGCTCATTGTTTCAAACATGTTTGTATTTCATATTACTACTTATTTCTCTCTTATTTCTTGGGTCTTTTTATTGATAGCTTCTAATCACATAGACCGTTAGGCTGGTTACCTGAGCTTTTCCCAACTACTGAATAAGAATAAAGGTTCTGGCATTAAAGAGAATCATTTTTAATCTTACTAAGGTCTGTGGTTTGATTCCGGAATTCAATTTACTTGTTAAAAAGGGGTCAAAATTGGGTAGTAAAATGATAAAGGTTTGGGTCTCTATCAAAACGTTAAAAATGACATTAGTGTAAAAAATACACAAAATAATGATTTTTTAATCTTATTTATTTTTAATCTCTCTTCTTCTGAGGTTTGGTATTTAATTTAAAATTCATAAATTCAAAACACTCCTGCAGCAATATACAAAAACTAACGTCTGAAAATATCCTACTTCAGATATAACAAATATCTAATAATACTCATAATCGTCAATCATTAAGATTTTATGTGTTTTTGTCAAGAAAGTTTTTATATATTTAAACATATTTCTGTGCTGCAATCGTGTTTTTACTACATTGCTTAAAGATCTGGTTTGTTTTATTTAATTGAGGTAAAATTGTTTGTAGACATGTTCGTGGCTTTATGGCAGCTATTTCGTTGTAAGGGAGTAGAAGCAAGACTATTTTGTAGTTACGGTCTTTTTGTGAAACCCAATGAAAACAAACACAATCACAAAACATTAAAATAAAATGGATTGAATCCTAAAATTTGGTTTAATACTCTAAAGTAAAATTGGTATTTTTAACCTTTCCAAATTTACCCTGTTAATATAATTGTCTTTTGCTCTCTCACCGTATAAATAGGTAAACAAGTTCCCATTGGTATAAATGATCACCGGATCTAATCGGCGAAGATTGATCGTTGGGGCTGTTGTGTATTGTTTATTTGTTTTTTCTCTTCAGATCCACGAGATTTGAATAAAATGAATTATTTATTTATGAATACGAAAAAATATATCATATGAAATGAACGTCACAATCAACACCTTCATGGGTTGACTTTTAACTTAAATTAATTCAATTTAAGTTAATACTTACAAACTTCAATTTGTAAAACTAAATGAAGGTCAGTTGAATATTTTTCTATAAGGTGCTAAGTAAATCTTAAATATTTTGTTATTAGTCAAAATTAATGTTTATGAAAAACTTACTGATGAGAAACAGTAGGAGTGGATTGACCAGCTGTGATGAATACAATGACCAGGTGATAACAGAGCAAGTGCCACCTTTTTCCGTTAGGTGGCAGCAGTAGTTTTGTTTGTGACGTCAGGTTCATTGTCAACTGTCACATCTGTAGAGGACGCACAATGTTGCTAGCGTTGTAGATTTAGACTTCTGCCCCTAACCACCTTTGAAATATAACTTAATCCATGTTTTGCGGTAAAAGTTAATGAAAATTCATAAGCATATTCAACTTGTTTATAAGCCTTAACGTTCTAAGCCGTAATAAATTTGTATAAAATATAATTTATGGAAAAAGGTTAAATGAGAAAGAACTTAAAAATAAATTGGAGCAGATGCTTCTAGGATAATCCACCTCGGAAGACCATGCAGACATAATTTGTAAACTTGTAAAATATAAGAATGTTTTTTTTAATGCACCACAGTTATTAGTTGCAAAAGTGTGTTGATATTGAAACAACTATCTGAAATATATAAAATAATTACGGTTATTTTAGAATTTCAATTTAGAATTAAAATTTTCTTTTATAGCTATATTTATCACACCAGGAAAAAGGTTTCTGGGTAAATAAATGCCTCAGTTTTGGGTCAGTGTCCGACATAAACGATGCGGTGTGTTCAATTACATGAATAGGCATGAGCGTTTAACATAATTTCCCTGGTTGAGGAGAGGGGGGTCTCTAACAGCCAGTTGACGAATGAGTGCTTCCTCACTTTCTATTTCGGAGAAATTAAACATTGTGTCCAAACAGATGTAGAACTATAATTTGTTTTGTATAAAGCCAAACTCTATATTGATTAATTATAAAGGTCCTTAATAAATTTATACAAATTATTTTAATTCTACAAACAGTATTGGTGAAAAGTCAGGGAATTGCTTAACATTTTTACTATTGATTATTATACAAGAGTAAAGCTTTGGAAATTGAATTGGGACTTAAAATACTATTTTTAACTCATTAGCAACTATTAATGATGGGGGACGGCCCACAGGGAGTCAGTAGGAGGAGTACTGAGTAAAAGGAGTCCAGTATATGCACATCAAATCAAAGGTATCTGTTACCAGAGGACAATGCTGCAAACCCGACTTCAAAAGGACGACCAAGCAGGAAATGGTAGCCAAATATAAGATGGATTGGATTTGCCAAGTTGTGAATATGTTAAGTCATTTAAGAGTGATTTTTACAAATTCATACCTCTATGGGGCCGGCTCACGAATGGTGAGCATCCAAAAATTTAAAACTCAGGCCTTTAAATGACTGCCATTTTGGCCTTTTGAAATCAAATTTGTGGAATTTCACTATGCTGAAAAATACCTTTAATTTGACGTAGATGAGGTTGATAGTCGATAATAGGGTAAAAATCGTATTTTAGGTCTCAATACAATGTTCAAACTTTTATCCTTGTTGGATAGTTAATAATTTGAACCATTTCGAGACATTTCACCATCCCTGCATGTTAACAAAATAAAAATATTTTCTAACGTGCCTAAATCCTGAAACGGTTATAAGCTACATGTTATGAAACTCCTAGAAACTAGTACACATCTATAAACGCGCAGAAGTAACCAAGAAAATGGCAGACGACGCTCTTATCGTTTAAAACACTCATAAAGTAACTTAATGTGCAAGAAATATGTTTAGATAAGTCCTTCTTCATGTCTGCATTATGTTGTGGTTCATTAGTACCATCTGCAAGGCTAAGTATCTCACTCTATAACCTTATGTTAGGTTGGTACACCTGGGAATTAGACCAGGTGAGAGTTCAAGGTCAAATTGGTTCTCATTTACCGCTTATGTACAATGTATGTAGTTTTATAAAATTAATTACAAAATTAGATTAGATTACTGAAATGGTGACCATACTACAAGGTAGGTATTTTAAGCCAAGTATGAATGAGAATTGAGTGTAAGATGATTGTGGGGCGATCTTGTAGTCTTGTTACTGACTAAGGCTGACATGTTCCTTAGACAGGACTGTTAATTAATAGCTCAACAACCGATGACAACTAAGGGACCTACAGTTTAACGTGGAATCCGAACCACGGCCTCTGAATTACGAATTGGTCTAATTATGTGGATGGTCTTTGCGGATTAACGCAGTATTCAATAGTGCGGACGTTAATCCACACAAGAGAACACTACACCCAACGACCATCGCTTACAACTATCCACAATTCGTGACCTCCAAGTAGCTGGATTACAGGATGTCGCCATAAATCACCAAGAAGTTTAATTAGTTAAACTTACTTCTCATTTTATATTGTGTGAAGTAGATTATTCATTCATTCTTCCTTTTTTAGAAGACTTAGAATAAAGGTTTATCGGTTTTTATGACTGAAAAGGGAGACCAATCTAATCTAATCTGATCCTTCTCTAAGCAAGGAAGGGTACGTAGGATGCTAAATAAATATTTTTCAGTAAGAATATAGATTATTATTGCTATTTTACATGAAAACTCACCCTTCACGAGCCGTAGTCGACCTCCCATAGTAATCAAATCGGAGGGGTCTACTCTATTCATAGGCTCAGTGATGATTATAAATGTCGTATTAATATCCAGAGTGATATTTTAATACCAAAGGGTACGTAGATACTTTTGTTGAACAACCAAATTCTGATTATTACTGAATACAAACTCTTACATGGATTTATTTACTAGACTAAATGTAAGAATTACCATCTTACTTCTAGAGATGAGATGGCATTCACCGTCTTACCCATAACCATCTCTAGAGGTGATGTTTTTGAACATGGGTCAAAACAAGTAATTATTGTTATATACTGAAGACTGGGGTGTAAATAATTAGAAGAATTTTTTAATTCCCAACACACTCTCAAGAAAACATGATTTTTGGATGTACGTTAACTGTATAAAACACGTGGGGAACTGTATAACAACGTTCATTACAATGCAAATAAAATAACATGTTCTTAAGATAGTTGAATAAGTTATATTTATGTGTAGGCCTAAATTTAAAACTTCTTGGTAAAATAGATCTGTATATCATATGTATGGCCTTAAATATATCCACTAGATATGATTAAATTTTCTTTTCAATGTTTTAGTTATAATTTGGACTGTGATTTTTTACCTTATTGCTTAGAATAATTATGGATGAATAATTAAATTATGAGAGAAATGACATGCGAACAAGAACATTTTGAAAAAGAAAACTGTTAAAAATAATTTTAGAGCCATAAATGATAGTGATTCCAAAAGCATATTTATGTAAAATATTTGTTTCCTTGAGGTTTGGGAAAGACTTTATCATCCCCTAAATCGTCAGGATCTGCTTCCCAGCACGTCCCTGTAGGGAGTTATATCAGGTAACGTTGAAATATTAAGAAAATAAATATCTTCACATATAACACTTAATCAGACAGGCACTGAAGATATTTCTCACAAGTGTAAACTATATCCTACAAAACGTCACGTTAAGGTCACCAACTGTATACTCCTACAAAAGACGCGTCAAGGTCACCAACTGTATATACTCCTACAAAGGATGCGTCAAGGTCAAGGTCATCAATTTCTATTACGTATGGTGCGAGTGTATAGTAAAAACTCGATGTCGGTCAAAAGGTTTAGTAATAATAGGGTAAAAGCCAGGTAAAAAGTTGTCACAATGTAGGCTTTGGTATTTTACAGGTTTCAGCAACCATGGTTTTTGTACTTCATGTCATACAAAATATGTTTGCCACATTGAAACCTTTTGAAGGTATCGGAAATCCAAGATAACGGACAGTATTGCTAATCGATGTTAAATGCTTAGATTGTTAGCTATGCATTAGATTGGTAGTCTCTACAGTGGATTATTAGTTTAAATATGTACATTGTTATAAAACTGTTATCAATTAATTTTTATAAAACTATCGGCATATCCGGTATTGGGTTTCGGTGGGGGGGGGTTGTAATCCAAAATGGTGGTTTTGCGCGTAATTTATTAAAAATAAACAGCTTATTATTTATATCATTACAACATATGATAAAACATTAATGATGAATTTGGATCTTGCTCTACGCCCATACTGAGTAATACTGTAATGATAAATCTTGGATTATAGGTTCATCTAGTTGTGGTCTATTAACCATGTAAAAATATTTTTGCTGCAATATTTCTCATATCAAAATAGTGAAACACTGTTCACCACCAGCAACTCCTTCAATTCCACCTTTTGAAGGTGGCAAACATACCTTTTACACTGAGTATAACAAAGAGAACCATAAACGGTATCCATCTGTAGGAGAACATTGCCTACATAATCAATTTAGAGGCATCATATAGCCTTATTTTACCCTATTATAAGCAGCAACAAGAAGGATTGGGTATAGTTAAATAAAAATAACAATTATTACATTCATATGTTTAGTAAACGAACATACACTTGATACAGTCAGACATCGATTAACATTATAGCAGGATGAGTAACATCACAAAAAAAATGGTACTGAGAAGAACCAATCATCGAAGAAAGATACGCATATTTCATTATTCTAATTGATTAGTTCTTTCCAGTAATATTATAAGGAAGACTTCACTTACACGTTCAGTGAAAGAAATAAATCTTTAAATTAAAGACAACTTTCCTTGTGTTGAAAACTGTATTTAAGTCAAACACGTAGCCAAATACATCAACTTGGATTGAATGTCACTCAAGATCGGTTGTGTCAGATCTTGACAACAATGGTTGAACTCGTCGAGATGTCCAACAGGTACGAACTTGCGGCAGTTGTCTACGACCGTGTTGATACTCGACGAGTATTCGTCGAGTAGGGGATGAAACTCGCTGAAGCACTTGGTGTGATTGGCGAGCCTCGCATTCTCCACAGCCACGTACAACTCGTTGCTCTTCCTCAGAGCTGCCAACCTGCTCTTGACCTCGGCCACTTGTCTCGTCCACTCCGCCGTGCGAGCGGTAGACGGTGAAGCGTCTTCCTTGGTCGTCTTCTAGATTAGTAAAAGGTTTAAACATGTCTCCAGAATTGATAATTGACTAAAATAGGTTACAGTACCTCCGTCATTCAATTATTAGTCTAGTCAGCAGGCTACTAGTTTCTGGATTCAGAAGATATTTACGAATACACAGACGATGCAGAAGAACGCAACGCGACTAACCTTCTGCATCGTCGGTGTACTCATTAATACTCATTACTACTCATTACTCATTAATAATTTGGATGTGGCCGGCCAAGTGTAACTGTAACAGTGTAACTGACAAAGGCTTGAAAATGAGACCAAAGAGTGTAACTGTAACAGTGTAACTGACAAAGGCTTGAAAATGAGACCAAAGAGTGTAACTGTAACAGTGTAACTGACAAAGGCTTGAAAATGAGACCAAAGAGTCCATAAACTTTTCACCTGCTGATTAAACAAAGGATTGTAGGACGAGTACTGTAACTTATTTTAGTAACCGAGTTAAAAAGCTTTGTTCATTGGACGGACTGTTATGATGAAAACTAATCAGCTATTCTTTGTCAGTAACAAAGCTATATGTAATCAAATCTATTACAGTCATCAGATCCATCCTTCCTTCATGTTCACTTTAAAATACCTTCCCTGAGAGGGACGGTGTCTTACGTATGTGAATGTATGTTGTGATATTTGTGTTCATGTATGTGTGTGGGGGGAGGGGTACCATGAATTGAATAGCAGAAACCTGAAAGGTGATGTTCATAAGGAAGTTGAATAAATTTAAATATAGTTAGTTTAGTAAGATAATGGCGAACTACCAGGTAGGTAATTTGAGCTAAGTATGAATCAGAAATAAGTGTAAGATAATTGTGGCGCGATCTTGTAGTCTTGTTAATGACTAAGGCTGCCATGTTCCTTAGATAGTATTGTTAATTAATAGCCCAATAGCCAATGACACATCTAAGGGACCTACAGTTTCACGTGGAGTTCGTATCACCGTTGAATTACGAACTGGTCTAATTATGAGGATGGTATTTGTGGATTAACGTAGTATTTAATGGTGTGGACGTTAATCCATACGAGAGAATACTAAATCCACAACCATCTATTGCTCACAAATATCCGCAATTTGTGACCTCCAGGTTGCTGGGAATGACATGATCCCAAATGTCTATGAATATTTAGATCTTGGACGTTTAAGTGTACACAATAAATGAAAAAATGAGGGACCCTAAGGACGTCTGAAATGATTCAAGAAATGCACTCTTGGTTTTGGATAAATTACGATTTTGAGTTAAGTAAATACCCTTATACTGTGGACTAAAAAATACAAATTAGAATAAAAATATTGCAAATTCATGTGTAAATTTGTTTTAAAATGTTTAATAGAAGTACAGTTATTTTTAAAAAGAACTGTATTTATAAAAATTACGAAATTGTTTTAATAGTTACCACCTTTTAATTGTAACCGTGGGTTGCAATTAAGTAAGAAGTATTGTGATTGATACTGTTTTTATCAAAAGGAGAACAATTCCTCCTTCTGTGGAAGGTATATTTGGGCAATTACGTGTTGTTGAAAATACTGGATATGCGATTAAAATAGAAAACAATTCCACCGAGAGGTGAATAACGTTTATAACCATACCTCGCCTTGAATGTAGCAACGTTCAACGAATCAAGCTACGTAAAACCTATATTTGTTTAATACTCTACAAGTAATTAGTTAGTTGTTTTCCATTTTATTTTGACATTTTTATCTAACGGTTGACACGGAAAAAAGGAATTGATATCCTACATTTCAAAAATGTCAACGTATGTATTCTCTTGTGTTGGACAAATATCAGTACACAAACATATTGAGAGTAAGTAGCTTTATTGCTAAAATATAGTAATTTTTAGGCATTTTCGTGATTATATTATTTATTTAAAATGATTTTAGTTTTGATTGCCCTAAAACTGGTTAATAAAACGTCATATTTACAGAACAAAAAACGACTGTCTTTCCTGCATTATGATAAAAAGAAGAACGTCTTATACGAACGACTAGAGGTACTACTAATATTTTACTATAATTATATTTTTACGATTTTTTAACAAATCCTTACACCACATAACATTATCACAAAGGTCTTAATCTGTTCAATACGTAAAACGTCATTACTTTGCAGTCACGCAACAAGTTCTCACGATCCAAGGCAGATTCTCATCGTATTTTGAGTGAGGCGTTTTTACTAGCCTATATTACATTATATTATTAAATTATAAATTAATTAAACGCTCGCAAAGGACGAAGTTGTTCACGTCCCTGAGGTTCGTTAATGTATGTTGTAGGTTGTATGTTCCATAAGTGACAGGGCTAGAAGTCACCTGAACGAAAATGCTGAGTTGAAACAATCGGTGACCGTGAAGATTTAAATACGTCCGAACTTCCATTATGTTTACTACATGAAAGCCTAACAACTGTTTCATGGAATCAGATCATTAAAAAGTTTAAAATAGTAATAGTTTAATTTAGTTACCAGGAATTTTTGTTTTAGATATTCCCAGATTCAATTTCGTAGCCTTAGTTAAACATACCTGGTCATTGGTTTCTTTTTACAGCACATGTGCAAACTTTGAAGCCCGTGGAGAGTTTGAGGTGGATTCAGTAGACCGTTCCGGTTTGACTGGGACGGTGGAGACGTCCTGTAATCCAGCTACTTGGAGGTCACGAATTGTGAGCGATGGTGGGTGGTGGGTGTAGTATTCGCTGGTATGGATTAACGTCCGCACTATTGAATACTACGTTAATCCACAAAGGCCATCCTTATAATTAGACCAATTCGTAGTTCAGGCTCCAATTCGTGGTTCGGACTCCATTTAAACTGTAGGTCCCTTAGTTGCCATTGGCTGTTGGGCTATTAATTAACAGCCCTGTCTAAGGAACATGTTAGCCTTAGTCAGTAACAAGATTACAAGATCGCGCCACAGTCATTCTACATTGGCATAACATTTTTAATCTATCTAGTATTGGTTGATACAACTACTGGACTTCTAGACCGTTGTCATTCTGTCTACATTGACCGAAAACACAATGGAGGATGTCAAGTTGTTTCCCTTATTTACCTTGTCATTTAGACATTGATTCAGCTCCGACAGATCGCGCATCAGGACATCCACGTCCGCTCGAGCCTTCACCTGCATGCAGCCGATCAGGAAGAAGATATTTGGCTTGGTGGTTGAATTGAGGCACGATACCCAGTGGACGTCTATACTCTTGTTTAGAACCTCGAACCTACAGAAGTTGGAAGAAAATCATGAAACAGTTTTAATTCATTATGGATAGATTGATAGTGTCCGTTAGAGGAACCAAGTTAACTACCGTTTTAAATCTTAACTATTTTAAAATAGCTGAGTGGTTCAAGTAGTTCAGTTACCCTTCAAAATCCGAAGACGCTGATTCAATGCAAAGCGAAATCTTGGCACAATTTTGTGACGGTTTGATACTGGACTCAGTAGTCTTCGTTCGTTCACCTACTAATTAATGAACGTGGAAAATGAAGCTGATCCACGCCATTAACAAAGTTAAAAACTTTAAAACCACCTATAAACCCCAAAACTAGAGTCGGGCATCTTCCAAAAAATCTTTAGAACTTGTAGAAAGGAATATGTGAATGAAATTATATAACTACTTTTGAAAAAAAATTTAAGAAGGATATAAAAATAAAATGGTTTAATTAATTGTTTACATTTTAAGAAAGAAAGTATTTGTCAGTTCCTTATACATTTTATAATTTTAATGGTCGGTAAAATATATAAAATTATAACAACCATATTTGAATATACATTTATAACTTTTTCCTAACCGTCTGTTTCCTTAAATATCAATGATTTAGTAGGTCATATGTACTCACTATTCATGTATTAGTATTTATTCATCTCATGCGTTATTAATCAAACTTAACCTACTAATACTTTACAGTACCTCTGAGAGTGGTTGAGCGTACATTCGTGTGTTTCGTTCTTAGCTTTTTCGATGAGTTGCTGATACACTTCAAGCGCTCTCTGGGGGAAATACACTTTGGCTGATAACACTAAATCCACTTGCTCATTCGGGTTCCCGCCTGTTAATACAGAGTTCTGACTTCAAGCAATACAACGAATACGTTTTCTATCAAAACACGGAAGATTTTGGAAATACTTTTTCTGCTTTTATTTCGCACAGCTATGTTATCCTTAAGTTTTTACAAATTGTTTAGTAACCTGATAATTTTACATTTATTACATACATAAAATAAATATTTATGAAAAACCTCTATTCACATATTGTTCTTTGCCGTCTTCAATCAAGAACTGTCAAACGTTTATAAACAGCTGTTTTGGTTTGCATTGTTTACATTTGATTCTCCATAAGCGTAATGTTAAATTTTTAGATTTTAAACTTAATATTACAAGAAAACACGAATTTTCCTGGACATTAGACCTATCTAGAACTTATTTTCTACTCGGAAATTAGTTATTTCCAAAATTTAAAGAATATCCTCGGCGCCGTATTCGAGACTGTGAAATATTATATATTTTCAAACATTGCTATTTATAGTATTGTTGTTCTATTTTCTTGAAAAATTGCATGTCTTGTAATAATTGAGGACTTTTTTGTTAATATTTTATTAACTAAAAGTCCTCAAATCTTAAAAAAATATTAAATATGTCTTATATGGTGATATTTAAAATGGTAATTGTCTAATGAACGTCACCAGGCTATTCATATAATTGTACAATTCAGAAGGTATCGTTTTCACATTATACCTTTAAAATAGTATGCGTTCCATTGACTACAAAATCATAAAAATATATTAAGTAAAAACTGTATTAAGTGTGTAGGAAACAAAAACACTACCGAAAGAGAACCGTTCTTAATGATGAAATGTTAGAAGAAGTAAGCGTTAGTTTAGAGAATACTCCCCAAAAGTCATCGAGAATATTAAAACAAACAAAACCAAATATTTCTCTATATTATTGATTTGAATCCTTATAAAGTTAATAAATCTTATAAAATCGGGCCAAATGATCCTGCTACAAGGCTATTATCGACGGCTAAGATGGTTCACACGGAGCTATGTAAGTTTTTGGTAATACTTTTTTGACATGGATATGTCTTAGCTCAGGGGGAGGGGTTTGGTGATTTTTAAGATGGAAAATATGTAACAGGTTTTCATAGAAACTACCAGAGCTATTGAATTGAATTTTTAATATAAAAGAATAAGAACAGCTGTTTGGATGAACTAAAAATATTCCCTTTAGACATATCTATGATCTAACCTATTTCCCACAGGAAAGTAAATACACACATTTTCTGATGAGGGTTGGTGCCATTTGAATGGCTATGTAAACAGTCAGCACAGTCATTATAGTCACAAAACCCTCATATTGTACATATTGTACACCAGAAACCTTTACATAGTCAAAAGATACGAATATGATGTGTAATCTCTTGAAAATGAATAATTGGTCCTATATTTTGACACGACATAGGACTCTGACCGCTATGGAGGCATAATGCATGAGTTTGTTGCATTAGAAGAAAATTAAAGGTATTGTTGGTTTCAGCAGGATAGAGCAACATGTCACTCGTCAAAACAAACCACAGAGCTACAGTATGGCAGACTTATAGGAAAAGTAGTAAACCCCTCAAGATCTTGGATTTGAGCCTACTGGATTATTTTCTTTTTGAATACATATAAAGTAAGCCGTTAAAAAGCAACCTTCAGAATATACAGAAGCTGAAAACCAACATTTGAAATCTAATACAAGAAATTTATAGAGAAACATTGCAAAAAATGTTCAGAAATAAGATGAAGAGAGCTGAACTGAGTATAAATGCCATTGGCGAACTAATTGAGAACATAATGTAAGATAAATGTGCTTAAATTTAAAAGCAAAGTAGGTTGTATAAAATGTAAATGTCAAAAAATAATACTTTTTCCCCATAAATTTGCATTATTCAATAGGGTTGCGGTTAAAAAAACACACTGTGTAATATCATTTTCAAAGTTAAACTTGAGTGAATCTAAATAATTATTATTAAAATTTGAAAACATTATTGAAAAATTAAAAGTTAAGACATTTCGTAAAACAGTGAAACAAAACCAAGACAATTAAACTTGGTGAAATTCAGCCATGGAGGAAGAATAGATTTTGGGAAAAAACTTCATTACGTATCAAAAGGATTCAGTTTGGAACATAAATCCTGTTTCTTAATTTATGTGTTCGTAATAATTGGATTGGATATTACAAGTCTGTGAGCTGACAGACTATGCTATCTACTGGCAGAATACATAGAACTAGATCTTGAAAACGAAGACTTTTTAGAAATAATTTTGCAAAAAAAAACATAGAAATTGTTGATAGTTTTTCCGAAAATCGAATATTGGAAAGCAACTAACGTGTATTTTCATCAGTTGATAAATTTGTCATCTGATTATAACATATCATAGTACGAACATGTAAACACTGCACTTAATTCAGGAAACGAGTCTCTATACTTAATATCGAGGACGAAAAATAGACCTGTAGTCACTAAACAACAACTCTAGTCGTAAAACGAAAACACATTACGGTTAAAGGGAAACTACAATAACCATTGTGTGATAAGAACAGATCAAGGTCAACCCAAGAATAGTTCAGCTATGGCGTTAGACTTACGTGAATGACGAGTGTGATGCATAGTTGTAGGAGTCTGACTGCTTGCTCCGAACCCATGACTGACTGTTCCCTGACTGTGGTTGTAAAATATTCACGCTTTAACTCAGATAACGGAGGCGTTAAGCCAGACGAGAGTACGTTCTAGACAAGCTGTCAACGGGCGCATTAATATGAGTATATTATACGACAAAGGTCTTCACTCAGTAAAGTAAACATTTTGATAGTATTACTGTTTTGACAAAATCTAAATAAAACAACATTAAATAAAGGTTAGTGAACCAGCTGATTAGTTTGTGAATTCTTATCAGTCATGAAATAAACGGTATCAATGGTCTGACACATACTTTCTCCCATGAAAATTATATAAAAAAACTATTAAAATCGTAGTACATAAATAAAACTATCGTATTATTTAAAGTTTATCTAAATATGATTTCAAAAATCTATTGTTTCACAAATAAGAATCCCATTTCTTAAACTAACAACACGAGAAAAAAGGTTAAATTAATTAATTGTTATAAACTTTTTAAGGCATCCCCCCAGAAAATACCTATTTTTTTATTTTAATTTTCTTTCTTTTATATAGCCCATTTTATATATTTATATAATTTATTTTACTTTTTTATATTTTAATTTTCTTGGAGTTTCGTTGGGCGATTTGACCTTAAAGCTTGCACTAATTTGCATGTAAAACGGTAGAGAAATAAGGAATAAATTAGTTTTTTAATATTCCCTATAAGAATGACATTTTACGCTCTCTCACTCAACGTACTGCGTTTATCATTTAACTTCTCTCCAGAACCATTAATAGTAAATGATTTAAATTACTAATGTGTTTAGTTTTTGATAAGTTTAGTTTTTCTTTGATGGCGATAGTCAAATTATTATATTAAACTGTTTTGCCATAAAATTTAAACAAAAAATATTTTTAACACTTTTAAGCCATTGATTACTACAGCCATACAGGTCATATTATTTGGGAACTTAAAAGCTATAACCCATTACATTTTAATGAAATTATTTAAGCGAATTTTAAGAAGTTTGTGTTTTCAAAATTTGTAAGGGTTTTTAGGGATATCTCTTTGAAAAAATAGTTAAAATATTTTCTGGAGATGTAAATTGTAACTGTGTACCAAATTTCATAAAAATTATACGATTAGTGTGGTCTCGGAGTATACATTGACAGACAGACAGACAGACATCAGTCCGAAAACCACTCTTTTGGATTCAGGGAGCCTCAAAAATGGATATATTGACTCTCAAATCAAATTCAAAAATTTGAACGAAAACAATAATTTCTTCATATCATATATATTTGGTATAGTTATTACTGGGGAGAAAGTATAATATAGTTAATTTCGTATCAATCAATTTTTTATTTCAATTTTTATTATAGGCCAATAGGCATAAAAAATCGCAGTGCAAATGCTCTTTACGTTTTTAATAAGCCCACTGTATTATTTTGAAAACACACACACAACACGTTGAGTTTAAAATAACGAAAAATTTCCGGTTGAAATACCATCTGTAACTTAGAAGTAAAAACAAAACGTACGACAAAGATTAGCAACATAAGCACTTAAGCTGTAAGATAGTGCAAAGTGATGCAGCACAATTACAGAGCGCCATAAGTTCCTGTTAAGCGCGGAAAATTGATTTATTCGGTGCTTACTTACGCTATGATGAACGCAAACAACTTTTTCTCATTTTCTAAAACCCCGCTGTACACTTAGATCACGCCAACCAAGTCAGTTTCACAGGAACCGGATGCCGCACTTCAACGTGTGCCGTCTCAGGTGTTTAATAGAAAAATCAACACAGTTAGGTGTACATAAACCACATAAGCTACTTGTATACTGCGTCAGCGTTACACTGAATACTGGTAATATTTGGCAGATGATTCGATGCGAGACCAACTTGTCTCAGAAAGTAAATTTCATTTGTTAGTGATGTTTTATACTTTTATTTGAAGTTTACAATTTTATACTTATCTATTTTTTATCCTCAACTGCCCATCACCACATGGTGATTTGGCAACTGCTCATAATCCGATGGATTATGACTGGGATCGTGGTATGTTCTGTATTCCAGCTATTTGGAGGTCACGAATTGTGGATAACTATCCACAATTCGTCACAACTGTGAGTGATGGTCGGTAAGTATAGTGTTCTCTTGTGTGGATTAACGTCCACACACACTATTAAATAGAACGTTATCCGCGAATACTATCCTCATTTTTAGACCAGCTCGTAATTCAGAGGCAGTGGTTCGGATTCCATGCATTACAATATATAATTTAATACGGTGGCGTGTCATGTAACACGACTATTTGGAGGTCACGAATTGTGGATAGCTATGAACGATGGTCGGTAGATGTGGTATTCTCTGGAGTGGATTAACGTCCGCATGATTGAATACTACGTTCATCTGAAAATACCATCCACGTAATTAGACCAGTTCGTAATTCAGAGGCAAAAGTGATTCGGAACCCACGTTAAACTGAAGGTCCCTGAGATATTCCATTGGCTTGTAGGGCTATTAATTGACAACTCTGTCTAAGGAATAGAACCAACGAAATTTAATAATAGACAATTATATAATAAAAATATTTCAAATGAACAGTCTAAATGTCACCAAGACCTGCCACCCACCGTCAGCGGTGCATACAAGTCCAATGACCTGACCCTCAGGGTCAAATCTGGCTGAGAGGGCGCCTATAATAGTATCTTACAGTCATTTCTCATTCATACTTGGCTTAAAATACCTTTCTGGGTAGGTTGTCATTTCCGTTAAAAAGTATCCGATAATTTAGCCGGAAACTGGTTTCGATCCAGCAACCTTTGACTTACTGGGCTGGCGCTTTCCCCTTAGATACCGGCAGGGGAGCTCAGGTGCTAATTAAAATAAAATTGTGTCATGTGGTTGTAAAAGCCATCTGTTTTTACATACCAAGATGCATTTTATTAGTTTTTGTATAGTTTAAAGTTTATTTTCTTACTACTGTAGCCAATTATTTTTTAAGCCCCAGTATGCAAATCATTCATCTTCCAGGATTTTTCAACACTCCATGTTACTATCAGACTTAATGTACTATTTAGCGAGTCTGGTTTTACAATTAGTTGTAACGATACGATTCTTTTAGCACAAGATTGAAAAACGTATTGAAGCACTTTTTTCAAATGTTCCCTCAATTTGAAAAATACAGTTAGAAATCATCAAACACACTAATGAGTTTAAATGAGACACATAAGGGAAAATAACTTCATTTAATTTAGATGTGATAGTTTGACCAGAATATATCGGAAATAACGAAATATTCTCGCAAAATGTCTACTCGACCCTGCACAGTATTACCCGCCGTCCAACACACATCAACTGTTTTAATACGGCTCTTTGATGAACTGTCTCTGACACTGTTAATTGAGACATATTAACTTTCTGAAATTTCTATATTCAAAGGCTTATGGAAAACGCTAGTTTGGGTGGTTGCAAAAGATTTGATAACGAAAAGTAATTGGAAAAAGATTTAATGAAAATTAAGGATCGGCCTGCACTAATTCCCGGAATATAAAATATGAAAAGTGTCAACTACCCAAACTACAAGGGAGATTATGTAATGAAAAACCTTTATTTGATCAATGAATAAAAAATATTCATTAAAATACAAGGAGTTTCTTATTTTCAAAATTGAAACGAGAATAAAACTGTAAGAAACGTTTTAGCTCTCAAATTTATAATTACTGTTTTTAGTTTTAAATACGATTTATTCATTATAGCTCATGTAAATTTCAACCAATGTAGGTCTCGGAATAGTTTTATCTGTTCTTAATGATAAAATACATCTATACTTTCAATTATTTGAATACGTTTTTATAACTGTAAACATTAACTATGACGATTTTATGCTTGGTTGTAAAAACACATTTCTGTCTTTATAAAGGTTATTTTAATTAATAAACGTAACTAATCTGTAACAATTATTGCAAACAAAATACAGAAAGTAATTATAATGGTTTCGGTATTCTAAGGCTTTCTTCTACAAAGGTAAAATAAAACCTTTATCGTCACCACGGCCCGTCTCACCATATATGTGTTAAAGTCACGTTTGCCGTTAGGGAAATAAAATACGCTGCTGAAATGTAAACATAATATTTCCTCCGTACAGGTCCATCTTGAGACACGCAAAACTGTGCTTTGGAGTTTTACGAGCACAAAATATTTTACCAAAGTTTGATAGTCAAATAATTTACAAGGGCTCTTTAATGTAAGTGTTACATAACTATAATTTGATATTGTAGTCTTAAAAACCTCAACACCTCCGATTCATCATAGATCATACGAATTTAAAACTCAAAAGTTCTGTGACTACAGGAACCTTCAACTGGGGTTGTGTTTGTGATTTATTTTTGACGTGGTATTGACATGGATATGTCTTAGGTCTGTGGGGTGTTAGCACTTTGTAAGACGAAATTTTGAAACACAAGAACAGCTGTTTAGATGAACCGAAAACTTTATCTTTAGACATATTCATAATCTAAAAACATTTCCTACTGGGAACACAACCATTTTTTGTATACATAAACATTCTTAACAAACCAATAATCACCACATACGATTTCAGTGAATTTTCATGGGAATAAAGCTACGTATTACTGCAATGGTCAAATTGGCCATACTTGAATCGGGGACTAAGGTAATTTTTCATTCTGAAATCTCTTGAAAAAAGCCGTTCAAATGTATAGGATTAATTTATATCCATTTAATTTAGTAAGAGTCGAATGTTATATATTTTTAATTTATTTTTATTGTCTTTTCTGTAAAATTTAAAATTAAGTCAATATAATTGTTTATTCTGTCCTGTTGTTGTATTTTATATTATTGTGTTTTGTTTTCCACGATGAATTGGGGTAAAATTCTCTAAAAACATGTGTTATAAAACTTATATCATATTATAAAGTGCTGATACAAAGAACCAAATAAGTGTGACAAACAAAATGAAACTCCAAAAATTGATATTTTTAGAGCATATTCATAAACACATCATGCATACAAACAATTGAAGAGAACAAGAAAACTTCAAATATTTCCAAACGAGATTGAGAAGGAATGTTTTGAAGGAATTTGAAATCTACTTAAGCCACAAACAAGAAAATATACCAGAAAATATATTTAATCATGCAATTAGGTTAAATCTAAGCCAAAAACATGTAAGCTATCATATATTTCACCCTGCTCGACATATCAAAATGAAACACATGTTTTTTTTAGTTAAATAAGTCATTTCTGAAAGGGTGCTGAGTTATCATGTAATACTGGTAGCCTTAATAGCGGACAAAAATATACACAAGTATATTTGTGAGTGTCTTTAAATACGATAACTCTCTTAAATATGGTCCTACCAAGACCAAATTTGACTGAGGTGTGTAATAAGCTACATTTATTCAAAAAACCAGGTAAATTGGTCTAATAATTTGGTCTATCCAAAGGGGTCAAAGGGGGAAAATTAGTCTATTAGTGGGGGGGGTCCTTATTATTGGTTGGTTGCATAAATTATAGTAAGATGACATTGCTTTATATGTATAAAAGAAAATAAACTTGACCTTAAATAAGGTACGTAAATTATAAGAAGTAAATGAGCGCTAATTGACTTCTTAATAGAGAATTTAACCCCAAATACAGTAACTCTTTTTTTAATTTCCATGAAAAATGTTGTAGAGTTCATGCTGAAACCAACTGTAGCCTGAACACAAACGGTTTCCTTTTCACTCAAATCGAGCATTCGCAGAGGTGTGTGTTTCAGCAGCCAATTTGTAGGTGGAAATCAAATCCCCCTTGACGCCACATGTTTACAAAATACTCGCACGAGGACGGCCTACATCTCAGCCCTTCACACTTGGATCAGCTGATGTCCTTCAACAGCTGTTTATAAGCCATCTGTTATGCAAGTTGCATGTCGATAAAATACTTACTTCATTTACTAAAGCTTTATCAAATTTGCTCAAATGCAATTTATTTAATCTCGTCAAATCTAATGATTCAGATGGCATTGGATAGTAAAGCATATTGCTAACGGACAGTAAACAAACAGCTGGTTTAAGAAATCAAATGTTTTTATTGTAGAACATTTGTAAACAAACTTAGTCCCCATAAGGTTAACATTAGAAATTTAAAACGCTATAAAATGGAAACTAATTGAATTTATGGAAACTGAATATGCCTAAAGCATGACCGGAGCAGAGACGAATCCAAAAAATCAAAGATCATTAAAATCGGTCCAGCCGTTCTCGAGTTATAATGCGTGTAACTAACACGACTTTGTTTTATATATTTAGATTGCGTATTCATCTAATATTTTACAACGGTTTTGTATAATTAATTCTTAAGCTTTGGTTTATGTTAATTATGGTTCTCATGTAAAAAATAGAATTTAATAATTAACGTTATAAACTTCACTTTGATGGCTGTTTTATATTTATACACTTTCAATCACTTATTAAATTATATTGCCAAGAGGAATTGCCACGTTTTTATTACTTCATGTTAACAATGTGTACATTTCCAAGTATATGACATTTAGAGCAATATGTTTGGTTTCTTTCAGTAGGGGGGTTATATTTCTTCCATTCTAAGGTATTTTTTCAACTTTCACAAAATCTTGGTACAAATTGATAAAAAGGTATAAGCTAGTATATTATAAGAGACATTTGGCTGTGAAATGTTGTGTATGTCCTGAGAAGTTTGTCTTTAAAAAACCTTGTTTTTAAGAAACGGAGGATCTCCAACAATTTTAATTGATCCAGAAAATTTGTTTTTTATCAATAAGACTCTTATAAAACTTAAGTGTGCATAGTCTTATCCACAAAATATATGCATATTATGGGAGTACATGCCAAACAGAAAATAGCTATGTTTTGGGCCTGTGCATTTAGTGTCAAATGTTCAGGTTCAACGTCTTAGCTTATTTTACATAAAATAGTTTATACACAGTCTTACAGGTCTTAAATAACTTCCAATTGTGTAAGAAAGTTTTCAAAAATATCATTTTAACACAATTTATTAAAACCAAATTTGAAACATTATTTTTTAGGTAAGTCCCCTTAAATGTTTAAGGTGGCATGGATAAAAGTTTTAGGTCACTGAATTCTAATTTTATCTTCATGTTAAAGATATAATTTTTTTCCATATGATACAATTAGGTATGCATTCATTTACTAACTGTAGTTAGTAACTAGTTAATAACTACTAACTAGTTGTAAACTAGTTAATAACTGTATCATTGTTCATCATATTAAAACATAAGTTAATTTAACCGGCTGTTTTATATCCGGTTATATTTATTTAATTGTGTAGTAATTTATTCGTTTTTTAATTAATACAATAATGTTAAGGAAGCTACTTCAGCAACTGGTTCTTTGCCAAAAGACAATCACCCTACCACAAGTAATGGAGTAAGGGACAGCTGTGGGAACTAACCAAAAAGCTTTTAGTCCTCATCTCAGTTACAATGAGAATTTTGCTATAGAAATTTACTTGTTAAACCTACTGATATAAATAAGCATTTGTATATAATAGTTTTGTCTATTATATGTTTGGAATTATGATCTTTTTGATTATTTTTACGTTTTATATCCCAAAAAAGCCAAAATGGGTCTTATTTAAATTGTTGTTAGTCTGTATTTCTGTACTGTATCGTTAAACAAAATACTTTTGTAACGAATTTTTGAAACAGACTGGTTCCTGTAAAACGGGAACACCTCTTTAAAAGAACCTAGTTTCGTTATTCTATGCCTTATGGGGAAGGCATTTTTCTTACTTTAAACTAACCCACAACCATTAATATAAAATAATGAGCCCGCAAAAAAACAAGATTTTAGCGATATTAAAACATGTTTTACTAAAGGTTTTCATAGATCTGTTTAAGCGATGTAAATAGTAAATAGTGATGTAAGTAAATATTATTAAATAAAATAAATTGTGTAGTTAAAAAATAAAATAAGTATTTGTTTGTTAACATTGTTCATTGTTTTTAAACATAAAATATACTATACTAAAAGGTTATTTAGATTCAAACCAAGTTTTACTAATGATAGACATTTCTTAATTTAAAATTTATACTTAATAGTTCAGTTAAGAGTTTCTTTACCTTTTCTTTTTCTTTTTTTTATTAAATTTTAATATTTTTTAAATTGTTTTGATTTAAGGTAATAAGTATCTCTTTCTTTTGTAAAGGACGGGCTAGTTACTCGTCAATTAATCAATAAAAATGCATTATGGTTTTGTATTAACATTATTTTTGTCATGATATTCGGCAAATAAAGATTGAGCTGTGCGTGGAAAAGACGTTTTAATCGTGTAGTGAAAATAAACGAAGATGACATTTCTAAAGAGATTTATCAGTTTTTACTTTATTTAAGTGACTGAAGATTGAGTGGTGACATGATTAAATATTCTTGTCGAATATTTAGAAATTAATCAAAACTATAAGATATAAACAGTATCAATTGACTAACGCGACTTTTTCCTTCTAAAAATAACGTTAATATTATTGTAGATTTAAACTAAACTACCGTATTCTGTTTTTATTAAAATGCATTGTTTTTGTGGGTTTTTTAGGTATTGTAACTATGGGCGGTGCAACGTACTGTATTCTTCGCATGAAGGTTTTTTATTTTCTCCTAATCTAACACAGCTGTTTATCAAAGACTAATAAAAATTGATGATAGACATTATTTTGCAAATTTATTGTGTTGTCGGAAAATTCCAAAATGTGTTCATATTTTAAAAGCAAATACATTTTAACAGTTATTTTATGGACATCGGGATGCAGTATTAATATTAAAGGCTATGTAATCATTATAAGTATTATAAACCATGAATAGAAAAAAACCTAAAATGCATATCTATAACCTTTATTTCAAAACTACAACCCAAGACAATTTTGTCGAAACTTCAGTCATTACAATCCTTTAGGAGTCTGCTGTAAGGTTACCTCCACATTTTTAAATCACTTCCCATAAGATACTTTGACATGGTTTTATACCAGAATATCTTGTACAGTACTTAATTTTATTTCAAAGGATAAATTAACACATTAACAATTCTATTTGATTATAATTTTTCATTTCCTAAGTAAATATAAAAATAATTATTTCTAAAAATTAAGCATAAACGTATTTTTATTTCAATTTTAACCTCAACTGTCTATCAACATACGCCTAGGGTCTGTCTATGCGAATAATTAAAAAATACTAGATACCGTAGTGTTCGGATAGATCTTGGAAAAAACAAACTCATCTGTTTTTCTCTCAGCAAAATTATTATTCACAAATTCCGATATAGATTTCTGTTACATATCTTTATGAAAAAACATATTCTGATGCTTTTCACTATTGATCTTACGACTTTCAAACCACAGAAGTATTACAGTTCCTTGGAGTATGACGGCTGAGTTGTGTGCAAAAAATGGCTTCACATTTTATCTAATAGAAGGGTATTTAATAATCTATTATATTCTGTTGAAAATACTTTTAAAAACTTAGTATTGACTTTGATTATTTTAGTAATTTCCTTAGGGGTGACCTGGGATCCCCCTGAAAAATGAAAAGCCACTTTAATTAGTAATCCATCCTTCCTCGTAATTGCTAAACAGTTCAACAACCACAAACCAACTTGAATGGTTCAACGGCGACTACTAGTATTCATACACATACCCTAGCGACTCGAGCAAAGAGTGTACCACCCACATGTTCTCTGGGAGTGGTAGTGGGTGGAGGGAGGGGGGGTGATGATATAAGGGTGGCAGGACGCGCCGCGACGCACACCGGCGCCCCCTCGCTACTCGACCTGTACCGAGTGAGTATCCAAAAACACGTGAATGCATGTGTCAGATAGATTCTAACAAGAAGAGTGTTCCATGACTGCAAAAACTCCAAAAGTTTTTGTAATTATTACACTTTACTAAAACCCCTAATCAAGGTAACCCCACTATTTAAACATCTTACGTAGTTTACTTTGTTGAAACTGTTATTGACAATTTTCATAAACTTTCAACACGTATTCGATCGGTAAAATACAATTTTATAAATTTTGTAATCGGGGTCCTGAAGTAGGGTCTAAATTTCATAAAATAACCTACTTTACAAGTGTCCATAGCTAATAATAATTGTAAAACAAATTATTTTGTATACGGCATGTTATCAATCTTCTTATCACAAGCCTAGTTTTATACCCTTGATGTCATGCATAAGTTGCTTAATTAATAAGAAGTATAGATTTTTCAAATATTACACTGTTTTTACAATTTTTATCAAAGTAAAACTGGAAAACATTTTAATAAATTTAGCGTTAATTTAATCTAATACAATTAAAATTTAGTTTGAGGTAATCATTGTTAAAAACTAGTTAAATACATGTTTTTAAATTAGGAATGTTCTCGTTTTATAATTGGTAATTTTATTATTCTTAACATCATATTTTTTATGGAAACAAATATAGTAAACACACGAACGAATAAACAACGGATTTACAGTGAAATAAAATACATTCCACTGAATAAGAACAGGCAGTGGGTAAAATTGATTATTAGTTATTAGTCTTAAACCATGAATGGCAATTTTACATTATTTTGGTAAATATAGTACTTACTACAGGTTTTAATATAACAGATGGAAGGATAGACACAGTAGAAAATATTGCGCTATGCATAGTTATTTGAGTTATGATAAGTAAAATCTAAATAGGTTTTTATAAAGTACTTAATGGATTTTGAAAAATTTAACAAACTTAACCGTACATTTAATTTGTATATTTGAATGTAACGTTACTTTTACTGAGAGGTATATATTCAATGTCTTAAAACACCTTCCATCCATTCAATATTTTGCTTGAAAATATAGCTCAAGACGATAATACCGTACTAATAAATAAATTAAAATGTAAACATATTTTAGAACACTTTGATATAGAAATTAAAAATAAAAGTTCTGTGTTTTTACTTTATACGTTTCCCAATAAACATTCAGCAAGATTCAGCAATATTGTGAATTCCATGTTGACACTTGTGAAACTTCCAACACTGGTTATATTGAAATATTTGAACACCAAAAAAGTAAGTATATATGTTGAGGACATTTCCGTTGTCATTTTTAAACTTATAATACCTAATTTTTAAAATGTTTTAAAACTAATTCAATTTTACTGTAGTAAAATTTTTGAAATACTAAAATTACATTATCCTAGACTTAAAAATAATTCCATTCAGCCAATTACTAAATTTTACCCTAAGATATATTAAAAATAATTCCAAAATATAATTACCAAAGATCGAAGCAATAAATTTTAATGGTAATCTAAATTTCAATAATAAAATTATTAAAATAACGAATACCTATATTCCTCAAAATAATAAAATAACTAAAATTCGTAATTTAATGAAATAGAAAAAACTATAATACATTAATTGATAACAACTTTAACGTCGTTCGTTATACAATTACATTGAATATTTTATTTTGGTTTTCATAATAATTTAGTTGGGTGTCATCAGCTGTAAGTTTCCAATAGCTGACCTCATATTATAAATTGCAATTATCTATTAATTAATATGCTCATAGTAGTGGCTATTTTACTGATAAACCCATAAGTCATGGAAAAATATAACTAGGAAATGCACATCAAAAATATTATTTATCCTTAAAACCTGTATAGCTGCAAACTCGGAATTCAGCGAGAAATTTAATATCATAGTATAAAGCTCTGAAGTTTAAGTTGTATAGTTTTAATATTTGTATATATTATTACATTAATCCCATAATTTTCTATAAACTAAGTGCAGAATTATTTTACAATGAGTATTCCAATAAATAATATTCAACAATGAGGAAAACAAGAGAAAATAACGGCTAAGAATTTATGTCTTTACACATTCCACTTTTGAAATAATTAAGGAAGATTTTGTCAATGGGATATTTGAATATGAAGCAACCAACAAAGGAAATAATCCCTTAGAGAAATTCGATCCCCCAGATGGAGGTTGATTAAACAAATTTTCCAATAATTTTCACCCCTAACATGACGTCACAGGTTGTTATTCAAATCATAATGCTAATCATGTTATCATTTATTTTATGGATACTATTGAGGAATAACAGTGCATCATAAAATGACTAGACGACGTTAAAGTTGTTATCAATTAATCGGTCTATTATAGTTTTAAATGTGCGAGAATATTTCATTCAATAAATTACGAAGGTGTTTTAATAGTTAATTTTAGTTATTTTGAGGAATATAGGTACTTTTTACTGGATTATTTTAATAATTAGATTAGATTATTGAAATGGCGACCGTACCACAAGGTAGGTATTTTAAGCCAATAACGAACGAGGAACGAGTGTTGGATAATTGCTTCGATCTTGTAGTTTTGTTAATGACTAAGGCTGACTTTTCCTTAAACAGAACTGTTTAATAGCCCAAAAGTCAATGGCATATCTAAGGGACCAAAATTTTAACATGGAATAGACCCAGAT
This sequence comes from Nephotettix cincticeps, assembly GCA_023375725.1. NCBI lineage: Eukaryota > Metazoa > Arthropoda > Insecta > Hemiptera > Cicadellidae > Nephotettix > Nephotettix cincticeps. The sequence goes on along the minus strand of CM041788.1, from coordinate 29,745,801 downwards.
TTATTTTAGGATTGTTTTATATTTACTTGTAGATAATTAAAAAACTCCACCCTATACACGAAGTATTAATCAAATCTTTTATTTATTTCTATAAAAAATTGGTTTGTTCCCTGTGTATACATGAAGGTATTTTACTCTCAAGTTATACGTATTACTCAAACGCACTCTGAGAAGGCGATCTAAACCCAGATAGTCATCATATTATATGTATATGATTTTTCGAGTTCTTGCACCGTAGTCCAGTAAGCACTACTTTAGCAACGCCCTTAAAGATAATAAGACACTTCACATGTTACACGATATGGTATTAATTTTACACATAGCAACGTACTTAATTTAAATTAGCAACAGCTTGTAGAGAGTCTTCTCAAATGTATTTTGAGTTCTTTGGTAGCACACTATTAGTTGCAAATGGTTTATTGGAGGTGAGTAAATAGCAAAAACAATGACAACGGACTCAATTTTAATTGAGTTCGTCGTCTAGGTATAAAAATTATGGATTTTGTGGATCACAAAATGTAAACAACAATGATTTATTAAAAGCACGTATTACAGTTATCACAAAGTGATAAGATAATTGAGAGTAAAACATCAATGAACTTAAGTGATGTTGAAATACGCACGTGTTGGAATGTTTTATGACTGGTAATAAATAGATAGTAAACTATCATTCTGTTAACCTTAAATGTTGAGTAACATAACCAAGAAGTTAATTTGCAGTTTATCTATTTAAGGAATGAGTTTATAAGGATTTATTGACTTATGTAATGGTTCTTGGACACTTAATATGTTTTGTTTGGTTTTTAGTTAAGTGTCTTAAATATATTGTAAAAAATTGCTAAAATGGCACCAATTACCATATTTTGTTAAAAAAATAGTTTATATTGGTCAATATAATAACAATAAAATAACAAATTTTTTAAAATGAGTTTTATCTTCAAAAATTTCAACCGAACTTTATAAAATTGGGAGAGTATTTTGAAATAAAAGAGAAAGTTTAAATTACGTGGTGGAATAACAAACTTGGTCCACACTTTGATTTTAAAATGGTCCAAAAACTGTAAAAATGCAAAAATTTACTAATAACACACTTTTAAGAAACTTTTAGATCATTTATTTATATTTACACCAAGTCATCACCAAAAACAGGAGAATCGAACAAATCATGACCGAGGTATATTGAACATACATTTTTTGTAAATAGCCCCAATTTTTTTTACAATGGACCCTAACGTTCCAAGGGATACCAATACCAGCCAGTTTCCGGTTTACCGCTAGAAAACTGTTCATGGAGATCATGATAATTGTGGTTCTGAAATATTTGTTGTTATTTTGGTTCGAAAACATGTGTATTAAGATATGGAGAATGTTTGTTTGCAAGCGAAATTTAATATTTTAAACTTTCATAAACTTAATATAATTATGTCATATGAATATGAGACATCTAATTTATTACACATGCATTTACTAAACTAATCACATATTAGTAGGTAATCTTTCGTCGTACCAAAACGTAGTGTTCAAAGTCTATGGATGATGAAGAATTACGAGATTATTTTTGTTGTGGTGTTTTTGAGCAATTTTTGGCATTATAAAAGGTTCCTATTTAATTATTTATAGTATAACCAAAGACCATTCAATTCAAATTGAATTCTGATTTAAATATAAATTGTCTTTGATATAACAGACGAATGAGCTTTTTCAACAACTTCTGATCAACTAAACGGGAGTACCAGAAGATAATATTGTTGATTTTCGATTTGTTGACATAGCTCTTCTGGCAATAAAATTATTATAATTTGTGAGCATGCACATGACGACTAATGTGCATTTTCCAGTCAGTGATAAAAAGTGGGATAAATTATTATAACCTTTTCATTAGTTTTAAGGAAACTGAAACCCTCATAATCTTTTGCCACGGAAACAAAAATAAGCTAAACATATTTTGAGTTCCGTATGAGTATGGATCCCCTGAAAATCTTCATGATTGACAAAATTAATAGGTATTTTAAAAAACAATTTTGGGCAATCTAAAAATTTGAAATATAGAAAAAAGAATCACGAGAAAAAGAGGGGTGTTAATGAGTCAGTTCTTGTGGAAGCCACGTACTAAGCAGATAGCACGGGACACAGGCAAACTTCCCACCAAACATATGGTAGTTTGACACAAGTTACGTGTTTTCCAATTACTTTAAAACGGAATAAGGTAAACATAAACATTTTTGACGCCGATGACGTCATAATGGTTGTTGACTCTGGCCTCTATTAGTTCCAGTTAGTTACCTTGAATCTAAAACAGTCACACGGACAATAATATAAATAATGCTATCTCAATGGTGCCACTTCATCCCTTGTATTGTACATAAAAGACTTGTATGTGGCAATGATGATGTTCACGCTCATTTTACTGGACGAACTCTGATATTTCTTAACTTGATGAAGGCTTTCAAAGGCTCTGACTGCTTTATTGTTTAATGTTTTAAGCTTTTTAATTTTCTGCCTGTAGAGATTAGGTCATTGCCAAGGTCAACATTTGCTAGTGTAATAAAGGCTAGTTAAAAATCATCTGTATGACGTAATTGAATATTTTTCTCTTGAAACCCTAATCTGCAAACCTGCACAAGGTAAATAGCACATGTGTGTGTGTGTGTGAATGTATTTTTCCTACGTCTGTCTGAGAAAGCGGTTGTTTTCCCACTCGATATCCAATGCAAAACAAATGATTTCCGGTTCCTTTTTACTTTGCGAACTCTTCATCTTACTTTGCGCACTGTAAATTTACTTTTCGCTCTCCATTGTTTCAGCTTCAGAACACAAAATATTGAATAACCCATATGCCTTTACTACCAGAGTTGTGTTATTTAAACTTGACTTAGGTTGGCAACACTGGATATAAACAACTGACCTATTGTTCTTGTACCCAATCAACATAAACACAACCTATATTTTTAAAACAGCTTGAGACGAGACTGCGATGTTGTAAGTGTTAAAAATGAAGGAAAATGACAGTGATTACAGAGGTTTTAAGGTAGACCTAATTTTAACCGCGTGCTTTCAAGGAAAAAATAATTAAGTCCTTTAGTCTAACAGTAAATAATGTGATATGTGCTATCATAAATATTTAACATATTATATTGCATTATTCAATATTTAGGAGACTTATCAAAGATTTAATAAGCCACTCGTGCGTAAAGTGGCACATTGCACACTTGTTGCATGAATAACTATTATCAGTTGCTTCTGCATGGACCTTGTACCCACATAAGCATGTTTTGTGCCCTTACTTATTTAGTATTAGGACATAGCCTATTTGTATTTTGTGTACTGAATAGCTTAATAAATTATTTGATTAGATCCCGCTCTGACGTCATACTTTTCTTTCTAAATACCGTAGCTTGCACTATTTCACTGGAAATATCTTGGAATTATAAAATGTTTGGTTACTTTTACGTCTTATAAACCAGAAACACCGAAACATGTCTTATCTCGATTTATGTATGCCTGTGTAACGTCTGTGATTCTGTAACGCTAAACGAGAATAACCATGATTAAGAGTTTTTTCCTTCATTGTACACATTTTAGAGAACGTTTTCGTTTACTATAACCGTCTCAAGCCCTAAAAAATAAAAAAATGAGCTCTAAAACCCCAGTTTAACAGAGTTTGAGATCTCTAAAAATATTTAATAGGAAGAAACAACGAACAGCTGCCAAATTAGTTTGTTTACATTGATCATTGATTTTAAACCTATCTACTCATCTAACACTGACAGAGAAAATTAATTTCTAGTATACGAACACATAATCCCAACCATCAAAGACACATTCTTTGCTATTTCTTCAAGCAGATGCGATTTCAAAGGGTCGAAATGCTTTTAGACGCTTAAGAGCGACAGCACTCCGAGCCGCCGCACGTCTCCATTACCAACACTCTTTCATAGAATAACGAGATGTTTTAAACCTCCAAGCCAAGAACAGGTTGTATTTAGTAAATCAATAAATACAATACCTCGTTTCTTATTTAATGAATCGTTTAAGGGATTTTTTCAAATTTAATCCTGATACTATTATATACAAACAATGATTACAAAACTGAGACTTGTTTGTGTGAACTAAATTATCAAAGATAAAATATGGTATAACTAAAGGTCTAGGTTTCAGGTGTCAAAATTAAGAACTTACTTGTAGATCATTTTATAACGTTTTTATAAAAAAAATGTTAGTAACCTTTGAAAGTCCTAGGCGTAAGAATATATTGAGGCTTTTACAATGATATTAGATTAACCAGATGGTCTAAACTGGTGACAAAATCCGATTTGGTAAATAAATAACATTACTAAATAGAGAAAACGGGCGTATTTTTGTAGAGATTCAAAAATCCTGTTGTATAACACATTGATTATGTTAATAATGCACAGTAATTGCACAGGATTTGATAGTAGATGGAAAATTGTACGTCCTATTTTAATAAAAAATATTCTAAAATGTTACGTACCCCAAAATCAGGACGTAACATAATAGCATTACATCAGCTTTCTATGTTCTGATTAATCTTGTTTAATTCGTATTGCTAAGACATTGTTCTAAAACAGGATTATTCAAAATCTAAATTTATGCTAGCGTGGCTGGATAGACCGGCCCCTTAACACCCATGTAAATTAGATCTGCTTTCCATATAAATGACCAACTTAAGAACATGATAAGATGCGGAGACAAGGGAATATGAACATCAGGTATGACAGATTATTTAATTACTGATGTTTTGTATTAATTGCAACCTCCGTCGCAGCAAACCTGCATACTCAGCAAATTTCCAAATCAATAATATGTCATTAGTAATACTCGTATATATGTTTGATCAAAATCTGTAAATAGATAAGAGTGCTTGCCTATTATCCATAAAAGTAACACGGAAAATGTGTTAATTACTTTTTATGTTAACATAAAAAGTAGGCATTTTACAAAAACAAATTTTTATTTTGACCATATGCCAAGTTTTAACAAATTCTGTCCACTATTCTCTATATATGATTAAAATGCGAAAGTAGTAGCCTATACATGTTGAACCATATGAAGCTAAATAGCAAGTTCAATTCAAAACCAAGTGAAATATTACTTTTCTTAACCTCCATTAGATTAACATTGGAGCCCCAAAATACAACGTACTGCGTTTAGTTTTATTTATATCTCGGTAACCTTTGTTTAGGTAACCTTGGTAGGTTGTGTAGTTTTTAGCTAATTTTAATGTAAAAGGGAAAATGTAAACTATTTAAAAGAATACACATAAAAACACAAAAAACCTAATTTTAGTGAACGAACCCCCCTCCAATCTACCCGTTCCGATTAACCGATATATCTGGAATACGAATTCGTCCGAGTAAAAATGTAGGAACGCATAAAGGAAAATAGGAACGCATCTCTACAAAATTTTGCAGATACATAAACAATTTTTAACGACTATTGTTTTTGGTCTCTAGGCAAAGCGAAAAAATAACATGGTAAACTTAATGATAATTTTTAATAATAAGTTATTAATATTAAAAACATCTTGTTGGATGAAAAATGTATTATTACTCTTTTATTATTGTACTTTATTATTTATACTGTGTTCACCCGAATAAAACATCTGTAAAGATTTCCCTCGACACTTCAAAGACATCGATAAGAGAATGATGGTAAACGAGTTCATGTTAGACAAAAGACCTTGGTTCAGAGAAAATGAAGTCACAAAAGCTCATGGATGTAATTAGAGACACATACGGGGGCTGGTTGCTGATGCAGCCAGTCTCACAAGGATAAGTCTGCATTCACTGTTTGATATATGTCGTCCATTACAACAACCCTTTCACTACTCTATGTACCCATATAGAAAGGTCATGTTGATTCTATGGCACAAAGTTAACAAAATAAATTCATGAAAAAAATACCTATGGAAAACTGTTCACTTAAACTCAAGTTTAATACCCCAGTTGGATTGTGATGTTGTGTGGAAGATGTTATTAGAAATTAGAATTAATATACTCCCATGGCAGCAAACCTGCATGCTCAATAATTGAAGTATAAAATGCCTAGTTTGGCCATAACATTACTTTTTTCCTTACTTATTTTATCTATCTATTTTCTATCTTCTTACTACGAGTATATTTACTTAATATTTTGAAACTAATGTTCAATCCAACCTTACGTAATTATCTGATATTATTGTACATGGCAATATTTTCTTTTCGATCAATTTAATCGTAGTTTTGACTGTCATTGTTCTCTCTAAAGAAAAAAAACAAATACATTTTATTTTGTCCCTCTCACAGTTAAACCTGCGAAATATTTTTACAATAGTACCTGCTTAAAAATGACACGTTCATTTAGACATCTCATTGTATGACCTCCAAATGCTGTGTGATCTTGTCTTATTTATTTATATTTTAACAGTCAACAGGTAGTATAGCACGTTTTTGGAAACGTGTAATACATTGTGAAAACATTTCCATGGTGTTTGCCAGATATAAAATCGAACAATTTCTTTAACGTAACGTTGACTAAAAATTATCAGCTTAAATTTATTTTGACCTTTTACGAATAGCGAACAAAGCCTTAACGTAATATATTTGAGATTTTTAATTAACAAAATACTTTAAAAAAGACTACGTAAAATGGGAAATAATAAAAACCTTATTAGTTAAAAAAAGTAGACTACGTCATAGAATGCCTAATTAAATAATTTGTGTGTTGTATTCACGTGGTATATCTAATATAGCAAGCTTCGGGTGCGAAGAATTATTAAAAAAAGTTAGTTATACTTAGTTACTAAGTATACTTAGTTATCACGAATAAATTTTAAATATCTTTAGTTTCCAAAAAAGTATTTGTTTGTGTTATATCTAATTTATTCTTTCTGCCTTTTGAAATTCTCTTGCAAGCTTATTTGCTTTTTTTGTAGCTTACTTTCAAAAAAGTTACAGCATAGTATAATTTAATCAAACAATCTGCCAGTAAGCAAAATTATGTTGGCTTTGTCAAACTTACTTAAGCTAATTTCTAACAGTAAACTAGGACCTAACCATTTGACGAAGGGTTGGTCGTGCTCGGTTTCTACAATTCATTCGTCGGGCTTCTACCCTTACACTTCTAATACAGTCGAACCAGCAAAGCCATATCACAAGGAAAACAAAAACTGGGTTCCCGAGTTTAATTGACTTTCGTAGAAGCGTAGCAACAGCCACAAACGGCTGGACAAAGTTGGATCTGACCGCTCGGGTGTCCTGGTTGTAACTTATATTGAAAATGTGTGATTAGGAAAACGTAGAGCCTACTACTGAGGGTTTCTAATGATTTAAACTTTTTCTAATGGTTGTGAAATAACATATGAAAAGAAATACAACGGGTATTAGAACAGATTTTCCTTATGTTTTACAATAATTCCAGTTTCATATATTCTAATTATTTCCATATGAATCAGTCAGTTTAGCGTAATTTTTATACATTTTCTAAATTAAGTTGTGTCAATACTACAAGCTGTTAATGACTAATTTTTGACATGGATATGGCTAAGCTTAGGGTGCAGCGGATCTTTTTAACGGAATTGCCGTCTTATGCTTATAAGAACAAATGTTCAGATGAACTGAAAACTTTGGACACACCCATGATCTAACTTATTTCCCACCAGGAAGTAAATACTTTATTTATACTTATGAAATACATGGACGTTTTTCTCATGGTTTCTCATAAATCACATTGCTCAAGGTTTAACAGACCTGTCGCTTATGTGTTTTGTTATTGGCTGGGCTCAGTGGCTATAGTATCTGCTTCATAATCTGGAGGTCACTGATTCCGAGCCAAAGTTTGACACATTTTGTTGGATACTGGACCCAGTTGCATTTGTTCATTGGGTTATTTATAATATTATAAGTACCTGGTGACCGAGCTTTGCTCGTTTAGAATAATACATGTATTAGAAAAATTAAAAAAACATTTATTACTCAATGAACATTTATGTGGTTTAAATAAAACCGATTTAATACACCATAATTAATATCTGAAAAAGCTCCTATGATATTACTTCGAATTACATAAATAACATGGACCCTTTGATACTAGCGCATTTAAGGTCTTTTAGAACTCAATTGTTTTAAAGATCATTTACTGTTCCTATCCATACAGTTATTATAGCCTGTGACAACTGATTTGATATCGGAATATGAAAAAAAGAGAATTTAATTTACAATATTAATTGGTTTTTAACAGTGGCTTAAGCTACAACACGGTTTCTATCAAAACACGGAATATTTTGGAAATACTCTGTGCTTTATTTTGCACAGTATGTTATTAGTTTTACAATTGTTTAAACTGATAATTTTACATTTATACATACATTAAAATATTATTTAGAACATATTATAGTTCTTGTTTCAATCAAGAACTGTCAAACGATTTAAACTGTTTTGGTTTTTATGTTTACATTTTATTAAAAAGCGTAATGTTAAATTTTAGATTTTAAATATAACGAAAACACGAATTTTTGGACATAACAAGAACTTATTTTTACTCGGAATTAGTTCTTTCCAAAATTTAAAGAAATTCCTTAGTGCCGTTTTCGAGATCCAGTGCAAATATAGTATACCATTTATTTGTATTGAATATATATGCAAAACTCGTATTATATAAAAAAGAAGAGGTGGTTTCTATGTGTTTGTTTGTTTGTTGTGGGGAGTAAACGCGAAAAAACTGAACCGACCGGTTTGAAATTTCGCTCAAAGGTAGACATTATACTTATGAAACTCATAGGCATATTCATTTCCATAAAATTCCCTCGGCCTACGCCCCATGAACATCTAGTAAAGCTGTAGATCATTAAATGCTATACACCTACCTGCCTTCATATTCGCCTTAAAATACCCTCTATGTGGGTCGGTGTATTACAAATATGAATATGAATCTTATACTCTACAACAAGTCCGGGCAAAATTTCTTTGGCCCAAAGAGTCATACATTTTTGTACTGTGCGGTATTTAGACACGAGAAATCGCTTAGAGTAGGTCTCAAAGCTGGGGAAAATCTGCTTTTAGCCCTTCAAAGTTATGGACCTCTGTTGCAGCTGCAGTTAACTAAAATAGTTGATTCAGATGGTCTTTAGTTTTCATAGTAAAATTTGTAAAAAATATCTTTTTTAGTTTTATGTAAGTTTTTAAGAAACGTATTAAAGGATAGTTATATTTAGTTTAGTTTAATTTCACATAAAACTCTATGAAGAATAGTAAAACTTAGCTTTAATGTTACATTTTTCAAGAATCATTTTTAGGATTGAAAGTGAAACCGAAACGACCGAAAAGTGGTTTTACCGCGAAAAAATCTACTCATCCTTAAGAAGGATAGGACGAGGTTTAAAACAATATTCTAATACTTCTCAAATGCTACCATACAACAAAGTACAAAGTACCAAAGTTTGAAGTAAATGCAAAACTTCTATTTATTAAGGTGAATTCAAACGTTTTTGTTTTTAAACCATATAAACTTTATTTATATGTATTAAATCCTAGAAAAGTTTAGTCTCCTGATACTAAGAATAAAACTAAGACTTTTATTTGCAAATTGAAGTATTATAATTTCTCTTTACGTCTATTATTATAATAAATAATTACTATTACTATTTTATTTAAATGATTTCTTAAATTGGATCCTAGGGAGGTACATAGTAAAACAAATACAGGTTATAGTGGATATGGTTGATCCACTGGTTACAATAGGAGTTTAAATCTTAAAAGAGCTGTTGTAGAAGGAGGGTTAATAGAACATGGGGTCAGTGGCAGTGTTTACCTCAGAATGTCGCATTGTCAACCTACCACAATACGGCGACCTACTGCTGGAACTGGGCTGATGTCTGGCATTGTGCGATACCGACCGAGCCGATTTGTCTGTTTGTGTTGGTTTGTCGGAAGTGAGGGACACGTATTATTGTCAACATTGAATAAACTTATCGCACTTCTTTATTACTACCACAACATAATAACTGATTGGGATCGTAGCGTGTCCTGTAATCCAGCTACTCGGAGGTCACGAATTGTTGAATACTACGATAACTGCAAAGACCATCCTCATAATTAATCCAGTTCATAACTCAGTGGTTCGGACTCCACGTTAGACTGTAGGCCATTAGATATTCCATTGACTGTTGTGCTATTAATTAACAATTCTGTCTAAGGAACATGTCAAACTTAGTACGTAACAAGACTACAAAATCGCGCTATAATCATTTTATACTCGTTTCTTATTCATAATTGGTTTAAAATACCTACCTGGGTAGGTCACCATTTCAGTAACTAACAATTTAGTGAATCCCAACCCGAGAAGATAGTACATTGCTGAGTTACATTAGCGTAGTGGTAATTTCTTTTGTGAGAACCCGTAAATAGTGCCCAAACAATACATTAAAGATAAGTTTCACATACCGGATCATTTTTATGTTACATATTCGTAATTTTTAGATGTGTGAACCAACATGAATTTAATATGATACTGAAAAATACTTTACATTGGTAAAAGGTTAATACATCAAGTCATATTACCGATTTTTTTAAAAGTGTTCTACATGTTCATTCCAACACAAAATAAATTCTTCATAAAAATTATCAATGCCAAATTATATTTTACGTTCTGTCTGCACTCATTATAAGTTTACCAATTATTTTTTTAGTTTATTCTATATTTTCATTTCAACACAAAATAGATTCTTCATAAAAAGTTTTAATGCCAAATTATATTTTACGACCTGTCTGTACTCAATACTAAATAAGGGAAAAGTTTAAACGATTCTGGCCCATTCCACAATCTGTACCGTATTTAACTTAGGACGTGTGCACTGGACAGGTGTTGAGTCTATTGATACTCTCCCACAAGGGATGTTTGTTTACCATCACTTCGATGACTCACCCCTTTGCACTACCCTGTGTGTGCAGTCATCTATGGACATTAGTAGAGTATTTTGGCTCTCTGCCACCAGGGATATATAGTTGCTGATGACTGACCCCTCTGCACTTATGTGTGCAGTCTTCTGTGTCATCCATGGCCAGGTGTTGAATATTTTACCTCTATACCACCAAGGATATTTACTTATCATCCCTTCGATGAGCCACCACTCTGCATTACCTTGTGTTTGCAGTCATCTACGGCACCTATGGACAGGTTTTAAGTGTTATGTCTCTCAGCTATCAGATGTATTCATTTACCAGTCCTCCGATGGTTCTCCTGTATCAACCTTAATAGCTTAATTCGATAAACATATTATTACTAACGGAACCTGTATACCTGGACTAATAATATTTTTCAAGCTAGCTTTTCAAGGTTTATAAGAGGTATTCTGATTAAACAGAAAAAGGATGATATATTTTTAATGTCCTAACTATACATATTTGAACTGGCCTTTGGTAAGATAAAAGTAAGATAAAATAAAATAAATATACAGCATACGTTTCAAACCAAACATCAGCACTTAGTGATTGGTTAATGGCTTGCTATAAAACTATGAAAATAAAGGTTGAAGCTAAGATTTTGAGCTGTGCCTTACCATAACCACCACAGAAATAACTTTTTTATGTATTTCTACGCCAGAGGCATTTTTTAACGTGTTGATGGGGAGGGTCCAAACCCCGGTCTCGTTACTACCTAACGCCGACCTGTTTTTAGGAAGCATCATTAATTATTAGCCCAATAAGAAATGGCGACTGGGTCCAGATTCGTCCCTTGCGGGATTTGATCCGGCGACCTTTAGTTTTGAAGGCAGGTATTTTAACCACTACACCACCTAGCCAGTTAACTTTATTTCTTATAGGAAATTTGCTCAACTGGACTACAGCTCAGTTTATAAAGCAATGGTTAAACGTTCACATACATATAAATTAAACAGGAAAAAAGATTAAATGGATGTAATGACAAGAAATATACGAATAAGACGAAAAAAACTTATTTAACTTGTTGATAGAATATTTAAATAACTATTATAACTCATCAGTTGACACAATTTCAACCTACCTTAACTCTTAATAACGTATAACAATTAAAAGATATTACCACCTACAATGGGTTTATAAAACAAGAAACTGGCTCAAAGTGTTGAAGCAAGGATAACCGTGGAGCTGGTGATGCAATTATGATCACCCAATTATCATTATCAACTTTAATTAGCTCGATGTTATTTAACTTTTCACAGCTACACAAAGTCTTTACACCTTCCGTTCGCAATTGCGAGAAACTGTTTGCTAATTTAATTGACGATTCCATTGGAAAACTAAATACTTTTATACAACATCAATAAAAACCTTTTATCTCTTAGTTTATATTTATAAATTTTAAATACATATGTCTAAAAATAAAATATGATTCTTATTTTTAATTTAAATGATTTTACTGCATTGATTATTTTTAAGCTACGGAGTAATTATGATGTGTTCTCAGATTAATTATAATAACATTAGAAACCTCTTAATGTATAAGTAAATCAATTGTATTATACATATTTTCACCCTTTAAAAAAACTTGCATAATATAACTCACAAGTAGGTAATATACAAGTATAAATATACGTTATTAACGTTTGAATATCTTTGTAAATAAAATGTTTCTAGACAGAACCAAATTTAAATTAAATGCATCTTACTAAGTAATCAAACTAAAAAAATAATATGCGATATAAACCTTCTATATAAATTCCTACAAAAGTTATAGTAAAATGAAAATAATTTCTTCAGTTGCTCGTTTCAACCTATACATAATACCTTTTTAATAGAAAAACAGAACGGCACAATTGAGATTTATTTTCAGCTTTTCTTCCCATAGTGTATAAAAGTATTTTTATCAAATTTTCATTTATTATAACTTTTCACCTATTCACAAATTAACGTGATGTCTGTCCGTCCGTGTGTGTGTGTCTGGATGTGTACAGTGCCACAGCCTACCCCGTTGGTCCGATTTAGATGAAATTTGGCATGTATGTATATTTTCACGGTATCTCCAGGCGTTTTTTTCATTTTTTTGAATTTTTGATTTTTAAGGGTAGTTCACCCCTAAAAACCCTTAAAAAACGTGAAAAATCCAAATTTCTCAAAAACGGCTCTAACGATTTTGATTAAATTTGACAGTTTATAGTGTACAGAGTACTAAATAATTTGACACCACCCGCATATCTGTAAAAATGACGGTTCAAAAGTTATGGGCTTTTAAATGTCAAAAAAATCAAATTTTTAAATTTTCAGCGAAAACAATAAAAGTAAAGTATAACTTGACTGGTACCATTAAAACCAGCTTAAAAAACTAAACAAATTAGTATTTTGAATTATTTGTCTACGACTAATGGTTCCAGAGAAAAGTTAAATTTACTGTCCACGATAAACGCAGTACGTTGTCTGAGAGCGCCCAATGTTATTCTTATGGAGAATATAAAAAATCAATTTCTTCCTTACTTTCCAACCGTTTTCCATGAAACTTGGTATGAAGCGTAAGGTCAAATCACCGAACAAAACCAGCTCAAAAAAGCTTGGTGTTACGGGGGGGGGGGGTTTCCCCCCATACAATTTGAACAATTAATTTAACTTTGTCTCTCGTGTTTTTATTTTTAAAAATAGGATGATTATTTTTGAAACAATAAATTATTAAATGATATTTAGATTAACTTTGTAGAACATGATAGTTTTATTACAGATTGACTTTTTTAAATTTACTTAAGGGAGATAATACCTATTTCAGCTTTTTTAAAGTATAAAACATTAAAATAACCTAAAATATCACAATTTCCAGCAAAGCACAGGTACTCTAATATTTATTTATATCGGTGTTGTCGATCATTTAGTAAAGAGTAAACTTCATTTTCGACTTTTCCCGTGAACTATATTATCGACTGCTGCTATCAGCTGGCGAGGTTGACTGACGTGTCATGAGCCTTATCAGCTCCTTGGGAGACGTTCCTTATAGCCGATCATTATTGTCTCTCCTGGGTTAACAACGTTATCCTAACATTACGATTACATAAATCCCTTATACGAGTACTCATGTATTGCTAACAATGTGTAGTTTAAAGTTATCGAAGCGAAACTTAATGTAATGTAATGACTTTTCAAATCATCATCTATAAGTAGTTTAGATATAAAAATATTTTGTAAATGTGCTATATAAGGTTAACACTAAGACACTAAGTGATTAATGTAGTTAATTTGTGTTAACCGTTCTAAAGTGTATTAACATAATGCTGTTCATAGTTATTGTGATGCATACACCAAAACTCAACCATAAAACACCATCGTTATGAGGTGGTTGAAGCGAGTTTTTTTTCATTGAGTTCCTCCTGTTATTTGCCTTCTCTAAAGGTGCTAACGGCTACGAGGCATTTTGGTTGTGGACAACTTTTAGTTATTATTTAGATTCTTATTGCGGACATTTTCCATCACGATATTAAGTAAAACAAAGTTTCACGACGTTTCGGGATCTGGAATCTGATCCCGTCCTCAGGTGAACTAATATCTAAAACATAGCACAATTAATTAACATATAATCCGGTTAATAATAATTAATTAATTAATTAATAATAATTAATGATATTAATTTTGCTATGTTTTAGATATTAGTTCACCTGAGGATCAGATTCCAGATCCCGAAACGTCGTGAAACTTTGTTTTACATAATATCGTGATGGAAAATGTCCGCAATAAGAATCTAAATAATATCAATCCACCATCACCAATAATGAATTTCAAACAAAGAACTTTGAGTTGATCCACATTAAAACGGGTTGACTACTACATAACAAATCAGACGTCAATTTATAGCCCATTAATTCTACGCTTGGTTTGTTACGATTTTTTATACGACGAAAAGATTTGGTTAACTTCAAAGTTTTAATGCATTTTATTAACAGTAATATAATAAACAAATATACTTGTAGTAAGGCAGTTAGTTTGGGTGTATTTTTTTATCAGTGTCAAAAAATTGCATCACCACATGTTCCCGGTTTTAGGGTTTTAACACTGTTTTTCCTCTTAAACATGGGGTCTTGTGATTATGAAAGCTTACAATAGGAACTTTATCTTTAGATTATTATTGTCATCTCAGTATCTATCATTTTACTATCCACAATCCCATATAACTATTAACAAGATTATGTGTTTTACCAATTGACTACATTTAATTTCCTTGTAGTATCATTAAAAATAATATTTTTCTCTAAGCTTCAACGACTATCTCAAAGAACATATGATTAAAATATTGTTAGAAACATCGTTTCGACGAACACCATTAAATTAATATAATTAGGATTTGTTGTAAATTTTAGGAGGTTTGAGGTTAATACTATTAGTCGCTAAACAAATCGTAGTTAATAAAAAAAATTTGTTCTATTTTTTTGATTGAAACATACTAATGCTAGAAGGTCATGATAACACAATGTGAACAGTAGAAAAGGATATTAACTTGATTTCACTGATTTCGTTAAGTACATTATGAACCCATGAAAAAGGGCTATTTCCAAGAATTTTACCTTCCATTCCTATTACATCTGTCTCCAACAGCAATGTTTTTTGTTGTACTACTGTATGATTATTGATTACTTATGATTATTATTACCATCACCACATCAATTTATAAAGCATCATTATTTATCTTAATAACATGAAATACATACAAAATGACGGTCATATGAATTATTTGTTACTCACAAAATTCGAAGTTAAATGTTTTTTTTTTATTTTGTATGATGTTATTTACAGTACTATTGATATTATATCCCTAGATTTTATTTTTAATGGGGAAAAGCTTAACGTGTTAAACAGTATTTTTGAATCGATTACATTCATACGGAAATAAATTATTAAAAGTATTTTAATAATTATTTGAAAAAAGGGATTTTTATATTGACATTTTAAAAGTACTAGAATAAAAAAGCTGTAAATTATTTTATTACCGCGCGATTTGACAGTTAGAGAGTAAATCTTGTATTGGTAATTACAGGTTTACCAGTAATCTTTGCCACAACCAAACAACCGATATTGCAGTTATGTTGGCAACCAACTTCATTACTGGGCTAATGAACAAACGGGGAAACGTTTAATAATAATAGAGTTGATCAGGTTTAATGTAACAGAGGTTGAGTAGATCGTACTAAACTGATTCTAAATGATTGAATTAATTGTACAACATTACTTAAGCTAAAAAATTGAAGTAGAACACACTTAATAGAATACAAAATACAGTAAAAATGCTATAAAATTTCCCCCTTCTATTTTTCAATATCCAACATGTATCAAAACTAAAAATTGTAATAGCTGGAAAATAAATGTTTGAAATTAACGTTTTATGTTTTTTGATAAAATAACTAGAATTCGAAGTATCTATGTTTTGTATGATTTGGGAAAGTAGTGATGGAATTAAGAATTACGAAAGTATAAAGTTTGTCAAATGAAAAGACAAGTTCAGGATAGAACCAGTTTGCTCAAATTTAAGTGATATTTTGAATAAAATATTTAAACATCTAATGCATTACAATATTAAACAACATTTAATAATAGTTAGAATTTTCCACCAATTTTAAAGTTTTAATTCATATTCAGTGACTTTGAATGCAGGATTAAATACTTTTCCGTCCGGTTATCTATTTAACTTTCACTTAAAAGTTTGAAAACGTCCTCCGCCGTAGTGTAAAAACATCAGAAATAACACAAAATGATACAGATATTCTTATCCGAATAATAATATAAACAAAATTATATGTAAATATGTTCATATGAATAAATAACGATAGTTAGCGTAGAACTACCGTGACCCACAATCCGGGCCTGCCTGCTGACCAAACGCCCTTTGATTTTAGTGTTAGTTAATTAAATTAGGTGTCACATCAATGTTAGGCAAATGTTATATTTTTTCCAGTTTAAAGTTGTACGAGAAAATTTCCATTTACTCATTTAGTAATTGACTAATTACTGGCCTCACTTCATCACCTAAGTTATATTTAGAATTGAACCAAATAGCTTGTGTTCTCAATAAAAGATAGGTGTTATGGAGAATAAAACTTATTTATATAACTTTTATATCTATAACTCATGTTAACAAAATAATTAGTCAAATTAAGTATTAAATATTTAATTATTTAATTACGAAACATTCTAATTCTGGTAGATTCTTAATCTTATAAAAGGTCTTTGCGCTAATATTAGGTGTTTTAACGCTACCAAACAAAACGTAAAATCCTAAGCAAACGGTCCTAAAATAACTTCTAAAAAGTTTTATTTCTTGTTATATTTTCCTTAGGAGACTGTAGTTAATAATAATTAAAGTACAATAATAATAATCCTAGTTAAAAACTAATACCTGTCTCATGATATTAATTACTGTATATAGAAAATTCAATTTGGTCTTTCAAAAGGAAAGAATTTTCTTGGATGACCTCTCATATCGTCTTCATCGCAACGAGATACTAAAGGTGTATTGGCTTCCTCAAAATTCCTTGGACCAAAGATTGTTGGACAAAGATTATTAAAAACTAATCGCTGAAATATTTATTGATATCATCTAATAATAGTAGTTTTATCCTCCAAACTGCTTGGATGTAAAACAAAAATTGGTCATTCCGTTAATACACCTACTACTAAAAAATACTTTAATATTTTTTCATAAAAACATAAATATATTTGATATTATTAAATAAAATTTTTTTTAGCAAAGTATTCTCCGGCTTCTGAAAAGACGGTAGAAAGTAAGTGGCTTATGATTAATTAAAAGAAAACTGAATTGCTTGAAATGAGAAGAGGAATCGAGGTGTATCAAGTGTTCTCTCAACTTCGATATTTCTTCTAATATTTAATTGTATGCTTATACAATCAATTATTTCCTAATAATTAGTCGTAGATGATAACATGTACCTATCAATAAATAAGATTATCACATTTTTGTCTACATTTCACAAAAAATCTAGGGGTTTCTAAATTTTAGATATAAAATATTTTAAAAAACAATCAAAAATATTTATGATCTCTAGAAATTATGTATTTTGGCTAAATAGATTTCAATTCAATTCAATTCCTTTATTTAATATACATATTTGAATTACAATGCAGTTATTTGTTTAATCTCTCTAGCCACATGGCTAATTGAGAGATCAGCTATTTCTGTAAGTAATGTATAATACCAGGATTACAAGATTTATTTTTTAAATAAATTTACTTACAGTACTATAATATATGTTAATTGTACAATGTTGGGAAATTTTAACCTCGCAGGGATTAAACAAGTTATAAGCTGAAGGTTATCAACCCTGAACAGACGATTCCTGATTAGACAAAGTGAAAGTGAAAGTTGTTGTTGGAAAGGATTGGACCTGAAAATGCAAATGTACTTGGGATCAATCAATATTAAATATTAATTTAGGCTTATTCTTAGTAAATTAAAAACTACTGTTTCAGGGAATTCAGTAGGGAGATTGCATTAGCACACTAGTAGCTTGGTTTAGTTGAGCTAAGTTATGCATAAAAGTTCAATACTAAATTTCCAATTTCAGATATGTTAAAAGATTTAATTTCAACGACCTTTTATTTATCTTCGATTCTGACTGTTTTCCCATGAATATTAATAACGGGGTTATGATGGTTGGGTGAATTCCAACTTCATCTGAACAAACACATGAGCAGATCTGACAGGAAATTCGTTTCAGTTTAATACCAATATATTCCCTTCTAACTTACAATAATATATTTCTTGCATCACTATTGGGTTTTTTGTCTATCAATATTTTATAATTTTTCAATTATTTGCATAAAATCAATTATACTTTCGTTTTCACCATTTTTACACCAGAAATAAAGCAAACTAATATAGACCCTAATAATATAAAATGGGATTTTATTATAAATAATGTATCGTCTATTTAAAAATGTAAAATAAGTTAATTACATCCTATGTTAATTACATGGATAATTACATGCTCTTGAGGGGGTTGTTGGCAATTTTCAAGATGGAAAATATGTAACAGGTTTTCTATAGAAACCATCAGAGCTATTGTATTGAGTTTTAATGCAAAGAATAAGAACAGCTGTTAAGATGAACTGAAAAACATTCCCTTATTTAGACAACATATCCATGATCTAATCTATTTCCCACAGGGAAGTAAATACAAACATTTTTTTAGTTTTTTAACTGAACTCAGTAAATTTATTATAAGATTGAAATTCCTATGTCACAGGAGCTATTTTTGTAAATCACTTTTAAATTCAACCAGAGATTTTAATTCCTACGATGTAATAATGACATAAAGAAAAAATTTTTGTAAATACATGTTCCGGTGTTAAGTAGGTTAGGTAATGATCTAAACAGCTGTTATCAAATCAAAATCAAATCAAACAATTTTTTATTGAAAAACACACATATTGCAGTACAAAAAAAGTATTAAAAAACCTCACATGGGTAAAAAACCTGTGCGTGGGTTGTAACACGTGTGGGTTATCACAACCAAACTATGACGTCACTGTTTCAAATTTTGGTCGCGCAAATTTCCAACACCACCCCAGACCTAAGCCATATCCATGTCGAAATCAGGTGCAACTGAAGTAATTAAGTTTAAGGAAACTGAAGTACCAGCTGTATTGGACAATGCCATTTACAGCTGGGCAAACTGATAAGGGTTGTAATTTAGGGCTGTAAGGATGGTTCTAGATGGTTCAATGGTAATTGTGCCCTTTTCATAATCTGAAGGTTGCCTTTACGATCCTTAACAAAATATTAAAACATTGTAATAGTTCAATACTGAATCCAGTTGCCTTTGTTTATTACAATATTAATTAATGGTCCTGACAAATGAATCCGCTGGCCTTTGTCAGCACAACGCTGCATGTCATCATTACATTACTCTCACACTACTCATTACTCTCTTTACACTCATATTCACCTTCAAAATACCCTCTTAGTGGTTGGATAGGTGTCTTACGAATAAGATTAAGAGTACGAAAATATTTTGTCTTCCGTTGGAAAACCTGTTTATTTATCTATTTGGTTAACCTACTTAATCAACTATAATTACAAGGAGTTTTTGCCATATTCCATCGAAAGTTCAAACGATTCTTAATTAAGACCTTTATAATATGGCCTCGCATAATAATAATTGTATACTATTTTTTTGTTTTTTTTTCAATAACATAAAATGATCCATAAACCAGATTGTACGAAATTAAATGTTTTCCTCATCATTGGTTTTTGTTCAAAATTACACTTTTTAGGAGCATGTTTTCAGGAGGTGGTAACATATTTTACACAGACTTTGTTTCCTCAACAAACACAACAGTCACATAGCATAGACTATTGATCAGTGCATGAGACGTTTCAAACAGAGATACGGGGACATGATACAGTGAGCCGATGTAGAGATAATACTATTTATAGATAGCACTCAATAATATCTACTGAAAATACCGAAATATGAATCATAAGGGTCATTTCTGACTCATGGTTTTTTATAATTTCTGGTGACTACTTGGACAGTTGTAATTGCTTAGTACCTAAATTTTAATACTACAAAACTATATTATCGCATTTTTGCAATAATAAACATCGTATCGTATAATTAATATCAAATAAATAAATGAATTGGCATTTAGCATTTAGTTATATCTTCAGTACAATGCATGAATCGTAATACAAATGGTTTGTTTTTTCAAAAAATGTAAAATCATAATTTTATGAAACAAATAAATTTTATCTTGTTAAAATGCCATAGTACCTTCTAAACAAGAATACAATGCAAAGTGGAATGATAACCTTTCACAAAGCTATTTATTAATTCACATATTGGGAGTTACCTCGGCACAAAGATGTCAGCTTCAAAATTTCTTACTTGAAGCTTCTTACAAGAACCTTGTGATATGTCAAAAAATACTGTCTTTCCTCCCTGAATACAGTGACGCAATATATACAAAAAGGTTGTACTGTTTTCAGATAGGTCTAAGATGTAGGAGTCGACACAAAGATTTCACTAGAAACCGGTCTTGGGAAATAACACTGCCTTTTCCTACTATTAACATTGATATGATCAAAATTTAAAGTATTTATGCTGTTTCCAAGATATCCTTAGGTTTACAATGTTAGGGTTATGTTAGGTTACAATTAAGTTCAAATTTGTAATGAAAGATTTCAAATGACACATTTTATATTGAGTCATAAATCGTCAAATCTTAAGATATACGAGTAAACTATTTCCAGATTAAGACTGGGAGAGTGGCGTGCCCTTTAATCTAGCAACTTGAAGGTCACAAACTGTGAATAGTTATAATCAATAGTTAGTAGATGTAGTATTCTTTGATGTGGATTAACGTCAACACTAATGAATGCTTCATTCATCCGCAAAGACCATCCTCATAAATTAGACCAGTTCATACTTCAGAGACAGTAGTTCGGATTCCACGTTAAACTGTAGGTCTGTTAGTTATCATCGGCTATCAATTAATAGTCCTGTCTAGTGTAAATTGTCAGCCTTAGTCAATAACAAGAGTACGAAATCACACCACAATCACCTTTCACTCATTTCTCATTCATACTTGGCTTAAAATGCATACCTGGGTAGGCCACCATTTCAAAAGGTAATTTAATCTGATTTAAAATAAAAATATATGGACATCTAGAAGAAAGTAAGTTGAAAGGAGCATTATACCCACTCTGTATTTGTAATTAAATTCTTACGTAAGTGTATATTAATAAATAGGGTTTAGATGTAGCATGTACTGTGAATCCGTATCAAGTTGTAATATTCAGGTGCAGCAACATAGTTACGACAGCTAATAACACGCAAGCCCAACACAGCTCTGCCGAGGCAATAACTATAATAATAGTCGACCAAAGCCGTTCACAAGAGACGGTGAACCCTATGATTAAGTTTGCTAATTCTATTTGTGCTACACTGAATTTAATCATCGTATCTTCTAAAAGATATAGTAATTGATACAAATTTAAATAAATTAATCGTGAATCTTGTTAGGAAATTCTAATGCAAAACTACTGAAATACTCATCAACACTTAAAATATCTTAAATATATTGGAGAAAATAATTATCAAATAATCATGAAAACAGTTTTGACTTTATAAATATGGATAAGTATTTTAAGATTAAGTCTATGATACCTGAAAATGTAACAAATTGGCTTCCTAATGAGAGGATCACAAACTGCTGTATATTTTCTTTAGTGGATTAAGATTAAATATAAAGAAATGGTTTAGAGTACCTACTAACTAACAACAACCTTGTTATTTGCTTGGCCCTTATTCAGCTATTTCTTTATTATCGCACAATAATCAGTAGGGTAACACGTTAAAACGAATCAAGTTTACTCCATAATTACTTAAAATGACGAAAGGTCCATTACACACAATCCAAACAATACACAAAATTCACAATACACACATACACACAATACACGTATGTAGCATGTATATGTAGCAGTTTCTAATTCTGTCCATATTCATTACTTACACTAATATAAGCTCCTTATGTGTGACTTAAAAAGGAAAACTTATAAAAACAAATCCAATCCTAAAGTGTGTAATTACTACGTTATTGGTTGTTTTTTTAATTAAATGGCATTCATAACCGCCACCTTTTAAAAATCAAAAGTTAATCATACACTTTTCCATTATTATTTTACTTTAACATTAGATACACACTGTTTGTTCTCCACAGATCGCAGATACTAAACTAAACTATTACTACTACTACTAAACTATTCTCTTACTACAGTGTGTTGGTATTGAGCTGTTAGTAAAACCCCCTAAAAATTGTTAGGAAGTTATACCCGTTATGATAAAAATACTTTTAGACTTTTAAACTATAAGTATAACTGTAGGTTACATTTTTTAACTTAAAATTGTAATTTCGCTCTAAGTGGAAGGTAGAAAAAGCACAGCTAGAGGTACGCAAAGAACAAAAATTTAATGTTTCTAAGAATTCATTGATTTATGCATACAGTAATTAAGTCAAGAATTCCACTAGGAGATATGAGGATCTAGAATAAATAGAATATTGTTTGGCTAAAAGAATTAGATATGCAATAATGAGCAGATATTTTTTTTGAAGAGCCGGCCTTCTCCAGGTTCACTACCGTAAAGCATGTATGCAAAAAATAATGATTTAGTATGCATTAAACTACATTAATATTACGTAGCATTCAGGGTTTTATATTGTATAGAATATTTTCTTCATGCTCAATTATCCATTTTAACGTGTAGGCTTACCTTAATTTATATTTCAACATTACAGGACAAAAAAATTATACCAAAACCAGTTAAATATTCTATAAAATCACGCTTCCCACTAACATAATTAATGCATTGAAAACAGGATTACGCTTAACGCAACGCTCGTTTTTGCTATCTTAGCTTTCACCGTGTTATTGTAAAGCACCGAAGTGGATTTACGTGAGGGATAAACTACCACTTGATGTTGAACAAAATAAATGTTTATTTACTAATGTGACCACTTAACAGGTAATAACTAAGCTCTTTGGGGTAATTAGCTAGTTTGCTAGTGGTTATCGTCTTAAATTTCTGTACAAGAGGATACGATTTTAAATTCACGGATGCCCTTCTTGCTTTTAACCGCTTTACCAAAAAGAATTCGAATGCTATATTATATCATTTTACACTCATGTCTCATTCATAATTGGCTTAAAATACCTACCTGGATAGGTCGCCACTTCAGAAAGGTAATATTTAGACTGATGAAATTTCTTGGCGTATAAATCAGCAAGCGAACAATACTTTATTTATTGTATTATTAGTTAATTTTTATACTAATGCTTAGGATACACAGATTTGAAAAAATGCCAATTTAGCTCTCTAAGATCAGTATATTTGATATTTAATGTCACTATTTAACTATATTTTCCATCAATAAAGTTTCAAATTTTTACATTTTAAACTTTAAAATATATCATTGACTCGCTTTTTCTACATTCTACCCCTTTTAAAAAATATTAAATTACAACTGTGGTAATCACTATCTAACTTTAATCCATACACAGTACAACGCATTAGGCCTACCATAAAACTATTTTTGAGCTGATAAATCGACTTATAAATATTTTATAGGTTTTCAGAACCACTCAACATAAATCAGTATTAATTTTGAACACAAAACATCAAACATACAATACTCACATTATAACCGAGGAGACAGTTGTCTCAAATTACTCATTTTTTAGTTATTTTTACTACGTATTAATTAATTCAACCTTTCAGAAACTTTGATTACACCTGATTTTCTGTCTGTTTGTCTTTGACGACAGGCTTTACGCATATTTTCTCAAAAGAATGTAAAATGTTTTGTTCGACACTACCTAATGAGCACGTTATTCAGACTAGTAACAGTTACTGTACACATTTTTCCTGCACAACAACGATACTAATAATTAGACTGCATTAATAACTAAAACACACTTATACGCATTTACTTCCATTTATTCCAGTTGATTTCCAAAAAACTAATGATTAATCAACGCTGTCGTTGTAGTTTAAAATTTAAATAATGAAAAAAACATCAAATATTATAGTTATTTAATATCATTTTTATACTTACATTTAAAAAAGTTTAAAATTTTTTAGCGTTATAAAAATTAAATAATGATTAATGTTTGTAATCGATTTTGTTTGTAAAGTTATGATATAATTATGATTGATTTATCTTTGTAATTATTGTTTAGATTTTGATATTTTTAATATGATGATTTCTTCAAAACTCGTATCTACAACCGTACAAATGGGCTTACATTAGTCAATTAATTTTAACGTTTTTCAAACGAAACAAACATACATATTATACCGTGATCAACTGATTTTGTTATAAACAAATGAAAACAAAAGAGAACATTTAATTTATTCAATTAATTGGTTTGTTTACATTTCAAGCAATAAAACGAATACGTTTTCTATCAAAAATGATTTGAAAACTTTGCTTTTATTACAGCTATGTTATCCATTTTTACAAATTGTTTGTAATGATAATTTTTGTTCGACATACCTAATAATATTATGCATAATCTATTGTTCCTGCACTTCAACAGAACAACTTATTAACAGCTGTTTTGGTTTGTATGTTACATTTTATTCTCCAACCACGTAATGTTATTTTTAGATTTAAACTTTATTCAAAAAACATCACCCAACTATTGATTAATCAGAATTATTTTCTATGAAATTATTATTGGTCAAATAAATTTATTTTAACTATAAATATATATATATATATATATATATTTAAATATTCTATTTTATGATACTTACAT
Source organism: Nephotettix cincticeps (assembly GCA_023375725.1). NCBI lineage: Eukaryota > Metazoa > Arthropoda > Insecta > Hemiptera > Cicadellidae > Nephotettix > Nephotettix cincticeps. The sequence goes on along the minus strand of CM041788.1, from coordinate 29,720,517 downwards.
TTAAAAAAAAAGTTTAAAATTTTTAACGTTAAGATGGAAAATGGTAAAAGCCTCGGTTTTCACAATATTGACTAATAAAGGGAAATAACTAATAGGGTCTTCCCTGTGCATGAAATGTATGTTGTGTGAATAAAACTATATGTATTTTACACCATTTTGTTGCTAACTTAAAAAATTACATTTGGGAATTTGGATTCCCAAAGTTTAATCTAACCAAAAAAATACGTTCAAATTAGTCATTATAGCTATGTATTATCTATTCAATAACAACTGAAAATTGAGTCCAAAGTAAATATATTCTATAAAATCCCCTCAGGAATTTTTTTGAATTATTACATTTTTTTACAACCAATAACGTTTTCGTTGATGACATTTTATTAACAAATAACAACAGAGTACTTATGATATCTGTGGGTCGATTCACTCTTAAACATTTATCACTTAATGTTATTAAATTATTCCTGAAAGTCGTTGACGTTACTTTTTAACCAAACAAGAGTTTTAACCTTTTATTTTTTAAATCTATAACAATTATAGTGGTCTATAAACATATACACAATTGGGGATAAATGAACCAATAAAATGTGAAAGGAATATTTTGTTACAAATCTTGCACAAGTGCTGTGAGTGATCTTCTGAGAGAGTGATTTGTTGCAACTCGTCAAACAAGCTGTCAAAGTGAGATTCCGCCAGTTGTCCAACTGTTGTGAGTGTAACATTTAATTGTTCTATTGCAAGCGTTGTTTCTGTGTTTTATCTACTGTTCATGTAAATTTTAAATAAAAATTCAAAATGTATCTAATTATAATTTGACCGTATATTTTATAGGGCGACAAGGATTTTGGGTGAAAAGGTTTATTTGAAAAAAACTCATTTTTTCAAATCAAAATATTTAAAGATTTTCTACTTTTTATCAAAAACATCAGATGACAATGTTTTCTCTTATTTTTATTTAAAAAAATAATTTCAATCTTTGGAACTTGTTTCATGCCCCATTATTACTGGATACCTAGTTTCCCATACACTCTTCCGTTCAATTGCTACCAATCCTCAGTTCAAAGGGTCTTAAACTAAATTTATTGTTTTAGGCATTTAATAATATCATATTTTTCTATTTAAATGTATTTTTTAAGTTTATGTAAAGAAGAAAGAATGTATCAGTCATTTAAATTCTTTGAATAATAAGGTTTACTTTGTATAAACTAAATTAGTGTGACTTATGAGTAAGAGACGGATAGTTTTGTTAACGTTTATTGTGTTTCAATGATAAGACGCTTCTCACAAGAGTCAAATAGATGCTTTTGTGAGATGATCCGACCTCACAGATGACCGGGGTTTCTTTGGCTGTTCACATATTACTTTATATTAGGGAAATATACATTACATTGTAACTTTACTTTTGTCTATATAAATAAACTTATACTATATATATATATAACTATAACGACTATACAGGGTGATTTAGATATGTAATTTAGATATTTAGATAAATCCATGTGAGTTTAAATAACATTTTTAATTGCTCTTATGGTTTAAAAAAAACATCTAACACTCTTATCTAAATCATTTTTGTCTATACAATACTTGTAATTGTGAAATGTTTTGTTATTTTTACAATTTACACCACAGAAGTTGGAATGGATTTAAATTTTTGTAGGATTATTCGTAACGCTTAACATGTTCTTTTGTAGCGCTCCTTCGATAACGAGGGATGAAACTATGGTGAAACTTATTTTAATTATTCTATGCCTTTTGGAACAGATTTTTTACTACTTACCTAAAAGCTATTTAAATAAAGAAATTATCTCTCTAAAACTCTATTTTAACTGTTTTATTGAAAATGTCATCCTTATAGAAAAATATAGCTTTCAAAATAAATTTATATTAGTAAGTTTACTTTCAATTTGTTTTAAATCTATTTTTAAATCATACTGTATTCAACATAATCTTCTCGTAAACTATACTTTATAATACACATTTACTGATTTAATCTTGTCTAATTTAAAAACTTAATTATTGAGCTAAAAATGTATTTTTTCTTTCTGTTTTTTTATTTAATTTAAATTTATATAATTATTTGTTAATAATGATAATTATTGTGGCTTAACGCTGAGTCAAAAAAGCCTAACAAAGGGCTTAAATAATATCCTAACTGCTATTATTGAATGAAATGTTGTGTGTTTAATTAGTTATATATTTAAACAAATGAAAACTGTTTAGATTCTTGGTACAATATATTCATACACGCTTTAAATTTCAATGGAGGCTCACATTTCAGAAAATTTACAAGCTTATGTAAATTTTTTGCATCATGCACATCGTAGATAATTTAATGAGAGGTTTGTTCAAATAATACACCGTTTTCAACAAACTGGTTTTATTTTAATAATCTAGTTTTATCGTTCTTACATGTTTGAGCGGTGAGTTCTAGGTAGGTATGTTTCCATATTTCGACTCGAGGTTCCCATAGAGAGCAGAGTAAACTGCCCTCGGTCTTATGTACGTTTAAAATTGTATTTTTAAAGCGGAGTCTTTGAGTTGAACTAACTTCAAAGATATATCTTGCTCCAGTTCAAACTATCTCTTGACCGTTTTGTTTTCATATGTAAAATAAATACAATGTTATAATTTGGAATACATATTTTTTAAATAATAAGTTGTTATACCCCATTTTTAAAGATCAAAATAACGTATGTATAGTATTAAAATACATAAAACGATATACACTATTATTGTGAAACTTATTATGCACTATTATCTGCATATGTATAACTTGTATTAACTAGGGATATTCATGCAGAATATTAATTAACTAATAGTAGGATGTTATAACAAAATTAGACAGCCTATACACACCAGTAAAAATATAAACCAATATAGCATTTATAATTAGTATTGCTTTTGTTCGTTATCAAAAGGGTGATTAAAAACCGGGTGTTTCTAAATACAAATAAGCGCATTAGTGCACTGCCGTACGTCTTTTACACCTGTTCCATTATTTGTAAATGTATGTAAGAACGTCTGTTCGAACGCATAAAAGGGCAGTTAATAATCTATAATATTATAAATAAGAGGTGATTTCTGTATGTTTGTTTGTGATTTGTTGTGGCAATTAAACGCAAAAAATACCAGACCGGTTTGAAATTTTACGCAAAGGTTACTAACTCTATAACTTAAACTCATACAAATCATAGGCATAATCATTTCCTTAAAATCCCCTCAGGCTACGCTCCGTGAACGTCTTAGGTTTCAATATTTACATTTTCATAGGATATCAACATAAAATTAAGTCCTAAGTTTTAATGTTTACATTTTCAAAGAATAGAAACGTGAAATTACTTGAATGTCAACAGCTGTGAACACTAAAATTCGGTAGTTCGGAAGAAGAAGAAAGAAAGTTCATTTTTACAGATAAACTTCTAGATAACAATTATTGATCGAAACAAACCATAGGCTACCATGGGAAGTTTCAGCGTCCCAAGTCCAAATGTTTAAGCGTCTTAAGTCTTAAGCGTCTTAAGTCCAAAATAGTAGAATGGTAGATGTTCCGTTTTCTCTCGATTCTCGTGCATGCTAATAATATATAATATGAATTTAATAGTCCGAATACTCAAATAAAATGCATTATTTTTGGCTTTAAAATATACGAAAGATATTTAAAAACATATCTTAATAAAACATTTCTGTGTATTTTGATTATTGAAAAAATAAACTAACCTAACATATAAAATATTATGTAGTTTATTCAACTTAATCTTATATTTAATACGCAACTACATTTCTTAACGTTATAAATTCATATAGTAACGTGCTCATGTTAACATGTTACTCAATTAATTGGTAGTGATACACATCAACGGATTACACGTTCCAGTTACAGCCGAACATTACAGATAACGGTTCTTTGTATCACGGCATATAGTAACGTGCTCATGTCAACGTGTTACTCATTTCAGAGTGATACACATCAACGGATTACACGTTCCAGTTACAGCCGAACATTACAGATAACGGTTCCAATGATAACCTAACACTAAACAAAATAGACTATGTTGATAGTACACTAAAGATAACAACTAGTTCATGAATATTAAATTAATAGTAATAATAAATAGATAATCACTGGAAAAATGTAATACAAGAAGGTTGCAGAGAAAAAAAGGCAAATCATTACCGATGCGCGAACTCCGAAACATACAATGTTCACTTGTATTTAAAAACAATAAAACTATTATTAAAACAGTATTAAAACATCAATTGTGGAACGAACCTATATAAAGTATGCGTATGCGTTAACAAGGTCAGAAAGTAGTACAAATCTCTTTGAATTTAAAATTTTGAAGCCTCACCTGATTGAAGACAAAACTAAATTTTTAGAATGGTAAATTTTGTTTTACAATGCGAAAACATTCGTAAAATATACGAAAATAGTAAACAAAGTTTGTCACCTACAACTATGTACATTTATGAAACCTTCGCTCCAGGTACTATGCAAAAACTATTATTTATTCATATTCGTGTAGGGCCTACGCCACACACAATTAATACACCAATCTGGTGGGTACTTTAAGGCGAATATAAGTGAAGAGCAAGTATGAATAGTGTAGCGTATTTGATGACCTATTGTAACTTCGTTACTGAAAAAGACCAACTGATTTGCTCATTTGCCAGTATCATCAAAGACCGATTAATAACCGCAACTGGGCCCAGTATCGAGCTATAACAAAATTATGAAAGAACATTGTTACTGAAAAACGTTTTAATCCTTAATAAAATGTTAACTGTGGAATCCACCAATATTATAGTGTTGTTTGTATGTGTGAAAAAGGACAACAATTGTACAAATCTCAGTTAAGATATTATAGAAACTGATTTTTAAATTATGAGACCTACATTGGTCAATTAGTTTTACAAGTTAAAATAGGCGATTAAAAACCCCAATACCAATATGAAAATGAATATGAAAATGCAGGTTCTGAAAATCCAGGTTCCACCTAACTCCAAGACGGATTCAGATTCCAGATTGCGAAACATTGTAATTTTACAATAAATTTTATTTTATATATAGCAATGATTAGGAAAAGATCGTGATAAGTTAATTAATTACCATTAACATTATTTTATGTTTCAGGAGCTGCTGGGCTGACGCCGTTTCTTGCAAGCAGCATTTGAATCACATCTGTAATCGGTGAGCTGCAAGCTATTTCACACATATATTTGATACTTATTTTATTTATATATTTCATATTTCATACTGTATATGATTTTAAGTTATGATTTTATAAAATAGAATTATTTATATAAATATAAATATATATAAATGAGTGTAAATTTACCGGCCAATTAGGATTATCTTTTTTTAGCAAATTCGGAGGTCAAGCTAAAACAATACTTTCTCCATATACTATGTAAAAGGCGAGGCGGTAGAAAAGAGTACTTATAGTATTTTCTAGTTTGGACATGGTGTTCGATGCGATGTCCTTATAATAGTGCTAAGTTAAGTCTAAACAAAAATGAGGGGTGTAGAATTGTAAATCACTTTGCAACGTTATAGGGGAAAAATTACATAATATTTTAAAGATTTGTGCAATAAATTAATAAAAACCTTCGAAAACCAATTTGAACTATACTAAACTAATACGTTTGATAAACGATTTAAAAAAATCACATAATTCAAACTTTCTATTTAAGCAATGTAAAACACACAAATTACGCATTTTAAAATTTATTTATGAATACCATATTTCGATTTCAAAAAGGATTAGGTACTATTGTCAAGACATTCATCGTGACTCCAACAAAACATTTAACATTCAAACCAAGGTCCCCCGCCGCTGCACACCGGCAGTGGCGGAGATTAAATGGAAATTAGACAGAAAAATGTCAAAACTGGTCCCTAGAGATTGATGATAAATCCATAAATATTCATATTCTCTTAAGATAATTTAAATTTTCTGATAATATACATAGCTAACTGGGAACTACAGACTATGCTGTTTTTCTTAACGAACTTTATATGTTAATATTTATAGTTTAAAATTTTACTTTTAATACTAATCTACTTTTTCATGAGATAAAAATTCAGAAATCAGTATATTATTTATTTTCCTTACAACCGCACAGTAACAGGCACATATTGCGCTGTTGGCAGAATGTATAAGTAGTACATTCCCGAACTAGAGGGGATATGGGTGTGTGCAATAAGCTCAAATCAATGCCACAATCCAAATCTATATATATATCTACTAAAAATAGCGCTAAACGGTCTATCAGACTTTTACGTCTCTAATCCTACAACACTTGTTTGCGCAAATAATAATCACATGCACGGAACGCTCCAAATCTATATGAAACTAACAAATAGCTGCGCTAAACGCTCTGTCAGCTGATGGACGGTCGCTGTTCCTACAACACTAACTTCCGGTTTTGCGCAATAAAACTAAGGTTACCGGAAACCTAAAAGTTATGTTTACATTTATCCCAGCAGGAAAATCAAACATAACCTCAATGACTGTATTATTCCAAGAAAAATATTGTGTGTAATACGAGCGCAAACTGTCATGGCCGCCCTCGAAGTTCTGGCAGCACTCAGCACTCACTGACGCTTCGTGCTACCATATGAACCTCTCGTGCAGTATGACATTCTTTGCGCTCTTGTTACACAAACAGCTATTCTATATTAACTTGTCGATTCGTTTATCATCAAAACACTCTTAAAAACTATTTTCATCATACCCACACTGTCTGAAGACAGGACCAACCGTTTTGGGATAAAATAGTGTTTCCAGTAACAGGTGTGTGACTCATAGTTCCATATTTACTAAAAGTTTTAATCTCAAGTCGTCACTCACTTTTTTAAAGTATAATTTGACTGGGACGGTGGCAATGTCCTGTAATCCAGCTACTTGGAGGTCACGAATTGTGGATAGTGGTAAAAGATGGTCGGTAGATGTAGTGTTCTCTTGTGTGGATTAACGTCCGCACTATTGAATACTGCGTTAATCCGCAAAGACCATACTCATAATTAGACCAATTCGTAATTCATAAGCCGTGGTTCGGATTCCACGTTAAACTGTATTAGTTGCCATCGGCTGTTGGGCTATTAATTAACAGTCCTGTCTAAGGAAAATGTCAGCCTTAGTCAGTAACAAGAGTACAAGATCGCGCCACAATCATCCTACGTTCATTTCTCATTCATACTTGGCTTAAAATACCTACCTAGGTAGGTCGCCATTTCAGTTAAAAGTATAAAGTATAATTTATCTCTTGATAGCAGCAGTTCATATTAATATTTATTTACTCTTTCCCTCAAATTGTGTCAAATTGAGCTCACCTAAAAACTTCCAATTGTAAAACTTCAAAACACAATCTCATGGTTAAAAAGAGATTTTCTTTCAACATTTAGGGAGATCGTATAAAATCTATATTAAATTAGGGTAACAAGCAATAAGTTGAAGAAAACGAGTTTTTACAAAGTCCCGGAAGTTTTCCTAGAGCTTACAAAGTGTTTAGAAATCGCTGCTCGCACCGCGGCAAACTCAATCTCTACCTGTAATCATCTATAAATTGTTTCCGGTAAATGGCCACCGCATGCGCTGCCACAAGACAGACTGCCGACTGTGACAGACGCGGCCAGTAAGCATCTCTGGAAATTGTTTTTAAATTAAAGAAATGTCTCTGATATTAAAAAACAACTTACATATTCTCTAATTGTCATATTCTTTTTTTGTCATGTATATTATTGTCTCAGCTCTGGGGGAGCGGGGTTAGCAATTCGAGGCCAAATTTTGAAACTGCAACGTCATTAGGTTAATGACGTCATAGTTTGGTTATAAGAACAGCTGTTTAGATGAATTGAAAACATTACATTCCCTTTAGGTTTATCCATGAACCCTAAAACTAACCCATTTCCTCAAGGGATGTAAATACAATCTTTTTTGTTAATTAAAACACAGTATTTATTGTTGGAAAGGTATTATACAGTAAGTTCTACCCAACCATAAAATATGAACACAAATTCAGCACTTCTAATATATTTTGACTAATTGACTCTGTATTTAATTATATTTTCAACTGTATGTGTGGGTGCTTGTGTGTGGCGCAAGAGCGGCTGCAAGGATCAGTTTGTAATTTGAAGTATATGTTCTTCGATACACTAGATGCTATGAGTTCGAAATGCAGGCAAATCCGTCTATCTAAAGGAGGGCTTATGGGGTTTTTGGAGGGGGTTTGGAGGTTCTTAGAAATAACATTATATGTTAATAAATTAAGATATAATTTACTAAGACAGTTTGTAAGATAGCTTATGTATTAATCTAAATATTTAAAACAAAGTCTTGTTAGTACAACATTTGTAACTTGAGAACGGCTGGGCCGATTTTAATGGTCTTTAATTTTTCGGATTCGTCTCTGCTCCGAGTAGGCTATAGGCATATTTATATTTGTATTTAACCTTAGGGCTAAGCCCTCCTGGCCTATAAAGTTTGTATATGTTAAGCTTATGAGGAATATATGTGATGAATTTTTATCATATGCATACATAAATAATGTGAATATTTTATTAACAGCTGATTTTGTGTTATATTTACAAATCAACAGCTAACGTCATTGTGCGTCATTTTCAGCAAATGTTTGTGATTGTTTTTTAAAAATGTATAGATTGCACTACTGGTTGGTTTGTTTGTCCCAGTGTAATTATCTGTTGTTTTTTTCGTTTTGTGCGAGTGGAATTAATGAATGGTAGATTACAAGAGTATTATCATAAATAATTTTGTGATTCAGAAAATGTAAATACTCTTTCAAAAGCAGTTTTGCAGTTAAGTTTGGTTTTGGCTTAGGTTGGATTGGATAGCTGTGAATCAATCCAAGCGGGTTGATTCACAGTTCGGAAGTTCGCCGGGTCAGTTAGTAGTAAATAAATATTAGACAATTATTTTTTTCTAGTGTCATTGGAATCAGCACAAAAACAAACAAAATCCTATTTTACATCTTTGCTCTTTGTCATGATTATTGAAATATAGAATCTGGTAAACACAGTACGTTGTTTTATGGAGTCCCAATTTTAATTTCCCGAGGAAGAAGTAAAAATTTATATCCTGCTTATCATCAGTAATATTATGATTGTATATAGCTTTGTATACCAACAGCTATATAATAATTATGATCTAATTATGCATATTGAAAAATCTGAATTATTTTGTGCCTCATGTTAGCAAACCTACTCTCTCTTTTACAATGTTATTCTAATAGAGAATAAGCAAATTCAATGGTATCGTTTACTATATGGTTTTACCTTACACAAAATACGTGTTGGGAAATACCCTATTTGTATATCTCTAATAGTCTTCAAAGATAATAATTATTATTCATTGTATAAATTACTCATGAAACTCTCTCTCATTTTTGAAACTACTTATAACCTCAGAGGTTCCAAAAGCTTCCTTGGGAAAATCTCAAACCATAATTTTATTAAAACTTTAACTGGACTATTTAAAAATTCATTCATATAATTTGTTCTGCCTATAATATTGAATACTTTATTCAAAAGACTCACGTATCCTTATACTAACTAATGCATAAATTTTAGTTTCAACCACCTCCAATGCAATACCGTTAATAATCGTCGGAGAATGTAATTCCCAAGGGCAGAAAGTTCCTTTCCCTTCTCGCACAGGCAACTTGTTCCTCCGAATCACTTTGCAACTCAAATTAGTTTTTTGATTGTCTTTCAAACGGATGAGACGTCGTAATGATCTCGTTGAGGTTTGAGAGATCCAATGTCGCTTGTCGATCCCTCTCTACTGAGGCCCCTCACCACCATTTTGTTGGCCTTATTAAACTCTACTCGATCATTTGTTCAAAATTTTACAATCATCAAACTATGTGTGTTAAGAGGTTGGTCTATCACGACCACGTCAGTGAAAAACAGGGTTTATAATAATAACCTTTTTATAAAGTGTATTACAAACATCAGCAAAGCATTTAAAACTGAATTTTATAGAAGGGTTTTCGACCTGATATGGTACGTTAAGATATTATAGGCAAAATATTTTAAAACTCTTGGTTGTAGCTAACGAAAAGTTGTTATTTATTTCAAACTTGTAATCCCATATACGAGCCAGCATGGGTACAACCACAACATTCAATCTGAATGGCATAGATTTAATATTAAAAGTATACACAACAGTTGATTATTGTATGAGTAATATACTTATTGACATGCATATGTCTTAGCTCTGGGAGGGTTGCTGGCAATATGTGCCAACAACATTTGTGAAACGGTGATGTCATATGGTTAGTTACGTCATAGCTTGGTTATAAGAACGGAACTGATGAACTGAAAACATCCCCTTTAGACAAATACATGAAACCTATTTCCCACAGGGAAGCATAAACAAAAATTTTATTTAGTAGTATTTAATAGCCTTTCATAAATAAATTAATCAGACGGCATTGGATGGTAATTATATTGCTAATTGTTGAAAGTAAAGCAACAGCTTTAGTTTTAGATATCAAATTCTTTGATTGTAGGAAATTGGTGAACAAAACCTATTTGTCACAAAGTTAACATGATAACTTTAAAATGCCATAATATGGAAAGATATGGCGTTTTCACACAATTTATTTCACTAAAACCTCCTCGGGAACATATTGAGTAACATTCTAACTCTTCATGACGATCGGGTGAATGGTTTGGCAACACATAAAGGACATACGGACATTTATAAACATACATTCAGTTTTATAAATAGAGATAAAATTTACTTAGTCAAACAAAGATAAATCTATTCTCTTTTCGTAGTTGAATAAGAACAAAAACTTCTGATGGTATGAGTATTACTTATTTATGAATAAGCACTGAATGGTAAACAATAGGTCAAAGGTGACAAGGGACCTTTGCTAGCCTATTATAATAATAATAGACAAGGAGTACCGTATGCAATATCACCTTGTCAGGAGTCAAAATGAATTCCATAAAATGACTTCCTATTGTTGAATTTCCCATTATTGTTCCATATTACTTTATATTGCGAAAGAAATTAATTTTAAAGCTTTTGTAGAAGACTTCTACCTTAGAGAAAATCGATCTACGATCTGAAAATTGTCTTTTAATATATGAATACGAGAGTGAAAAGACTAATCATATTTATGAAGTAGAGCGACGGCATAGACTAAAACTAAACTAGTTTATAATAAAGCTAATTATATATCTTTATATATCTAATTAAGCCAACGTCATGGAATAAGACTATGATTAGGATCAAAACGTTAAAACAGTTTTATTCCCGGTGAATAAAAATATTTACATACCAAGGCAACAAAAAATAAATCATGATTGAACGATGTGAACTTATTTAAAAGTACAATTGTTAGAATATACATTGGTCTAGGCCAAAAGTTTATATTCAGCTTAAACCCACAATAGGGACCTCGACAATGTGAGATATGAGCGATTGTATTGAAGAGGCCAATAAAAATAATAATCCAAAAGGGTCGGATCTGGTGGTTTGTTTTTATTTCATCTCAGTTTTTACCGATCCCCATCAACAACACCTCTGAAATGGGTATTGGCCTTTTGACTTTACTTTTTCATATTTTAATTTCATAAATACAAAAATTAGAATATATCTTTCATTTCAGTGTTACGAATGGTTACCAAATGTTTAAATATCTTGGAAGTTGGGTGAAATTTTCCGTAATTGTGAATTCCCTTTTTCCCAATGGCAGTGCAATAAAAGCAAAGTCCACATTTCTTACTCTCAAATTCCCCCAACGTGAATACAAACGGAGGTGAATTTGAATTTCAAAGCACATTTTTCATCCATCATTCTGATGGATGAAAATGTGCTTTGAAGTTTATCCGTGATAATAATAATCGAGTATCAAAATCATCTCAGTAGAAGAGTCTCAACAAGTTCAAACTGTTCAAAAGATCCCTGGACGGGTCTTTATCAAACTACTAGTACCTGAAACTTTATAATTATACTCGTAATCTTCCTTTAATAGTCTACATCAATGGTAGGCATCTTGAATTTTAGTCCCGTAAGGGCAATGTTAAATTCTGGCGGAACATACCTTCACTTTGGCGTGTGTAGTGGCGTTAATTACCAAAGTATCAATGTAAAACTTTGGAAGTACATTGATGAGATGTGGCTCAAGGGCATGACCTTTTCAATATGTTCAAAAATTTTTATTTAATATAAAAACAAAAATCCAGGAATATTTTACAAAATAAATCATTATTATTTTTTTATTGAGAGCGAAAATAAGAAGTTCTATAAGGTGGTGCCCTGGAGGACTGTAATACCTTTAATTTAATACCTCTTCCGTTAATTTATGACAATAGGTCAAGGAGATATAGGTGCCAGAATTTAACATTGTTCTCACGGGACTAAAATCCAAGATGGCTACCACTGATGCAGACTCTTAACTGATCCTCGGCTAAAAGCCAAGACTCTTTCACCCAACATCACTTCTGCAAATAAATCTATTTCGTACCAGATTGTACTCTTAGGAAATCCTGAAACACCCGGCTGGAAGATCTAGCTATATTGCCAATATCAGAGCTTAACATCGAACGCGACCCTTTCAATAAAAGAGTAGCAAAGCGTCCACTTCACAGGACTTGTATTGCGAGAAAACTAATTTAAATTGAAAATCTACTCGTTAGCATTCTTTGCGAATAATAGAAATTCAAGTATTCCCAATATTACATGAATCTTTATTAATCCTTTATACACTTAACATATATAACCGATTCGTATTTCAAGTAATATAGACGCCATACTACTACTACATTATATAACTGTTTTGGAATTAACTAAAAATTAACATAAATAGTTTATATTTACTTATAAATGGTTACCATTTTCAATTCTATGTCTTTAAGAGTAGTTTGCTTGTTTCCTGTGAAACCTAACTGCATGCCGATGAAGTAAACACCTAAGTAAAATTTTAAAGTTTAGAATAAAACACATTTATTTTTCTCGAATATTTTGCGCTTATCAAAACACGAGCAGCTTAATCCAATACTTCTCAGTTCGTAGTTTTTGTGTAAATACTTGCTTTTAATTGGTTCTATGTAAACATTATTCCACAGTCTGCATGAGTAAACATGGGGAAATCATGTTCATATTCTTAATATACTGTCAATTCAATAACATATATTCAATATTATTGAATAATACAGTCAGATATACGGAAGAGGATAGATTTCTGTATTTTCTTTCTGTGAGAAATAGGCTAGATGGATATGTTTCAAGGGAATGTTTTCAATTCCTCTAAACAGCTGTGCTAATAACCATATGACGTCACTAACCAAATGACGTAACTGTTTTATATTGCCAACATCCCCCCTCTCAGAGCTAAGACATATACGTGTCAATATTGTTTGTTTTTATTTTATAATATATAGTATAATAATATATTTATCTTCTTATTCCAAATTTTAAATTTAGATATGATATATTTAACATGTATTCAGTAACACGAGAAAATTTTATACCTACGTAAACTATTTTTTTTCCTCGTTAGTGTAAAAATATTGATATCAGTATTTGAGAAATACCGTGACGAACATAAAATTTCAAACCTTTACTCAATCCTACGAGCTCTTACAGCCTATAAAATAATCCCTCTCAAAAATCATTTATTACTCGTTAGTCTAAAAAAATAGTAAATTAATATATTTTTCTATAAATTAGGAGTAAATTGGTATTCATGGAATGTGGTTGGAGAACAATCGATTTATTGTCATACTAATTGTGTTTTATTAAAATAGGTTTACTTATTGTAAATTAAATTGGTCCTATAATTAGGCCTACTTTTAAATAATAGTTTATGTACCTTAGCAGAAGTCCTTCACTATACTACTAACAATGAGTTATACTATTACTTAGATTTAATTTTAAATATTTATAATGTACAGTATTTTGAAATATCCTTGGTATTCATTATGAAGTAGCTTTAATACCAATCACGTCAGTTTGTTTTTAGTCTAAACAAATTGAAAACAATTTCAAAACGCTTTACAATAAGGATATCACTATTAAAACTATTTACCTTGCAATACAACTAATTAAGCTGATGACTAAAAATAGTAAATATATAAATATCATAAAATTATTTAGATCATGTTTTAGTAAATAACATTACAAAGTTGTCCATGTAAAATAACAAAATATATTCTAAAGTGATTTCAATAAAAGCAAAGTTATAATACGATTAACTTTTCTAAGCCCCAAACCGAGGTTGAATATATTGAATAAGTTTCTAGGTATTCACTCATGAGTTTTCAACACGTCATAATGTATGTTCTAGATCCGGTTTATAAATTTTAAAATATGAATACTTCGAATGCGTAAACAAAGTAAACGTATTTCAACCGGAAAATACGATAATCTATTGAATCTGATCCATCACTGATATATTTTACGTTGAATTGACTTCTAAGAAAGGGGCTTTGTTGTTAATAAGGTGGGAATTAAATGTTTAAACACATTCTTCGTGTTTTTCATCGACCTTTGGCAATATCGAAACAATATCTTCCGCTTGTAACACATAAAAAGGCAGGATATATTAAACGCACGTTGCCAATGAAAATTCTCTTGTAGATATGTTTACTTATTTACTCAACAAATTGTTAATAATAGATAGAATTTTTAACTGTTCATCTCTTCGGCTGTAAATAATTTTCATAGAGAACAGAATACTATAGTATAAGAAATAATACAGATAAAAATCATTATTCCATTTTATATCATCAATAAAATATTTCTATATCAGTGTTTAGATACAACTCTAAAAATATAAATAATTTATAAAACATTAGAACATAAAATTTACAAATGATGTTTTGAAAAAATGTGCTATTACGCACAAACGATTTTCTTCGTAGTCTTCTAAAACGGTAGCAGTATTGTACAAATGTACATTATTTACGCCATCGTAGTTTTTAGTAGTACGGTATGTTTAACGTATCATTATGCGTAATTGTATTTGCATCATTATGTTAACTGTTAGAACATTTTCATTATTTAGTTAGTTTTTACCATAGTTAATTTATTATATTAATTTGAAACAAACAGTATTTAGAGAATGTTCTTAAAGTAGTAACACACAAACTTGGTAAAGGTATTTTATGATGCATATAAGACAATACATACACCTACTATAACACGATAAATCAACTTTCTTAACAAAAACTTACACGTGTGTGTGGCAGTTGAGTTTCCCAGCCACTATTTTGTGTGTTGTGTTTTTTAAAAAGTCATTTGTGTGCGTCAAGTCCCAACGTGTATTGTGAAGCATAACCAGTATAAAAGTACTCTATCAAAGCGTTATTAAAAGTAAAATAAAAATCAATAATTGCAAAATTATTTACAAATAAAATTTTCTAAACATTTACATACACATAACACTACACAGATTTTCTTCTAGCTAGTAACAGATACGATTCACTATTTTTAAAATGTACATTATATTATAACTATCAATAAATCTGTCGAACATTTTATCTGAGTTTTAATTTTTGTATAAAGCGTTTTAGGCGCTCGCCACAGCCTTAATAAGCGACATCTGATTATTATTTCTGTGTTAAATTAATTTTATTAATTCCTGTTATAGTATAATTTTCAAACATGTGCAATTCTTATGAGTATTCTTCGAAAATTTAAATTTCATCGTTCTCAACTTACAATTTCCTCAAAATGGTTGATGATTATTTGAGCGGTAGGGTGTAGGTGGGGTGAGAAACGTCGCTGTAAATCACACTTGAAGGGTGCTCAAATACGGCTCACGAGCTCTTTTAGACTAATACCGATCAAGTAGTGACTTATTTATGATTACAGATGCTCAGGCCTTGATCATTGTTCATGCGTTATTTACCAAGTAGGCATAGACCACATTCATAAACACAATATATGATGAAATTCTCATGAAATTGAGAAATATTTTAATGAGAATAGAACACAATATTATATTCTAATTTCTGAAGAAAAATATTACTAATCCATATATTGAATATATTACATTACGCCGTTTCATAAAAGAATTCTATACGAAATCAACTCTGACTAAAAAGCGGTCAGGAGTGAAGATACGGTCAATTACTTTTTAGGATCGAATAAAAATTAAGTGTAAAGGGTCAAAACGGATGAGTGGTTTTCATTGGCTCATACGTCCGCCTCGTCAAACCATCGCAAACCATGTGCTCTATCATTCTATTGGATTTGCATCCAAATATTTAGTTATTATTGACTAACCAATAAAAGCAGATTTGTATTCTCGTATATTAAATATATTACACAACAATATATTCTCAATTTCAATTTATAATTTATCACATAACATGATTGTTGAAAGAAATAATTTTATTACCTAGAAAAGTACACAGCACAATATCATGACGTTAAAACCTGGGTCTCATTATATATACAGTACAATCACTGTAACGTTAATCTAAAAATTGTGAATAATTTATTTCATAATAATTATTATAGCCATAATCACCATCATCATTACCACAATCATCTATAGATATAAGTTACTAAACATTAAGATATTTATAAATATTTAGATAAAAATAATTATATACATAGAGTGACAAAAGTCTTAGGATGACTTTATAACTTTAAAACGAAAAGAGATGGCACAACCAATTTTCACAATCACAATCATTGCTGGTAATAGTACTGTAGTTACTTTAATTGTTTATGTGAAAATTGGATGTCACTTATGGTCCATGGAGAGTAGATTGAGAGTCTCAAAGGTAAACATAGGTTGTTACAGTAAGTAATCATATTAAAAGTATTGTTGAAATAAAAAATGCTGTAAAACCAACTTAAAACAAGGTAAATGCAAATAAATTGGTGGTGGTTTGAAAATGGAAAGCTATAAACTTAAAACCACCGCCATTTTGTTTTTGATCGACCTTTTGAGATCCGGTTTAGGCGTTGTATTGCAATTAAATAGACCTACAATTTGACTTATGCTGCAACTTAAGAATTTCCTCTAACTCCAAATAGTTCTATGAATCTTAAAATAATATATCATATATATTGTAAGTCTTTTAATTAGAATAAAACACCTAAAACCGGATCTCAAAAGGTCAATCCAAAACAAAATGGCGGCGATTTGAAGTCCATAGCTTTCCATTTTCAAGCCAATGCCATTTTGTTTTGCATTACCCTTTTAAGGTTGGTTTTGTTTTTAACTCAACGAGCCATTTAATTTTATGTACTTATCAATCTGTGTTTACTCCACACTTATTTATTCCACATAGGCCTATAGGTGACATACGATCACCTTGTACACAAGAAGGGAACTTAGTTTACGCTATTGAAACGTTGGTATGTATTTATTATACTATGCTTGAGGGATAGGTGGAAGGTTAGAGGGTGGTAAACGTTATTGAAACAGTGATATGTATTTTTGTTAATTTATTTGCTATTTATTTATTCTATTTATACAGTTTGTGAATTTTATGATCATAAACGTGTTAGATAATACTACAATTTGTGTTGCTTGTTGTTTGGATGTATGTTTTTAATTCATTAAAGACTAATGCTAATTAAAGATTCCTCAATATACAATTTTTTAAATAAAAAACAATTCATCGTAATTTGTAATTTACTAAACCCTCAAAAGTTCATTTCAAATGTACTTATAAAAAATCAAAATCATCATTTTTCATTTTTAAGAAAAAATTAATTTAAAATAATGAATGAATGATTCATATAAACGACTATAGAAAATTATCTATTAAAAACTTGTTATAGTGTAGCCAGTCACGCATTTTTGTAACACTCTGCATTAAGCAGGTGAAATGTAGCTCCAACAATCTCTGGGTGGAGATTACTATATGTGATAAATTGCACATATGATACAGAAAGACAAGGAATCGTTTAACAGCAGGTATTGTAAAAGTTACACTTACTAAATTAATTAATTACCAATCCCACAGCTGACACGTATTACATTATTATTACAAGTTGTCTCAAGCACATTGCTGCTCACACGTTGACTTGTTTCATGAGAATTGGCAACATTTTAATCGCAGGGCACATGAGCTGGAGGTGAGAGACGTGGGAGGCCGCTAAGTGGACGGAGGTAGACCCTATTTGAGAGGGCGACTCAAGATGCACAAGTGCACAGATTGGGACATTATTCATTCTCACGACCTGTCTCTAAAGAATTCGTTATACATAACTAAGAAAATACAAATAAATTAAGAGAAGCGTGTCGTTCCTTATTTCCTTATTTTTATAAAATACAAGGTGTTATTACAACGACACTTTGAAAAAAATGTATTAACTTCCGTTTGGGAAAATATCTTAGATCACGAATAATATGTATAAAGGAAATGTTTTCTGTTCCTCTAAATAGCTGTTCTTGTAACCAAATGACGTACTTTCATTTCATAATTTGGTCTGATGTGTACCAATACCATCCCTCAGAGTGAAAACATGTCCATTGAAGCAATGTGTGTAGAGTGAAACATGTCCATTGAAGCAATGTGTGTAGAGTGAAACATGTCCATTGAAGCAATGTGTGTAGAGTGAAAACATGTCCATTGAAGCAATGTGTGTAGAGTGAAAACATGTCCATTGAAGCAATGTGTGTAGAGTGAAAACATGTCCATTGAAAGAAGCAATGTGTGTAGAGTGAAAACATGTCCATTGAAGCAATGTGTGAAGCAATGCAACGCGCATTAAGCGCGATAGTTTCGCGCGTCGCTAGGAAAACAATTGTATTTTGTGAAAGATTTATTTAATTATGAATATAGTAATGCACGGTTGTGTTTAAATACATTCTCAAACAAAATATGCCCTCCTATAGGTATTGTTATTTTCTGAGTAATCTCAGCTAGTGTTTGGTAGTGTAGTGCAGATGACAACACCGACGTTCTTCAAAATCGTAGGGGGAGTTCTCAGGCTAAACTCTCAATTATATCTAAGCTAATTTTATTTATAGTATACTATGGTGCATTTTCTAACTGAAAGTGAAATAAAATGATAAAATAAAGCATAAAAAATATTATTAAAGTTAATATTTTTTAGTTTAAATACTCATAGAAAAATATTTTGACAATTAGCTAACTTTTAGACACGAACATACCACTGAAATTGGCCGAACGATTTTTCTCCTCAATTTTAAATTTATTTGACAAATGTTCAACTTTTTCTAGACATTAATCTTTTATTTCATCATAAATTTTACAATAATATATTCAGGAATAGTACAAATATATACACATAAAATAACTAATTAAGTCAATGATAATTACACATTTAAAGCAATGAAATAAGTAGGAAACCTTGAGTTGGGGTTCCAGCACTTTTTCAAACAACGGTTTGCGGATTATTAAGATACACAAGGCAATAAAAGAAATTTAACAATAAGCTACAAGAATTTATTATTTTCAACGGTCCTAACTCTATCATCATTTCCCAAAACTATAGTATACATAGATAATTCAAATTTGATTTTTCCTCTTAATAGTTTACTAAACAACCCTACGTTACGTTGTACTGTATGTCTTCCACACAAATGCCTCCAACCGTGATTCGACATCACCTATACATGACTGAGTCAAATATATAACCAACATTTACTATGACTGTGGTTTCTGTTGCAATTAAAGACAGCGAGATGCCGTGGTGTGGATGTATGAATGAATGTGACAAAAGCTAACAAGAGGTGACTGCTCAAGATCTGACAGGAGAGGGTCACTGGTTTCGAAAGAGGTTGGTTTAAAATCCTGGACCACCTCGAAAGCAGGCTATACTCAATTATTTTACCTCAAGCTCTTTCAACATTAGGATATCGTTATAAGAATTCCATCACTAAACTATGTCTCAAAAGCTTGATACTACTTGTAAAATTAACAGCTTTAATAACCCGTTGTAACATCTGCTTCATACAGTTCTTCTCCAACATCAAAGTCCACAATCACTACTTCCACTGAGTATTGAAAATTTGGATTCCCTTGTATCATCAGTACGTACTCCGTATCATCAAGTACGGATAGCTTCCATCAGAAAGTTTAATTGTAGTCGAGGGATGTTAGTCAACTTAACTAATTAATTATTAATTAATAAATTGAGAACCATGAATGCGGGTGACCGGCGGAAGGGTTATGACATCGGAACTGTTGTAGTTTCTGGAGTAATATCATCTGTAGATTCATACGACTCCACGCCAAACTAAATTAATTAAAATCTGGTCAGGTATTCCGTGCTATATGTATGGTAAGAATATACCTAATTTAGATGGAAATTCTATAAAAAATAGTGTACTTTGAGGGCCAATGGAAAAACAGAATATAAAAAATAAAATAATAAAATAATATGGATGGCGTGTTCGGACGAACCTCATGTTTTTCCTTGATAGTAAATGTCAATATTAACTACAATTTAATATATACTATAAAATAAATGTTGCTGGGTCCTTTTAACTGTACCATAATTGGGATCTCATAAACTATACATCTGGCAGTAAACATTAAACGGAAGGATATTCTTTTGTTTTAAGAGGATCAAATATTTAATTAATATTTTTGTCGATGTTTAGATGCAACATCCATGTAAATTAAGTATGCTTTGTCATTGCTAGTAATAAATTGCTTTTAAGCTGTTTTTATTTTGATTTTAAATGTAGCTTGAATTTAAATGATTTTTAAATAAAATTATTTTAGGTCTGTTAACCGCGTACATGTATATCGAAACCATATACAGTATATCGAAAGTTTGAAACTCATTAAATTTTCCTATGTTATCCTTATGAGGAAAACCCTGTATGTTTTTCTTACATAAGAAACTCATTTAGTCCATGATTATTTGTATTCAGCCGCACTAGCCGATGACACCGATCAATATCTTCAATTTAAATGGGAATTCACATAATCTTCAACAATTAACATCGGTGGCAAATCTATCAACATAGTTTTAGTCCAGTAACTAACTAACCTGAGCTAATACACAGAGTAACAGCTGAATAACACTTGTGGAGGCGTCTGCTCATTTACACTTGTGTGTATTGTTCACACAGAAAAATGGTGGTTATTCGTAAAAAAAATGATTTAATGTTTTTATCCTATTCAAACCCCAATAAGTATTCCTAATTTAATTTCAGATGTTTAGTTAAAAAGATCTTAATTGTAAAACAACCTACAGTAGATGACAGTAAAAACACCCTCTACGTATTTTATTACACATTCAAAACAATATTCTATCACAAATCGATTATTCAGGATATTTAGCTTACAGAGACGCATTTTACGACACAAAAACTACAAAGCTGTTATAATTTCAGAGACACGGATGTTGTTTTGTCAAATTGAATAGTTTTATAATGAATTCAGCAAAATAATATTAAAATCTGTTATTCTTCCTTCTGTAAAAATAGAAGTAATTACAAGTGTATTTTACAACGACGAAGCATTATTAAATAGTTAATCATTATTTTATTTCAAAATCTCCTTATAAAAGTTATCAGACAAAACTACCATTGAACTTTAAAAATAATATTTCACCATATATTTCAT
Organism: Nephotettix cincticeps; assembly: GCA_023375725.1. Classification (NCBI taxonomy): domain Eukaryota; kingdom Metazoa; phylum Arthropoda; class Insecta; order Hemiptera; family Cicadellidae; genus Nephotettix; species Nephotettix cincticeps. The sequence continues at coordinate 29,698,973 of CM041788.1, read as the reverse complement.
AATATATTTTTAGTAATTCAGAAATACCAATATTTAAAAAATATGAATATGTACATAACTTTAGCAATACTTAAAAAAACCTATACGTTTTGAGATTAAAGAAATATTCTAAAAGAAGTAATGTAGTGTTCAGCATGGTAATCCGAAATATAGCGATATGATTTATTTGGAATAGTTGATATCCAAAAAGGGATGATCACGCTTGGAAGTTCCAGGTAAAATAAAAATAATAGTCAATAACAGTAAACTGTAAAAACAGTACACAGTAAAAATAGTAAAAAATATCATGTTTATAAGTAAAAGCAAAACAAGAACTAGTAAAACAATATAAGAATTATAAGATAGACTTCAAACATTAGGTCTTAAAATATTTACATGGTTTTACTATTATTGACTGACAGTGTTTAACAAAGACATAATTCAATGCATTTAATAATGAGAGAAGCTAACTTTATAGAACAAAATTAGTTTAAATTTTTAGGGAATATAAATAAAAATATTTGTGTTTTAATTTTAAGTATTGAAAGATTTTGTAAATGTTACATTTACATCTACATCATTTACAATAAAAAGTTATGTCAACTTCCATTTCCGGTAGGGTAATAAGTTGGGTGATTTCGTGGAGCCATCGGAGAACAGTTTGAAGTCAGTATGGATATCAGAACACGCAAACCTCAAAGAGATTACAAAGTAAACGCCCCCAGGAAACTTCCACCGCCTTCTGTATCGAGGATGTTTTGCTTACGGTTATTCTTACAAAATGTTTACTCTCTTCATGTTTTCGTACTTTAAGTGACAGATTGTGAATCGATGCACACATTGACATTAGACATTCTAATGTCTCAATCTTAAAAATAAGTGTTAAATAAATAATAATAAATGAATAATGTATAACGTAAATTCATTAAGATACTTATTTAAAGCCCCGATCTGGCTAGAATTTTCAATACCGATAGAAAACGTCTTTAAAGTAACATAAAAATTAAAGAATGTTTTCCCATCACCTTTAACTGGCTCAAAATTAGTTTCAGATTTTCAAACTAGCTATTTATTCTACGAACACAATTTCCTTATAATCAGTTCAGATTCACACAAAGTTCTATAAATATCTAACGATAATCAACCAGAAGCATAGTACTGTAGTTCTGCAGCACAATACACAATACATAAACGCTAGTTGGGTGACTAAACAAAATGAACGTTAAGACTATCTACGAAGGAAAATAAATAAACGTCATGTTTATTTATTTCCCTTTAGAGGTTTAGAAGGTTTAGAGTAAAAATTAACTAAATAATATATTCATGTTTAGTTTTAGTTTTAAGTGTTTATGGCTATATGGCAAGCAATAGAGAGAACTTGATATATAACTATCAAGTTAAACACTTTTCCTCTTTGATTCAACTCTCAACCCCTTCATTAATAATTAATTTAATTGTTTAAATAAAAAATACACTAAGTAAAATTAATTAAGAGAAATAACAATAATGGTTTGATTATCACTGTACACCGCAATCAGAACATTCAAGGTTCATAACCCATATTTGCATTTATATTGTAATTTTATCAACTTAAAAATGATTACTTTCAATAAAGTCAACCTAGTTTTAGTGTATAGCATTTACGACAGCAAATAATTTTGAAACTTGTTTCCCAACCTGAATGTCGTGCCGCTTTTGGTTTTTAATTTTGTACGTCATGAGTAAAGTAAACCAAGTATGAGGAAAGTTGAAAACCAGGTACGATTACCCATTTATCCTAACCAGAGTGGGATCATGTATTGCAAAGACATTATGGGTGATGATTTTTATTTTTTTAATACAAAAAAATACCCTCCCATGCCCCAAGAAAACTTAGTAAAACATTTTAGGATTTTATTCCGTTTGAAATCACCCTTATACCTACTTACCAAGGTAAAATAATTTTACCTTGGTAAGACTCTCTTTGAAAGTAATTATTACTTTCAAAGAGAATGTGACCACAAATAGTTCACTTCATAATGAAACACAATATTCACGTAGGGTTAGCCCTTGTTATCACCCACATTTAATGAGACGATTGTGAAGTGAAATGTATGAGGGTCTTCCGCATCTACGTGCTCAGTTTAGTCACGTAGGCTTTGCCTTGTTCTGAGTATACGTGACACATCTTACGCATCTTAATGGGCAGTTCATATTACGTGACAAGATCGAGCCGAAGCGTATTTGTAAACTCTACAACTACCTAAATCATCTTCTAATTTAAATTCTATAAATTTATGTTAAATAATCTTTGTACCGGAATCTTTTACTACGTGACATAGACCTAAGTTAAATAAATTTATTCGCTAAGAAAAGATATGTTTAACACTATAATTAAATCACTAAAAAAATTCTGAGGGACTTAGTAATAACAAACAAAACTTAACGGTTAGTTATACCGTATGGTTGTAAGGACAGATGTTTAGAGGAACCGAAAACTTTCAATTTTTATTTATCCTTATGTATAAGGGAGAAATATTATTTTTTCTTTAAGCATGCAATTGTTACTCTATGGTAATCTTTTGGTAACAAAAATTTTTACGTGATGTCTGTCCGTACCGTGTGTGTGTGTGTGTGTATATGTGTAAGACAGTAGTTTGGTTTTAGATGAATTCATGATTAAACACGGTATCTCCTTTTTTTTCATTTTTTTGAATTTTTAATTTTTAAGGGTAATAAAAAAAAACGTGATAAATCTCAAAACGGCTTAACGATTTTTTTATTTTAAATTTGACAGTTTATAGTGTACAGAGTTAAATAATGAACAGATATCTGTTAAAAATGACTTCAAAGTTTCTTTTAAATCCTAAGTAAAATCAAATTTTTAAAATTTTGAAAACATTAAAAGAAAGTATTTGACTGACCATTAAATCCAGCTTAAATATTAAACAAATTAGTATTTAATTATTTGTCTAACTAGGTTAGAGAAAAGTTTAATTTACTGTCCCATAGCAGACTGTCTGAAAGCGAATGTTATTCTTATAAATAAAAAAAAAATAATTCTTCCTATTTAGTTCATAAATGTATGAAGTATTATTACCAAAACAGCTAAAAAAATTGTTTGCTTTTTACAATTTAACAATTAATTTAATTTGTCTCTTGTGTTTTTATTTTTAGAAATATGATTATAACAATAAATTATTATGATATTTAGATTAACTTTGTAAACATGATAGTTTTATACAGATTGTTTTTTTTTAGATTAAGGGAAAGTATTTTTATGATATTATAAATATCCATGGTCTAAGCTATTTCCCAAAGGGAAGTAAATATATTATCTTTTTCTTTAAGCATATGATGCAATTGGAAACTTACTCTACGGTAAGTGTTTATGGTAATCTCTTTGGTAAAGGCAAAAATTACCGAGGTAAAAGAAAAGGATATGAACAGTACACAAGTAAATGGCATGCATAAACACTACTATGACCAAATGAAACGAAAGTACATCATTTGGTTACAAGAACAGCTGTTTAGATGAACCGGAAACATTCCCTTTAAACATGATTAAACCTATTTCTCACAGGGAAGTAAATACAAAAATTCTGTGTATGGTTCCCGGCTTTAAAAACAATTTGATTTTAGAATCTTCAACTCAGAATAGACTATCCCTACATCGTAATTTATTTAATGTAACCAGGGGAAGATCAGTGTTGTTTCTGAACCTGGTGTCAAGAGTTTGGCTGTCACATCCTAAGTAACGAAGTCAATATTATTATGTAAAATATATGCAGACAGAACGAAATGCTGATAAGTGTTTTTCTCATCGTACCTAAGACCTACGATATAAGGTAATAGCTTCTTCCCTATGGGAAATTCGCTAAAAAATAAGCTGAAGAGTCGTGTAAAATGTAAATAAAAGCAGGGTGTTAGAGACCGCGGCTGTTAGATGCTGCGAGAGCTAATTTCCTCGAGTCAGAGCCTGTTCCATCATCCCACCGCAGACGCTCGGTTTGTACATTTGCATTCTCACTGAAACTCATAGCGGAAATTGTCATTTTTATGGTTTGTCTCTTGTGTTTCATCCAGTTTTCGGATAAACAGTTTCATTATGGTTTTATTTCACTGTGGACAAATTGAATTTTCTTTATAGAATAGCCCCTCTTTTAAAAATTCATGGGATATTCTGAGGGAGTTTTCATTATGTTTGTATAAGCTGAGTGTAGACATGATGCTTTGAATGTATAAAATTTATATTGACATTATAGACTGCCATCGATGATCTATTTATATACTGTAGGTGGTATACTGAAGTTTATGAATGGGGCACCCTATTTAAAACATTAACAACATGCATATAATAAATTTTAATAATTTTACGATACCTCACGTTTTTGCTCACGCAGTTCAAGTCTTATAAATACCACCTGGTAATTTAAAATAAAATACACAATGTCAAATAGTCAGCCTAAAATATTGTATTTACTCCCCTTTGGGAAATAGCTTAGATCATGGATATGTCTAAAATAATTTTTTCAGTTCCTCTAAACAGTTTTCCTTAATACCATATGACGTCACTAAACATAAAACGTTACCGTTTCAAATTTTGGTCCGACAGATTGATAATACGTCCCCCCCCAGGAGCTAAGACATATTCATGTCTAAGATTTTACAGAGAAGTATCATGAAATTGCTCTGTCAAGTCAATCTGGAAAAGGTTGTTAAAACAACTTAAAGTTGTTTACACTGTTTTCTGTTTTTTTCCATGGAACGAAAGTATTTTATATTTAAAGCCAACCTCTTTTAAAAATCTGTTTTCTTACAAAAAATATATGTAATTAACAATATAATTTAATCGTAACATTGGTCTACTGAGAATGAGGTCCCGAAGTCGGAGGACAGTGTTGATAAGGATTAAACTACACACCGGATCAAGTAAAATTTATTCTAATCATTCAGAATCAGAACAATTTATTGTCCTTGAGCATTGCAATTATGAAATAGACAAAGTCAATGTTTAAATTATAATGGTTTCCAAATCATGAAATTCTCTAAGTTAATAGTAGGGGTTTATTACACAGCCAATCATATAACCTAACTTTCATGCAATCATGTAACGTATTAAACAACCTAAGACTAACAATATCAAAGCTACTTTGATATTTACTTAACCTGATAACTCTAGCAAAGATTTTTCCTGGTATTGTGTCCATGAAAGTCTGACCTAAAAACTAAAGAACCTACCCTATAATCCTTTTAACAAGTACTAAACAAACAAACATATACATACAGGTTTATCACAGTCAAAATTTTACTTCTACTAAACAAGGGTTTGCAATGCTCTATAAAAGATGCCTTATTAATTATTCTAACGGTCTTTTGAATTATTAAAACTTTACATGGCAACTATTTCCCCAGAGAATTAAGCCATAATTTAACAAAAATGCAAAATAAGCTATTCTAACATAAGAATCAGGTGCAATACTTATCAAGGACATAAGCAGGAAAATTACTCTAGACAATTTTAAACAAACCGTCTCAATGTGAGCCTCCCAAGACAGGTTGCTGTCAACTACAATTCCGAGGATTTTAACGCTGCTTTGGTTGTTTCGGTAATTAGTTTTGAGAGTACAGGAGAAGGCTATTTGAACTAAACCACATTTTGGGTCTATTTAAAGTTTGTTCTATTTTTAATCTTAAAATTTGTATCATCAGAAAATATAACAGCGGATGACACAATAATATTAAAGGCTAAGTCATTTATAACGAAGATGGACCAAGCAATAAAAATGCAAAAATACGTTAAAATGGCACTAAGTAATGGGCCAATCACTGATCCTCGTGGCACTCCGGATTTAACCTCCAAGAAATACAACACATTACCACCTGCATCAACATATTGGGTTCTCCTCACTCAGGTATGATTCCAAAAAAATTAAGATGAATACCACAGACAAAACGAAAAAATACCCCCGTCGCAGCAGACCTGCGTACTCAGCGAATTTCCAAATCAATAATATATGACAAGTTTTAAAAAAATCTGTCCATAAACATGAGAATTATTTGCCTATTCTCCATAAGATTAACATGGCAAAGAGTGTGCAGGTTTGCTGCTGTGAGGAACACTGAAATTAGGCATTTCTACCATAAATAATTTTTTTCTTAACATTTATACCAACTTTCATCAACATCTGTCCATAAATAAAGGAGTTTGCCTATTCCCTATATGATTATTATGGGAAAAGAGTATGCAGGTTTGCTGCCATGATAAACACATAAACTATGATTTTTAAGCATAAATGGATAACCACATGAAGCTAAATATCAAGTTTTATCCAAAAATATTCATTAATATGGGAAATATTAATTTTTCCCTATCCTCCATAAGATTAACATTGGAGCCCCACAATACAATGTACTGTGTTTAGATTTTTTAATATCTCGGTAACCGTTGGAGATAGAGAAAAACTTTAAGGAATTTAATTGTGTAGTTTTTTAAGCTGATTCTAATGGTGAAATATAAAATTAGAAATTTTAAAAAATTACATGTGAAAAACGCAAAAAAACCCATTTTGGGGTACAAAACCCCCCCAAACTACCCGTTCCCATTGACCGATATGTCTGGTTTACGAACTCGTCCGAGCACTTGTAGGAATACACGTCTCTACCAAATTTGGTCTTTATTGGGCCATTTTTACGAGAGTTATCGTGTTCACAGACACATATATATATATATTTTAACGACTATTGTTTTTGGACTCTGGGCACCTAAAGAAGAAAAAATAACATGGTCCCGGGCTTAAGTCTCACCATGAGACCTACGGTAATAGCTTATTCCCTATGGGAAATTCTTTAACAAAATAAAATTTTGTGGTCAAAAGTGTTAATTCACAATATTTTAGTGGTTGAGCTACACATCTCCTATAAACCTCCTATAAACCTATAAACTTTACAAACAAACCTTTAACCTTTAAGTTAATAGCTTCCCGAGATAGTACATAGAGGTAGGTCTGGTCTAATCGTGTTATGCTTATTCAAGTAGTTGTGGAAACGGACTCGTATATGGGACTGAATACCGAACTCCAAACACTTCGGAACAATCAAGTACTTGTGTTACAAACAACAGTCGATACACCTTGATGGGTTGATCCATCTGATATCAAGGACTGAGAGCAACCTACAGCTTTAGATTCATCTTACTGGGAAGTTAAATACATAAAATGTTTAACGTCATCGACAGTAATTGTCGAATATAATACTTTCTTTTCTTTATTTTAAATGTGTGTCGATGAATGTTAGGGATGCGGGAGTAACCGTCTAGCCGGATATATTTTCTTTCAAATATTTATAATGAAAGCTAATTGTAGTTATTTCCTCCATCTAGTCAGTCTAGTTTAACACTCATGCAATCATTAACCCTCCGAGTGACGATCGACATGGCTCTATCGATGGCAGTGAAAAGTTATTATTAGCATCTATTTATCGCGATGGAATTCGGCAATACTTGGTCAACGATTACCGTCTGGGTGCTGCCATCTGCGAGCTAATGCATGGACTAATGCCTCGTGAAGTTCGCTGTCGTGCCGCTAGAGTATGCTTTTTATAGCCAAATAAGCACTTTCTTAGTCGGTGCTCTTTTGATGTAGTGGTTTGGCTTGTTGAATCACATCGGAAGGACGAGGGTTCGAATCGCAACCATGAGAAATCGCAATTTGACTTTCAAATGTGTAGTACAGTGGTGGGAGAGCGCACCTTAAACGATAACCCGATTGGGTGGAAGTTATCGGCATTTGTAGGCATAATTGAGATTGCATTGGACACCTGATTTGCTTATTTTATGGCTCTATGGTTAAGGAGGGGCGTGTTTTGTGTGTTTTGTTTATACTTACTATTTTAAAGGGAGTTGCAAAATCAATGAAAAAATTGATAATATCAATTTAAGTTCAAAAACTCCGCCACTCTGATGGTTAAGGAAGACTTAAGAATCGAAGTATTTTACTTGGTAACTACAGTCAATCAAAGTTGTTGTTATTTCCAGGGGAAAATATCATCACAAACAAAACAGATCTTATCTGCCAATTTCACTCTTTCCCAGTCAGTCTTACTTCAGTCTTTTTTAAAACGAAATACGGCGTAGATTTTATAAAAGTTACTTCGTTTAAAAGTATTTTGTTTGAAAGTAAAGTTTTTGTTCTCATAAAAAATGTTGCATACCAAAAAATATTCTATGTAAACAAAGTGGGTCGAAGGTGGAAGATATCGGAAGTAGTAGATACATGTTTTGTTAGAGAGCAAACACTAAGCAGAAAGTAAGGCGACATTATGTCAGCTCCTTTTCTATTAAAGTTTCCCAAACTCACAAATATTCATCTATGAAGGGTTCGCCGTTTTTCTTTATCCAATTGTGTTAAATTAAATTCAAACAAAAAATCTCTAAATAAAAGTAAAATCTTACATCTCACTAAATTTTACCGTGATTGTTTTTTCTTCAATTGTTATGCTTGATAATGAAGAAGTGGGATGAGTTAGAATAGCTATTAAAGATAAAAAGTAAAAAATAAGTCGAAACCTTAAATCGGCCAAAATTGTTTTGTGTTTTTAAGCTTCCACTATATTGTTGTTTTTAGAATTACCTCTTTTCAATGACATGTATTACATAATACAAAAAATTATTCAGAGTCACTGAAAAATAACAATTATGTAACATATGTAACCTTATTTCAGATATATTTTTGGAGATTTCAAACAACCGCCATTTTGTTTTTGTTCATCCTCTTGAAATCCAGTTGCAGTATTTGTATTCCAATTACATATACCTACAATGTGATACCAAAATTGATTTATTCTGTAACTTATAAATGCATCCAATCCACAATTGATTTACCTATAAGGAGTTCCAGAGTTATTTAGTTTTTTGGTGATTTTCCATAATTTTTGTATTTCAAAGTTTGAAGGACATAACTCAGGAATCGTTACACTTAAAACTACACAGTGTTTATGGCATAATAATAGTGCACATTAGAGAGTTTCACTACAATATCTTTACAAGACAAATTAAAATTGAAAACTTTGAATTTTTGTGTTTTTAAATCTTTAATTGTTTAAAAATTGTAAAAATAGTAGTCCTTAAAATATTTATACAGGGTTTTCATTTAAGTCATACGAAATCCGTCCACGGATAAGCGAGAGATAATGTAGTTTTAATGTTAGCTTACAGAGCCTGACTGCTACCGCCGCGCGGCGTTGCGCATAAAAAGTGCATTTTCTCGCTTATCCGAAGACAGATTTCGTTCAACAAAATGTCATTTGATTTTAAATTAAAATTACAATCTTTTTGTATCTTGTAAAAATTTAATAAAGTTAATGTTTTGTTTGCTATTGAAATTAAAAGTGTGCAAAGTTTGATTTCTGCATCTTAAATGTCTCTTGAGATGTAATGATTTTTGTAACAAATACAAAATGACGGCTAGTGGCTAAACGAAGGATTTTTCGACAGATGTTTATAGGACAATTTTCGTTTATTTTGATGAGTACTATCATCCCTTGAAGTTGTCCCCAACTTTAAACATCTTGTATTTAATGAAAACATACAATTATTGGACATTGTTAATAAACCATTATTCAAAATAAAATAAATTTCAAGTTTCTATGTAGTCTGGTTCCAGAGATATGTGGGATGAAATTAACATTACCGTTAAATGGTCTCGGGGTGTCACTGATTTTATTAACTAATTAACTGATTAGATTTAGCATATATGTTTTAATACATTGTTTAATTTAAAGGTAAATAAATACCATGTTAACGGCCAATACAAATGCCTAGGTGAATGCCTGACTTAAACCATTACATTATGAAACATGAACCAATTATCCAATTGTCATATTATTAAAACTGGAAATCTGGCCCGTTCTTTGTTATGGTATCCATTGCTGGGGAATGTTGGCATTGAAAATAAACTGAATAACAAATTTGAACGTATCTCTTAACAGTAGATAGAAAAAAACCTTGAAATTTTAACAAATATCTTAGTTAATTGTTTTTAAATCTTAATTACATTTTGTTACATTACATTTTACATTTTATATTAATAATAAATGTAATAAAATTTTCTCCATATATTTACTTGTTTTCGAGCAATTTGACATTGGATTTTATACGGGCGCCGAATCCTTAACATACGTTAAGCATCATAACAAATTGTAAATAATACATCGATCCGTTCCAAAATCAAACGTTTGAAAAGAATAATTTAACAAGAAGAACAATAATGTCGCATATTGGCTAAAAGACGCCAAAATCAAAAACAATTAACGGTGCAATTTCGATTTATTTTATCTTGTAAATATTGTTTTGGTAGCTAGTGGAGGATTTTTGAATCACTATACTAAACGTTCGAAACATTGACTTAAATACCAGAAATCAAGAAGACAACGGTGGAAATAGTTTGAGCATTAGTGAAACAAGTAGCAATAAGCAGGGAACTACGACGGAGTCTTCGGTTTGACATGGTGGATGTTTTGCGCGGAGGAGGGATGCATTAGAGGGAGTGGTAATACGGGTAACGGTCGTCTACATGTCTTCTGTTTTTTATTTCTCATGAATGTTACGATTTTGATTGACGCATTAAAATAAGCGCTTGTTGACTATCTCAAGGTAGGTAAAAAGAAAGAGAGGTCCTTACCTCTCTTTCTTTTATCAGTTATCATCAGTTATCTTCAGTTCAGTTATCAATTATCTTTAAAAAGTTTTGTTTACCTAACCCTTGTTAGGTAAACAAAACTGATAACGTCACTGGTTCAAGCGTGTTTGTGTTAACAATTCAGCGACCATAAATGTCTAAATCTATCCAATGGCATGCACTATTTGATCCTAACCTATTTTGTAAACACTTTTTAAAACTAGTTGGACTAGTAAAATAGTTGATTTTTTCTTTTGACATGGATATGTCTTAGCTCTGGGGGGGTGTTGGCGATTTTGAAGATGGAAAACATGTAACAGGTTTCCATAGAAACTACCAGATATCCATAGTATTGAATAGATTCCATAGTATTGAATTTTTAATATAAAATAATAAGAACAGCTGTTTAGATGAACTGAGACCATTCCCTTTAGACTTATCCATGATCTAACCTATTTCCCACAGGAAAGTAAATACAAACATTATTTGACTATTGTACTCAACACGCACAATGGCTACCGGACATGTTTCAATAATGAATATATTGCAATGTTATTTAAATATTTTTACAACCTGACATTAAAAGCAATATTTCCACTGATTTATTTAAATTTTAATTATGAACAGATGTAATTTTCAGGATGTGTTCTCAAGTACGCCAAGCAAGAATTCATTTTTTGCTAATTACGTCAATTACCTTTACGAAAATGTTTGAACATACCTAACCATAAATAAGTATTATTCCGGGAGTTTTGGCACAAAAACTAACTCTCATTCCTAATAAATACGAGCATTAACGCAGTAAGTGTTTTGTTGAAATATAATTTATGAAACATGCTACTCTGAATATACTGATTGCGCAAGTAGAAAAATTAGTTTAAATATGCAGTGAAAACTGAACAATTATGAACCTCACACCCGAATTATGAACTTTATTATACAGCCTAACATAAAACATCTAAGCACTTACCAAAGATATGGGGACTTGGTAGTCGTTGGGTTGGAGTATAGTTCCTCATAATAGTGGTGTATGATGCTGTGCAGGACAAGGATTAGCTTGTAGGTTCTTTTACTCCTGAGGGATTAGGTAGAATTTAGGTAGCCTCTACCACCTTATGAATTCCTTTTCCGGCAAATCCACAGTATTCCGCAGGAAGATGTGCCTAGCCGGCTTTGCTACTAACCCTCCAAAATCTAATATTAAAGTAAGAATAAATTTGTTTTAAATACAGTAATAGGTTTCAATGAACGGAATAAAGGTGTTCACTGAAAGACCTATTGACATTCATACATCATGTAAAACATTCATTCACGTCTATATATTACATAAAGGATAAAATCATTTAAGTATACAATTTCATAAATAAAACAAAATGGTGACAGGAGTGTCATGATGTTTTAAGATAATTATGTGTTTTTTCCTCAATTAATGTTTTAATTTACAAAACAGCCAGGCTGTCATCCGTCAACTCTGCTTATCCTTGTTTGTTATTCTCTTAGGCCTTTGTAAAAATGAACACGTCAAACATTTTTATTTATGTCCATATTAACTTTTACTACTCTATGCTATAGAGGATGATGCAAACATCTCTGTAATATGAATTTTATTTTACGTTTAATCCCTCGAGTAACAATAATAAGCTAATGATTTCAGTTTAAAAATGCACGTTTGAATTAATGTTTCGTTAATGTTTCATTACGTTTAAGAATTATTGTAGACCAAATTCACCTTGACTTTTCGTCATGGCTTTTCAACCGAATTAATGAACGATTTGAGCATGTTATATGTACGGTACTTCCTTATACTACATTACAGGAAAAGGTTGGTGTTAATGTAAGCTTCATTTACTCAGAGACATCTCTACCAGTCGGTTTTAACGGTATTGCGGCGGTATTTTCATTTTGCCATTTAGATTCTTCGTTAGTTGCGATTACCTTTTTAAATCTTAATTTTGATATGAATTTGACGAAAGTTCTGACAGACTAACATCACAAAAATGAGTTAATCTGACGATATTATCAGCGTGTTTAAAGGGTTTCGTACAGTGAACACAGTAAGCTCAACGATAAACTATAAAAACACGACATAAATTTGTACATTTACCACAATTTTACATTTCATATTTTATTTGACAATTGTAGTGATTTGTATGTTTTAGTTTCAAAAGCAAAATAAATGAGTTGGTTCTAAATTTAAAAAAAGGCTGGTAATTTTTAGTTTTTAGTTATTTTTTAACCATTTAATAAGCAGGTAAGTAATTGTGCAGTAAGAAGTGCATTTAACAATTCACTTCAAACAATTATCGATTTTAAAACATTATTTGGCAAAAACACGAGAATAATCAGCCAGTCTTCATACTTAATAGGAAATGTATAGTTTATTGACTTTTCTATGGAATTAGTACGTAAAATTACAAAAAAATATGAAGCCAGGTAATATTTTTACATTAAGCTTATTTCCAATCAAGTTCAAGAAGCTTTGTACCTACATTTTTGTTGAAAACAAAAGAACGTGGTTTGTCAAAGAATGAGATCTCTTAAAACCAGCTTTTGTCGTAAATGTCTGTAATTATCTTCAAATCATGTCTCTCTCTCTATTTTACCCTTTTTTAGAGACAATATTTTTTAAATATAAATTTCTTGCTCTGGCGAATCATAAATTTTAACAAAAGAATTTTAAGAAGAAGGATGGTAAATTTGTAAAATAAGAACTTATAATACCTTATAATATTTCGTATATGTCCTAAAAATATAGTTAAAGACATACATAATAATTTCTTACGTAAGATTAATATTTTTAGTTTACCAAAAATTAATTTTAAAAATATTTAATTAATTAATAAATATTTAAGGTTAAAATAATAAAAAGGATATTATAAAATATTTTAAGTAAAACTATATTGGTGAAATCATAATTTTAAACATGCTTTGAATTTCTTGGAGTAAAAATTGAGACTTCATTGCAGAGCATCCTTCAATACTCAGTCTGTTTCTGACGGCCCCATGCACAGCCAACATTATTGTGCAATATTTCACATTTCACAATATTATTGAACGTATTTTGGGCTAGATTGAAAGCAAAAATCAGATTGCTTAATAATTGATTAAATAAAACACTTTTTGAAATATATTGCATTATCTTGAATCTTGTATATTGAAACGTGTATTGGTAGTGTTGCACAATAACTTGTCAGTCTGCCAGTTCATTTGTAGAGTCGTTGTTGTTGTATTCTTGTATTCTTATATTGAAACGAATGTTGACAACTTTCTCAACCCTGGTTTGCACAATTTTGCACAACTGTGTATGGTTGCGCCTTCAATAAGATTGCGCAATATATTGTACAATATTATCTATCGGAACAGGAGGAAATTTATTTTGTAATAAATTAGTTTTTACTCTTTTATTATAAAATACTTTTATCTCATTAAAATTCACAAGTTTGCATAAAACAAGGTTTCTAAAGAATAGAATAGAGTTCGAGAGTAGGTTTCAAGAGAGAAATTATAATCAAGTGTTGATCAATATAATTAATTAATATAACAGTATCAGGTCAACGATTTTCACGTGGTCAAACAATTAAAAGAGTGTTAAAAAAGTCAATTTCAGCTTGTAATACAAAAGTGTATATTTAAAATTAACATCTTTGAAGGAACATTTAATGATCTTCTGATAGACTCTTCAGGGTTTGGGCCTAAACTATTTTCTAACATAACAACTCTTGTTTCCGTTCCATTGAGTATATTTATTTAGGCTTCTCTCTCACGAAAGGTGAAAAGGTTCACAAAATGGGTCGAAATTGTATCCTTAATTGTTCAATTATCCTGACAAGTCTATTATAATTGTTCATACAATGTTATCAACATAGCCTAGCGTATATTTTAAGTATAATTGGTTTTACTTCGATTAATTTAGTAAACATACCAGATTTGATTAAAATAGACAAAATTAAGTCGCTTGCCGAGCAGCCACGACTCGCCTTGCATAAAACTATTGCCACTATTGTCGCGACACGTGTCTATTTTTTACTCAAACCTGGTTTATAAGTGATCAGAAAACCCGTATTTAAAACAAATACATTAATAAAATATATTATTATAAAGACAAAACCTCCCCCCTTAATCCCCTTAGGACAAAGCAAATGTGCCAATATCGAACTTAAACCCACAAATAATAAGTACTTTACACGTATGTGTGTGTGTGTGTGTGTGTGTGTGTGTGTGTGTGTGTGTGTGTGTGTGTGTGTGTGTGTGTGTGTACAACCTGTACAACCCCGACCAGTGATACAGTGGCTCAGCAGCACAGCAGCACAGTGAGGGTTGTATTGTGCCAGACACAATAGTCGCGCTGATTGTTTCTTCCGCTCGACAACAGGTTACGGCGACTGTAACTTTGTTCATCCCCTTCCCGGTAATGTATATCTATGTTCTCCCTTCTCATTAAACAAAAAATATCATTTATTAAGTAACTAAAAGTGTTTATTTGCACTTATTTTTCCAATTAACGAATACACGTTTCTTTTGTCAAAGTTGTACCACCATTTTTAAATTTTAATACAGCAAGAACCTTGAACGTATATGGTTGAAATCTTTAGAATCGTTTATATGTTTATAATAATTTATTTTCATCATGCTAGGCTTATGTAAAAAATTAAGAATTACATTTAGTTTCACTGTTTATCTAAAATACTTTAATCACTAAACTATTTAAATATGACTAAAAATTAGAATGTTTTAAATGTAAATTTATTAAAGTAATAGCAAGTATTCAAACGTGTTAAATATTTATACA
Organism: Nephotettix cincticeps; assembly: GCA_023375725.1. NCBI lineage: Eukaryota > Metazoa > Arthropoda > Insecta > Hemiptera > Cicadellidae > Nephotettix > Nephotettix cincticeps. The sequence goes on along the minus strand of CM041788.1, from coordinate 29,683,550 downwards.
GTTTTAAGCTTACGTACGTACGTACCCTGGATTTAATTGCCTATTTTTATAGTAGAATGTCTTAATAGTTATTTGTAATCGAAATTAAATTAAATATTTTATCTTCTATCTTATTCTACGTATTCGTACAAATAACACCACGACACTACTTCTGCTTTACAAAATACCCCCGTCGCAGCAGACCTGCATACTCAGCGAATCTCCAAATCAATAACGTAATAATCATAATGTATGACAAGTTTTATCATTATCTCTCGATAAATATGAGAGTTATTTACCTATTCTCCTTAAGATTAACATGGGAAAAGAGTATGCAGGTTAGCTGCCATGATAAACACATCAACTATGATTTTTAAGCATAAATGGATGAATATCAACCACATAAAGCTAAATATGAATTTTCATTTAAAAATATGCATTGATAAGTGAAATAATATTTTTCCCCATAAGATTAACACAACGTACTGTGTTTAGATTTTTTAATAATTTGGTAACCGTTGGAGATAGAGCAAAACTTTAAGGACATAAATTGTGTAGATTTTAAGCCAATTCTAATGGTGAAAAATAAAATTAAAAAAATTAAATTACATATGGAAAACTCAAAAACCTCAATTTTTTGTACAAACCCCCCCAAACTAACCGTTCCGATTGACCGATATGTCTGGGCTACGAACTCGTCTAAGCAAATTTAGGAATACACATCTCTACCAAATTTCGCCTTGATCCCGTTTTTACAAGAGTTGACGTGTTTACAGACACACACACATATACATATATACATATTTATATATATAAATTTTAACTACTATTGTTTTTAGCCTCTGGGCACCTAGAAACTAAAAAAATAACATGGTCCCGGGCTTAAGTCTTGTCATAAGACCTACGGTAATAACTTCTTCCCTATGGGAAATTCGCCAAAAAGGCCTATACAAATAATAAAACATACGAGGGTAACGTGTGTGGGGGTGTGGGGGGGGGTGTTGTACATATGAGAAAGCACTAAAACATTTGAATGATTGAGCAATAAGGCGGACGGATGCACACTTTACTTTAAGAAGAGTCATTGTATCTTGCAATACGTTAAAACGTCGTATTTCTTTCCTAGAGAGTACATAAACCTTCGGTAATGTAGTCATGAAACAAAGTTGAAAAATATCTAGCAATACTTTATATAAATATTACTAGTCGTAAGCCATTCCTTTTTACGGTTTTTATGAATTGACTTGCTGGTAATACTTTAGCGTATTTATAGTTACGTAAATTAGTTCGTATAATACAGTACAATTTCAAAACAGTTAATACGTTTATTTCTAAGTAGCTTAGCATGGCAACATTAAATTTATTTAAGTTGAATTGCCTTAATATATCAAATGATATTATCAAATAAAACTTAAAAATGTGTCCAATCACTCAAAACAGCGTTTTCCGGCCTTAGTATTTTTGGCTATTCAGAGTTTCAGGCTTCCTAACCATCTTGGTTTATTTTTTGTTCTTCTAATCGGCATGCCGACAAAATCAGAAAATTCCGTCTAATTGGAGAATGTAGATAATGTATAGGTACGTAGGTCCACGTACGACCTAATTTCTATGTAGATAATTTTTAATTTTTACGTAGGCCTATACATTACGGAAGGATTAAAGTTTTATATTTGACCAAATTAGTCTGCTGGACATGGGCGCAGTTAAGGTAAGACATGGGGGGCTCCAAACCTCTTCAAGTAATTTTATGTTTTCATTCTTTGAAAATGTAAACATTGTAACTTAGGACGTTCATGGGGCGTAAGGGAACTAATATTCCTACGTGTTGCATGAGTTTAAGATTCTGTAAAATTCTTTCTTTCTTTCTAAGATTCTTTCTGTAAAATTTCAAACGGTCGGTTCAGTATTTTTCGCGTTTACTTGCCACAACAAACCCACAAACATACAGAAACCACCTCTTCTTTATAATATTATAGATTTCTATTTTTATTAACGTGATCATTTCCGTACATATTTTAACAACATATTTTTACATATTTCTTACATATTTTTCCGTTCTTTGTTGATACAATTTTTCCGGAAAATTACATAAAACATTGTTTTAGCCTTTTTTAACCACGTATTTTTTGTCAACATGTTTATTTTTTCTGTATAAATAGAGGAAAAACGTATTTACGACGAAAACTGATTTTTTTACTGTATTTAGTGGGTTTGAACTACCTAAATGAAATCACGGAGCTAGATTTTAGACAAGACTCAACCCTTTGACCGTAAACTTCGTGAAAGAAAATTAACAGAACAGAGCGCAACAAGAGTGTTCCAACAAATTAAACTGCAGAGACGGTTCTCGTGCGTCGACCCTAGCTTACCGGCCAACATCACGACTCAGTAAAACGACTCCAGACATTTATTCGATAATCTATATCAATAAAATTAGACGGTACTTTTCCGTTATACCGACCACACCTGTAAATTGACTGTCTAGTTACATTGGGGTTCTTGGAAGTAGCAGATTATTGTTGAGCAATATTTAAGGGATAAATATTAGTTAATTTCTTATCGCTGTACCCCTCCCCTTCCCCGGCTCATGTGACGAAACAGAGATAACGCGACACGATAACGGTCATCGCTCTGTCTAGACGGTCAGTTGCAGACTGTTATTTTGTTCAAAATATATTTTCGCCGACATACAGCGCTCGGCGGAGTTAAGTTAGGTTTTTTTGATAGTATAAAATAGTATTAACGAGAAAAAAATATCAATAGAAAACCTAACTTAACTCCGCAGAGCGCTGCATGTCGGCTATATCTCGTATATAACGTTGTGGCGCAACGTGTATTAAACGCCGAGATACAGCGCTCTGCGAAGTTAAGTTAGGTTTTTTTGATTGAATAAAATATTATTTATGAGATAAAAATATCAATAAAGAACCTAACTTAACTCCGCAGAGCGCTACATGGCGGCTGAGGGCACCTATACATCTGTGGTCGGTATAACAGAAAAGTACCACTTAGACTTTTGTCATTACATTGGCTGTAATTCTGGCAAACCGGGAACGCCGAAATGGATACTTGAATACTTTAAACATACCAAAAAATATAAACATGATACTTTTATATAATATACCTAGGCCTACTAAAGATTTTACCATAAATATTATTTACTAATTTTCGTCGTATTGGGAACTAGGTATAACATATAGAAAAATAGGTATGATCTTTTATTAATATAATATATTTACACATTAAATGACACCTGCAATCAATCTATTACCCGAATGAACATGTGACATGTTCATTCGGGTAATAGATTAATTTTAAGTGCCATTTAATGTGTAAATATATTATATTAATAAAGAGTTATACATATTTTTCTATAAATATATATTTTTAATATATTTTTATTTTTATTATTTTTTTTAATAAATATATTTTTCCACTCCAGATTTCTTATTTTTCTATGAGAAAACCCACTCCAGATTTATAATCTGGAGTGGGGGTTTTCTTGAATATTGATAGCATGTCTACCGATTCCAGGTCTCGTCCCGACAAAGGTTACATCTCTAATTTCCGATAGTTTCAAACTAATCTTAAAATGAAAATATTTTAAACATCCCTGTGACCACACGGGTTTTTATACAAAATACCACATCTCTGGGTTTAAATTATTATCCTAGTTTTAAAATTATGTTTGCAGGTATTATGTTTATCATTTATCTTATATAAAGAACTTATCGGAAAATGAATGAGACGTAACGTTGTTTTCACTGTTTCAGTTAACCGTTTGTCAAAGCAACAGAACGACCCGCCTCGGGGATACATATGTTAATCTTGTCCACACAAAGGCAACATAAAACCCACATTCCAGCTGATGGTAATGCGTTTCCGATAACTTTGTATACTTCCTGAACTTTATTTCCTGTGGAAGAACTGAAAAAATGGCCACTTTTAAAGTGGCAATGTGTAAAATACCCCCGTCACAGCAGACCTGCATACTCAGTGAATTTCCACCTCCATAATATGACAGTAATAATACAAGTATATGACAAGATTGATCAATAATCAACCAGTTTATAAACAAGAGTATTTGCCTATTCTCCGTAACATTAACATGGGAAAGAGTATGCAGGTTTGTTTCTTTAAGGAACGCCGAAAGTAGGCATTTTTACTATGAAATATTTTTATTTTGACCATATACCAATTTTTATCAATATCTGGACAAAAATAAAGGAGTTTGCCTAACCTCCATAAGATTAATATGCTAAGGAGTATGCAGGTTTGCTGCTGTGATGAACACATAAACTATAATTTTTGGCATAAACGTATGGATCCCAACCACATGAAGCTAAATACCAAGTTTCATCCAAAACTATTGGTTAATAAGGGAAATATTAATTTTTCCTTATCCTCCATAAGATTAGCATTGGAGCCCCTAAATATAATGTACTGTGTTTAGATTTTTTAATATCTTGGTAACCGTTGGAGATAGAGAAAAACCTTAAGGAAATAAAGTACGTAGTTTTTTTAGCTGATTCCAATAGTGAAAGATAATAGCGTCAGCTGGGTGCTGCCAGAACTTCGCTCGGCTCATGGCAGGTCATGGCAGTTTGCGCTCGTATTACACACAATAATAATTTTCCTACAATATTAAAGTCATTGACGTATGTTTAATTTTTCTGCTGGGATAAATGTAAACATAAATTTTAGGTTTCCAGTAACCTCAGTGTAATTGCGCAAACCAGAAGTTAGGGTTTGTAGAAAGCTACCAATTAACTTTGGGGTTCCACAAGGTTCTATTCTTGGACCACTGTTATTTTTACTATTCATTAATGACTGCAAACATTTTTCAGATATTATCCATTACGCAGACGACATAACTTTATTTTTAAGGGTAAATTACAATCCTGAATTAGAAATTAATGCTTATAAAGATTTGAATACATGCATTCAATATTTTGACTATTTACAATTGACAATTTAAAACAAATCAAAATCTAATTACATTAAACTTACTGCCATTCAAATCGTAATGGTAATGACTGCCTTTCAATAATCATAATGATAGATGACAAATTTTTAGAAGAAGTAACTTGTACTTGAACTTTTTGGAATTATCGTTGATAAAGAATTAACTTGGACCGTACATGTTAATGATTTACGTTCTAACGTCTCCTCAAATATTTATCTTTTTAGAAATTTATCAAAATTTTGTCCCAGAAATATTCTAATGATGGCTTATTTTGGATTAATACATCCATTTTTATCATATGCCATTTCTTTATGGGGATGCTGTGCACGGAAAATGTTTAACAGACTATTTGTTCTCCACAAAAGGCTATAAGAATTATTGGCAATGTAGCTCTCAGACATTCGTGTAAACCTCATTCAGGGATTCTGGAATGTTAACCCTACCTTGTCTGTAGATATATGAAACCATATTATATGCAAAATATAAGACTGAACTTCTTTTTCCAAACTTCCAGCAAGTGCAGGTGTGGAGTTAATGAATAGACTACCAAATTACATAAAATTGAACAATAGAAATAAATTTTTAAAAACCTTAAAATTATTTCTACTAAATCAAGCAGATTACCATATATCAAAATATATGTACCATATATTATTAAATAAATTTTATTTTTATGTTAAAACTATAAATGGAAATTTTTGATACTATAGTACTGTATTTAAAATACGTTTTTAAATGTTGTATTTTACTATAATTTAATTTTATATTATTATCTTTTGTAATTTTTTTTAATTCTTGTTCACTTAACATTGATGATACAACAGTTGTAGTTGTTATTTATCAATAAAATATTTTTATAGTTACTATTCTTTGACTGTATATGTCAATTTATAGTCCTTTCTAAGGAACATGACAACCTTAGTCGGTAACAAGACTAGCAAGACAAGACAACAAGACTCGCGCCACAATCAACTTACATTCATTTCTCATTCATACTTAACTATCTCTAACTATCATCATAATGTAACTTCAAAATTAACAAGTTATTTTGAGTCATCCACTTTTTCCTGCTTCTCTTTCTCACATAATTTATTCATTAATTATCCATGTCCTGTATTTACATTAAACTGTAATTACCCGACAGTAATGTTTGCTATAACTCATACCAGACACCCCCGAAACGTAAACAACCCACTAAACTACGCCTCAACCGTCAACTGCGTCTACCAGCTGGAGTAGTTGAGAGCTAGATTGTTCAGGATGCCGGTTACCCAGGAAGTTTGCTGCGCCAGGAAATTGTTTGTGTTTCGGACTCGGGAGATTCTAATTAAGCCATGTTTAGTCATACCTGGAAGGAATGTTTCACCTGACAATATTAGAGTTATAATCTTTCGTTGAACTTAAAATTATTCTTTGTGTGTAAACACCACCAAAGCTACGTTTTTGTTTTGAAAATTAACGGTCCTAATCTTGGTATTGATACAATCTAGTGTCAGCCAGCATATGGCCAGATAAATTTAATTAATTTGTAGCTCAATTCCTAATGGTGATTTGGCTCCGACTTAAACAGGCGGTCTTCGCCTCACAAAATGAGCAAATTACCACCAAGCTTGTACTTAAATTTGCTTTCGTTTTATTTTCCATGTTTCAACTAAATATTTTCTTACCAGGTTTCATGAAATCATACATTTTGTACCGGAAAAATAACACCTTATTTTAATGATCTCACAGAACAACCTTAAAATAAAGGTCTTTTGTAGTTTTGTATTAATAAAATCATTTTATATACTGTATACCACAATTACAAATATTATTTATGTAGTAACCCTTTTCTAAACAACTAAAATTTAATAACGGTATATATTTTAGTACTAAATCGTTGTACTATGACTACATCTATACTTCTACTTATCTACTTATTCTACTTATCTATACTTCTAGCATTCCAGGACTCCATTACACATAACATTGTGATAGATCTTCATGTTGTGGCGTTATCACATAGTGAAAGGCCATTTATGATTAGCGGAATTTTAACCCGGGACCCCAGAGACCAAAGTTCGCGCTCTACCACTGAACGCCTGGACGCGCTCCTATTCTATAAATAAAATATTACAAATCGTATAAATTATACCACAAATACTATATTATGCATTATAAAATATTATTAAATTATCATATTGCCTCCAACAAATTTTCAAACAATTATTCAATTCGTTTTAGTCAGTTTTCTTCGAATTGAGCTTTGTTTGTCAATAGCATTTTGGTTATTTTTTATTTTGTATCTGAATGTATTATCTGAAATATCAGTTTTAAATTCTTCACTCTGTATTATAATATAGATTAACTTTTAATGTATTGATGACAACCTACCCATGTGTAGGATAGGAAAAAGATTGACACCCTAGAGTACACATAAACCTAAGTATAATACTAATGAAATTATGATAAATGAATAGCTACAGTTCAACTCCCACTCAATTTGTAACTCTCTCATACATGACTATCCTCTCATAACAGTTGATCTTGGCACGTCTCTCCGTCTTTCTCGATCATTTGGTTGTCAAAGTTGTCTGACCACTTGACCAGTCCGCTCCGTGCTACCGGTTAGGTCGGTTCCTTTTCGTTAACAAGTCAATTTTAATATTTTAATGTTAGTGTATGTTTATAGTTTATTCACGGTGATGAGTCCAACTGAAGAATTTCACAATTAGCTGAGATGTTATTTGAGCACTGAAACATATTTTGAGTAATCAAACGCAAATTTGTTTGACCTGTCTGACGGGATTACGTAAGTAATTTGTTTCAGCATCTCATATAGTTTTAAATTGAACAAATATATAAGTCATCGCTAACACTCTAACAATTTGAAAGTATCATAAACTTCAGTTGAAACCTAGTAGAAAAATAAAACAGTTTATATTCAATAACAATTATTAACTCATATACTACGGTGTTTACTTTAACGATAGTTAGTTATATAAAATTTATAAATTTTAGAATTTAGTTATAAATGATGGACGTATTTTAAACTTCGTTTGTTATCTATTTTTGATAGAGTTAGCCTACCTAGTTAATTTATTAGTAAATTAAAAATAATATTAATTCAGACATTCAATTAAATTACAAAAAAATAGGAAACCCATGAGAACTTTCTTAAAATTTAAAAACGCACTTTTAAATAGTGTCAAATGTTCTGCTTCTAAAGAAATAATTTAAATTCTGTATTAACAGACGCATTAGTCTTACCACGTAGTAAACGTTTATCACTTCAGTTGAGTTGCAAATTTTATTAACTCTCCCACACGAGGAAAGAGGTGATATTAAGTAACGTTAAAGGTGAAAGTTAAACAAAACATTCTGCTCGTTGTGGCTAATCCTGCAAGCTCTGCAAGCGCTGGGTGTTGTTCATCAAACCGTATGTTCCCAATTCCAGAGTGGATGGTATGTTTTAAAATGATAAACCATGACCACACACTATTATATTCGTTCGAATACACAATTTAAAAACAACCCGGTGAGTTTGTCTTAAATGGAAATACAGTCGACTTTGTAGGTATCTTAATAAAATTGAAACATTAATTAGCGCGATTTCACCTTAGTTTTGCGTTTAATAATCTGGTTCGGATAAGATTAGTCAAAAAACAACCGATAACAATCTTTCCCAAGTTTTCCCTTTTGAGCTCACAGAAGAATACCGGTACGTAGAGCTATCAGACGATAACCTAACTAGACCTAACTTGTATGTTATTATTCATATAAAGATTTTAATGATTTTTCAACATTAGTCCGTATATAGTGTGCATTATTTAAAAGTTAAATACTGTTCTTTACAAATTTAGCTGTCCTGAAAAGTGACCAGGTTCAGAATTACGTATTTAATTATAATTTAGATATGGTTAGCTAATTACTAAATACCATTAAATATCATTTATTAGATTCAATATTATCTGTTTTATTGAGCACATTCACCTATTTTTATTTTTTATGGCTGGATCTCGTCAGTAACACACAACATCCACAAACACACACATATATCGATCCAGTCACTATAGTCCGACGTTTCGCAGGACCGAAACATTAACGTCCTTCGTCTTCAGGATTTTAAAAAACTTTGTTTTTCCCGCACTCGGACTGAACGCCTACCCACGACTGATTACACAATTTGAGGAGATTCAAATTGTGTATAGAATATCTGTTGAATCTACATAACCGATAACAAGGTAATACAATTTTAGATATTTGACTCAAATAAGATAAACAAAGGAAAATAAGCTTTAATAGTTGGAGACAAAAAAAGAGTAAATTTGTTTTTAATTTGATTGATTTGCCTACACCAAAGGCATTATAATTGAGTCAAGAAGTGATATCACAAACGCTTTTTGGGTAAGCGGTACCAACCCAAATGGGCATCCCGGGATTTTGAAATCTAAGACGCTAGACCACTAGACATCCAAACTTACTTTCATTTGACTTATCACGAAATAATTAATTCATTATGGTATAAATTATATATTTTGACTATTCATATATAGCTTACTGTTAAAAAAATTGAACCCAAATTTTAAATGAGTAAAACTCTAATCGCGAATAGTTTAAACATTTAAAACAAACATAGTTAAAACCCTAGTATTCAATTCCAGGTTCCATTTAATTGATTTTGTTCTGTTCAGTTTGTAACACTGACAATGTGTCAATGAACAGTTCCAAAGTTTCTTGTTCCAGTACCAATCAGCAGAGTCGACACCTCGCGACTCAAGGGAACCGGAAATTGAGCATTCCCACTTCAGTAACGTCAAACAAAATTCAACTCCTCTTGACGAGTATTTAAACTATTCCTTTGTTCTTTATCGTAGTATCATGCAAGGTTCAACATGTCTTTCTTTTTCTACAAGTTTATGAAATTTCGGATACAAAATATTTTGAGTATGTTTTATTGGGCCACGCTTCATATCAGGTTTCGTGAAAAACAGTTGAGAAGTAAGGAAAAAATTAATTTTGTTTTTTCAACAATATATTGCTGAGCCAGAAAATGTAAACAAGTGGAAAATATTTAGTGGGATACTAATTTAACCCCCCTTTTAAGTTGTTTGACACTACTTAAAAGCCTAACCATTAACTTCACAGAGACATTCGGCTGGTGTCATGTTATTTGGGACCTTTATAAAAACTATGAAATTTTAACCAAAATCGTGAAATCCTATTTTTGTCATTTTAAGGGATTCTAGGCATAAACTTAAAAACCAAATATTTAATGGTGTGTAAAAAAAGCCAAAGTGCACTCGTGTACCTAATTTCATAAAAATCGGACATCAGTGTGGCCTCGGGGTTGTACAGAGGTTGTAATCTCAAAACGGATGTATCCACTTTCAACTTAAATTTGAACATCTTAACGAAAGAAATACTTTCTTCATATATTATGTTTATGGGAGGAAAGTAAAAAATTAGTATTTTGGCACTTTATGAGGTGAAAAATGCTCATGTTTATAAAAAAGAAAATAATAGCTATTATAAGCTTACAAAACTTTATCTATCTATAATAATATAAAGAACAGGTGGTTTCTGTATGTTTGTGGGTTTGTTGCGGCAAAGAATACTGAAACGAACGGGTTGAAATTTTCCACAAAGGTACATCTTAAACTCATACAACACATAGGCATATTCATTTCCTTAAAATACCCTCGGGCTACGCCCCGTGAACGCCCTGAGTTTCAATGTTTACATTTTCAAAGAATGAAAACATAAATTTACTTATATGTCAACGACTTTGAACACTAAAATTACAGTTCAGGAAGAATAAGAAAGAGCTTCCGCGTCCTAGGTTTCAATGTTTACTATTTCTCTTGTCAACATCCGTTTACACTACATTTTGACAGTTCGGGAAGAAGAAGAAAGAATGTTAATTTTTACAGACAAACTGCTGAATCTATTAAATATCTATCAGGCTGCCGTAAGTAACGATATTGTCTAATGCCTACCCAGGTTAACGAATGCCTCTATCCACCTTCCACCTATATTTAATGAAGTGCACCCTTCATAACCTTCGTCTGTCTCCAGGTATGAAGTGCTGTCTAGTCCTGGCGGCGGCCGTGGTCTCCCTTGCCGTGTCCCAGGGCTCCGCCATGCCTCCACCACCCCAGTGCACGCCCGGCATCGTCGAAGAGATCCCCCTGAGGATGAGGAAGGTCTGCGCCGCACTCTCGACCATATACGAGCTCTCTAACGCTATGGAGTCTTACTTAGACGATAAAGGAGCTGTTTACAACCAAAGTAAGTATATTCTCCCAAATTATATTAGATCCTACATTTTACGTATAGAGGGTTAGGCAGCTCTAGTAAAACTGACTAGGCATGTCTTTCTGTGTAATATTTAACAGCACTGGCAATTTATCTTAAATTGTCAGAGAAGTAAAAGAACCTCCAAACCAGTCAACATCTTAGATCACTCCAGACAGTTTCATGAATGAATGAATTAATTCAAAAACACCTTCCCCGGTCTACTGTACAAGCTTAGGAGAACAGGGGGCATCAACTTTTTTTTTTAGAGTTCACAATTCAGGACAGTACAACTCCCCGACAAGCAAAAGCCAAACACGCTCCACTAAGGACAAATAAGTCCTAGTATAAGGACAGCATCCCAGGATCATAGCCCGAAAACTTTGGTCAGAATGGTCATTCACGCTTGACAAGAAGAAACCAAATAGATCCAAATAATCCACTAGGAGATAGGAGATAGGAGTAAGGCACAAGAAGGAGATAGAGAATAGGGAATCCAGTCACTCTGGATAGCCAAAGTATTTACCAGTAGTTTGACAAATTCTTTTTACTGTGCCCGATTTCAATCTCTGAACTGACAGAATCTGGTTAGAGGACCGATTAGGGCTGACTTATATAAAACACGGAGTACGTTAAAACTACTACATGCTAAATAAATAACAATACTTCATTCCTAATTGAAACAGCGTGGATACTTCGGAGCATGGAGACTTGTGGTGATGGGCTGATCAGGGTTTTGGGAAACAGTTACAAGAAATTTACAACGAGTACAGTAACACAATAGTTATGGTATGCGTATTAAAGATTATTCTGATTATTTAAGAATTATTCTAGGAATAGTAATATATTCCTAAAAATACGTACAAAATAGAAAATAAAACAATAGTTTTACATAATGTACTTCCTGAATGAGGCCGTGAGGCAATCTCGCCTTCAAAACAACAGTTTTCAGTGGGTAGACCATGATTAAACGCTATGGCACTAGGAACAATCCAGATTACAAATATTGTATTAACTAGGCTACCTGTAATCAACAAACATAAGTATTTTTCATACACATACATTAAGTAGAAACAATTTATATAACGCATATTATGAGGCAATTAAAGTGTAGTATTTTGCATTCATATCAAGGTGCGTTAACGTTAAGGATTTTTTGTATTTTATAATATCTTATTCGAACCAATTTCATTTTCTAAAATAAATCAACATAATTAGGGGAACCGTTCACAAACAGTGGTCTCATTATAAATGTTTGAAAATTATACTGTGTAATCTAATTTTAAATATATGACTACAAAAACAAATACATCATGGCAATTTACTTATTTTGTTTCATTACCCCTTTAGAAAATATTCTGCAACGAGAACATTATTTTAAAATAATATGCAGATATTTGACTGACAGTAGCTGCAAATGACAGTTAACTCATTTTCATTCTTATGAATATTAACAATAAGGAACCCAAGAGATCCAACCATTTAGACTAAATAATGTTCTATTGTTTCTTATTTCACTGGAGCTTTAACTACTAAAGCCTTTTTACTATTACTAATACTTATATATTTAATCCTTTAGAACTTTTGCCCCCTTCAAAACTTTATCTTGCTTCTCTTGAAAATCTATATTGACTGTACTATTAATATGTAATCGACAGAAATCTTGTATGAGACCTTTCAGGTATTTTAGATAAACCTGATCCAAAACGATAAAGTTTTATATTGGAAAAGTTTAACGATGTTAAAAGCATTCCTCGCAAGTCATTTCTAACCATGCAGGAAACGACGCAAAGAATTTTCCTCAGTAATATTTTATTGTTTCAGTGATGTAGGTTAAATTAAATAATAAGTCTCAAATACTCGTTGATTTATTCAGACAAAGGGTTTTGTATTCGTTTCGGAAAATAATCCTATCTTCTATATTGATTTATTAGAAATACGTAGCAAATTAAATCAATTAAATTTACAATTACTGTGATTATTTAACAGCACAATTAAATTTTTCTGAAGTATTTTAATTTGTTTCAAATCAGTTCATATTCAGACGTAGGGCCTACATATGCACCCTGACGCATACTTTGTACTTTCGTTCTTTTTGCCAATGTAAATTTATTACTTTTTAGATAATTTGTTGGTAGCACTGACTATTATTATACTAAACAAAATCATCTGTTAAAACGCATACAACATATGCACAAAAGAACCGAAATTTGCCAAAATATCATTTTTTACCTATTTAAAAATTTTATTTGATGCCTTTTATCCCCTTGTACGTCTTATACGTACAAGGGGTACGTCCTCCTCACCTATGACCTATATATGAAGTATATAGTAAAAAATTAAATTGAAATACCCATTAACAATTATTAAATACTAAGTAAAGAGATTTTCAAAAATACAATATTTATATTTACATTTATCCCATTTTTCAAATAGGATAACATTTTTTTGTTTACGTGACGTAAGTTCCTGATTGTAAGTCCTGTGCTGTATTTTATCAATACGTTACCCATAAACCATCAACATAAAACACACTACCTACCTACTGTCCTCTAGGGGCTCTGTAATCTAGCTAAGTAAAGTAGACGGATTTGACCCAATTCATTAGTCTAAGAGCACACGGAATAAACATTTGTTTTTTCTTCCTTTATTTACTTTATTATTTCTTCGATTAAAACAAGTTCTGAAACCATAAGCCTTTTCTATGAAATTCATATTTTGTTCAAATTTACAAGTCCAATTTAAAAGTGTTTTCATCGAGTTACCTCCATTTATGAACTAAAAGCAGTGACAATTAACAATGAACTGTAAATATTCCGGTGGTGAAATATACAGTACATCACAAAATGTTTTATTAAAAAACCTCCCTGAGTTTGCTAAAGTTTTCCTTTTTACAGCCAGTAGTATTTTTAGTGTGTCCAAAACCATGTCTATAGTGAGAAATTAAATTTGAAATTTTAACCACAAACAATGTTCACTCATAGATTCGAAAGTAAAGAGCATTCTACCACGACCATGCCGTAACTTAGTGCTCGTAAATTACCATGAAGTAGCTTAAATGAAAAAATAAAATTAAAATATTGTTTTTTGTCCTTAAAGGACACTAACTACAATTTAATAGACTTATTTCATTTTAGTCGTTTTGGTTTTATTTCTCATAGAATTAGAATCTATGACAAAAACTGAATTCAGTTCATGGTGAAACTATAATTGTCTGTTTATGTAGGTTGTTTGATGACACTCGTAGAGCTATAACTTAAAAACGAAAACTATAAAGGTGGACGCACTATATCACAGCTTTTAATTTATCTGTAATCAAACAGAGTTACTCCCAACTCCTTTTCCCACGTGGAGAAAACAAATCCAACTGGATAGAGAGGACACACCGTAAAGAGGTTACTGTCATATTTGCCCCAGGGAGTCCGTTTATCACGGTTCCCGCCATACAGCAGGACACAGGAGCAAATATGCACTCGGAATTGGATGTACACAAGTCCACTGCAATTTATTCAGATTTTTTGTAATTGGAGAAAGTCAATTATTTTTGTGTTTTTCTTGTATCGTTCAAGAAAAACACAAAAATTAATATAAATAATGGAAAAATGTGGATTGTTTATTAGTAGTCTTCTACATTGTAATGGAGGGAAACCCATTGTGTAAACTTCAGCAGTGAAATGTCTAAGAAGTTAATTTTAAATTAATCATGATATTTTGACCAACAGTACAAAGATTTTACAAACAAATTGTCATATTAAAAAAAATTAGTTTAAGATTTAATGTCTTGAATATTAACATGATTAACAAACTTGAGAACTAAAATACTTCGAACAATTTTTAAAGAAAATTATTTCATTCTGCTTGTCCTTGGAATTTATTTCAGATCAGAGCTAACTTCCAACTTCCTTCATACAAATCCGCTGATCGCCTTTCAACGTAAATTAACAACGATTTCAAACACGTTGAACATTACGTTAATTCAAGTGTAAGTCGTGTTTCAGGCAGTCTTCTCCATCAATTAAAAGTTCGTTCGAATTTAGAGTTTGAATAAACTTAGTTTTAAGTTTAGAACTCATCATGATCTAGCGAAAGCAGACATTTGAGCGAAAAATTATCCTTAACGATGCTGGCTGGCTAAATTCTACGCAGCTTTGTAAAAAATTGTTGAAAACAATATAGGAGTCGAACCAAAACTTACGTCAATCATCTGGGAGAAATTCACAGCGCGTAATGCTTGGGCAATCCTCCTAAATCCTCTTATAAGCTAACTGCCATCCAGGAGATTTAAATCATAAATCGTTCATCACTTTATAGCTTAACAATATACCCTTGTCGTTGTGGGTGGTGCTGACGCCGGGAATGATTCCGTTAAATACTGAAAACGAAAAAACGTTTCATAGTCTATTCGATTTAGGTATACGAGTATTGTCACAAACAAATACCATTTTCAAATACAGTATAACATTACTGTACACTGTGATAAAGAAAATATAGTTTCTGAAGTACATTATAAAATTATTTCCACCTTATAGTCTCTAAAATACACAAGTGAAATCAAATAGGAATGTTTTATACTTGTACTATGCAAAATCCCTGAACATATTGTTTTTGTTCCTCATAGAGTACGAGACGTTCAATCACCCAGAAATGGAAAAACTGAGAGAGAGAGAAAATACGAAACTCACTCCTCATTTTTGATTTAAAGAAACTCTACACTAATTTAGTTCCTATTTCAAAACTCGTATACAACATTCAGTATTTTTATAAAAATACACTGAGAATTGATATTGTGAAAATTAACTAAATTTTATGGTTAAGAGGAAATTTACTTTGTTTCATCGAGTTTAGACCATTTAGTTGAAAATTATCGATCCTTCTTTATACATGTTATTTTCTTTTCTACTCGTATTTTTGTTATTCAAGTATAATAAATATATAAAAAGACTTATAAATGACAGATTTCAGTATTAATAATATAATCATACTATAATTTTTAATATTTTCACCCCGTTCCAGTTGAAAAATAGCATTAGGATTGTTAAAATCTCAGACAAAACTCGTATTTGTGATTACATTCTGTTCTGAGGTTGAATAGGACTCGCTGAATTCGTTGTGTAATATAAAACAAAAACAAGGAAATACAATTATAAGAGAAAACAAAGGTTTAAGCACAGCAAGAATCAAAAACTCTAAGCTGACAAAAAAAATAATAAACAAAAACCGTGGATTGATGGAATTAAACAAACAAGCTTTAAATATATAAAAGACTGGACTTTCTCTGTGTTTTTGTTAAAGTATATTTGATTTCATTAGCTCCCAGTTTTCACTACGTTATTTTACTGAATTTGAGGTTACTGAATTAACTGAATGTGGTTTATTTACTAAATAGTTTTCAACTATTACAAATTTAAACACTTTTAAAGGATTCTGCTCTTTTTCTCAAACACTAGGGTAAATATAGTCTACGAAATGTTAAGATGAAATAGATTTTGAACAGGAGACGAAAATTTTTTATAAGAACATAAAGGAGGAAAAAAGAATTGGATTTCGCGTTACGAACAAATATGAGATTAGATGAAAAATATGTTATATTTTAATAAAATGTTAATATAACAGAGTATTTAGGGAGATTGGGTGTAACTTAGTGCACTGTGACGAGAACCATATTTCAAACACATTCCCCGAGCAACCCCATTGAGAGATTTAGTCACGTGATATAACTATTGCCCGTAGAAATACTTCGGAACATGTAGGTAGAGCACAGATAAGGTTATTGTTCAAGTTGAAACTCTAGAGATAAGTTTCCAGTTTCCATGCAATTGTAGAGTGTAGTATTCGAGAGTAAACAATTCCAAAGAATGCGTGGTGTTTCTTTATTGTAAATTAGCTTTGTCTTCCCGAAAATACTTGTACAAATTACAAATTGTTTCCTATGATTATACAGCATTGGTCACTGGTCAGCAAGTACGCCAACAAAGCAGACGCTATAATGGAATATTAACGTTTCTTTAATGGCTAAACGGTGCACTCCTTGAGATATTTTCAGAACATATCACCTCTCAGATGGCACCATGGCTGACGATGATGACGTCAACATGTTGACGTCATCCACTCAATTGTTGTCACATCCAACAACGATATCTCTGAATTGGTTAAAGTAAATTAGCTATGTTTTCTTCGAGATTATTGTACCAATGCCATTCTTCGCTATGACTATCCAGCATACAATTTTATACTGTACAGTACATTCTAAAACCGTCAAAAATGGTTTCAATTTTTACTTTCTCCCCTTATACATAGTATATGGAGAAAGTATTGTTTTCGTCAATTTTCGAATTTGAGTTGAGGGTGGATATATCCGTTTTGGGGTCCCCTGAATCCAAAAAAGTGGGTTTTGGCGTGATGTCTGTCCGTCCGTGTGTCTGTCTGTGTGTGTGTGTGTGTGTGTGTGTGTGTGTGTGTGTGTGTGTGTGTGTGTGTGTGTCTGGATGTGTACAGTGCCACAGCCTACCTCATTGATCTCCAGGCGTTTTTTCATTTTTTGAATTTTTGATTTTTAAGGGTAGTTCACCCCTAAAAACCCTTAAAAAACGTGAAAAATCCAATTTTCTCAAAAACGGCTCTAACGATTTTGATTAAAATTTGATAGTTTATAGTGCATAGATCACTAAATAATTTGACACCACCCGCATGTCTGTACAAATGACGGTTCAAAAGTTATGGGCTTTTAAATGTCAAAAAAATCCAATATTTAAATTGTCAGCGAAAACAATAAAAGTAAAGTATAATTTGACAATTACCATTGAAACCAGCTTAAAATTAAATAAATTAGCATTTTGATTTGTCTAAGACTAACGGTTCCAGAGAAAAGTTAAATTTACTGTCCACGATAAACGCAGTACATTGTCTGAAAGCGCCCAATGTTATTCTTATGGAAAATATAAAAAATCAATTTCTTCCTTACTTTCCAACCGTTTTCCATGAAACTTGGTATGAAGTGTAAGGTCAAATCACCGAACAAAACCAGCTCAAAAAAGCTAGCTCATACAATTTGAACAATAAATTATTAAAATATTATTTAGAATTACTTTGTAGAACATGATAGTTTTATTACAGATTGTCTTTTTTAAATTTACTTAAGGGAGAAAGTATGTGTCAGTCCACTGGTACCGTTTATTGACTTACCTCATATGTCGATTTGAACTTCCTTAAACAAAAAAAAATTTCAAACTGATTTTGTTTTTTTATTAACATGATATTCCTGGTTTTTCAGGACGGAATCAACATTTTTATTCACGGGGAAAGAGAACGCGTCGTCTACAATTATAACCGGTACGACTTTGTACTTAGAGGCGTAGTGATATTTGTGAAAATATAACAAAAATATAAAAAAATATAGAAGGTGGATGGATGGATAGAAGATAAGAAATATATATTAAAGAAGATTATTATCTTCTATAGGCCTACAATATTATGTATTATATAATAATGAACTATTCCAAAGTTTTGGAGGCTTTGCGGAAGTCATTTTCGCTTTATGTAGGGCAGGTGCGTGTTCCATTAACACCAAGACCAGTATTAGTACAGGAGAGTATTATTATTGTTTTGTAGTCGTATAGATTCAATAATTTTTATGAGAATTTTCTTTAAATGAAGCGCATCGTATTTCAGACCTCTATAAATGCATTTTCCTATGAAATTTTAATATTTCCCCAGCCATGAAAAGTTCAGCTGTACTTAGTTTACAACTGTTCTATTTCAAAATAGTAGAAAGGTTAATCAAATTACTTTGTGCTTATTCTCATTGGGTGTATTCAGCCACACGTATCGGTGGCGCCGGTCAACTACATGAGGATAAATAATGTGAATTCACCTTACCTTTTATATTTAACTCGGGTTACCGGGCTTGCCGTTGAAACGTTTGATAGTCTGGTGACTAACCAAAGCGGAAAATAATAGTTGGATGTTGGGAGATTCCCATTTAAATTGTGTATTCAAAGGTGGTTGTGGCTGAAAAAAAACATTTTAACACGTGGACTACGCGTCTTCTACAATTAATGAAAAATTTATACTGTCTTATGCTTCGAACTGTTCATTAAACTAAAAATAGTTAAAAATTTCAAACATGACGTTACAATATTATGATAGAGAAAGAAAAATATATATAAAAGAATTATTTCGTCTTTGTCTTATGTCCTTTATGTTAAAAAATATATTTAAATTTTGGAGTCATTTTTAATTTTATATTTTTTAAAAATATATTATTAAATTTAAGTTAATTATAGAGTAATTGTTTCAAATTTATAAATGAAAAATTTATTTCTTAGTATATTGTATTTCCTATGAAATATTTTTATTGTATGAAATTTTAAATTTCATGAAAAATTGTATAAAAAATTAACTTATGCTATTTACTTTTAATTATGTATTTAAACGTGGTAATATTAAATAATGTGAATTTAACTATTTTATATTAGGGTTTATAAAACGTTTGATCTTGACTATAAAAGCCTTAATATAGTTGGGGTTTGGGATTTTTAAACTTGTGTTTCCACTGATAGTTTGTGGAAGAAAATATGTTTTGTCTTTCAGTATCCTGTTATTCATGGCATCATGAAAACTCTTTACTGAACTCGAATATTATTTAAACTAAAAATAGTTAAAAATTTCAAACATGACGTTACAATATTATTCTCTTCGCTATAGAGAAAAGAAAATAATTAATAATAAATATTAAATTATAAATAAATAATAAGAAATAAAAAAATAATAGTAAAATGCAGCACACAATACATAAATCCTCTTGGTCAGATTTGCTTACAAACACCACGTAAATATCATACTGCATAGTTAAGAGTTAATGTTTGTGTATAACAGTTACAGTTTTTTATTAGATATTATTCATAAAGTATTAAATTTAATTTAAATAGTTAATTTGAGTTAAAAGAATGTGAAATTATTCAATTAAAAGTTGTACGTAATAAATTCAAATTGCAGTATATTGTTTAATTTTCGCTATTCAAATCTGTTCAAGTTTATCTTAAAGAGTGTGAATCTTGCAAATCTGTGAAATTACAAATGATGTTTTATGCAGCAATTACTGCATAAATATGAACTTCTCATGCAGGATATTTTATCAAAAGTATCATAAAGGTTTTAAAGTCTTTCATAATAAAGGATTTATCATAATAAAGGCTTAATCGTTCAACATTTTGATTGTGGTGTATCCCGATGGAATATTAATGTTTTACTTAATTATTTACCTCCACACCTCGAGTTGTGGACAGAAGTATAGCTTTAGTCGAAGGTAAAATAGTCAGTGGGAGTTTTAAGGGGAATAACAGTGAGAGTTGTTCCTCAGGGACAACTCTTGAGTCCACATCTCTTCGCAAACGTCCATATCAGGCTCTGTGACAAGTGTGAAATATGTATGGAAAGAACTCGCAGCAAAATATCACCTGCTGATCGAATGTTATCCTAGTGAATCCATTCAGAAAACCCACATTCCTTTTCAAAAAATAATAAAAACTCTCATGTCATGTACGAATTCCCACTATATAACAAATTAACTTTAAAGAGTACTAGATGTTTTAAAAACGGCGTGTGATAAGCGCGTGGTTCATGAATCTATTTATAAATTAGCATGTTCAGTGAAGCATTAAAACCTTTTCAGTGTTATTAATCTTATTTAGGTTAAGTTAAATTTATATGTTTGTGTAAAACATAAATAATTCCAACATAATTTGATTTAGTATAGTATGTAATTAGAAATTACTGTATCTTTTAATCGTGCTCAAATGCGACCGCTTAACATCCATATTTCTAATTAGGGAAGAAGCTTCAGCTGGCTGAAAATAAACTAATTAAGTTAATTTGGTTTCTACCCCGAAACGGGAACGGTCTAAACCGTGACTGTGTTAATGCAAACATTAACATTTTGTTCAAGTTTATATATGTTTCTATAGTAAATTTAAATCATGTCAGGTCTTTATAAATATTTTGTCTGTTTACTGTTAAATAGATTATTAAACTTATGGCTGAACATAATAACTATCTCTAAACAGCACACAACAACATGGATACATAAATGAAGGTCAAACATGATAAAAATGATAACAATCCTAGTTGAATGAAGTACTGGTAAAATCGTTTGAATCACAGAGAATGGATAGTCTGAGGTAACGTTCAATTTTCAGGGTATAGGTTTCAAGCTTGATATTATTTGTTTCAAATTTATATCTGATAACTATAGCTTAATTGTTTAAGTACTGTCTATAAACTAACTATCTAAAAATCTCTAGAACGTCAATTTTCTTGGTTCGAATTATGGCGTGTGGTGATTCAGACGAAAGCGGCTCTTGTCCTGGAATTTTCTCTGTGTTTACATAAAAAACCAATTATAAAATTAATAAATAATAAGCATTGTATGCAAAAATATGATTGATACTGTATTTGAGTATTATTAATGATTCCCAAAAAAATCCCAAATAAGTACTCGGTCAATTTAACGACTGTGTAATCTTTACTAGTCACTTAAATGATTCACCTTTTTTACAAATCGCTTTTAATAATGATTCACACTGAACACTTCAGGTAAAAACGTGCTGCCTTAAAGTTAGATAAAGTGGAAAGTCTTGTGTAAATGTGGCTGGCAAAGGTGGACTCAAGATAAAGTGTGGGATGAGAGGCGTTCCTTTGGGAGATCTAGCGTCCCCGAAACCCACTAATAAACACACGCTCACGCACGCAAGCACACACACACACACACACACACACACACACACACACACACACAAAATGGAAAGTTTGTCTTAAAACAAACTCTCTTGCATATTAAATATTTTGTCGAGCCACTCTCTAAACTCTTAACTGGTTAAACGTTTTGACTAACTCCAGCATGGAAATACAGTTTCAAATTATTGTACAAAGATAATGTATGTATCTAACGTGTAAAGCCGAGACCATTTAGTGGCAGGTTCAAAGAGAAACATCAACCAGACCATCAATACTGATCATTATCGACCAACTAACTTACCGGCTTGATAACTCCACTGACCACTGACCACTGCGGTGATAAATGATCTCGAACTTTGATACATCCCCTCATCTCTAATTACATCAATATTCAGGTCGAGTTTACTTTTAGACATGGCTTACAGCTGTTATGAAATAAAAACGTGGACAGTGATTAACGTAATCCGGAACTATATATAAAATCGGTTATTTATCAAACCTACAAACATCTTGGATGAATTATAAATACTTTTCATCCCGTAACATATTCCTGAGTCATTCGCCCTTTAAAACTAGAACGTTTCCAAACATATATAAGATTTGATAGGGAAAATGTAATTTATCTCAATTAAGTGGCTTTCCATGTAAATGTAAAACTATGTATTAGATGTAAATACAATCTCTAATAAATTTATTATGGCGAATGACATACGTGCCAAGGTACACAATGTTACCAATTATTAGCAATTGTTCCAGTATCGTGGTCTGTGTGAATCTATTTTCCTACAACCGTACGATAACAGGCACTTTCGCACTGTTGGCAGAACGTATAAGCAGAGAGGAAAGGATTATAGAAGAGGAGGCACCTTATGGGACTTAGTGAAGACGATAAAATCTCAGGACAAGTGTTGCTACCTGTCGGATCTAGCGGTAAACTAGGTCTCTGTGACGCCGTCAGGTGTGTCATTTGTCATTAGTGTCATTTGCGACACTAGCGCTATCTGAGGATGGCAGGACCTACTACGTCAATTGGCGGTACGATGTACCGTCTTCATCCTTAACATGGGCGTGCACTATCTACTTTACTAGCAGTAGCCAAAAGCTCGAATGCGAGCTCGAATCAATGTAAACGCGCCTATAATGTTTTCCCGGCATAGGAAAATCGAACATAAACCTGATAAATTTATTATTGTAGGAAAAATCTTATGTGTAATACGATCGCAAACTGTCATTGCCGCCCTCGAAGTTCTGGCAGCATGAATCGTCAGCTGAGTGCTACAATATGAACCTCTCGTGCGATATGACATCATTTGCGCTCTTATTAAACTAATGGCTATTTTATTACACTGTACTGCAACCAGCTGCTTTCAACGTTAGTTACGACTACAGAATGTAAAGGCGCGTTTACAATAATTCGAGCTCCACTTGAATGTAAACACGACTACTCGCAGTAGCCAAAAGCTCGAATGCGAGCTCGAATCAATGTAAACGCGCCTATTATGTTTTCCCGGCATAGGATGGGGAAACCAGCTGAAGATTTTATCAACACTTGTGTTTAGTTACAATTTCTGACACTAGTAGCGCTCAGCGCTAGTAGCTTAAACAATATTACCAGTAGTGAAGGTTGCAATAATTGAAATCAGCTGTAAAAACATTATTACTTTTGCTTTTGTACCGGTACTGAGAAAATCAAATGGGTAACTAATAATCAGTTTGAAAAATTATTTTCCTTAATTAGATCTCTTAATAAGATCACATTGTATAAAAACATCGTTCATAACTCGGATTAAATTTGTTATTAATGTTATTAATCCCGAGTAAACTCGATCGTGGCCCGGAAAGAACCACTTTCCATCCTTGTAATGAAATATACTATTACCAATGCAATATGTCTATAAAGATAAAAATTTATGTTTTGTCTGTTCATTGCTTGAAATCATAATATTTTTGTTCATTTTACGTGATAGGTCCCAGAAAATCCGAAATGTGTCTCATCTCAATTTCTGTATTTCTGTAACACTAAAGTAGGTATTTGAGTTCGCCTGCTCTGTAAAAATGAGAGCTCTCACTAAGTTAAAACTTATTTTCACTATTCTCTCTATACCATTTGAAAAAGGTTCTGTTACTTAAAAACTGTAAACAGGTCTTAATGAAATAATAATGAGCTCACAAAAATACAATTTTGTGCGATCTTTCTGTTTTACTGAACATCTGAATTATAAGTGATTCAGAACAGAAGGAAAACCAACGGTCATATTAAAATTTAGGTTTTTTGGATTTTTTTGTTTGATTTTGGACATATTATACTAAAATGCTATCTTAATGTTTAATAAATGTACTAGTTCTAGAAATTGTATAATTTATCTAATTATTTAATCTATCACTAAATAATTGTACTGAAGATTTTTTTTATTTATTTGTTTATGAATTCAGAATAGTATTTTTTCATAATAATAAGCATCTTGCTTTTTAATACTGAGTCAGAATATTCGTAAAATGACAGGCTTACTGGAAGTACTAAATAAATGTCAAGTTCTGCCTGTAAATAAATAGTTTCTGTCTATCGTCAATTACTTGTAAACTAATTATTCCAAGCAAAGCAAGAATAGAAAATTACAGAATATTAATAGCCTAATGCAAATTACAACGTGGCTTAGGATTGTATAAATCAAACATCAACTCATTAATTTTTGCTTATGAACAAAAGTAAAATCACGTGTTCTTTGTTTTCACTTTACTTCAACAACACCCTGTGAATCTCCATACTCAGCAATGATAAACTTTTAAGTTTAATCTTCATACGGTATCAACATGATTATAATAAAATCAATGTAATTTTTGCCGTATGCTCTTGAGTATATCAAATCTCAGGCGTTTTGCGGGAAAACATTTTTTCCTCGACACTGAAATATAAACTATACGTTTCAGTCTTGATAGTACAAAGTTGTGATCGACACATTGTACAATGCATGCCGCCGCGCCGCGCCGCGTCTCTATGTGCTCGGATGAATGGCCAGGCTTCACTAATCCTGCTTTACACTTGAACGGTGTTCAAACAGCCCAGCCGCTGTCCCTTTGTGAGGAATCCTTCACTTGCTGGTTGGCAACTTGTTGTCGCATTGTGCTACAAGTTGTATTCTGAACAATATTTAGTGGCCATAATATGTTGTATGACTGGACGGTTTACCACGTTATTGTATGAAAGTCACCGGTTTGATACGGGACATCAAGGAAAATACGTGTTTAGGGTAGTTTTCTTGAAAAACGTCAACGATCACAAAGTAATTCCTTGGCGATAAATTTCTGGATCACTAAACAATAATTATTCAAAATATCTGTTGTCACCAGGAATGCATCGACTGGTGACAACATGATGGGTTATCAAAATAATCGATGACAGGTTACTTCAATACGTTTAATTCAATCAAGTTTACATTACTATGAAGAGTTTTGTACAGTAGTTTGATTTTAACCATAGTGGTTATGAACGTAAAACGTGTCAATTTTCAAGTTACACCTACAAATCACATCATCTTTCATGAGACAGAGATCCACTCTGGTGGGTTAAAGTGATAGATGAGTGTAATAATTGATTTGATGACATTTGTAGTTTTATTACTAATGTAGACTGGCTTACTAATTTTCTATCATAATTATAATATTATTGGCGTTACCCGGTGGACTTCTTACCACCCAACAGTAACGAATGCAGTTTAAAGAAACTTACAAACTATTTAATTACAGATTTTAATTTTATAAACACAAATTTATAAAACCTGACACTGCACTCTTAGCGCTATGGGCCGGAGTCTATTGGTATATTCTTTTAAATTCAAATCTAGTAGCCTAAATCAACTGCAATAAACCGTTCCAAAGAAAAGTTAAATACACGTTAAGTGCACGGTAAACATGATAAGTTTGTACTAGAGTCCAATGTTATGCGGCATACTAAAAAATCAACATCTTCCTTATTCATCAACTATTTTTCATGATACACAATGGTCTCATCACCTAATAGAATACACAGAAAAATATTTTTTATTGACTCAAGGAGGGGTGGGCTTTGACCCCAAAATATTTAAACGAAGTTTTTGGAAAAAGGGAATTTTAGCAAAACTATCGTCACTGTTTCAAATTTTAGTCGCGCAATTGCCAACACCCCCCAGAGCTAAGACATATTCATGTCAATATATTTTATGAGTAATTTTGAAACAACACATTTTTATGCTGATAAGCGTTCAGTAAAAATAATAGCTATGTGAAATGTAAGTAATTTTCAGTTCACCTTAAGAGTTAGAAAGTATGTGTCAGTTCATTGGGATTGTTTATTACTAGGTTTGTGCTTAGCCAAATCTCTAAGAGGAAACAAATCTTCACGAAGCCCAGATGGATTAGTAATGCGAGACTCTTAAAGCGAGGACGAGCTGTATTAATATTCATTGATTCGGAAACAGGTAGATTCAATATCAGAGATGCGATCTAATTTGGAGTAAGGTATGAATCCCGAGCATGGGGACTATTCTTTAGAACATATTTTCTCATTTGACTAAAAATTACTCAAACAGTATTCATTGAATGGAACATTTATGAGCATTGTGTAGAAACTTGTACATGTTACCCAGAATGCTAATGTATCTGTAGGGTAGATTTTTTTTACTTTTTAAAATCTTCAAACCAAAAAACGTTTTGTGGAACTTATTTCACACAACTTATTCAAGCGAAGATAATTCATATTAATTTTCTTATCAAAATATTCTCAATAATTTTAGCATCCTAAATATAAAAAAAACACCTACATGCCTCAATCCATGTCCACATTTTACAATATAACTTTCATTGAATAAAAAATAATATAGAATAAGCGTTTCCACAATATATTTAAACATGAAGTTTTTAAAACTTGATAAAAAATGAAATTTTTCAAAAAGATTATGAAAAATGAATATTTGCTGCTTAAAATAAAGTACATTTTACATCAAAAATTTTATTTTTAACAAACAACTTTCTCACATCTGTTAATTAGGAGTAATTTTGTAACATGAAATGTACATTTGTATGTAAACACATAAACTATGATTTTTTAGCACAAATTATGGATCTCAACCACATGAAGCTAAAAATCAAGTTTCAGTTCAAAAATATTAGATAATTGTGAAAAATTAATTTTTTTTAATCCTCCATAAGATTAACATTGGCTCTAAAAATACTTACTGTGTTTAGATTTTTTTTATATTCGGTAACCGTTGAAGATAGAGAAAATTTAGGAAACTTAATTGTGTAGTTTAAGCTGAATGCAATGGGGAAATATTTTAGAAATTTTTACTATTGTAAAAAAAACGACAAAAACATTTTGAAAACAAACTACATTTCATTGAAGATGTAATCTGTTAGATGTAGATTTTTAAATTTTACCAAATTTTTAATGGACCTTTTTAAAGTTATTGTTCACAAAAATATTATCACATATATATATTTTATTTTTTATCATAAATATATATAAAAATTTAACGATAGTGGTCTTTCCCATATAAAAAAAAAAACATGTCTCTTAACTCTTCAATACACCATGGTTTTTCATTGAAAACATACCAAATAATATAGAATAATAATTAAGTAAATTTTTCTACCAACATGATAACTTCAACTTTTAAATCACGCCGGAAGTAAGCTTTTATGACTGGAAGTAAATTTTCTTAAATGAAATTCTATTATTACGCGCAAAATGCATACTTTTGCTCAGAAGGTTGTTTCATAAGGCGTTGACCTACAATCTGAAAACATATTGTATTGAAAGTAAATATTTTCCAAGTTTTCCAAGTATTTCACGATTGTTATCGACGTAGAAGACTTCTCTAGCTCTCTCCTTACGATCAAACGTTTCTTGTATTCAACAATACAATATTCTCTTATGTAGAATATTCAACTATATACATTTTTATGTGAAACATTAATTTTGATGCTTTAAACTGGCCCACGCCCTTTGAAAATAAAGTAACGAGCTTTCAAACTCCAGATTTACGTGGTATGGAAAATTATTAATTTCTAAGCGTTTTTCTATGTACATTATACCGTTATGACAAGTTCCTTCTCAAAATTAATATTACTTTTTAAAAATTGATCTATAATTTTAAACATATCTCAAAACTACACTATATTATATTTATTTTTATTATATTGACTAATTTTACCAACGATAAAAATCTAGTTTACAGATGAAAATTCTAATTTAATGATGTAACCTGCGCACATATGCGATTCAAACAAGATCTGGAAGAATCGTCCGACCTTCGTGGGGGCTAGTGTAGTATATACATCAGCTGTTCAAGACAATATTCAGTTGTCACCATGGCAACCAGTTGTTATTTTTGATTTTGTATATTTTCGAAAATGTACGGTAACTTATTTGGTTAATACAATTCACATTTTTCGTCTGACCATTTTTCAGCTATTATTTGTATTAGTTTATTTTATGTTAGATTTAAGTGTACATAATTACTACTTAGAATCTCCATACATTTTAGATACCTATTTAAATATCATACTGAGTCACAGGTAGGCCTACAGGTAGAGTCACTGCTCCAACGCTCAGGCTGTGGAGTGATGATGAATAGTCTTCTGTCACCTATTGTTTCATTGTTTCATTTTCAAAACTCATCAGAAGTATTATATTATATTCACCAACATTCACGTAGATCTGTTGGACCACTTACATAAACTATGAACATAATTCTTAAAATTACGAAATTTATTCATGTAAAATACGTTAACTGTTTTAAATTTTAACGGTTGGCGATTAATATTTTCCGAAATTATTTAATTTTCATTTATATAGTCCTGGGCGACTATATTTTCACATTAATTTAAAGTCAATTTTTGCATTTAGCTGAGATCGCACGATTCTAAAGAAAGCACTCTCTTCAACACTAAATGTTAATTAGTATTTTAAATTGATATGTTTCTTGGAGAGTGGAGAGTGGATTATTCCTCGTTATTGGTTTGACTTACAATTCCATAACACAAATACAAAGTATTGATGAAAAATATTGTATTTCACCCAGTTTGATGAGCAACTCACAATCAGTTTCAGCGGTGTGAACAATTTTTTTAAATCGAAAAACTCATCTGGTGAAAATATTTAAAGTAATTTAGTAAATTAATAATATTGCTAAATGTTAAATAGTACTGGTAAGTTAAATTATTACAGACAGTAACAGACATTAGTAACAAACATTAGTAAAAGACATAATTATACTTACACCACAATTTAAAAACAATTTTATCATTGTATCGAACAATAAAATTAGAAATACTGCTGAACTGAACTGAAAATTTCTTTATTGCTCATAATCCAATACAAAACAGCACACTACATAACACAAATTAAAAAAATTAAATAAAATTAATACGATATTAATTCTGCGTTTACTTAACCAACACAAAACATAACAATCTAAATAAAACTACAGTGAATAATGACAAAACAATTCGAGCAATACCACAATCAGTAACCATAACCAGGTTTTTTCATAATCAATGGTTAAGATAAACATATGCGTAAATCAACAGAAAAGTATACAGACATGGTACAATGTACAGTATATGCTACGTCATTCAAAATAGTAAATAAAAAGTTAGTTCTTAAAGACGGTTTACATAAATAACAAACATATCCGTCTTACATCTATCTAAAAATAAAATCCTTAACACTGTAACATGACATACCAGTAGGTGCATTTATTACTTTCTTTCTAAACGTAATCATGCTCCTTTTTAAGACCAGTGGCAGACTATCAAACAATTTTATAGCGGGGTATTTTAAATGTTTTTGAAAAGAACGAGGTGGAGTCAGCGAATTTCTAGGTTTGCTCTCGTTTCATGACGATGCTTAGGGAAATAGAAGAAATGTAAATAGAATAAAAGGTGAGAATTTTGTTGTTTATAAAAAAATCCATACATGAAGTGCTTTGATAGTAGTAAAATATTTCTGATGCCCTTCTTTTGTAACCTGAACACCCGCACAGTTTTACCACTTTCACAACCCCAAACGGATACTACGGAAGATAGGTAATGGTATATGACCCTTAGGCTGCAATTGGTAGCTCAGTGGGGGCGAAGCTAGCCAACTTCCGAAGCACAAAAATTCCCTGACTTAGTTTCTTGCACGCATTATCAATATGTGTGTCAAAAGAGAGGTTTGAATCGATAGATAATCCAAGAAA
This sequence comes from Nephotettix cincticeps, assembly GCA_023375725.1. Lineage (NCBI taxonomy): Eukaryota > Metazoa > Arthropoda > Insecta > Hemiptera > Cicadellidae > Nephotettix > Nephotettix cincticeps. Next base: position 29,653,379 of record CM041788.1, on the reverse strand, counting down.
CTTCACTCAAGAAGTTGAACAAATCGGTTCGTCAACAAGATGAATATTAAACAAACTGTCAAATCGGTCCCTTAAGGAAATTTCAATGAGTGTGGTTTCTTGACGGCGTAGCCTACCACAATATTTGGTATGATGCCAGATGTTGCCCGAGCTCTGCTTGCCATGCTATCCGAGTCAACCTGAGATTAATCTTAGCTCATTTCCACATGCTTGAGGGCGGATTGGATAAATTATTCAAACAGCGTGTTGGTGAACCCACATTAGTAAACTGTTAATCTTAACCAGACTGTTTGTTTGTTCTTCCTGTTAACTTAGCGGCTCCCTCGCACAGCTAATTAAAATTTTAAATACATTTTATTCTTAAAAGTTCATTACATATTCCTTTAAGCTTTTCACATTTAAAACAGCACTAATTATAAAAAATATTTATAGTCTCCTGAAATGTTAAAGATGTTATTAGTCAATACGGCAAAGATCGTATGTACTTTTCTTTTACATTTGACGTTTTCATTTCTAATTAGTATTTAATTTTTTTATAAATACCAAGTATTGGCATCTTATTATCATTAAATCTCAGACTGGAGTAGCTTCTATCATTTCAGAGTCAATACGAACACAAAACGAATAAAATTCACACAACCCTTTGGAATTTCCTTTGGTAAAGTGTGATATATTTTGGAGGTGTTTGAGTCACAGAATATTTATGTCTATGAATATAACGGGTTTAAATTAATCTTTTATTCTCTATGTCTCACACTCCCATGGTCATTTATATCCTACACTTCCTGTGAGAAACTTTCCCGAACCAACCTTTCTTCTTCAATTTTCCTAGTCTGGGTCAATTGTCTGGGTCCTTCTTTCTTGCCCATATTATTTTTATGTCCTCTCTGATACCATCTTCTCTGTGGTCTTCCAACCAGTCTTCTTCCCTTCCCTAAGCTTACTTCTTTAAATATGATTTCTATTCCTTGCCTTTAAAATCCCATCCAATCTTACTCTTTTTGCCCTTGAAAGACATCCCCATATTTTTACGCAATCCCTATCTCCTTTTTTCTGCTTGCATCATCTCAATTTGTATAAATTGACTACATATTTGCACCAAATGCTTTCTGTACGTCTATTTTACAAAAATATTTAAACACAAGTTGTGTTTTAAAGCAATTTTCTCAGTCACATTTCTACAACATGATCAAACAATCAAACCTGTATGGTGACGTAAAACGATATACGTCATTTGAACATTGTTTTAATTATACTATATTACGCTATGTTATTGCTTCCCCATAATTTAGCACTTTTTCATGCCATTATTTAAACCTACAGATATTATGACAATCTGTCAAATTTCTCCGGAGAAGGAGTCCTTCGTACTAAGTGGATTTACTTTTAGCATTTCTTGTGACGAAACAAAATAAGCTTCATCATAGTTCAAGCCACAGTTTTAGAATGTTTTTAACTCAGGAAATTTATAATTCACTAAATCCGTCATCCTGAGTAAGAATAACTATACGTATTATAACAATACTGTACCTTTTCAGCTTTTTCTGACGTTTTCGTGACGAAAAAGTATTATGAAAAAGATGGTAAAACAAAAAGTGGCGAAGCTTAAACCCTATACCCCGTTCCGCCCTAGGTCGGAAGTCATAAATTACTTTAGCTGTCCAGCCATTGTCCAAGTGCTCTTCCCCGAGGACTATATTAAAGCACAAACCAAGTGTAGAAATGAAATATATGTGTTTCTCATAGTACGAATGCCGCAATAATGAGCTCGCATAACTTTGCGACCTCAAAGTCGTCCACTGAGTAATAAATATAGACCTACATGAATTACTGAAAACTGTTTTTTTAACTGTACCTGTTCCTCTACAGGGGTCTTGTTAACTATTCATCAGGGCAAACTTTAAATTAAGAATACGCCCTTTGATTTTAGAGGTTTGTATATCAAATAAAAAATGTGGCTCCATTTTCCAATATGGGTGTCAGTTTATTTTTTTTACGGGACACCCTGCTTGAGTTTTGTGGTGATTTCGGATATAGTGAACATCATCTTAAGATTTTTATACGTGACCAGGCCTACTGTTTGATATATTATATTAATAATATTTTTGATTTCCGAAAAAATGTTCCTTATTTCAGGATTACTGGCAAATATAGCCTATAGTACACAAAACATGTAAATGGTGGGACAGTTAACAATTAACAAACCAACTTTATGTGGACCTAGTCTCCCTGTAGCTCGTAAGCTGTTGACATATCAAAACTTTCTCAAGTATAAAAAAGTCTTTAAATATATTTAACTACTCGAAACTACAGCAAATGCAGGGTCTTCCACAGGAAAAATAAGTTGAACACTATACTGAAGAATGGCTATCATTTATAAATAATTTAATTTTTTTAACGTCTTCAAAAATAATGTTTCTCATTTACAATTTACAAGATCCCAATGGAGGCACTCCACACAAAAACACCATCCTGTATGTTCAACTCATGGATTGTCCTTGGCGTCTAACGTAGGACCCGATAAATTTGACACGTTTCGTGTGGATAGTTTTATACGTAGCCCTAATTAAATTATAAAAACCTGTTTGATGCATATTTCCGATAAATTAATATAATGAGCCTTTGGAGTAGTCAACATAATGACCACTCAAACAGAAGTACAGTAATTTGTTATCCACCGCATCAATTCCCTTTATTCCACCCGGTCTTCGGCTTGCTCCTAGGTAGGACTAACTCTTAGTTTCCTGTGGTGTTTTGCCCGGCCTTAGCAACGGTCTCCCTTGAATAAATCCTTAATGAGTGAGTGTGTTTTTTATCCTTGCTTTGTGGCCTAAGGCATGCCCGTTAAAATATTTCGCATTAAGGCATTTCGAGCGTATGTTTCATGAATACACAAATTTAGTTCCTCCTTGGTGTATTAGAGGGTATTAGCCTATAATGTCTATCGATCTGTCTGATCAGAATTTCAGAGACGTCGCTGATAAGTACTTTTAAGCAGGAGATACTGATTTCAATCGGGATCCATGCAATCACGTGACATAACAATCGAGCTACAGTACCGCATTTTTCTCGTTTTTCCTCCACGTTTTTTCTCTGAAAATACATTGTTGCTCACCTTTAGAAATCAAGAAAGTGGAGAAAATAAATTAAAATATATTTAGAATTATTTTTACTGTCGGGTAAAACATGGAGGAATGGCGAGAAAAATGCGGTCGTACTATTGTAATATTGCGTGCATGAAGTCCTCTCATTTCAAACTAATTTAATATGCTTTTATTTTTAAAATTCGTGCTTGAAGCCAGGCATGTTTAAGAGTCTGCATCAGTGGTAGCCATCTTGAATTTTAGTCCCGTAAGAGCAATGTTAAATTCTGGCGGAACATAGGCCTACCTTCACTTTGGCGTCTGTAGTGGCGTTAATTATCAAAGTATCAATGTAAAACTATGGAAGTACATTGATGAGATGTGGCTCAAGGGCATGACCTTTCAATATGCTCAAAAATTTAACTTGATATAAAAATAAAAATCCAGGAATATTTTACAAAATAAATCATTATTATTTTTTTATAGAGAGCGAAAACAAGAACTTCTGTAAGGTGGTGCCCTGGAGGACTGTAATACGTTTAATTTGACACCTCTTCCGTTAACTTATGACAATAGGTCAAGGAGATATAGGCGCCAGAATTTAACATTGCTCTTACGTGAATAAAATCCAAGATGGCTACCACTGATGCAGACTCTTAAGGAATCTTAACGTTGCTCTTACGGGAGTAGAAATCCAAGATGGCGGAGGTACTTCAGACTATGATGAAGTGTTTCTAATGGAATATTGCTTGTTGCAGTGATGCGACCGGAGAGCTCCCCGCTCATGGAGAACGGAGTCAAGAGACAAGACGTGGACCACGTGTTCCTCAGGTTCGGGCGTCGGCGTTAATCCCCACCACTCCCCCAGACCCCCCACCACCTTCACCTCGTCCACCAATCACGACTAGGCCTCCCTTAGGCCGGTGTGTCTCCTCCCCCCTCCTTCCCTCTTCTTAGCACACTTATTTGTACTGTATTATTGTCTTCTTAGACTAGCTCCTAATTTTTAATCGTATTTTTATCGTCTTAGCTAACGAATTATGGTCTGTCAAAATTTGTAGAATAATCTTATCAAGGTAATTTAGAAATTATTTAATTTACATAATTTGTTATAAATTTACTGAAAGTCACATATTGACTAATGGGAATTGCATAAAGTATAAACAATTAAATGGAAAATGGTTACAGTCACATTTTATTAAATTAAAAAGTGTTTTAGGTACCAGACAAAGCAAGAATCATCATAGTGCAATTCCCAGTCCCTCGACGTAATTGTTTGTTCAGCTCAAGATTAAGAAGTATGTTAGCTTTTGTAGGCTTACTCATTCGTGGATAATGAAAATATCAGTATGCAATCAAGTTTTTCAGAAGGTATAAAATTTGTAAAACCCCCGGAGCAATGAAACTATATTTTCAATAGCAGTATTGATACGTTATTACTAGAATTCCTCAATTTTAATATCTACTGTATCTTGTAAAAGTTAAAACAAAAGGTAATTCCAAATCAAGTTAAATTTAATTAGATCATTCCTCTTCTGGTATGCATTCTATATTTGGGAATATACTTATTTAATGTGTGAAATATATCTTTCTTCACATTTAGGGCTAATCTAAACAGATATGTTATTGTGTACTTATAAATAGCATTATTCTTATTATAATTTAATTATTTCCTTGCATTTAGAGGTCGCTTTATATTATTTAATTTTAAAATTAGTAAATTTAAAATAGATTAGAGTAGGTTATCATGATTTTTGCCTAAAATAGCTTTTAGTATTACGTCTGTATGAGTTTACTTTTATAGTTGTTCTGTATAATGTCGAAGCATTCAGAACCAATCTAAAGACGAATAACTGAATATTGTATGGTGAATTTATTTTTCAAGTACTTAATTATATAATTGCTATTTGTATGGAAATTTTATTTTGATTGTTACTTTTAATAACACAACGCGCTTAGGCTACATTTAATCAGGTACTCAGTTCTAAACTAAGTTATCGAAATAGTATGTAGTGTTATTAGTTAGTTATTAAATTATATTATTTTTACACTATAGGCCCGCAAACACATTTACCGAAATTATTGTATTTACGTAACGTAACCTTAAAAAGTAGTTTTACTTGCTGATGTTGTAAAACATTAGGCCTAATATGACATTACAACTAATGCATTTATTATTAATTTATGAGACTGACAAAAGACTTTAACCACTGCACCAACCCTCCACCATCCCACCCCCTGGCTGCCACCCTCACCCCCTCACCCTCTACCAATGTAAATAGTCCTCGAACCGGCCTTAGGACCCTGAATGTAACATTGTTGGCCAATCAATGATATTCTTCGTTTTGTTTGCTTATTTTTGACCTTTTGTTGGATTGTAAACTGTGTTATATTTGTTGTAAAATTAAAGTACATATTATGTTTTTAAAGTATTATATATTGATAATATATTATATATTTGTTAATAGCAGTGGTGTTTTACTTTTCCCAACTAACTTTTCCTAACGTTTTGACTAACGTTTCAAGATCATAGCTATACTTAATCCTACAACAACTAAAACTTTTAGTGTAATCTCATAAAAGACATTTTGATCACATATTGAATATTGCAATCACATATTGCAATATTGAAATCTTTAATTTGGATGGTAAATCGTGTTTCGTACAATACCCAGTGTCCAGAAAATAAAATTATTGTATTTACAGTACTTCCCTGTGGGAAATAGGTTAGATCATGGATATGTCTAAAGAGAATACTTTCAGTTCCTCTAAACAGCTGTCCTTATAATTATATAACGTCACTACAGTTTCAAATTTTGGTCTGACAGATTGGTCTGCCAATACTCCGCCAATCCATGTTAAAAGTAATTTTAATTGAAATTTCAATTGCTTGTAAAAAAGAGGTTTTTAAATTTCAATTGCTCGCAAAATAATTTAATCACGTAAATATTTAACACAATGCTGAGCTATGTAAGAATGCTAACAGCTCGGTTCCCATTTACAACCTCATTGACGAGATCACCTCGGCTCGCTTTACACAGTAAATCTCTTTATTCTGTTGCCATGGAGCCCTGCGTGCCGTGTACAATCAAGCTCAAGTGTTGTTTGTATTTATATTAATCTCATCTCATCTGGAATACGAAACGTTCTCCATTGTTTAACTATAGGCTATATAAGGTTTTCCCTAGGTACGACCATTGAGTGAAACTATACAGCATCTAGAACAAGGAATGTTTGCTTGGAGCTTAGTGAGGTAAGGACTGCAGCCCTTGGCACCATGGAGAGTGGCAGACACCTTCCTCAGGTTGAGCTGATTGGGAGGTTCCAGCAATTCACCAGACTCTAACGGGGATGCACAAAATGCCGAATAACTGACCTGCCTGGGACAAATGTTCCGCCCTTTGTGTAATTGTATAACTTTAAGTGTACTCAATTACACTATCATATAAATGAATCCCTAAATGAGGTAATTGTTAGTGAATCAAAATTCATTACTGTATTGCCTCATACATTAGATTATTGAAATGGCGACCATACCTCAAGGTAGGTATTTTAAGCCAAGTATGAATGAGGATTGAGTGTAAGATGATTGTGGCGCGATCTTGTTGTCTTGTTACTGACTAAGGCTGACATGTTCCTTAGACATGACTGTTAATTAATAGCCCAACAGCCGATAGCAACTAAGGGACTTACATTTTAACGTGGAATCCGAACCACGGCCTCTGAATTACGAATTGGTCTAATTATGAGGATGGTCTTTGCGGATTAACGTAGTATTCAATAGTGCGGACGTTATTTCACACAAGAGAACACTACATCCACCGACCATCTCTCACAACTATCCACAAATCGTGACCTCCAAGTAGCAAGTAGGATTACAGAATGACGCCACCATCCCAGTCAACTAGATTTATTCATAAAAAAACTACTAGATTTGAAAATGTTAAAACTGTACTATGAATTGAACTATTTGTGGTGAAATTCTAATAGTACGCTCTTGCGTGAACAGGAAAAAATATCCCCATGGCGGCTGAACAATTTCTACATTGAGTTCTCTAAGGAGTTCTTAGGGAATTCCCTTTTTTATGAATTATTTTTGACAATACAAACTAAGCCCAATCAAAGGTTAAGCCATAAACCTAATATTACCACAGTATTTCCTCATTTTTATAAATAAGGATGTTCTATGGAATTACGTATAGGCCATTCTCCATTAGAATGTAAAATGGCCCATGGTATTCCTTGGGGAATGAGTTGGAAGGTATGCTGTCATGAGAAATATTAAAACCAGGATTTTTATATACATTAGCAGATCTTAACTAGACTATGCTATATAACAGAATTCATTACAATATTAAAAATAATAAGGAACTTTTATAAAATGGCTTATTCTCTATAAAAATAACATGAGAAATGATTACATAGATCCAACAGCCGATAGCAACTAAGGGACCTACAGTTTAACGTGGAATCCGAACCACGGCCTCTGAATTACGAATTGGTCTAATTATGAGGATGGTCTTTGCGGATTAACGTAGTATTCAATAGTGCGGACGTTATTTCACACAAGAGAACACTACATCCACCGACCATCTCTCACAACTATCCACAAATCGTGACCTCCAAGTAGCAAGTAGGATTACAGAATGACGCCACCATCCCAGTCAACTAGATTTATTCATAAAAAAACTACTAGATTTGAAAATGTTAAAACTGTACTATGAATTGAACTATTTGTGGTGAAATTCTAATAGTACGCTCTTGCGTGAACAGGAAAAAATATCCCCATGGCGGCTGAACAATTTCTACATTGAGTTCTCTAAGGAGTTCTTAGGGAATTCCCTTTTTTATGAATTATTTTTGACAATACAAACTAAGCCCAATCAAAGGTTAAGCCATAAACCTAATATTACCACAGTATTTCCTCATTTTTATAAATAAGGATGTTCTATGGAATTACGTATAGGCCATTCTCCATTAGAATGTAAAATGGCCCATGGTATTCCTTGGGGAATGAGTTGGAAGGTATGCTGTCATGAGAAATATTAAAACCAGGATTTTTATATACATTAGCAGATCTTAACTAGACTATGCTATATAACAGACTTCATCACAATATTAAAAATAATAAGGAACTTTTATAAAATGGCTTATTCTCTATAAAAATAACATGAGAAATGATTACATAGATTTGATGCAACGAGGACAAATTTAGATTTTTTAAATTTAATTATTAGATCTTAATTAGGCCTTTATCATGTTATAAACCAAGTGTTATAATAATGTTTCATGTAATAAACAAGATATCAATTTTAATCTTTTTTCCCAAAGATTAACACTGGAGATCCATCGTATGACAAATGTACTGTGTTAGCTAGTTTCTATATCTCAGTAACCACTTGATATAGAGTTAAGTTTCAAAATAGTAAATTGTTTACAGCTGATTCCAATAGTGCCAATACAAATATATATTTATAATGAATTTTATGTAAAAATACCTAAAAGCTCAAATTCAGGGAAAACACCCAATATAAACATGTTGTGTTAATGTTATTGTCATTATTTTTTTTATAGAATCATCTATATTGTTGTTGATATTTATGTGAAAAAGTGAGAGTATATTTATTAGTTAGTTGTTTATATTCATGTTGCAAATTGGAGTAGGTAGGTCTAAATAAAAATGGTTTCTCTCACATATGCGGTGGTTTTACAACGGCGCCTGCTCCTATATCCCCATATTTAATTGTTTTATATTATAAAATATCATGATGAGAATTAATACTGAAACCATGATAATTTTTCAAACTTGGTGGGTCGAATTTTATTGACACTTGTATGAAATATATACAGGGTGTCTCACCTAAAAAGATCCAATAGCTACCTTTTACTACCTTTTATACTATGCACGTGACAGCAAACTTCTTATTGGAACCTCCCATTTTTTTGAGAATTTTAAAATTAATTTCGAATCCGAATAATATGACCGCCATTTTCCAAAATGGCCGACAACTTAAACATTTCTTATGAAACACCCTATATTCTGTGATGTTTTTGGATCAAACAAGTAATTTTGAGAAGTCTCTATTCTTGATAATTTTTGGCGTAAATATAACCGTTTGTGGTCTATGGCTCAAAAGCAGTTTCCGTTAAAAACTATTATCACCCAAAATGAACCAATAGCCAACTTTTATACTATGCATATGACAGCAAACTCTTATAGGGGACTCCCCTTTTTTAGAGGATTTTAAAGGTAATTATAAATCAGAAAAATATGGCCGCTATTTTACAATATGGCCGACAACTTGAACATTTCTTATGGACCACCCTATATTTTAGCTATATTTAAAACTACATACTAATACAGTAAATTAAGTGTCACGAAAAACTTGATAAAAAATAATTCTTAATAAATGTAAGACAAAATTAAAGGTTGTCTAAAAATCTATAAAAGTGGAATCATAGCAAACAATAATAAGTACGAGTTTGGAACCCGACAGCCAGACCATACCGAACCTGAAGTAATGACGAGTTTGGAACCCGACAGCCAGACCATACCGAACCTGAAGTAATGACGAGTTTGGAACCCGACAGCCAGACCATACCGAACCTGAAGTAATGAATGAAGTAATGAATGATTATTTGTTAAATATTTTAATACTGTAATTTAGAACACGTCTGAATACAATTGAAAAACAACACCTGTACTTAAATAAATTACATACATACAAAATTCTACGAAACATTATAGGACAATTTTTAAAAGTTGAATATAATAGAGGCTAATAATAGTAGGGTAGTTACAATTTACAACATATTACTTAGAAAAAATAAAGACTTAAAAATATACAGTAGTAAAATATAGTCGTTGGCCTAGAATCCCTTATTGTTAAAAGACGTTAATTGTTAGACTAATCTTTTAACAATTAGCGATTCTAGGCCAACGACTATATTTTACTACTGTATATTTTAAGTGTTTATTTTTTCTAAGAAATATGTTGTAAATTGTAACTACATGTAATAGGGTTCATTTAAAAAATTCTTTGTACAATGATCATATCATTTATCATCAATTGTAATATCATTTTTCCAATTCCGTCGTTTCCTTTGATATAAAATTCCTCAGTAATCCCAACTTGTAATCCAGACACTTTGATAAGAACAAATATTTGGATTAACGTGGTTTTTGGTTCGTATTTATATCTAACAATATACTGAAATCTCGAAATTGAATTTTTCTGGGAAAGGATCACACCATTGTTAACCTGTTTGTATTGTTTGTTGTCTATTTATACATTCTATTGGAAAGAGTATATATTGTTTCCGAACAGAAACCTTAAACGTAATACACAATACGTAATACTCCCTTCATATACCGACTGCCCCCAGTGGAATTCTAATTGGCCTTTGTTAGTCTAGATACCTGAAATGGGTCTATTAAAGAAGGTTTATCACAATTGGAGAGATTTATATTTAAATTTGTTTTCAACCAGGGGAGCTTAACGGAGGAGTCTACATTTTGAGTGGTTTAGGCTTGACGCCTAGCAGGATACCTGAAAAATTGGTAGAGAACACTCGAGCAAGCATCCTTACTACAAGACCCTCGTTGGTCGTGTAGTATCCAAACAGTAATCCAACAGTAATCCAAACAGTCGTGTACCCACGACTGTTTGGATTTAAAACAAAATTTCTAGTGCTGAAAAATATTTTATGAAAACTCACAAAAATTTTATAAAATATATTATATATGATAACAAATTTAAATCAATCCTAAGACTGTCAGTGTGACCTCTCGCCTAATTCTCTACTTTCTTACTTACATCAAAAATAGAATAAATGAATATTGAAAAATGAAAAATAGACAATAATGAAAATAAATAAATTCACACCAATAGGAACTATTTTATACAAAGTGTTAATTCCTTATTTGGATAATCATTTTCTAATGATAAATCCAATAAATATAACTGTATATTTCCAACTTTTTTTTTATTGGTGCACTTATGTCACATTTAATTTTTGTAAGTTATTTAACACCACTCTTACTTGCGGACTTCATCACATTTAAATACAAAATTTTGGATTTGTTTAAGTTCGAAGTTGCAAGTAAATCGTAGTAAATAAGAGTGATAAAGTTTATTATTTAGTCTTCAGCTTGCAGTACGTTTTTACGTTTGATGAAACCCCAATATTTTATTGAACTCAAAGAAGATGTTCGTGGTTGATATAATCTTGAACATTATAGAAACTATCATTAGCTTACCTACTTTAGTTAAAGTTACGTTTGACAGGATGTATCACCTACAGGATAAAAAAAAACAGAATACTGAAAACGACTAATATATTAGTGAAATAGCAACAGACTAAAATTTTAGTTAAACTTCAATAATATTTTTTATGTCATAAAAATACGTAAAATATTAAATATTATCAATGATTGATATAATTAATAATTTAACTCATTTAACCTTAAAATTTAAGGTTTTGTATTTACAGGAGCACGATATTAATCTAATGAAGATATTAAAATTTCTAACAAATTATGAAAATCGAATTTTATCCATAAATAACAGTATTAATCAATACCCAACCTGTATTTTTTCTAGTCAAAAATAAAAATATTTAAAATTTTTATATATATAGAAAAATTAAAAATAATAAATTTCTTACACATACTCTACTAAAAACTTTCAAAAATTTGAAATATGAAAGTCAATAATTGAAAATAAAATATAATAATTTTTTTTACCCCATTTTTTTATTTGCTTTTTCACATATGTTTTCTAAAATTTTTAATTTTTATTTATTATTCATTATTTAATTAATTTTAAGTTGTTTTATTTACTTAATATAAAAAATTATAAATTATTTTTAGTAAGAACGTAGAATAAAAAAATTTAATTTTTATTTATTATCTTAATTTTTATGAAACAATATTTATTGAACTCAGTGGTTGATATAAGTAAAAAAATCATTAGTTAGTGTTATTATGACAGATGTATTTTTCAGCTGAATAAATATTTTTTTTATGGTCAGAGTGAAAATATAAAAATTTTTTTTTATGTTTAAAAATAAAATTTTTATTTTATAAATATTTTCAATCAAGTAAAATTAAATCTTTTAGCAATTACATCGCCGATCGCAATTAAATCTACATGAGTATCGTAGATTAATAATTGTATATATATATATATATAAATTTTTTATAATTTAATTTTTTAACTACCAATAGAACATATTTTTCACTCGAGAACGCTGGTGGAATTTTAACGAAACGATATTCAGGGTAATTCCTATCCACCAAGGGACCAATCACTTTGGGGGTTCAAAGAAAAACTTAGCATTTGTATTATTTACCATGGTATATTCTAATATGTATATTGAAAAGTAAATTTCTCATTTAATAACTTTACATTACATGTGAATTGTATGTACCCGCTTTTGATCTCTTGCACTCACTAGGAAACAATGTTCTCACAATGTTCTCTTTTAAAATAGTCTTTTTCGACAACTAAGATCTTATAGCCTTAGCTAAACCGTTATATAATATTAAACATAGGCCTAATCAAGTTTTTTCTGTTGGTTGTAATGATGATATTTTTTAATTTTAGGTTTTATATCCCAGGAAAGTCAAAAGATGTCTTAATTACTGACTGGTTTTCTGTCTGTCTGTAAATTTATAAAAAGTATCTCTCTTCTTTTCGCCGTGAAATCTAAAGGAACTCTCCACGTCATAATAATAAACCTACAGCTATTATTGTTTAACTAGATTTGCGCTCTAGGATGTCATCGCACGAGAGGTTCATATGGCAGCACGAAGCGTCAGCTGAGTGTTGCTAGAACTTCGAGGGCGGCCATGACAGTTTGCACTCGTATTACACACAAGATTTTCCTACAATAAAAAAGTAATTTAGGTTTTGTTTGATTTTCTTGTTGAGATAAATGTAAACATAACTTTAAGGTTTTTGGTAACAACAGTTCCATTGCGTAGACCCAGAAGTTAGTGTTATAGGGACGACTATCGTCCATCAGCTGATTGAGCGCTTAGTGTATGCTATTGTTTAGTTTCATATAGATTTGGAGCGTTCTGCCCTTCTGATTGGCCGGTTACTTTGCCGCACTAGTAAAAGGTACGGGGGTAAAAAGGGCGGGCATGCTACTAGTATTTCAGTCCTATAAGCTTACATGGACAGTTTATTTTTTGTATACGTAGCCAAAGAAGTACTCGACTCGTTTCTAGATCCTAAACCTTGACTTCTGTGTTGAGGAATTTGTAGCTGAGGACTTACTATTAACGGGCTTTATTTTTATCTTTTGTTTTTAAAATTTATTTCCAATTTTAGAGACTACAATTCCAGAATATTATGCATGAGAAACTATAAAATATATATTAAGTCATCCAATAAACTTTTAATATGTTGTTCGTAAATGTGTTACGTCGTATACTTTCACAGGTGTGTGAGCTGCTACAGTATAACATGAACGTAGAGCAGCCCCACAAGATAGTTGAGTGTTCCGCCCACCCGCCGCGCCACCGTGCTCAAGTTCCAGTATTCATGAGACCAACCATATACGTAGCGTGCGGGAACAGTTCCAATGTTATTGTGGCTTGAGAAGTAAACACACAGAACTACCCGTCCGGCTAGTTGAATAACTTACCACTCCATTTTCTCCATATTCAATGTCCATATATTTTATAAAACCTATACTTTTAACTCAAACCTGGTTTTATATCAATGAAAATATTTTTTAGGGTTTAGGCTATAAATTCATTTTCTCTTTTACACATTAAGCATACGTTATATCTATATAAACGAAATTAGAGTTTTGTCTCTACATCGCTCAGAATTATTCATTTTTTAGTTATTTTTACTTTTTGTGCGTTAGAAAAGCCGAAACCGTTCTTATCTCAATTTCTGTCTTCTTATCTGTTTGTCTGTGACGCTCCTGGAGGCATTTTACGCCGTCTTCTCCGAAAAAAACGGGAGAACTGATTACAATGAAATTTATTTCATGTATTCTCTACATTCCAGAGAAGGTTTGTAAATGCTTGAAATCGCCCGCCGCCCCTTAAAAAGTAAACGAGCATTTAAAAACCCACTTTTACGCGATATTACTCGCATTATGATTCAGTTTTCAATGAATAACCTACTGGTAATAATCAGGTGTCTTTGTAGTTTACAGATTTAATATAAACTAGCGTACCTGGCGCACGAAATCGTGCGCTGTCAAGGAGACAAACTGTCCACCAATAACTATGTTTAGAAACTAAGTTTAGATTTTCCCAACAGATTTTCATTTTGGTTATGTTTTGGTTTTATGCAAATAAAAACTGGTGTTTTATTGCCAGCTGTACGATGATGTCTTCATTAAACGAAAAAATACCATGTTTACTGACAGACTTTTTGTAAATTTAAAAAGCAATCTTAATAAAACTATATTTTACAGTTTTCTAAATATCATTTTATAATTTATTGTTTCAAAATAATCACACAATTTTTAAATAAAACCATGACAAAGTAAATTAATTGTTCAAATTGTATACACGAACACCAAGCTTTTTTGATGTTTTGTTCGGTGATTTGACACGCTTCATACAAGTTTCTTAAAACGGTTGGAAATGTAAAGAAATTGATTTTTTTATATTCTCCTTAAGAATATTTGGGCGCTTTCAGACAAGTACTTTTATTACATAATTTAACTTTTCTATTAGTCGTAGACAAATAATTCAAATTTTTGTTTAGTTTTTTTTCTGGTTTTAAATTACAAGTCAAGTTATACTTTACTTTTATTGTTTTCGCTGAAAATTTAAAAATTTGAATTTTTTTACATTTAAAAAGCCAATAACGAACTCATTACCAGATGCTGTATATTTAGTACTCTGTACACTATAAAATGTCAAAGAATCAAAATGAGAGTTTTTAAAATTGGATTTTTCTATTTTAAGAGTTTTTAGCTGATACGCCTTAAAAATAAAATTCAAAAAAAATGAAAAAAACGCCTGGAGATACTGCATAGATATACAGAAATTTCATCTAAATCGGACCAACTAGCGTGGTTAAATGCCACATACACACAAAGGACGGACAGAAAAGTCAAAAACTATTCTAGGAGAAAAAAGTTATATATCAGATCATTTGAAATTTTACAAAACAATACTTTCTCCATATACTATGTATAAGGGGAGAAAGTAAAAGAAAGAACCATGTTTAACTGTCAGATTTGATTTGTTTATTTAACCACTTCCTTAAATAAACAGCTGATTTCTCGATCGTCGGTGTTTACCTCCATATTAAGTTTATGGGGAAAATCGCGAATTTGACCCCATTATTTTCCATGACCACGGTGAATTTTCAAAAATTTTTTAAATGATGGCAAAACTACATGCTAAGACCTTTATAACGACACCTTGGACATGGTGATTGGTAGCACCACCGCTCCAAAACAATTATCACAAAAATAGGCCTAGTGTATTAAATATATAAATAAGATAAGATAAAAACAAACAGCTGTCAAATCAATACTAGTTATTTTATATTATTTTATATTGGTTTAATTTAAACCCACGTGGGTTTAAAATGAATGATCAATGTAGACAAACAAATTATTGATTTTAATTTGACAGCTGTTTGTTTTTCTTTCTATTCACTTTTACATCACTAATTCTCAAAATCAGTGATCAATACTTAAACAATTTAGTGTTAAAACCAAAATTACAACTGAATTAACAGATAAAAATTACCCAGTGCTTCGTGTAACACGCTTACTGAACGAGAACAAAATACCTCTGCCCCTTTGCGTATATTGTTAAAACTTCTGTGAATATTGGACATTCTTGTAACATTGAACCGGAATGAATATGGTTGTATTAAAAATTGTAAAACTACAAAGACAGCTTATAATTACCAGTAGGTGATTCATTGAAAACTGAAAGCAAAATGTAACTAATATCGCGTAAAAATCGGTGTTTTAAATGCTCGTTAATTACTTTTCAAAGGGCGGCGGACAATTTCAATCTTTGTTAAAGTTGTTCTTTTACTTGATGAGTAAAGAAATTTTTTAGAAGCCACAGAAAATAAAATATTCTGAAGAGGAGCAGTGCATAAGCCCTCCGCTGGAATGTAGAGAATGCATGAAATAAGTTTCATTGTTTTCAGTTCTCCCATTTTTTGGAGAAGACGGCGTAAAACCTCTCCTGGAGCGTCAGACAGACACGAATTTAAATAAGACTTGTTTTGTCTTCTGTAACGCATGAAATGTGAAAATAACTAAAAAATGAATAACTCTTAGCAATTCACAGACAAAACTCTATTTTATCTATATAGATTTCAAATTCTCGTAAAAAATGTGGTTCTTTGATTTCGATTGCTCGCAAAATAATTTAATCACGTAAATATTTAACACGATGCTGAGCTATGTAAGAATGCTAACAGCTCGGTTCCCATTTACAACCTCATTGACGAGATCACCTCGGCTCGCTTTACACAGTAAATCTCTTTATTCTGTTGCCATGGAGCCCTGCGTGCCGCGCGCAATCAAGCTCAAGTGTTGTTTGTATTTATATTAATCTCATCTCATCTGGAATACGAAACGTTCTCCATTGTTTAACTATAGGCTATATAAGGTTTTCCCTAGGTACGACCATCGAGTGAAACTATATAGCATCTAGAACAAGGAATGTTTGTATTTAGTATTTGATAGTAGTAATCGTGCGTTATTTGAAGAAAGAACGAAAAAGGATTTGATTTAAGAAAATAAATATCAACAAGAATACATATATTTAAAGTGTAAATCTATAGATAAAAATAATTTAATAGCTTCAATCAATATTCCTCCAAAATCAATAAACATAACTCTCGTACTATGTTACTCGTTAAAGTTATACCCGATTTACTTTTTTCCTAGTTAAATAAGTCCGACAACATTTTTCAAGTTAACATCTTTTTCTTTTATCTTTTCAAATATTCATATTTTTTCTTTAAAACTGTAAATCTTTGTTCCTCTCCTATTATTTTCCAACTCATTATATTTCGATAAGTAAAAAGAAACAACACTAAAATTTATATTTTGCAAAATTTATTCATTAGTATTACTTTATCTTTACCTAAGACAAAGTATATTCATTTCGCGACATCCTCTACGGTAAACCACAGAACTTAAACCTAGAAATGTAAATTTACCTCTATTGCTTTTTGTGAGCTAAAATAATAAATATATACAAAAGGAATTCGATTGTGTTCCCGCCAACGCTCGGTAATACTTAAAGGAGAACAATCTAAAATGGATTTGACCACAACACACACAGTACTACCAACCAACCTGTGACTAAAAATGGCCTTTGTATGTTGATAGTCATACATATATTATATTATTAAAAAACCCACAAGTTAATTTTTTTATCGATTCATGTGATATGTGTAAATCTGTTAATAACTTGGATCGATATTTAGAAGATAATTAGCCGCATGGTTACATATGTAGTCCGGCGTCAATGTATATGTAAATGACCTTGGTCGGTATGAACGAGTGGCGAACAGTAGCCATAAAATCAGCTGTTGGCACGTTCACGATCGCATGCATACTGATAACACATTGTGTTGACAATGGCGATGCGGTCTCCACGTCACAAAGGGTCAATCTACTGCTAATGCCGCCTGTGTCTCGCGTATGACTGACACCGGCTTTAAACAAACAATGTACCACATTACTCCTACATTCATGATACAGGACGCACAAAAACAACAGTTTTAATAAATTAACTGGTGATTAAACTTAGTTTAGCCCTAAAATCCCTATACCGGCTAAAATATTTACATTATATTTTTTAACTTTTAAGGTAGATTATGTTGTACATGTGTCGTCCTTCCACGTCCATACATGCCTACCATTTCTGCATATTTCATAAGTATCTTTCCGTAGCATTTAATGGTGAAACAATCTCGTTCCTTAAGAAAAAACTAAAAAAAAGTCTTTACTCATCAAGTAAAGTACAACTTGGAGTCTTGGACCAACAATGGTAAACAACTACTTGTACAGTACCAGCACGGAAGTTTAAGACACCCCGACAACAGGGGCCTGGGGCAAATTCCCCCAACAAATTAAATAAATATACATATTTGTATAAATTTATGGCTACAAATTTTAAAATCAGTAATAAAACAGTTATCCAAATATGTTTTTAGTAGTTAGCTATATACATTTGACAATATATGATATTTGTTACATTGTTATGTAAACAAATGTATTTTGCAAATAAAGACTATTGATTGACTAATGACTATAGTAATAACAAGGGTGTTGGAGGTTTCAACCCGCGCTTCCTGCCCCGGGAAGTCTTCGCGTGATACGTTGTGATCATCACTCAATTAAACCCTTCGGGAAACAAAGAAAATAATGTCATTGTATTATGCTAACTAAATAAATATTAGTTTTAAACTAATAAATTTTCAATAATACTATGAGAAGTAATTTTATTTTTATCCACCTGACACACAGGCATGTACAGTGGTGTAGTGGAGCCGGAGCGGTCCGGAGCGCCGCTCCGGCACAGCTCGTGCAGCCGAAACTCAGATTTTATACTTTTGTACTTTGCCTATTTATAGAGCGTGGTAGGTAAGCGAGTCGCTCGAATCATTTCATTATCAACACGCAATATCGAGGCAATTTTAGGCGTTTTACATTATCCTTAACCTAACAACATCGTAACACCAGAATCAGACACTAGGGCTTACTTGAAGACCATATATATTTTTATAGTATCTAGGTTTTTAATTCAAAAATATATTTATTTTTACAACAAACTTGAGGCTGATTAAGAACTGTTGAGATTATTTGAATTTCAGACTCAAACCATTTAAATCCTATTCATTTTAATCTCCGTCTAACATATTTATTTCAACACACCCTCTTCCTAAAAAACAGCCTTTAATTTCAATGAAGTTGCGGTGTTTTTTACAAAATAAAATTTGAGGATTTTCCTCCGTATTTTGTGGTGGGTAAACTCATCTACAAATATGTTCTTCTTCCTTGACCTGCACTCGCCAGTTTGGGTTAAGAAAGAAGGCGAACCCTTACTAAAAAGGGGCCCGTTTGCCTTCGACTGCAATACTTTGCATGAATACAACGGATACCCCAAGAGCATCACTAGTCGCTTTAGCAAAATTAAACTTCGGTTTATGTAATTCTTCTTTAAATAGATAAACATTGTACACAATTTCACGTGTTTGACCACGCAATGACGCAGGAACTTGCAGACTTTGACTACCCATTCCCCCCCCCCAAGAGTAATGGCCTTCCTGGGAAGGACCGCTCCGGCACAGCTTTTTTTAGCACTACGCCACTGGGCATGTATGTGCCAGCAACCACGCTGACGCAGAGACCCTCTAAAACACGCCAGCCGAGACCATCGTCTCAAAATGAGGGTTTTCAATGCCGCCACAAACTGCGAACGTCTCTCACGGGATCTCGTCTGCGAGGGTGAGACGGCAAGCGGTGACAACAAAAGCCCTGTCATTTGCTGATGAGTTCTCAAGATGGGTTATACGCAATTTAATTGAACGTCAAATTCACGAACTACCATGTGACAATTCAAATCTGTTTTAGAAAATACGTTTAAGAATGAAAAACCAATGACAGAATTTGAATTTCACGCAATACATAGCCTATCTAAAAATCATACTTATTTAGATAAGATACCGACCATAATGCCCACACTGGTGGGTGTTTTAAGGTAAATATTACGAGTGGATGGTTATCAAAAAAATAATTACTAGACTGCTGAAGCATACCCGCGTGAACTAAAGACACGGTAAATAAACGGTATTGGTGGACTAAAACAGACTTTCTCCCTTAGTGAAAAACTACTACCTTTAAAGTTTTATGTAAACATTATTTTAAATTTACTGTTTGAAAAAGTAATCATCCAATTTCTTGAACTAACAAGAGAAAGTAAGTTAAGTTAAATTAAAGTAAGCTTAAAGAAAGTAAGTTAAATGTTAGGAAATTTCGGTACATTACCCCCCTCCTCGGTATTAATAAACCTTTTTTAGTGGGAGCTGTTGAGTGATGTAGCCTTACGCTGCATATCAAGTTTCATTGTAAACGGTTGAGAAATAAAGAAGAAATATTTTTTTCATATTCTCCATAAGAATAACATTGGGTGCTCTCAGACAACGTACTGCGTCTACCATAGATATAAAATTTATCTTTTCTTTGAAAACTATTCATTAGTCGTAGGCTAATGTTTAAAAATTATTATCTTTTTAGGGTTTTAAGTCGGTTGTTATTGGTAATAATCAAATTATTTTATAAAATTGTCGTTTTGTTAGAAAATAAAAAAAATATTTTTGTTATTTTTAACTTTACCGTAACTTTAGTTTCACATACATATGGGTGGTATCATGTTATTTGAGACCTTTCAAACTATAAACCATGAAATTTAAATTAAAAGCATTAGAGCAGATTTTGATAAATATGCTTCAAATCAATGTCCAATTGCAGTATTGCAATTTTTGGACAATTGCCAGATATTAATCGTCTTAACGAGATATCGGGTAATTTTAAACAAGTTTTTAATCATTTATTGAAACAATTTTATTATTATTTATTAGTAATTTATTAAGGACATTTAGCGAGTTGAAGAACGTATATTTCCAATTGCATACCTAATTTTGCAGCCATTCTTTCGTTGTTGTGTCTTGTGCAACCACACGCATACAACAAATGGCATTCAAACTTGACTCCGCTAACAACAATCAACACGATACACAAATGTTTTCACATCGTTGGCCCATCAGTTATCTAGTGCAGAATTTTTTTTGGAATGGTTTTTAAAAAGTATAGACTTTTTAGAATATTTTAAAGCCTAAAACATAGAAATTTCAGTATTGTGCGTTATTTTAGCGAATTTCCCATAGGGAAGAAGCTATTACCGTAGGTCTCATGGTGAGACTTAAGCCCGGGACCATGTTATTTTTTCTTCTTTAGGTGCCCAGAGTCCAAAAACAATAGTCGTTAATATATATGTATATATAAATATATATGTGTGTGTGTGTGTCTGTGAACACGATAACTTTCGTAAAAATGGTCCGATCAAGACCAAATTTGGTAGAGATGTGTATTCCTAGAAATGCTCGGACGAGTTCGTAAACCAGACATATCGGTCAATTGGAACGGGTAGTTTGGGGGGGTTTTGTACCCAAAAATGGGGTTTTTGCGTTTTTCACATGTAATTTTTAAAAATTTCTAATTTTATATTTCACAATTAGAATCAGCTTAAAAAACTACACAATTAAGTTCTTTAATGTTTTTCTCTATCTCCAACGGTTACCGAGATATTAAAAAATCTAAACACAGTACGTTGTATTGTGGGGCTCCAATGTTAATCTTATGGAGGATAGGGAAAAATTAATATTTCCCATATTAATGAATATTTTTTGATAAAACTTGATATTTAGCTTCATGTGGTTGAGATCTATCCATTTATGCTTAAAAATCATAGTTTATGTGTTTATCATGGCAGCAAACCTGCATACTCTTTTCCGATAATAATCATATAGGGAATAGGTAAACTCCTTTATTTATGGACAGATGTTGATGAAAGTTGGTATAAATGGTAAGATAAAAATTATTTATGGTAGAAATGCCTAATTTCAGTGTTCCTCACAGCAGCAAACCTGCACACTCTTTCCCATGTTAATCTTATGGAGAATAGGCAAATAATTCTCATGTTTATGGACAGATCTTTATAAAACTTGTCATATATTATTATTATTATTATTTATAATTGATTTGGAAATTCGCTGAGTACGCAGGTCTGCTGCGACGGGGGTATTAATTATATGTGATAGTTACAGTTCTAATAAAATAATAAGTACCCTTTTTACCATTTATTATTGGCAACAAGTTTCGATTATTATTTCCAAGCCCTCCACATTACAAATAATAAATAATAGTAAAAAAGGGTAATAAATTTTGTATTAATCAAATATTATATTAGGCCTAAAATCAGTAGCCCTAAATTTTGAATTTTCTAATAATATTTTATACGTAAATATGCCTATATGCTTGTAGTTCGAATAATTCATTTAGCATCCACATAGTATTTAAAATGTGTTTTCATAATATATTTTAAAAATTCTCACAAAAAATCATTTGTAGGGGAAACATCTCATCACACCGTTTTGTTTATAATAGTACGTATTTGAGATAATGAGTCTGCAGCATTCTCGAGTCGGGTTACTGTATTATTTGGCTACATTTGCATCTCAACAATCTCCTGTTCTCCTAATTTCTCCATGAATATAAACAGGAGAAAATTAATTTTTCGCTTATGCTCCCTAACACTATTATGATCCGTGTTAACACAGTAATTACATATAATGTAAAAATTGTAATGTTTATTAATGTTTTAAGACAAGCAAATTTTTCACAAAATTTGTACATAATTGGTAAACAAATTATTCAATTTAATAGATGTCACATATGTCAAGAAAAAGAAAAATTTACCGATTTTCATAACAATTTGGATTTAGGTGGTACTTACTCTACCTATGCCGGGGATTGCTTTTCCCATGACATGGATGCCACTAGCCACCACTTCTTGGTTGTGAAATTTTTAGTTTAAAATAAGTCAAGAAATCAATAAATTGACTAATTTCAAGCAACTTTTGTTCAGTAAAGTTTATTTTATGAAAATGAATACTTTTCGACTTATTTGCGAGTGAATTTATCGGGTTTCAGGCAAAAAAAACACGTTTTAGAAGATTTTTCACGAATAACTAAAAATATCCACTAATCGCAAAAAAACTTTGAGACCAAAATTAATTATAGTTCAGGAAAAAGAAAAAATGTATATTTCGTATTTCAGCAGACCCAATGAAAACTGAATTATATTTTTTTAAAGCCATTTATTGGTATAGATATTTTAAAAATATTTTACATGCTTCTTTAAAAAATGTCGTTTTCCTCCATATATTGCATAGTTTTTAAGCAATTAAGTCCTTTAAAAATTATTTTTGTATGACTTTAAAAAATAGTATTTTTCAAATTTTAGTTTCAAAAAAAATAGTGCTAAGAGTGCTCAAAAAAGGTAATTTACGTGAAAGCCCACAAAACTTTAAGCAGCCATATCTTTTCACTTTTTGTCATACAAAAAATTAAAAAAGATAATCTTTTTGGGAAATAAAAACCAATACATTTGTACTTTTCAAAATTGAATTTTTTATGTCCTAATGCTCAATCAGGGAGGAGAACAGTACATTTCCCGGTGTGTGGAACTCGCACCCAACTAAAACCCCCCGCCTCAGGCTGTTGCCCACTTCGGAATAACCTATTAAGTCATTAACCTCAAAGTGGAGCCTCCTATTTAAAGCTAAATGAGCTACCACTCCGATTTAGCCTTCTGAGGGATGTTACGGATCTTCAAGTTTCTTTCTCTTGAGCACTTTCTCCACGTGGTGTGTGAGTCCAGTTCTCCAGTGATATAAGAGATGTCGCCATTTTTTCTACTGCTGTCTCCGGCGAAAATTCCCCGGTCTCTAGCAGAAGCTGCCTTCTCAGAACTGCCCACCCGTCATACCTGAAGAACGTGTGAAAAGCATCATCGTGGGCACTGTCCCAGCAAATGCAAGCCGGACAGTCAACTTTGGTCATCTTGTCAAGATAGGCTCGGGACAACCCATGTCCAGTGAGGAACTGCATGATGAGGAAATTTCCTTCCCCAACCCACGATCAACCCACACGGACAGGTCCAGAATGAGTCTCCGCGTGCAAACTGCTCTAGACTCGTTTCGCCACCTCTCTTGCCACGTGTGCCAGAGAGGCCACCCGTGTCGTCTCCCTGGCATCAAGTTTGGGCTATAATAATAAGTTACTTATTATTATATAAGTTATATTATTAAAAGTTACTAATTATTATTACTATAATTACTAATTATTAATTACGGTATTAGAGCGCCACTCTCAATCCTTTGCAATCGTACGACAAAAATATGCAATACGCACGACATAGATCTACACTAACGACACAAAATTTACGGTCCGGTTTTTTATTTCCCTTACGAAAAATATACGCATATAAATCTTACTTTATTTTGGTGTCCTTCTTATCAATATTGAAATGCATGAATTATGAAACTATACATGTATTTTGAATAAAAATTATACTTTTAGTATGTTACAATGAATGTCTTTTCTTTTTTATACTCTTTGAAAGAGGTGTTGTCAAATTCTACTCTTACTCCCCCTTCCATTACACTATTTATTTTCTAGCAAGTTTTACTTACTTTGCCTGGTTAATGTATTAATACTAATTTAGTGAAAGAAGACAAGAGCACTAACAATAGTAATTATTCATAAGCCAAAGCTATAAATAAAAATATGTACTAAATATTTGTATTTGCCATTGTTTTTCGAATTTTCTAATGAGAAACAGGTACTTGAAATTTGCGTTATTTTTCCACTTAGTTTTCACTCTTAAAAACTTGGTAAACTTGTAAAATGAAAACAAATGAAGTGTAATATTGTTCCTAATTATTTTATTGGTATCATAACTTTAAATTTTTGAGCACCTACACTCTTTTAGGGCCGATTGACTTCTTACAGTGTCTAACTGTTAGTAATATAATACTAATATCATGTTGAAAAAACAATTCCATGAATGTAAAAAGCTTATTACATTCATTATCTTATGGAGGGCAGTCTGTTGATAGGCAATAAATAAACTCAAATGTAACATATTAAAATAGTCTTTTATAACCAGCTAATCTAAGGGTTTGCAAATCGTTTATCAGGTGTAGAGTTGTGTTTAACTTTTCATGGGGACAGCCCACTAGCTATGCTTTTTATTTCTTATTATGTCCCATGCACAAATTATATATATATCTACCAAACCCTGTATTCTATGCTAATGACAGCCCCTTTGTAGTATCTCATGAAACCTTGGAATATTTTCAGTTCATGTAAGTCATCAAACTCATAGGCCTAGACAATAAACATTTAGCACCCGGTATCCGCTATTTGTTTTCAAATCGATCTCAAATTAACTTTTTTTACTTTCTAACAACCTTTAGAATTAAGAAGAACCGCTGCGCGGATGGACTTTTATTATGATTTTAGGCTGAAATATGACACTGAAACCATCCCGTCTAGCTAGGAGATCGGGGTTCTGGACAAGGAAAAAAATCGCTCAAATAGCCTACATTTATTTCACTTTCTAATAACACCCATATGTGTGTGCGTAATGTATTCTCATGTTAATAATATTTTATACTATCAATAATAGCCAACCTAACTTAACTCCGTAGAGCATTGTATGTGAGTAATATCGGGTAGACCTATATTACGATGTAACGCAACGTGTGTTGGTCGTTTACAAACAGCGCTCTGCAGAGTTAAGTTGGTTAATTATAGTATTAAAATATTAGTAACAAACCTAACTTAACTCGACAGAGCGCTGATTGTTGGCAATATCGTGTACATCATCATGTGATCAAAGTACACATTAATTTAAAAACAATTTAGTGTTCTAATTAAATAATTCCTATAATTGCATTATGTTCGGCCTAGTGAAGTGACATGACCCTTGGTGCTCCCTCTCAGACAATCATGTTTCATTTATTTTAGAGTCAGCTGTTTATGACATTGTAAAACCCACATGCTAAAAATAACCATGCTACTTCTCAAATTTACCCTTTTTATCCCAGATTCCTTAAATAGCCTGTTTCTCCCCGCCCAGAATCCCAATTCCTGCAGATTGCCAAGCTTGCTGGATGGTTAAAGGGTGTCATATTTTTGCCATAAAATGTTCTTCTGCGGAGTTTTTATCCTTATTATTATTATATTAGAGAGTTAAATAAATGTATTTGAGTGATTTTTTCCCCGCCCCTAGCTAGACGGGATGGTTTCAGAGTGTCGTATTGTAGTTGAAAAATGTCGGAAAACATCTTTGGCGGAGCTGATCTTCTTTATTAGGTTGTTAGAAAGTGAATAAGTTTATTTTAGATTGATTTGAAAAAAAGTGGATTCCCGGTGGCAAATTTTTACCCCATGGACTACATTTCATTCCTCCAAGATTATAGTGCCAACAGTGTAGTTATTTTGTTTTTTGGCCTATTGATGATTATGGCAAATGATAAGTTAATTTCTCAGTAACAATGCAACATCTCATAACAAATTATTTGTCAATCATACCTTAAGTTATATGATTTTTGCCAAGTTATTTTGTGGTTGAAATGGAATATAGTTATTTTAGTTTACGACATATTTTCCTGTTGTGGCAAAGAAATGTTACTCTTTTGCAGAACCAGAATCATCTCATGTTCTTTTGTACCTTAACTTTTAAAGAATTGCTTGAATATTTTTCAGCTTAGCAAGTATGTATAGAATAGTTAACCTGATATATCCTCTCGATTGCTGATTTTGGAAGTTTGAATATGGAACTCAAAGTTTGGGTGGAAGGTATACAAAGAATTGTTTGTGGTGTCACTGAAACTACAACATGTCAGGTAATATAGTCTTTTGATCTTACCGTACCATATAAATTTAAATTTTCAATATGAAATTTTTTTAAAAGCAAATGGTTGAAACACACTCTTACACTAGAGTAGGTAGGCTATATATGTATTCTCAATTTAAATGGCACTGAGTCCAGTGTTTTTCCACTAAAAAAAAAATCCCGTTCGTAGGGCCAAACTATTCCGTTTAATTCCGTTTTCCTCTTGTGAAAAATCCCATCTTATCCTGTTACTATGGCATGGAAATTCCTGTTAAATTCCGCTTTTGACGCGAATAAACCCATTTTTATGACAAAATTGACATTTATAATGTTATTAGGCTAACGAATTATAGAAGTTCCTGTTCTACTTAAGATGACTTCTTTTAAAATTTCACTAAACCTTCATATACAAACAATCCCAGTAACATTTTCCAAGTTACAGGCAACGTAACCTCACCTAACCATTTTATTTTGTCATATCTTGGTCATATTACTTACTTTTTTGCCTCCAAAATATTTTAGTAGCAAACCTGCTTTTACATTGTGATGCAATTATAAGCTGATGTTTCTCCAGGTATTTTGGCATGGATATGTCTAAGCTCTAGGGGGGGATGTTAGCAGATTTGTGTACGGTAACACAAAAAGTGCAGCGGAAGTGTTGTGTTGAGGTCCTGTTTCCACAGAAATTACCAGAGCTATTGTATTGAATTTTTGGTTACCAGAACAGCTGTTTAGATGAAATGAAAACATTCCCTTTAGGCGTATCCGTGATCTACCCCATTTCCTACAGTGAAATAAATACAACAATTTTTTTAATTGATGGTTAATGAAGAAATTAGTTTTTACTAAAACTTTTTTGGATTAACAATTTTGATGCAAATTTTTAGTCCCTGATTTATAGTCCTTTGTGTTATAAACAAAGTGACACCACCCGGATTGGTCAAAACATGAGGGTTTAAAAGTTATTAGCTTTTAAAAGAAATGTTTGTTTCCACGAAAACAATTAAGGTGAAGTATAATTTGGCTACCACCATTTAAACCAGCTTAAAAACTATACTAATTAGTATATTAAATTATATGTCTACGAATAACGGTTCCAGAGATGAGTTAAATTTACTGTCTACTATTTAATAATTTACTATTAACGAGGTACGTTGTCTGAGAGCGTGGAATGTTATTCTTATGGAGAATATCAATTAATCTATTTCTTCCTTATTTTATAACCGTTTTCCGTGAAACTTTGTATGCAAGGTCACTTCACTCATAAAAATCCTCTCAAAAAAGCTTAGTATTACCGAGAGGGTGGGTTTATCTCTCAAAATTCTAACAATTAATCTAACTTTGTTTCTCTTATTGTTATTTTCAGAAATTGGATGATTATTTATTAACCCTAGAAGTGGCAAGCTTTTTACTCTTAACTGTAACATAAAAATAATTACTAATATCTTCTTGAAATATCAAAGTTTAAACAAAAAAGCTTAAAACATGCCCCCCCCCCCTTATAACCACTAACCACAAAAGCAAAACAGGTGTCCACTGCAATCCCAATTAAGCCTACAAATGCCGTCAACTTCCACCCAAGCCGGTCACCGTTTATTTAAGGTGGGCCCTCCACTCCGCTATACCGCACATTTGCAAGCCAAATTGGGATTGCTCATGGTCGGGATTCGAACCCTAGCACTTCCGAATGGCTAGAACGTTACGCTCGTCAGCGTAGCGCGTTAGCCACCTCGGCCATCCAGTGCCTAGGAAAAGAAAGCGCTTACTTGGTTATAAACCTGCCCGGTGGCAGGCTCGTGTACTACAAGAGCTGTTTCGGTTGTTGGCCCCCAGAGGGAAACACAGTCGCGTAGGCGATAGTGTCTAACAATTCCACAAAACTGACGACAGATGCCTCCACCTGCCAATTCTTATTGAATATGTAAATGCGTCGTAAATTACGACTTTGCCATTTCTAGGGTTAAACAAGCAATTATTAAATGATATATAGATAAATTTTAAAACAATACTGTATGATAGTTTTATTACAAATAGTCTTTTTAAAATTTACTTAACACGTTCGCTGCGGACCACTCGGATCCGAGGGGTACTGGTCCCAGCGCGTGGAGCGGACCACTTGGATCGGAGTGGTGACATTTAGGTTAAAATCAAGATGGTTGATCTGGCGATGTAGATTGTGATTACCACCTTTATTTAACATTTTAACATTTATTTTATAGTTACTAAATTATGGACAGTCTCTTTCTTTTTAGCCTAGACCTACACATTTGCACTAAAAACTTAAAAACTATTATTAGTTTAGTTTTAGTCCTACTCACAGTAATTAAAATATATGGTATCAGTGGACTGACACATACTTTCTCCTTCACATTCACTGCGGCGCCCGAAACCCCCGTTCCTCGCGAGGAGCGGCTGGTGTAGTTTAAAATTAATCAATAGGAAAATTCCTAGTGACTCATACAGAAATTGATATTGTGTTATATCAAAGCTGGTCATAGTTCTCTCAGATCCCAACGATCTATTACCAAGAACAATTTTTCATTTAGGGCCCATCATCCAGAATCTTCCACGTAGTCCTCTAGAGACCAGGGAATCGTCTTCTAGAATTCCTTATTCCAATGGTTGACAGTTTTTATAAAAAAGCCATCAATGTTTACAAATTCTTGTGCATACTTAATATGCGTACTTCTATTAATCTTCACTATTTCACAGGATGTAGTTTACGCTCTAGCTCATGCAACAGGAAAAACAGGTCGTTTTACTTTGATTGAACGATGGAGAAATAATGAGCGACTGCTAGCTCCTCAAGAACATCCTTTGAAGGTAAGGGTACTCCTTAGAAATCCAAATTTCAATTGATAAGTACAGCGAACTCCCAATTATCTGCGGAATTGAGTGGTGTGGCCACTGCGGATTGTGAATATTGTGGATAATTAGCAAAAGTACTGAACACGGGTTAAATAAAACAAAACAGTAATTTTAATCCTTTAACAGTCCACGACGTACATTGTACGTTTGCCATTACCGAACTGAGAATGGATCGCGACGTACGCTGTATGTTCTGTGACTTGTGCCGAATATTCGAAAGTTGCTGGTTATTTGCAGTTCGATACTGTCAAAGTTACTGGTGTAAAATAAGTAGTGTTGCTTGATATTGATGTGAAGAGCGTTAAACGATTAATCTGATTCGGTTATTATCGATTTTTACGAGTTCCGGAGACTAAAAATATCAATGCTGAGAGCCTGTCTGGTAATCAACCGTTCACCATCTACGCAAATGCCAGGCTGTGTGTGTGTCTTATTTTTGCTTCTGCCCTTGTTTTCTTTGTTTACAAACAGTTTGGTACCGGTAGTAATAATTAACTGTGTGTATTGCAGTTTCGTTTGTAAAGATTAGTAAATATGATTAGCCAAAATATTACTGTTTTTTGAAGTAACAGATCAGAGAGGTTTTTCATTTTTGTTTATCATAATAGTTTGTGTAATACTGTGTTAACTACGTCAAATGTTTTTAGTGAGTTAGGTAAGGTCATTTTAACGATTATTTTATTTTGTATTTATCGATGTATTACAATAATTTGTAATAATGGATAGGCCTAGTACATGTGTTTGAAGGAATGCTTCAAAATATACTACACTTCCACAAATTTTTAGAGGTAGGCCTAAGTGTTTTATAAATATCTATTTTCTATGTACCATAAATAAAGTTAATACATGTAATAAGCATGTAATAAGTCTGTTCTTTAAAACATAACAGTGTAATTTAAAACAAATTTATGGTTTAAATTCGTTATTTTACATAACTTTAAGAACACAAATATATGCAAAAATGGTCAAAAAAATGACGCAGGTAGGGGTTGCCCGCCACACCAAAAAGTAATGCGTTGAAGGGTTAACTGTAGAAATGAATTTATTTACTCTAAAACGTAAACTAAACCGCAAAGTTAACAAAGCTAAAGTGCAATTCATATTTTACTTAAGAATTAACCTAGAAATGTTACTTTTGTCTTCTTTCTTTTTCCACTTAAGAAATTAATTCCCGTCTTTGTGTAGACCTAATCGCTAACACAACTTTCTTCCGCTATTTTAAATCAGCAAAAGCCCCAAACTAGGTAACAAAAGCACTAAAAACTTACAAAAGAGACAATACAGACATAAACCAGACAGAAGTCACTCTTAGGAGCAACTGGATCGGTTGTTATGAGTGGTTAAAATATAATAGAGATGTCTGGTGGTATTGGGCATTAGATCGCTCCCCAGTCTACTGCGTACATTCCAAGAAAGCGTGCTGGCATCTTGTAGGACTCTCTATAAACTACATTATACATATTTTCTTGCTTTTCATGGCATGCATGTATAACTGCCTCACGGATTATCCGCCAGCGGATAATCAAAAGAGTTTACTGTATGCAATAAAGATTATTTTTAATTTTAATTAGCTGATTTTAATAAAAACTGGAAATATTTGAGGTTATTAAGAAATGATTATAGGCAGATATTTTTTGTTTATATATAAATATATATACAAAGTACGGTTCTGAAAAACCATTAAATCAGCAAAGAAACTATTCAGTACACCAATCTGAACTGATAACAAATTAGTTAATAAAACACACCTTCGGCATTTGAATTGAACATATAAAACTTTTGGAATTTAATGATGTTCAGAGGACTTGAATCTTCTTTTAGAATACTAGTTAAAGGTCAGATACTTACTACAGGGTTTGTTTTCAAGAGTTAATTTATTATTCAGTAAATAGAGATCGTTTATGGTACAGGTGTTATGATTAGGTGAATAGGGTAGTTTGATTTGTATTTGTATTAGCTACTTAGTATAAAGAATTTAAATAAGGATATTGTAATTCACCTTTCCGGCCTAGACTTTATGACTTTATATTAATTTTATTTAAAGCTATGTACCCACTGTTATTAAGCAGAGATCTCAGTATTTTGGGCTACCAAATTTATCTGATTAAAGATTGTTGAATTTTTTACAGGTTCTAACAAAATGGGGGGAATACTCCAACGATGTCCAGTTCATATTGCAAAGATCAGGAAACAGTAATCAGCGGCCAAGCCCTTTGTCTGGGAAGAATTCTGCATCACCACCGCCCAGTCCCAATGACCAGCCGCCAGAGCGCAACAAGGATATCCGCAAGTCCCTTACGTTCAGCGGGTGTGGCAATGGTGGAGGGGGGCGTGAAGTAAAGAAGGGGGACAATGTTGGGGTGGTGAGGGGTGTGCCACAGAGTCTCGAGGTTAAAAACTCATCCTCTCCAGATCAGTCAATTTCTAGTCAAATGGTAACTATTTTTCACAACCTAAGATTATTTAGGTTTAATATTTTTTAGAAAGGCCCTTCAGTCCTCCTTCCACCTATAGTTCCTCCTTGTCCTCTTTATTGGTATGAAATCTTAGAATTTTGATACCTGGCCAGAATCTAAGTTTTAGTTGGTTCCCTCTGGGAAGGATTGTTGTCTGCTTTGTCCCTGTCTGGTTATTTGGCACTCAGGCATGATGCCGGGTCCTGGAGGCTGGATAGGCTAGAATAGTTGTTGTTGCCTCTTCTTGATAGGGGTGTGCGATGCATCGTAAACGTATCAAAATTTCGATTTGATTCGATGCACAGGTAATTGAATTCCCGATGCATCGAAACGAGTCGCATTGATTCGTATCGGAATTATTTGAATCGCATCCTTGTATTGAATTGAAAATTTGTTGCTGCATCGCACACCCCTACCGGGTGACCCAGGTGCTTGCTGATCCTCATGAATTCTTTCTTTCCAGCGTCTACATAATAGATCAACTATGGTTACAGTGCCTTTGCTGGAGCCTCCTATTCTTACTTCCATAACAATTGAAAGAAGTTGTAGGAGTAATATGAAATAGACTTTCCTCTTAATAGAGGCTGTATTTTCTTTATGCTACATAATTTAGATCTGTTTTGAACTTTGCATAACAATAATTATGAAAAATGTTGTAAATCTTAAATATTTATAGAATTATTTCTTTTATTTTTCGTTTTTTTTTACCTGTTATTAAAAAATAAGTTTTTGTTGCACTAAAAGATGTAATGATTTTCGTTTCCCGGTCTGAATGATTGATAAAATTGTGCGAAAAAAAAAACCCTAAATTTGATTAACCAGGTAAGAAACAACCCGATGAACCAGACAACAAATACACAACTCACCCCCAGGAGCTATTACTAACACCGCTTAATACCCAAACATCCCCATGTTGTGGGATTCTTTAGCTATTTAGATCTTGTCCTTTGAGATTTTTTTAATTGTTTGGCGTATAATTTAGATTGTTTTGTTGTTGCTTTGTAATTTTTTATATTTGTTTGTTTTAATTTAGATTCTGTAAATTTCAATGAGATCTGTTTATATTTTTTTGCCTTGATCAATTTCAAAAACAGCAATAACATAACAAATGAAATGCGTAAGGAAGCCCCGCCCTATAGAGAACCTCCAGGGCCTCAGCGGGTTTTGCCACCATACAGGGATCCCCCACCACCCCCTGGTGCTGCCCCAACATCTGATGTTAGCAAGCTGAAACCAAAGAGGAGTCTGCTAAAGGTAAGTCCAATAAACTGTAACTGCTCAGTAAGGTACACGAACACAGAAATCAGTGTCATTATATAGACACTAATTCAGACTCTAATTTACTGAACTCTGCTCTCTTTGCAATTCGTGTTCTCAAGCCAACCTCTGAGATTGATTTGTATCGGTGTTGCTGTGAGTCCATTGTTCGCTATGGGAATGCAATTTGAGGAGTGTGGCCCGGGTATGGGTAGACTCCTCAAACTTCAGAAAAAGATTTTGAGGGTTATTTTTAGCCTATGTCCCTGACATCCTTGTAAGGATGTATACAAAAGGACCAGAATTCTTATAGTGTATTCAGTATACATTCAGGGGGTTGCCATCTTAACTTTTAAAAATAAAGACTCCTTCACTGATGTTGGTTATTTTCATAATCATATAATACCAGACATGGTAGTAATTTGGTCTTTCCTCATCGTGGAACCGCTGCATATTACAGAGAGGCCCAGATTGCAAAGGTGTCCAAATATTCGATAAATGGCCTGCGATTGTTAAAGCTGGCAACTCGTTGAGTAAATTCAAACTGAAACTAAAGAGTTTTCTGGCATTGAATAAATTTTATTCTGTTACAGAATTTGTAAATACTTAACGATGTTATATTATATTATATTCTATATTTAATTACCTGATTTTATTTGCTATATTTTATCGTTTATTACGTCATTATATTTATCATTTATTTATCATAGTTTATTAGTTTAGTACGTAAAAAGTAAATATAATGAATGAGAATTATGTAATACGTTTGGCCCTTGCATTTATGTTTATTTTAGTTTGTTGACAATATTTAACCTTTTATAAAATTTTTATATGTAACAAATCTAAATGTGTAGATAAAGTACTTATGACTTTATATGTGTCATCAATCAGCTATCACAAAGTACGACAACATTGCTTAGCCTCTTAAAGCTCACGGACATGTATTACTTACATGTATAAATGTTAGATTGACAATGTCTATGCAGACCTTTGTACATGTTTTTGTATATTTGACTGTTTTTGGCTAATAAACGAATTTGACTTTAATATTTTTATGCGTATTAGAACAAAAACTTGCCCCCCATAAATCATAACAAAAACCTAAATTAAAGAAAACAGGTGTCCTTCATTCTAATCCCAAAAATGCTGTCAAATTCCACCCAAACTGGGCTCTCCCATCACACAAGTGATGATGATTCAAATGTGATTACAAACTCACATTTGAAGCTAAATTGGCATTGCTTATGGTTGAGAATCAAACATAAGTACTTCTGATTGGCTTCCAACTTCAAAACCGAACAAATTGAGTCTATAGAGATGATAAATATCTTATAATTAAATTACAGGAATAGGGTTATACACTCTTTTGTATTTTACATGTACATTAATTAGACTTTCAGTTGTGTGGGCTCCCAAGTGCTTGGATTGTTTTAGTAATAACACAACTTATTAAAACCTTTTTTACTGAAAAAAAATTTTAATACTTTAAACAGAGCTGAAAAATGTTAATAGTGAAATTACTTATATATGAAGTATAAAAACGTTGTTCCCATTGATCAAAATGCATCTGATTCACAAAGAATTACGTCATTGTTGAGATGTCGATATCGGCCTATCCTTGTCCGGAGACCATTTCATCAGTCATTGAAAGAGTCATTTCTTGACATTAACCATTTAATATAACCTTAAGAAAAAATTTGGAATGAGCGATCCGAAATCTGACACCGCCACGTTATAACTTCTAGACATTTCCCTTCACGCTGACCAGCGATAATCCTCCTCCGGCAAGAGCTGGACTCACACAGACAGCATTAGTTGTTATGTGATGAGAGGCCGAAATTGACCTTGAAGCGTCCGAGCGCAGGCTGGCACGGTCGATTTCAACCGTGCCGCAGTGAACGTGTTAAATATGAATACTTTTTCATCCTATCATTGGATTTGTTTCTTGAAAATGAATGAGTGATCTTTTACTAACTCCATCTTCCCCTCTTACAAAAAAATAGTCCTCAGACGTCCATTGGATTAATGTTCTAACCATCTTAGTGAAGGCTATATATACGAGGTATAAAGGTTATAAAGGTTTTTTTACCTTTATAAGTTCAAATGCTATAGGAACTACCCAATACCTTCTACAAGATAAATGCCTTCTTGTGGCTGTACATCATTCCGCAGAAATACATGCCTAGCCAGCTTTGACAGGGCCTCCTAATCCATAAGAACCTACCATCTAACATTTATACTTCAGGTTTGATTGTATCTTAAAATGTTCAAGTTGTTCAGAAAAAGAATAGGCTTCTGATTGAATCAATGATTTCCTCAGGAATTCGACAGTCCTGGAGACAGTGTGTACAACACCCAATATCGGGACTTGATCCGACTAGTCAATTATCAGCGAGAAAAGTTGTCTGTACAACAGGCAGAGTTGACCAAATACGATGCGGAAATTGTATTCTGGGAAGCCAAGACTCGAGAGCAGCAGCATCAGATAGAGTTCATGGCGCAAGAGATCACTCGCATCGAAGCACACAGCCGTCTCACGGAAGATCAGGTACTCATCAGTAATAGCAACAAAATGTAAATGAGACTGGATTGAGGATGTAAACTTTTTGTAAAATGTTAACAACTGTTATCTGAGAACATTTTGAGGATATAACAATGGTAACACAATCATAAACACATTTGCTCATGACAATTTCTTCTCTAGTTCTTCACATTTCGCCCATTGTTTCAGAAGTCTAGAAATGTACAGCATTACTCAATAGTTATAAAGCTGTTGATGAAAGATAAAATTAGACGTGATTCTGCACACAATATTAAAATTACCTGGACCTTGCTATTACTATTAACTTTTGAAATAGGAACCTATCCAAGTTGGTATTTTAAGCCTTGTATGATTGAGAAATAAGTGTAAGATGATTGTGATGCCATCTGATTGTGTAGTCTTGTTCTTTCAAATAATACATTTCAATTTTTTTTTCAATCGATAAAGTGGTTTTTTCTTTTGTATGTTTTTGATATATCACAAAAAGTATTACAAATAAGTGATATCAATTTTATTTTCAACATTGGCAATCGAGCCTGGTCCTTCAACGCAATATCCACCAGCATCTAAGGGACCTGCAGTTTAACATGGGACCCAAACCATTTTTTCCTGTGAACTGATCTAGTTATAAGCTAACCTGTAACAGGGATTGAGAGGAATACGCCATATACATAAATAGAGGTCTATGGGTACCCGAAAATTTGGGTAATTGCGTGAATCCAAGTGGTTGGGCAGGCTTGGCAGTCTCGGGTTTCATTTGGGCAGAATTTTATTAGATGTCAGGTCGGACGGGTACCCAATACCCGAAAGGCATCAGGTTGTACAAAAGACCTGATATGACATTGAAATTAACCCGAGAACCCCGGGTAATAACATTTCGTCCAAAAATTCTGACTTATGCCACGTTCTTACAATATTATCGAATACAGATATTTTCAATCGCGATGTCAAACTTCGAAGTAACTTTTACTGTCTTAATATGTTCAATTGCACAACCTCAGTCACCAGGACTTTTGTGAAAATCAAACGACCAGCTGTTTCCCTGCCGGCTCAAAGTTATTGTGCATTCGCAGCTTAATATCGTATCCACGTATAGCAGCTTACGCAATCAGGGGACCGCTTCTCCTTTTGATGTAACAAAATAGTCATACCAATATGAAGCTTCTGTTTCAAAATAATAGTGATGGGGTTACCTGTGATTTTTCAATCACAGTGAAAACCTTGATTGCTCACCTGCTGGAACCGTAAATTGTGATTCGTGATTATTGCTCTGACAGTCTGTTAGCGATGTTATACGACCAATACAGAAGTGTGATTTCTGTAGTGATCTTGCTCTTTCGGGGTTTTCTCGGAAATTTGATAAAAAATCTGAAAAGTTAATTATATAACCGCATTAAGGAAATAAATACTGTTTTATTTTTTTAACAATACCTTCTAGATTTATTCATTAATACAGTGGAACCCCTCAAATCCGAAGTAATTGGGGCTGAAGCCTGTGCAGATTTCCCAGGAATAATATTACGCACCTATTTTATCGCTAATCTTGAGGTAAGCAACGGAAGATGCGGTGATTGGGGTTATACAGGCTGTGTGTGACTCGATGTTCATAAAGGCAGTGACCTTAGCAGGTGGATGTACGTTGTGTGATTGGGAGCCTGTGCTATAAATAAATCAGGCTGTGTGTGACTCGATATCGTATGATACCCCCTCCCCCCCAGATTACCTACCCTACTGAATACACCAATACACACATTTCATATAATTACATGTCTTTAATTATTGATTTATGACCTAAGATAAGAATCGATCTGTGTTATGTTATAAATACTGTATATAAAAATGTATTTGCACAAATTTTGACAAATGACGTTTTAAAACGTCACTACTTCCTTTTTTGTAAATATACAAAAAACATTTTAAAACGTCGATACCATTTTGATGCAAAATACGGTACTCCTCAAAGGGTTAAGATTGGGTAGAAATTTGATTTTAATACAAAATCTTATTTTTCAGATCCGTGCATTAGGCCCTGTAGAAGAGGAAAATGATATAGTTCACCAACAAGAAAAAACACTTAAGTCTGAAATAACTCTGTTAAGATCGAAGTTGGCAAATTGTGAAACCGAACTTTTACAGTGTAAAAACAAAATTAGGTATTGTTCATTTCCTACACACAGTTTCATTTTTATGTATAAATCTCCTTTTTCCTCTTTCTCTCTCTAAATTTATCTTTTTGTCTATATTTGCATCTGTGACCTTCGTCAAGTATAAAAATGTTTTTTATATTATCACTATTTAATTTTTGAGTTATTACTAACTGCTAATTTCTGATCATAAAAATTATTTTTTTACTTGATGTTTAACAGAGATCAACCATTCAAGGTGAAATAGCAACACCTGACTTTTGTTGGCAAGTTTTCATTATTCCGCTTTGCTGTTATAATGTGCTGTAAAAATCAGTGTAAA
The DNA here is from genome assembly GCA_023375725.1 of Nephotettix cincticeps. NCBI lineage: Eukaryota > Metazoa > Arthropoda > Insecta > Hemiptera > Cicadellidae > Nephotettix > Nephotettix cincticeps. The sequence goes on along the minus strand of CM041788.1, from coordinate 29,615,216 downwards.
TCGGTAAACCCTAGGTCTTTTTAAGTTAAAATTAACGATTTCAAAATTTCTGCCAGACTTCTCAAAGTCAAAATTTTAATTTTAAATATTTTATGAACATTGTAAATAATTTTATTTTTTGTTACATGTTTCATGCAACTTTGTTGTTGTTGAATTCTAAATCTGACTCTGTCATCAGACTTCAGGCCATTTTATATTTGTTCACAATAGTCACTTCGCTTTTAATTTATGTCAAGGAAATATCACATACTGCCATGGAATATTTATTGCAATAGGTTGCTTCTGGAAGAAGTGCAATTGGAAGAGAGGGCTAGCGAGGTTCAACATAGTCTCTTGGCTGAAATAGAACGATTGCAAAATGAAGTAGAGGCAGCAAAGCAAGGAGCTGAGATGGTGTGTCACACAGCAGACAGTCTGCGAAATGAGGTAACATTGCTAAATTATAAGAATTCAATCCTAGTGTTTAAAGACTAAAACAAAAATATTGCAATATAGATTATTTCAATAATGTCAATAAAGTAGACGCCCGATTATCCTGGGAGGTAATCAGGACCAAGGAATCCTCTGATACGGTAAAACTCGGTTAATACGGAGGTTATTTATTATTATTACACCATTGGTGTATTTATTTTACACCAAAGTGTAAAATATTAAGAAAATATGTATTTTATGTGGCTATTTATTAGCAAAACTGTAAATTAAAAAAAAATTAAGTAGACAATTTTACTTGCCTGCTAGCAAACAAATACAAAAAGGCAGCAAGTTGTCAAAAGATTTAGGCCAAACTTGAACTTGAACTGAGGTTTCTACAAGGGTGTTTGGATTACTGAATTTTCTGATAATCGGTCACAGACGAGAAAATGATATCAATGCACATAATGAAGAATGAAACCATTTTTTAATTTACTTTTTATAATATGATGCTCATAAAATACAAAGAACTCTTTATAAAGTACAAAAACATTCTGAGCTTTAAAAAATCCAAAAGAAAGAGCGTTCAAAAAGTTCTGTGAACATAAATTTGGAATACAAATGCACAAAGTTAAGTCGCATTGGCAGCACTGGGCCGCTACTACCGCCGATGGTTAAACTCAAGTTCGACACGCTATTTCACTTTTTTCATGTTTGATTTTGTTTCGGTTACCGGCTTACGGATAATCGACGCTCTACTGTAATAGAATTTGAGGTTAAGCTCCCAGCAGAAATCTCAAAAGTCAACTATAGGGCAGGTGCATATGGCTCATCATCAATACAATGGTCATCTTACAAATAATGTAGTTTGACTAGGTGTCTACTTTTATGTGGATACTAGCGTTACCAGTCTTGCGATATCTTGTTTCAAAACATTTGTAAGTACACACTGTAGAGGCAATACCGTGAATGATAAGCCACAGTGATAAGGAGTCAGGTAAGTCCGCCAACTTCCGGGGGTAGATGGTCGACGACGGTGGAGCGAACCAGTTAGTCGGTTGTTAAGTGTCGGCGGTACAGCAACATGGTCATTGTAATACACTTAATTCTGTCTTATTACGTGTCTGATTCTTTAAGTAAACCCCAAGTAATGTATACTCAAATGACGTGAACCTGGACCAACTGACTATCCACATAATTACCCACCACAACCATTACAACACATACACACAAAATCAGATATTCGTTAATAATATACAATATCAACCTTTTATACATTTCATATAGTGAAAGGAAATATAACAAATATACAATAGCTGATTATTATTATAAACGTAATATGTATAAACATTGTAATTATTTTTATTTGGGAAACATGTAATTTTTAACCATAATACATAATTCCAAACTGTATAGTATTAATGAGGTGAATAGTTCCAAAGAAAGGCTTTGATAAAAGGCAGTTTATAGTTACAATAAATAACTAAAGGAAGCCTATGCCCTTTGATGTCAAGTGTATGTTTTACTGTGTAGGTGGTCAGCTTAGAGGCGGCCATAGCGGACAAAAAGAGACAGGTTGAGCGGTTGGTGGCAGACATGAAGGAAGCGAATCTACAGAGCCTGGCAGTGGCTCCACCTGAGGACTATAAACTGCTAATCGAAGGTAACTAATGAGTAATGACAGTTGACAGACGACATATTTATACCTAACCCTTTCAGTGCCAACGTCCGACTATACGGATGCCCTAGAAATTTGTTTTTATTTATTTTTTTATATTTGTGTTTAGGATATAAAGAACATATTAAATAAAAATGTTAAGTTTAAATGTTATTATAAGTATTTTTGGTTGCAGTTTGCATCAACATCTGTTGTTTGTGTATTTGTTTAGTTAGCCGATAGACGTAAGAAATTTGAGGTTATTATTATTGTTTGTTTGGTGTCTTTTGTAATAATGAAGTTTATTGATTCACCTGTCAATTATAAAACAATTCTTAGAGTGTTAATTAGGATACACGGATAGTGACCCAGATTTTGATCCTAATAATCAAAATCTTTTAAAAATAATAATCAGAATAGTTTGAATCATTTTATTCATTTACACAGCTTTAGGCACAATTCAATTTCCATGTCCAATGTACATATTTCTGAGTGTGATTAATCTTATCAGTAACTTATGCAAAAACCAAAACTCATGATATTTTCTAAGTTAATTACAAAAATTTTATTTTTGAAGATAAATTTTTTAACTTTTGGCATAAATGTACAAAACTAAGTATAGTTAAATAAAAATACTCAATTTTAATCGTGAGGAATTTTCTACTGGTATTTTTTACTTCAAACTGAAAAATTCATTATAAAATATTATTTAAGTAATATTTTTTCATAATTTATTTTATGAATAAAAATACCAAGTAAATTTATTTTATCTGTTACATTTATTTAACTTATTTATGAACAAAACAAAACCAAAAATATCCTTTTTCATCAGCAAATAATAAAACTAGAAAGTTTTTCTCAAACAGCTAAAAACTGTTTTTTTTTACTGGCATTTCGTGCACACACTATAGGAATATCACCTTGCACTGAAAGGGTTAAGCAATGCTTGGCTGATGACAGACTTGTGTGATGTTTACTGTTGGATTACTTTTGTATTTGGACCAAATCACCTTATGTTTGGTTCAGCACCAAATACTATAAAGATTATATTCAGTGTTGCCATATGTCTATATTTTGTACAGATAGTTTGTTTTTTGTAGGTGTCCGTACTGTACAAAGAAAAAAATGAGAACGATCCATGTTTTCAAAAGATTGGATAAAGAAGTGCACTTGATTTTCAATCTCAATTAAATTCCACATTAGTTCCAAAGTGTAAAAACAAAAGAACATACTTGAAAGTATATTGTTGGATATTGTTCCTTTAAATGTTAAGTTTGGAAAAAAATTTAAGGAGAAACTGCTAAAATTTCCTTAAACTACCCATTTTGCACAAAATATAAACACTGTAAACAAATGTGTTGCACAACAATAGCAGACGACGAAGAATTAATTACGAATTCACAACAGCGGCAGACGACATGGGCAACAAAAGTGTTTTCGCGATAAAATTATACCTGTAAAATGATGGTGCCGGCTTGTTTTGTAGATTGAGATAATCAGATTATTGTAACTTACTAATCAAGTTTGATTATAATATCAACGTTTAAGAACTCCTATCAAATTAGCATCATGTTGGAAAATTCATCAACAGATTGATGAAAATGGCACAATGTCGTGTAGGCTATTTGGTATCCCTGGTATCGTTTTACTCAAAAGTGGCTATTTTGTGAAACCGATTCAGAAAAATAGTCTGTTATATCGAATTATTGTAACCATAAAGTATTTGGAATAAAAACAGAAGTATTAAATGGGCCTATTATTTTTACCAATAAATTCTCTTATCTATCAAGGAAAATGAAAATACTTTGCTGTAGAATTTCAGATCTTTGCAGTTTTCTTGCCGAAAAGTTCATTTCGCGGAATAATATGAGTGACAGTATTCCAATAATTGGCATCAACGACATGTTTAGTATTTCGAAATTCAATAACGCATTGAAGTTTATCAGTAACTGATTTTAGAATAATTACGAGTTTGTTGCAACCTTGAACCGCCCAATAATGTTCTTGCAATATTTTTTAAAAGGATACAAATTACGTCATTTGTCGTGTGCACTCCAGTGTCAAGCCAAGATGTTTCGTATTGACGATGTAATCTAAAAAGAAAGGTTTGAGTGTTAATGCTTATTTTACATGGTCTGATCAGTTTTTTCGGATATTTATTGAATTTTACTGGGAACTTGTTACTTTCGTGTCGGAGCCAGATATCCGATTGCTTTGAAATGAAATATTGGTTTTGTTTACTCTGCTATGACAATAAACTGAAAGTAAACGATAATTTTGAGTCGGCAGGGTGACGATTGATTTCCTGATCCGAGTTTCATAAAAAAATTACAACTGTTTCTCAAACCGATATCGCAAAGAGAAAAAAAACATAATTCCTTCTTTCGCTGTTCGTCGGCAGAACAATGAATGCTTGAAATTAAAGAATCGGAATCAATTGAGATTAGACGATCTTTTTCGATTCTGATTCCAATTCTGAGAATCGGTGGAATCGAGAATTGATGTTTGAAATCGACTCAACCCTATTATTTTTATAACATCTTAACATATATTACCCTATGCCTGAGTATAGATCGGGCTCAGCCTTTTAATTCCATTTGTCTTTAATTTTTTTTTCTTCATTTTTGCTGTAATTATATATTTTGATGTGTTAGAATGCACATTAATACATTCTGTTTTAAAATAGACCATGTGGACATTATTGATCAGCTGTTTAGTATTAATAATATATCATACATTTTAGTATTCAAATAAATTCAACTAGAAAATTCTTTTTTAAAAATTAAAAAAATAAAATCCTGTAAAGCTTTAAAATAATATTTAATTTTATTGCACTGAATCAAACATTCAACATTTTCAAAAAGAAACGATTCAGTTTTTGATATTTTTGAGATCAAGATGAATTTCACAAAAAATTGTTACTTTCTTGTCTAACCAGTTCACTTGAAATAAATCAAAATTGTCTCTGAATAATGCCGGCGCAGTTCAGTAATTGTTTTCATTGATGGTTTCAGATATCGTCGTCTGTTTCGTGTTGGCATTTGTGACTTCGTTCTTTCATGTTTAACACGTCGTGTGTATCAATGGTTCGATTTGTCAAAGCGAACCTACAAATCTTTAGACGCACTATAAATATCGCGATACGGAGGTAGAAAAGGGATTCAAGAAAAAATTTGAAAGCTAAATTTTCGATCTCAAACACTAGACATTTAACAAAAATTATAGTTTTAATCATTTTCTTCATTAACCTAATTTTTCATATGTAAAAACATATGTTTTGATGTTTATTTCAACCATTTCAAATTTTTAATTCGAATTGGTTTAATTCGACATTTTTTTCTGGTCCTTAGTATTAATAATAAAGTTATTACATACTACAAGGTCAGCTGACTTGCGTTGAGGTTAGTAGTCTGTATGTGTGAGAATGATTGTTATCAATCATTTGATTAATGCAAAGTTTCCACAGTATTCTGCAACATAACCGTCTTCAGCCTAAATATGTGTGTCAAGCTTAACACTAGAGTTAAAATCTGTAGAAAGCTAATACTCAAAAAGCCCCATAATTTTCCGCTTAACATCAATAGTTGGCAGCTTTATTGTTGAGAAAGGAAAGAAATTGCCTTCATAGTGATATTGTCAGATGGGTAGGTACAAAACAGTTCTTGATAATATTTCCAACAGCGATTTCAAGCCGTTTCTGTGGTCTAGTTCCAGTATAATCATACCCATTGTTGTATTACAGGTCCTCACAAACCAGGTAGCACAAGGAAAATGATCGGGTCACCGCGGCAATTGGAGAACGCGGTGCCAACGAGCAAGAACCCGCACGGCGTGTGGGTCTGATTGTACAACTGTGTCGTCTCAGTACTGCAGTTCGTCACCAGTGTCCTAGTAGACATGAAAGATCTCGTTAGTATAAATAATAATTGACACCTGATCAGGCTCGGATACATACTGTGGATTACACTCTTGACTTTCATCGTACCATTTTTATTTGAAATGTTATAATAGAACCCAAAAAATATTTCCCAACTATAATCCCCAGGTTGTTAAATAATTATGGATAAATTAACCTTCCGTCCGGCGAATGGATTTTAAAACATAAAAGGGCGCTTATGGAAGTTACCTCCGGGTTTGCAAAAACCCTGAGGTAACAAAGAAAACAAAGGTAAACAAAGAAAAAAGGTTGGGACAACCTGAAAAGTACACGTAATCATATACAGTAGAACTCCTATCCGAACTCCGACTATCCGAATCGCCGATTATCCGAATCACTTTCAGAAAAAAATTTGTCCAAAAAAAGTCTTAAGTGCGCTATTATTCTTCCCCCCGCGAAGCCGGTGTTTGCGTGTAAAATGTAAGTACATTTTATTTATATTTAAAACATGTGAAAATATCATGTTTCTTACATTTAATTCAATAAAAAAATAGTGCAACATCAAAACGTAGTTTTTTTCTCTCTAATAGCACTTAAAAAAAAACTCTGATTATGCGAATGGGTCCCGGTCCCCATTAATTCGGATAATTGGAGTTCTACTGTAACACAATCACATGGTTTTCAAATGGTTCATGCAAATGGTTATCGAATCAAATTAATGTCACCTTAACTATAGGATAAACTGAAAATATACCTGATATTTAAGCATCTTAAATTATTTATATGTATTTAGAACAAACAAAGTGTAAAAAATGTATTACAGTAGAACTGCAATTATCCGAACTCCGACTATCCGAATCGCCGATTATCCGAATCACTTTCAGAAAAAAATTTGTCCAAAAAATCCACTAAGTGCGCTATTATTCTTCCCCCCGCGAAGCCAGTGTTTGCGTGTAAAATGTAAGTACATTTTATTTATATTTAAAACATGTGAAAATATCATATTTCTTACATTTAATTCAATAAAAAAATAGTGCAATATCAAAACGTAGTTTTTTTTCTCTCTAATGGCAATTTTTTTTTTAATTCCGATTATCCGAATATTTGATTATCCGAATGGGTCCCCATTAATTTGGATAATTGGAGTTCTACTGTACTACCCAAAATAGCTTAAAGTGGAAAATAGCTTAGATCATGGTTACCTATGTCTGTTGGGAATTTATTCAGTTCCTTTAAGCAGCTGTTGTAATAACCATATGATGTCACTTCCGTAACACTTTTGGGTCCCGCAAAATGCTAACATCCCCCCTAGAGCTTAGACATATCCATGGCAAAATGAAGATAAGCAGTTATATAAAGAAATATATTTACATTAAAAATTTATTACTTTTATAATCATAATATTTATCTGAAAATTGAAAAAAATTTATAAATTGAGTCTATGAAATGTTTATTACATTATGATCGAATTCCTGATTAAATATATTTTCACTGCTAATTTTCATCAGAGAAATAGAAATTTTGAATTTTGTCAGACAAAAGACTAATGACCCTGAGGTACAGGAGGTCCTTGATGCGCCCGCAGAGAGTAAATATTCACACTACTCAAAGAACTATCAGATTTCATTAATATAAAATTGAAATAAGACTGGTAAAATGTTCATACTCACAGAGCCGAATCCATCAGTATGTATCACATTCTGGTCAATTACTTACTGTTGATATTAAAACAATATTATTAATGCCTTTTGAATCGGAACTAAAAATTATTCTAGAGGAAATAAAAATACAAGTTAATAGATAATTAGGGGTCTGCGGGCCGGGATTTTTGAATTCAGTCAGGCCGAAAATTTTCGTACGTGGGCCACAGGCCAAAATCCCACCGGTAATACACACAAAAATCCGCTACGGTGTTGAAATTTCTGTGTTTTCTTTCTAAATGTCTTATCATAGCTGAGGTGTTTCCTAATTTACAAAAAAATTTACCTGGTACTGTTTCGTTGTCACTTTGTTGTCAGATGACGTGTTTGCGACAACAGTTTGGACTGCTGTCCAAACTTCTGCTTGAACATGGTATTTGTCGTGAACATAAAAGAAATATTGATTTTAATACTGATGTAGACACATTTAATTTAATTTACTATCAGGTTTGACACAAAAATGTTTTATTTGGAAATAAGCCATCTTTCGATTTTCCGTCCAACCCGACCTTGGTCCAAACACTTCGTTTGGCTCGACCTGACATGAAAATTAAGGGCACGCGCAGACCCCTATAGATAATAAAAATTTATATTTCAATTTGCGATTACTAATATATGAAATAGAAGTTGTAGTGTAATTATTAAAATACAATTAATTATAAATTTACTTTTAACATGAATGCTCGAAGTTTCTCTTTTTGAATTTGTTAGTGAAATTAATATTTGTTAGAACAGAGGGTGACTTATTATTTAGATGTAGGTTTTTTTCAATTTTCAACTCTCACAAAAGAAGGGGTAGAAGTCTCTTGCACATGATCACATCATGCAGAATTGTGCTAGTTTTATGTATATACTGTAGGCTACTTGTGTTTTTACTTAGCAGTGAGGTTTGTTAACTTAGAGAAACAGAGGATATTGAAGTTGTATCTGAAAGATTATATTACTGTTGTATTGATTAAAGTATTAATTACTATAGAATGTATGTAATTCTTTAAGTTAAATTTTTTACACCAATGCCTCGTTATTTATTGTTGAGCTTTTGGTCAAATGTTCTACCACACTGACGTTTTGATGTTTTCATTGAGCGATTTGAAAACTAAGCTTTCTTTCTTTGGTCTGTGTTTGATTTTGGATTGACCCTTTTTTCTGGTTTAGTTGGTTTGAAATTTTGAGCGTTAAATTAAAAAAAGTTTTTGAACTTAATATAATTGTACCCACTACCCTTCTCCAACAAAATTGGGCTTCCAAATATTTTAATGGTGGATTGAAACAAATTGATTACTTCAAGTATTTTTTAGTTTCCATTGAAATATTGTATACACCTAAAGCCTTAACAAGACCAAGTAGACTTATATCCTGTAGTTCAAAGATAAATTTTACCCAATAAGTAGGAGATAGTAAAAGAGCCTCTCTTTTAGTTTGTATACTATTTTTTTATTATTAACTAAGAGCCATTTTATGCATGTGTTTTTGAATGGACAAATATCAATAACAACGATGGACCAGCTGTATGAGATAAATATCCTCATTTGTTTCAGTATAAATAGAAAAATATGTTTTTTTATTGTCAGTTCAAAATTCATTTATAAAAGGGCTCCTACCAAATCCTATTTGAATGGTTTTGAGTATTGGCTGCAGTATATATTCAAATTTTATTACAGATTTCTTCTTTTCAATTTATTTTTGCCCAGTGTTGTAGTTTCATATCGAGTAAAGTCTTTTAAAATGTAACTGTACATAATGAACAAAAAAATCCCTGTCACCAATATCTTATATTTAATAAAACTCTCCTGATAATTAAATATAAAAAGCCAATTTTACAAAATAATTTCTTTGTATATAATTTATTGAAATTCTGTCTTTCCTTCATTTTTTTCCAAATAATTTTTCTGATAGCCATGAATTTTTAGTTAGTTGTCCCAGATGTTTTTGAAAAGTTTCTGTGAAATCAAATTTCAAAACAAAAACTTCATAGATTACCAAAGGATTGCAGGGTTCTTGTACAAACTGCTTGCTGTCTTAGTGTTAAGAGAAGGTTAAGCCAGATTATTCTCCTGGGCTACGTCTCTAATGGCGGTGGGGAGAACTTCTTGCGATATGTTATTGGAAGGCTACCTAGAGACGATATTAGCGTGCAATTGCTGTTTCACAAGAGCATAATACAGCTTTTATGGATGACCTACATCAACAAATCGAATAACATTTTAAGCCCATCAAATTCAATGTCTGGTTTGCTTTTTATATTTTTATAACAGTTATATTAAGTGAGTTACACGACTCTGAAGTTTGTTTAACTTTAAAGTTTTACTGCATATTTAATAATATAAAAATCAAACAAAGCAAGGCATTTCTCCATATTTAATTAATCTTTTCTGCGTTGAAAAATAACATCTGCATGTTCTCCCGCGCTTAGGGCTTTTTCAAGGCGTTAATACCCTCCTAACCGTTTGGGAAAGTCAGAGGGAAAAATAAAAATGAATGTATTGTATCTGGATACACTGGCCGAAAAAGTAAACTGAAACAAAATAACCCCAAAAAAGCATAAATAAAATTGAAAATATGAAAAACCCCTACTCGCAGAATCTTCAGTCTTAAAATTCACTGCTCAGTTTAATTGGCCTGTGGGGATAGGCAGTTGAAGTTTTTTTTTTTTTTTAAATGACTACTTAAAATGGCAAAATAGGGAATCAGAATCACTATTTAAGGGCACACAAAAAGCTGTGTACAAACCACATGGTTAAGTAGTAGAAAACTCGTTTTACAATAATTAAAACTGCTAAAAAGTAAAATTTATTGTTTTGTTAAACACATTCAATAATTTATAGATTTTGCTTGCGATTACTTCTTTCTGATGGTTTTTTGTATTTTTATTACCAAAATTATAATGCAAATAGATTATTTTTTATTCTTCTTCATTTTATGTTTGAACATAAACTGCTGTTTTAGATTATTTCTGTTTTACCCCCAGGCAGAATTTAATCTCTATTAAACAATCAGATGGCATAATTTATGTGAAGTAAAAATTTCCAGGGTGTTTTAGTGTTGTAAAAAAATAATTAAGATAGAACTGGATTTAAGTTACTAGCTATATTTTTTTGTATTTCATGATCTGCTACCTCCTTATAGAGTGTGAAATATTCTGTTACATTTATTCCATGGTAAGATTAAATTTATTCTGTTAAATTCTTTGCATTAGCCTGGCTTTTAATCAATTTCTAACCATGTGAATTATTGAAATCCTCAATTTTTAAAGTTTAGTTTTAGTTTTGTAAAGAACGATATTACAATCAAGTATTACTTCATCCAGCATAACTTTCGAACTGTATAATTTCTGTTGTATCTTAGTAAGATATATAGTACAGTGATGCATTTATTTTGCCGTAAATATCAGTGGTGTATAAGTTGGTGCTGTTGGCAGTATGCTTTTGTGCCATGCATTTAACTTCATATGAGTTTTTTTTTTACTTAATATCTGTGTTCAGCTTTGTATACTCAATTTTTCACTTAGCTTGTATTTAATAGGTGATACAGTACTGTTATATGTTTAGAGATATTTATAATCTTATTAGTATATTATGTTATCTATATTATTTATTTTTTGTATTTCTATTGAAACACATTGTTTAGTTGTGTCTACCAATTTTTTATTAGACAAGATGAGAGGAATTTTTGTTGTTAAATATAATTTATTACCACAACATTTTGTATGATTATTTGTTTTTAACCTTGTATTAATATCAGATTAAGTAGTCGTAAGTTTTAACTCATTAGCTGTTATTGACCAGTCGCAGGTCAAGAAAGTTGGCATGTCAAAGGAAGCTAAGGAATGTCGCTCAGGTCAGATACTTTTTTCTGCAGTTTTACAGTATAGCAGATAAGACACTACTCCCTGTGCAGTTGATAACCTCACACAACTAATATACATCAAAAGTGATGTTGCAAGTTAGTGCTGTCCAATGCCCTACAATGTCTACCTTCCACTTTGATGGCTCAATCTTTACTAGGGAGTATAAATTTTAATAGATGAATTAATCTGCTTGTTTTACATAATTATAACATTAACATAATTGTATCAACACCTGATCCAAACTCTAGAAGAGGTAAAGAAAAACTTTTCAGGGATTACTACACATTCTCTTGAAAAGCTTATTTAATTAATTTTGAATTTGTATTCATTTACCCTTAATAAAGAGCTCTCACACACAGATCTGGCATCTATTGGGTTGTGTGTCTGAATTTGTAACAGAGAAAAAAATTATATCCTCTATACACAAATAATATTAAAGGCTATTCGACACACTGGGAAAATGATAAAACAAAATTTTGGAATTTTATTATATTTAATTTTAAAAAACAATTTTGAAAACAAAACTAGCTCTGTTTACTCATACAAATAGCACCTAAAACTTTAAGTCTTGTACTTTCAGTCTTTTAGTAAGTACACCTTATATATTTATGAGGTAACCTTATAGTTTAACTTATAAACTTCAAGATATTCTAGTCTTGTACTTTCAGTCTTTTAGTAAGTACACCTTATATATATATTAAATATATTATGTATAAGGTAACCTTATAGTTTATCTTATAAACTGTAAAATAAAGTATACATAAATCTATAATGAAACAAAACAGAATAACTTATAATTTAAACAGAATAATACTGTACCATATACATGGCACCTTAGAATTTAAATAGCATAAATAATACTGTTACATAATACATAATAATACTATAATGCACATAATAATACATAATACCGGACTTAACCTTGTACATTGTGTTTTGCAATTTGACGAAACAAAACAAAACATAAGGCTGGACAAACAATGGCCTTGCAATAACCAGAGAGAATTTAAGTGATCTCTCTCAATCCTAGTTGAAATAAAGATTTTAAATAGTAACATTCAACCATGACTTAAAAAAAAAGATTTTGAGTTTTGATTGTATAAAATTCTGAACAACGGATGGTCAATTATGTGAGACAGGGAGAGAAGGCTTGCACACAGAAGACAATATATGAGAGATACGGAAAAATAGAAAAAGAATCCTGGCACTATGTGAATTTCTCTGACCATTTAATTGACCACTGAGACAGAATTTAACCCTTTGCAAGCAAGCCTTAATGTTCTCATAAGTGTAATTTTTTTAATCTGGGGGAATGTTTTTTTTAGTTTTACATGTATTATGTTTAGAAATGGTGTAGTTGCACTATAAATCCTCGCCTTTTTGTTCAAATAATTTTTTTATATACATAAAGTTTACTTAAAGCTTCGCAGATTTATAAGTCAAAAACTTGCAAAAACGAACAATAGTGTAGACAAATAAGTCATTTGTTTTATTTTTTTAGGACCATCAGCATCTTTCATGCTGAGTAGCTCACTCACTAATAAACAGAAACCATGAAATGGCACCTCAATAATATAAAGCGGGAACGTAGCAAAAGGTGTGTTAGGGTGGCGGGTAGTGATGGACAAAACTAGGAAGTTTGAATCTCAAAACTGAAACTGAAACTAACAGAATCAAATCTCAAAAACCCACTCGCGAAACTATTTATCAGCGTTTACTCCCCATAGCTACAAAATGCATAAGACTATTTACATTTCTGGTTATAGTAATGAAAATTTAATTAAAAAAACATTTGAATAATCTCTCTCAATGTAGCCTAAAAACAATATTGGTTTCAGAACCACCAGTAAATCAATAATTGTTGGTACTCTATATTTTGATTAAAATTCTTCTTTCAGAAGAAAAAACTCGAAGAATACAAACCGGTCTAACGGTTATTTTATATTAGATTATATTGAAATGAATTGCATAATTTCATCACCAATGAATAACTACAACCAATGTAGTGACAGTCTCTTACACAAGTATAATACTTGTGTCATCAAAGTATTGAATATTTATAGGCACGTAACATTATTGTGTTATAGGTAAAACCCAATAATGATGTAAAACATCACACATTTTCCAGTTTCACGATGACACGACAATCATGGCAGTTTCGATTCTCGAAAATGAAACTTTTTGTAAATTTCGGTGATTTTGAGATTCGCGTTCCGGTATCGACACATCTCTAGTGGTGGGAAACAAAGACAGGTGTAGGCAAAAGAATGCAAAGCACTGCAAAAAAGCGCAGGAACATATAATACAGTGGAATAAATCAATAGTAGTGTAACAGGTGAGAGGGACAAACTGGTTATGGTGTGGCGGTCCGAACGAGGGGGGAGGGAGGGTGGTGTGAGCAGGGCAGGGGGAAGGGGGTGCAGAGCGTCTCTCTGATATGTAAGCGAAGCTACGTCGAAATGAGCAGACCAAGAGACAAACAACAAAGAATGAAAAAGGCGAACATGTCCGCCTGCCGCTTTTTTAGCAAAAACAGATAGGCGGATTTATCCGCTTGCCGCTCTTGGTGAAAGTAGCATGTGGGGATATGGCCAACAAACACTCACGTAGGGTTAAGTATATTTTCAAAATTCTTAAAATGTGGTCAGTAGCCATAAACAATAATTTAAAGCATCCCCAAAACCCCTGAAAATGTATATATATTTAAAAAATTACAGTGCAATACGATGAAAATATTAGGTGTCAGATTTTTAAGTTCAGGTTGGGCCTTTAATTCTGAGTTCGCCAAAGAATCATCAATCTATTAGTTTTGCTGGATTTTTAACTTTAATAGTTTTACACTATAACAAATTATAGTTAAACTGTAACAATAAAACAAAATCAAAATGAATGAAGAAAAGTAGTATTTAATTCAGTTTATATCCAAATGAATTTCTGTCAACTAGCCAAACTCCAAATAACAAATTAATTACAAGCGTTTCATTACGATTCTAATTATATAATTTCGGTATCAACAAACAAGTTAATAACTGTTTGTAAGTCATTAATTAACTATAAAAATAAGAGTAAAATGATTTACTCTGTTGAACTATGCAGATAGTAAATTTAACTTAAACAAAACCAAAAACATTAAAAACACAGAACATGAAATGGTATATACCTGCAACTATGTTTGCTGTTGAAAATTTATGTTTGGGCTTAAGAATACATTACATTAGCAAAATATTTTCAAACATAGTAATCAGTCTTCTGTTTTAAAATACCTTAATGGCACTGATATAGAACATAAGAGGGATATTCCAAAAGTAAGGTCCGGTTTGCCGTAACTATTTGAATTTAGTGCCAAGGACAAAAGACAAAATACACAATTCTGCCGACTTCCAGTATGCATTGCGCGCAAAGTGCCACTATTAGTGTTGTTCTGGTTGGAGTGTGCTGTTTTATATATATAACTTAGGTATTTAAAAGCTTGTCGAACGATGTGAGAAAAGTTAAAATAAGAATGGAAATGATGTATAAAAACAGAGAAAGATGTAGGAAATGTATAATTGTTTTGGGAAAATTGATTTTATATTTTATTTTCTTAACCGGATATTTCTTTTGGAATATACCTCGTACACTCAGCTTACCAAAACATGATTCAAATTTTTCATCATTATGTATACATAGAATAATTGACTTAATGAGGAACTGTCTGGAAAGGGTACGATTTTGTTTTTTGAAAGACTGGTTCACACGATTCCATTTTATATCCACCAGTAGGCAGTGGTTACTATTAATCATTTTGTAGATAGACTTGACGTATCAGTTTATATGAACAGTAACGAGAATTGCACACAAATTAAAGCTGAACCACACAGCACTCAATACATTCGCACATCTACAGTCATATTGGGCTGTGATGACGTACTACTACACCACCAGCTACTGTGAAATGCTTAGCACCGTTTAATACAGCATCAATAAATAACATACTACAACATATTATATCAAGCAATTCACTCTTATAATCTAGATATCACACAATGGTAAAACATAGTGGTAGTACTATAAACATAACTTTTATTATTACTGCTATATCACCACATATATCACAGGATAAACTGATTTGCTGAATACGTCAATTAGTACGAAATGTGATTGAATTGGAGTGGAAAAACGAGGTATTTATAAGCTTTTGGGGGGCTGGAATTAATATGTGCTGGACTTGTATTTTCAATATCAGTCGTTACAATGGTCCAAGCTATTTCCTTTGGTTACTTTGGTTGGCTTGCTGGAATATAAGAAATGAATTATTCAATAAATCATGTTGACTTACTAAGTGAGAGGGTAGTTCTAGATTTTTTTTAATTCAGAAATTTATAATTATTTTATTTAATTATTATAGTACAGCGTAATTTTAAAATTCACCAGTTTACCTCCATAATTAATGAATACTATATATACTGTCACTAATTTGGACTGGTCCTTCATACCAACATGGAAAATGAATATAAACAGCTCTGAAAGTAAATAAAACATTTAATCAAAATGTTGTATCATTGGAAATACTCTATTGTACCATAAGCATACTATGGGACTACAAAGTTGATCTTGAAAATACCTGAAATTATGAACAGGTAAAAGAATGAAGTAAAATATTATTTCATTGATACAAATGTCCCCATACGTTAGACAGCTGAATCACTAATCAAAACCTGATATGCCTGTTTGTATCAGGGAGGTATGTTTCTGCCAGCTAGATTTATATACTATTCTAGCCTTTATAATAAATTATACATGCAGTATTTTACAGTATTATAACATTGAATTTTATTTGTCCAAAATTTCACTAACCCCTTAATGGTTTCTTTTTTTTACTTTGACCATCTCAAAAGTGCATATTTTATATTCAAAATTCTTATAGTATGTGTTAAGAAAAGTAGATTGAAGAGAAAAACTATTAAAATAGGTTTGATAAATGGTAAAATTTTATTTTAACATATAAACCAAAAAACTACCATAATAGCCTACTTTAAGGATGGATTATAAAGAGAAAATAAACTATAATGCACTTATAAAACGACTTATTAGTAGTTCATAAAAGTCTAACTGTAAATAAACAAACGACACTTCATAAAACCAAACAAGCATGACCATAACGAACCTTGCCGGTCACGAGATGAAAACAAACAGCTGTGCGGTCAGCTGTTTAGGTTTTGCGTCATCTATAACGTCGCTTACAAACACAAAGGCATAAGGAAACAGTTCATAAATGAATGCAAACACATTCTAGCGATCAACAAACTGACTAAAGCGATATATTGCGACAAATAACAACATTACAACTAACAACAATGTGACAATAACAACTGACATAATTTTAATTTATCGTTCCCCGGTAAAACAACGCTCTTTGTTTTACCGAGGAACGATAAATTACAGTGGCCCTATTTTTAGCCCTTTTTGTTAACTACATATGTTGGCAAAAACTGTTAAGGGGACGCTTTATAACTGTACTGGTAAATTACCTGATACAAGATATAATTACGTGTATAATGATAATGATATAATGCAACATTCAATTATTAACCCTTAAGTGTGCGCGTGGGGTGTCAGGGAACCCCAGGCTAATTTAATTAGGGATATTTCTCGAAGTAGGTTGATACAACTGCACCCCTTCTAGGTACCTTTCGGCTAGACCCTTAGTTAGCGCCGGCACACATTAGTTTGCCACTGACCTTGGCGTGTGACGGGTTGACATTGACTTTGTAGTTCATTGCAGTCTGGGGTGTCGCTATACCCCGCGCACGCAGATGAGTAGTCATATCCTACCAAGAAATGTGGACACCTGATTGAAATCAATTTGTATTTGTTTACTAATGTTCAGTACTAAATATTCAGAGTGTAAATAAATTTGTGTTTCTGAGTGTAACTGAGTGTGTTTTACCTTTATACTGTTTTACCTTTATATATCAGAAATTGGATATAAAATCAGTAATTCGGGATACATGTAAATATAATTACTTTGGAAATAATTTCTTGATTTATTTTTTATTGAAATAAAAGATAAATGAATGGAAAAGTATTTGGAACAATAAGATATTGATATTTATATCCTGTATAATGTTTATCACTCGGAATTCTCAATAACATTTATACCACACTTACTTCACGTAAAAAGGTTTTAAGTATATAATAAATTCAAAAGTATAAAAAATTATATAATTTACATAAATAGGCCTACTACAAATAATAGTAGTTTGACAATAATAAAAAGCAAAATTGACAACAATATGAAATACTAAGTAATATTGATTACGACATAAAATCGCATTTAAGTATATCATTATTTCTATATAACAACATTGTTTAGTTATTTAACAGTTGAATAAAACATAATAATGTTGAAAACAGTGGAAAAATGAAACAAAAACAGACGTTTTTGACCATGGGGTTCTAGGGCACCCCACACGCACACTCACGTTGCAAATAGTGGCGCGCACACTTAAGGGTTAAAGTGAGCTGCCTGTGTTGTGAAACCCCAAAAATCTATCCAGTGTTTGTAAATATCACGGCTGATATCGCTATAAGCTCTTTCGAGTGCTAAAGCTTAGGCTTAGATTAATGAGCACCAACCTTGTGTTTTAGTTCTATGTTACGGACACAAGTAGCAAGAAAACCTTTCAGATCTTTCTGTTCCAGGTATAAGTGAAATATGTCCTTCACCTTTGAGTAACTGAAATAAAAGCAATGGGACCAGTTAATTCTACATAAAATTAAATTGGTATTCAGGGAGATTATTTTAATGTAACAAGGAAATCTCTAGGAATAAAGCTAACTATTGAAAAGAAACATTTTGTAACAGGCTTCTCAAACCAATGTAAAGCTGTACACTGTACAGACTCTGATTAATTAAGCGGTGATCACAGACTCCAATACTTATTGAATATTATTATTATATTTGAAAGTACGGGAATGAAGAGGAAATTAAATAAACCATGATCTGGCTAAAACCATAACCATGAGCCTGATCAAGTCCTGTTATTCGTCAGTACATAATTAATTACATACATTCAAAATGAAATACAGAGGTATCATTTCACATTTTTGGGATGGAGTGGATTAAAATCAATTCTACAGAAGTATCAAAATGAATAACTGGTGTATTTCATTACTTATTAGGGTATTTATTTATTTATTTTTATTTTATTTTGTGCATTTCTACGCCAGTGGCATTTTTAACATTTTGATGGGGAACGGTCCAAACCCCGGTCTTGTTACTACCTAACGTCGACCTGTTGTTAGGAAGCATCATTAATTAGTAGCCCAATGACAAATGGCGACTGGGTCCAGATTCGACCCTTGCGGGATTCGATCCGGCGACCTTCAGTTTTGAAGGCGGGTATTATAACCACTACACCACCCAGCCAGTTATTGAGGACTATTGTGTATTGCACAAGGTTTTGAAGGAAATTTTTCTTATGATTGTTGTCATATGTAAGTCAGTTTGCTATAAAATGTCATGGAAAAATAAAAATCGTAGGGTACTCAGTAAAATGGGTTTTACCTCCAGTTAAGGCCATAAAAATATATTAAAAAATATATACAGTGGAACTTGGATAATTCGAACTTCTGTAATTCGAAAACTTCTTTATTTCGAAATTTTGTCTTGGTCCCTAGAATTTTATATAAAAACAATGTTAAAATAGCTTGGTTAATTCGAATAGTTTTTTGGATAATTCAAAGTTTTTACAGCGGAAATCTATAGTGAGTGTATAAGTGAACAAGTCATTGTGTGCGATTTTCCAGGAAACGACATTCGGGCTTCCTGTCCTCAGACTATTTTTAGCTAGATCAACCCCCCACTCACTAGTCCACTACTGCTCATAAATCACAACATTGACATCTGTGTGTATCATCGATGGTGGTTTGTTCCGATAATCGATAATCGTCGTCTTTGTTTTGTGTTGGCATTTGTGATTTCGTCTGCTTCATGTTAACACGTTGTGTGTATGATGGCTTCGTCAAAGCGAACCTACAAATCTCTGACGTTGCAAGAATAAATAGCGGCGATCAAGGAGGTAGAGAAGGGATTTGAAAAAGTTTGTAATACTGTAGCTAGTTTCGGGATCCCTCTAAACACATTATTGACATTTAACAAAAATTAGGATTTTTAATCAATAATATCTTCATTTACCTAACTTTTTTAATATACAATGTTAAAACATGATGTTTGATTGTTTATTTCAACCACTTGCATAAACTTTTCTAATTCGAATTTTTGGATAATTCGAATTTTTTCTGGTCCCTTGAGGTTCGAATTTTCCAAGTTCTACTGTATATATCGTTTAAACTAATATTATACTTTATACAGAAAACCTTACGAAGAATTGTCAACCCTTTGAGGACCGACTGACGATATATTGGTAGTGTACTGTGAAAAACCCCGCTGACAAAATATCACCAGCTAGTAGTTTTTCATGTATGCTCTCTGGCACATTTTAATCTAACTCATTTCAATTTAGATGTCTGTTTTTCTCTTTACCTGTTGGGATGGTTTGTTGTTATAGCTACAGCCAGAAATAAATAATGGGTTTTTTATCATCTGTTTGTTTACTGTTGGGAAGCAAACAACATATATTCTATCATTATTTTCTATGATAACCTTTTTATTCTTGGTCAAAATCCCATGAACATTTGTGCACACACTCTGCAAAAATCTCTGTGTTTATTGTACTAATTATGAAATAGCTTTTTTATTAAAGCCAATTTTCAAAATTTAAATTTTTTCATTTTTAAATTTGCTACATGACAAAACAAAACATATTAAGATAACTCTAATAGTTCCTAAGATATAGATACCGAAGTGCAAAAAAAAAAACTTTCGAAAAGTCCCATTTAAAAAGTTAGTCATGGAGCAATTCCCGTGCATCAGAGTAGCCCTGAACTGTTGGGTGCATTGCTTTAAGAAATATAGAAAAATTTCCGCAAGAAAAAGAAAATTGAATTTTTTGACCCAGGGGGTCAACCGACTCGCCTTAAAATTTGCCAGAGAGCATATACGTATATAGAAAACTACTAGTTGACGATATTTCGTCAGTGGGGTTTTTCGTAGTACTAGCTACTGACGATATATCGCCAGTCGGTCCTTAAAGGGGCTACAGGTACCATAAATGTTTGTGGTGGTTATAAAACATATTCAATTGATTAACAATATGTTATTTAATTGGGTGGAAGGGAGTAAAATTTTGGTTCATGGCTCGTGGGAGAGTCAATAAAGAATGGCAGTGATGTAAGCGTGGCCTGCGATTTCCTTAAGTTACTGCTCCATGGGTGAGCGTGAGATGTGTGACTCAGGCTTTTCTTTTATTTTAAGAAAATAAATAATATTTTAAGAAAAACCTTGCATTTTTACAATTTTTTTTAAATATTTTCAGCTTTCTTTGACTGAAACTTTATATTGTTACTATTTTTAGAACAGTTTTATTGTAATTAAGTGGATTTTTTGACATGGATATGTCTTAGCTCTGGGGGGGAGTGATTTTAAGATGAAAATATGTAACAGGTTTTCATAGAAACTATCAGAGCTATTGTATTGAATTTTTAATGTAAAAGAATAAGAACAGCTGTTTAGATGAACTGGAAATATTCCCTTCAGACATATCCATTATCTAACCTCTTTCCCACAGGGAAGTAAATACAAACATTTTTCTTACTCTCTTGGGCAAAATTAGGTACCAAATGGTTTAATACTTCAAACAAACATTTGGACATTCTGGAATTCATTTTTACATTTGGACATTCTGGAATGTCCATGATGGGCAAAGATATAAGTAAATGACATTTTAAAGTTACAAGTAACTTTGCTGACAACAGAGTAGGGATAAGTAACTCAAATAATTGAAATATTGCACAATAAATTTTTAGCACTATGGAAGATCTCAAAACACACACATACAGGCTTGTGCTGGGGAAGGCATCATTGATCTTGAGCTGAAAATCTTAATGATTTTTTTAGAAAGACTATCAGAGAACTCAAGAAGTATTTAAAATTGTGAAACCCTTAAACTAAATATATATTTAACACACTTACAACTTTTCCAAGTCTTTCTTATTCAGATATTTTATAAAAGGAGTTAAAATCTTGAAGATGAAATGGTGCCTATGATTGTTGATGTGGGAAAGGCCGAAGCCTATAACCTCTCGGGCAATTCTTTGGGTAAGTTTTGCAGAGTTCAACTTATGCAAACCCACAGCACAGATTCCTTTTATGATCTCCTACAAACAGAAATGTATTAATTAACTCTTGCAGGTATATGATTGTCATTGTAATTGTCAGGACAACCATATAATGTGAACCTGCAATGTAATTAAATAAAATATTAAACAGTAAAATAATTTTGAAATTAATATTAGGTTTACTTTGAATTATACTGTGTTATGTATAATAAGTAGAAAGAAATATTAGATAACCAGCTTAAAAGGAAGTAATAATTTTAAATGAATTATTTCATATGCAACACAGGAACCATTTAATAAAACATTTTGAAATTTTAAAAATATATACATATAAAACTATTCTTAATATTAACTCTTCACAAGCGTTTGACAGACATATCTGCACATGCATCTGCATCGCTTCCCCCGCGCACTGCACCCCCCCCCCGCTCACACCACCATCACCCTCCCTCATTTGGACCACCCACACCATAACTGGTTCGTCCCTCTCACGCTCTACACTACTATTGATGTATTCAGCTCAGTGATACAGCTGTTTTACAAGCTGTACCATATGTTCCCGCACTTTAGCGTTCACGCTTCTTTGACGTGGATTTATGCTTTTTTGTCTACATCTGTCTTTGTTTCCTGCCTAGTGCCTTTTGCTACTTTCCCGCCTTAAATTATTGAGGTGGTGGCGAGTAAATGCTGATAAATAGTTTCGCGAGTAAGGTTTTGAGATTATATTTTTTTAGCTTCAGTTTCAATTTTGAGATTCAAAATTTCTGGTTTTGTCCATCACTACCCGTCACCCTAACACACCTTTTGATACGTTTCCGCTTTAAATTATTGAGGTGTCATTTCACGGTTTTTGTTCATTAGTGAGTGAGCTACAAAGCATGAAAGATGATGCTCCTAAAAAATAAAACTAATTACTTATTTGTCTGCACTAATGGTTCGTTTTTACAAGCTTTTGATGGATAAATCTGTGAAGCTTTCAGTACGAAGTATGAATTTAACTATTAATTTTAAGTATTATATTTTCCCCTATATACTATGCTTATAAGAATATTAAGGCCAGCTCTTGAAGGGTTAATAATGGAAATGTTTCCTTAACTCTTTCAGTCCCAGGTGTTATTCATATAGAGTGTGCAAGAAATGCCAGTTTAAATTAGCATTTTTTTTGCTGCTTGAGAAAAACTTTAAATTGTTTCGTTATTTACTGATGAAAATTTATAATTTTGGTTTTGATCTGTTCAAAAATTAGTTTTGTAAATTTAGCTGATTTTATTCACTAAATAAAGTATGAAAAAAGATTACTCAAATAATAATTATAATGAATTTTTCAGTTTGAAATAAAAAAATTGCCAGTAGAAAATTCCTCACGCTTAAAATGGAGTATTTTTGTTGATGTATACTTAGTTTTGTTCATATATGCAAAATGTTTAAATATTTATCTTCAAAAATAAAGTTTTTGTGATTAGTTTAGAAAATATTGTGAGTTTTGGTTTTTGCACAAGTTACTGAAAAAAATAATCACACTCCAAAATATGTATACATTAGACATGAAATTTGAATTGTGTCTATAGCCGTGTAAATAAATAAATGATTCAAACTATTCTGATTTTTTTTTAATTCTGATTATCAGGATCGAAATCTGGATCACTGTCCGTGTTGTCAAAGCCTAAGCTTGACTATTCATCACTCCCACTCAAATCACTAATGGAAACATTACTGCCACCTTTGTAACACTTTAAGAGTTGTTTTATCATTGAGAGGTGAATCAATACACTTCATTATAACAAAAGAAACTAAACAAACAATAATAATAACCTCAAATTGCAAATCAGCTAACTAAACAAGTAAACAAACAACAGACGTTGTTTGTTTACTTAGAATAACATTTTAACTTAAATAATTATAAAAAAATGGAATAAAATCTTTTTTTATTACTTCTGTTTTTTCGTAATTTTTTTGGATGTTCCTATAGTCAGACGCTGGCTCTTCTTGCATGTTTTGCCGACATCCGTATATAGGGACGTTGGCACTGAAAGGGTTAAGGGCACTTCATCACAGGAGGGGGAAAATGTAATTTACAAGAAGCTTCTCTAGGCTTTGATAATTAATAAAATACCCCCTTAGCGGATGACCTCGGTACTCAAGGAATTTCCATTTATTTATAAATTATTTGAATAATAGAAACTAAGTTTGATCAACGGTTAAGTCACACACCAAATATTATTGGAGGATTTTACATTTACTCCATAATAATGATATGGGAAATGAGTAGGTAGGGTTTTCTTCCATAAGATTTTTTTTCAAACCAAGATTTTTTATATACGTTATAATACTGTAACCAAAATTAGCAAAAAAAACACAAAGCTAAGTATATGTTAATTCCTAGTTATGACATGACAACAAATGAATTTGTATTTCAGACTGTCATTGTACTTTGGAATGCATGAATCATTTTTCTTAATGTTTTTATTAATTGCAGAGAAAAATATTTTAACTAACTCTTCTATAAATACTAAAAAACAAGTGGGTATTTTTAAACCC
The DNA here is from genome assembly GCA_023375725.1 of Nephotettix cincticeps. NCBI lineage: Eukaryota > Metazoa > Arthropoda > Insecta > Hemiptera > Cicadellidae > Nephotettix > Nephotettix cincticeps. The sequence goes on along the minus strand of CM041788.1, from coordinate 29,590,965 downwards.
ATAGAACAAAACTTGATTTGTATCATAAAAAATAATTCTCTAATTATTGGATACCTTCTAGGCTAAGTATGCAAGTCTGCTGCTAATTTTGCGTTATTACCTCAACTTCTTTGTCAGTGTTGCTCTTCATCCAGATCAACATTTCTATAAGAACATAAGGGAATTCTTCCATTCTAGCCATAACCTGAAAATTTGACTCCAGTACACTATTGTAGTTCTTGGGCTGGAGGAAAAAACACATTTGTTAATTTTCATTAGTATTCAGTAGATTACTTTCAATTTTGTCACTAACCCTTTAACTGCTAGGTTATATTCGCATATTGGTTAGCCCAGCGCCGGGTGTTTTTTTACACTCATAAGTTTCAATGCCTAAGTAATGCATATCGCAAAGCAGCTGTCAGAGGCATAGATAAAACAGTACGGTACATAAAAAATTAAGGCAAAAGATACAGACAATTCAATCAAAACAGATAGCTGGTAATTTAAAAAATTAATAAACTAGGTATGGTGATTTTCTGTTAGCATAAGTGTTGCATGAGATATCAACGTTGTGGGAAAAAGGGCTAATTAATATATTTACCTAATACTGTAAAAAAATGTAATAGGCCTTCAGAAATCATTAAAAAACTGTTGGCTGTTTTTGTTCATATATATTAAAAGGTATAACACCATTTTGTTAAATAAAATGTTTTTTTGCAACCATACAGATACTTTGATATAAAAATATTTAACACTGATATTACATTTTTTTCCAAAAAACCTCAACTGTTCCTAACCAAGGACCTAGATAGAGCCTGTGTGTAATAAAGGATGATTGGTTAAAAAAATAATTTTTAAAACATTGGTTTTTATTTTAGCGAGGGAAAATTTTGAATTTTAAAATTCTAAGTTTTATATAGTTTGAGAATAACAGTATAAGCAACTGTGAAAGAAAAAAATTACAAAGATTACAAGATTACAAAAAAATACCCTTAAAAAGTACTTACACAGTCATAGAGCTTGAAGTAGATGAGAATGATGTAGAAGTAGTGAACATCAATTGCATAGACTTCGAGAACTGAGCAATACATTTTCAAAGCTTTTTTGGCCATATCAAACTTATGGCAATCTGAAAACAGAAATTTAGAGAAACTAGGAGTGATCAAGTTTGTTACATTAAAAATTGTAAAAAAATTCAAATTATTTTTATCATAAATTCTGCATCACACAATTAAAATAACAAATAAAATAAAGGCAACTGTTTATGAATGATAAATGCAACTGATACATGTTCTTGAACAAAAATATTTGTATTACTTCCATATGGTTATATAGGTTTGATCATGCATAATTCTAAAGGGAATGTTTTCAGTTCATATTAAAAAGCTGTTTTATGTTTCAAGTTTTCATCTTGCAAATCGCTAACACTCCCCACGAGAGCTAAATAAAATTAAAAAAATAAATCCATGTCAAAAAAATAACTAAGGGTGGGAGGGAAGTGGTTTTAATGTTTGAACCGAGCATTAAGTTAGCTATTTGAGTACTAAGAACTTATCAAAAATTGAAACAAAAAACAAAAGTTGAATAAGAAACATATATATATGATAAGTTTTTACCACTTGTTATAAATTTACTTTCTCCCCTTATACATAGTATATGGAGAAAGTATTGTTTTCGTCAAAATTTTCGAATTTGAGTTGAGGGTGGATATATCCGTTTTGGGGTCTCCTGAATCCAAAAAAGTGGGTTTTGACGTGATGTCTGTCCGTCCGTGTGTCTGTGTGTGTGTGTGTGTGTGTCTGGATGTGTACAGTGCCACAGCCTACCCCGTTGGTCCGATTTAGATGAAATTTGGCATGTATATATGTAGTCACCGTATCTCCAGGCGTTTTTTTCATTTTTTTGAATTTTTTATTTTTAAGGGTAGTTCCCTTATCCCCCTCTTACCCTTAAAAAACGTGAAAAATCAAATTTTCTCAAAAACGGCTCTAACGATTTTGATTAAAATTTATTAGTTCATAGTGCACAGAGTACTAAATAATTTGACACCACCCGCATGTCTGTAAAAATGACGGTTCAAAAGTTATGGGCATTTAAATGTCAAAAAAATCATATTTTTAAATTTTCAGTGATAACAATAAAAGTAAGGTTAACTTGACTGGTACCACTGAAACCAGCTTAAAAAACTAAACAAATTAGTATTTTGAATTATTTGTCTACGACTAATGGTTCCAGAGAAAAGTTAAATTTACTGTCCTCGATAAACGCAGTACGTTGTCTGAAAGCGCCCAATGTTATTCTTATGGAGAATATAAAAAAATCGATTTCTTCCTTACTTTCCAACCGTTTTCCATGAAACTTGGTGTGAAGGGTAAGGTCAAATCACCGAACAAAACCAGCTCAAAAAAGCTTGGTATTCCGGGGGGAGGGGTTTCCCCTATACAATTTGAACAATTAATTAAACTTTGTCTCACTTGTTTTTATTTTTCGAAATTAGATGATTATTTTTGAAACAATAAATTATTAAATGATATTTAGATTCACTTTGTAGAACATGATAGTTTAATTACAGATTGTCTTTTTTAAATTTACTTAAGGGAGAAAGTATGTGTCAGTCCACTGGTACCGTTTATTTCACTTGTTACATGTATTTTTTCAGATAACCACCTTTGTTTTCTGAAGAACCAAGCCATTTACCTTGTATCCCTAAAAGCCAATTAGGACAGGTTTAATATAGTTTAAATAATCTAGGATAGACTTTATAACTGAATATTTGCGGTCCTGTATTAAATGAAAATAGTTTTCTTAAGGTATAACACTAATTCAAATTTATTTTATCCTCAATTAAATTCACACAAATAAACTTCTGACACATCAGTAATATAAAAATTTATAAATAAATCCCGCTCATAATAATAATTATAATTACATACTAGTAGTAAGCCCTTCCTTTGTACGGGTATGACCAAGTGTTATACTTTATACTTTATTCTTTATACTTCTGAAATGGCGACCTACCCAGGTAGGTATTTTAAGCCAAGTATGAATGAGGAATGAATGTAGGATGATTGTGGCGCGATCTTTTAGTCTTGCTACTGACTAAGGCTAACATGTTCCTTAGACAAAACTGATATTTAATAGCCCAACAGCTGTTGGCAACTAATGGACCTACAGTTTAACGTGGAATCCGAACCACGACCTCTGAATTACGAGTTGGTCTAATTATGAGGATGGTCTTTGCGGATTAACGTAGTATTCAATAGTGCGGACGTTAATCCACACAAGAGAACAGCACATCTACAGACCATCTCTCACGACTATCCACAATTCGTGACCTCCAAGTAGCTGGATTACAGGATGTCACCACCGTCCCAGTCAAATGAATCAAGTTATGAATCGAGATACTTGTTATTATAGCAAAATATTACCCTAAAATCGAAAATCTAACAAAATTAAAATCTCAGATCAATTTTAGTAAAAGTATTTAGCGAATTCACCATCGGGAAGAAGCAATTACCGTAGGTCTCATGGCAAGACTTAAGCCCGGGACCATGTTACTTTTTTGTTTTGAGGTGCCCAGAGTCCAAAAACAATAGTCGTTAAAAAAAAATATATATATATATATATATATTTGAGTTGGTAAATGAGGGCTACTATTAAGTAAAATTTCAGACTTAAGTCTGAAACATGTTGTGAATTTTTAAATAAAATAATTTCTCAAACAAAAAAAAGGGTGCTAAGTTATGCATAATTATTTAATATATATATATATATATATATATATATATATGTGTGTGTGTGTGTGTGTGTGTGTGTGTGTGTGTGTGTGTGTGTGTGTGTGTGTGTGTGTGTGTGTCTTTGAATACAATAACTCTTGTAAAAGTGGTCAGATCGAGACCAAATTTGGTAGATGTGTATACCTACAATTTACTCGGACAAATTTGTAATCCAGACATGTTGGTCAATCGGAGCGGGTAGTTTTGAGGGGGTAATTTTGTACTCAAAAATTGGGTTTACATATGAAATTTAAAATTTTATCTTTTACCATTAGGATTAGCTTAAAAAACTACACAATTTAGTTCCTTAAAGTTTTTTTCTATCTCCACCGAGATATTAAAAAATCTTAATACAGTACATTGTATTTTGGGACTTCAATGTTAATTTTCCGGAGGATAAAGAAAAATTAATATTTCACTTATCAATCAATATTTTTGGACTAAACTTGGAATTTACCGTCATGTGGTTGTGGTTGATCCATTTATGCTTAAAAATCATGGTTTATGTGTTTATCATGGCAGCTAACCTGCATCCTCTTTTTACATGTTAATCATATAGATAATAGGCAAACTCCTTTATTTATGGACAGATGTTATTGAAATTTGGTATAAATGGTCAAAACAAAAACTGTTTATGCTAGAAATGCCCACTTTCAATGTTCCTCACAGCAGAAAACCTGCTGGCTCTTTCCATGTTAATCTTATAGAGAATAGGCAAATAACTCTCATACTTATCGACAGATATTGATGAAACTTTTCAAATATTACTATTATTATATTGATTTGTAAATTCGCTGAGTACGCCGGTCTACTGCAAAAGGGGTATTTTTAATTATATAATGCTTATACTAATAACTAGAAATATTTATCTGATATCACAATCAAACAAATGAAAAGAAAACATTTTAATACATGATAATTTTGAACAAGGTTTAAAATAAATTATGAATGTAAATTAACTAATTTTGATTTTAATTTGATAGCTGGTTATTTCCTTTTGTTAAATCACTTTAATAGATCACATGTAAAATTTATATAAAATGTGGATAATATTAGTCAAAAATAGTTTTTTGAGAGGTCATTATTTTATTTTGATAGAGTGTACAGAATTTTAAAATAAACAAAAATAGTATACATATCAAACACTACTGATACAACTTGATACAATAGTATTGACAGAGAGTATTTGGGTAAAGTTGAGTGAAGTGAGTAACTACAGTGTTGCTGGCTACAACCACTATTATGATTGTAATCACACGTATAGATAGGACAGGAGGGGTAACATAAACCACTTATCAATGGACACCACTTATCAATGGACTGTTGTCGTAACTAATTCTAGTACATCGTTTATTAATCTCACTAAAATTGAGGATTTCGATTTCATGCTTTTGGCTTGACACTGTAATGTAAATTGAATTAATGAATAAGGAACAATACCATTATTTCTGTAGTTTATCCAACCCCCATCACATCCCAATTCTATCTGAGAAATTATTTCAGAAATTTAGGACATAAGATACCTTGAGGGATGTCGTCCTGCGGTACTTGGCAGAGCAGGTTGTAGAGCAGCCACTCAGACCTCTCCAGTGAGAGACAAGGTAGATGAATCAGTTTCAAGGAGCTGCAGTAGACGTTGCAGGGGGAAAAGGTCACCATGAGACGACACTGCACCGAGAATGACTGACACATCACATTTTGGTAATTAAGACATGAATTACTTCACTGTTTTCTCTACTCGGTTACATTGTTATCTTGCATACTTCAATTATAAGTAGAAACAAAATAATTATTAGTTCTTTGAACTCACCGAGTTTGTTCATCCAGTGTCAGGTGTTTCCATATAGGCTTTTCAATATTGTACTTACACACTTCATTTCATTCATTTCCACTATTTTGCTCATAAATAATCACTTAACCAATTTGCACACAAACAGTTACATGAACAAGCATTAGGCATGGGTTCAGTCAACTTGATTGCAAAAGTTAGTTGATAAAAAATTCTGAAAATAACTTTGGCAAAAAATGGGTGCTGGTTACTACAGCTTTAATTTAATGATTATATTAGATTATTGAAATGGCAAACCACAAGGTAGGTATTTTAAGCCAAGTATGAATGAGGATTGAGTGTAAGATGATTGTGTATGATGAACGTATACAATTTGATGGTAAGTAGTCACAGTAGAAGTACAGTTTAACATAACTGCTGATTAGGAAAAACTTGAACTATAGGTCTATCAGGTTGTTATTTTTTATTTCAAGACAAATTAAAAATAAAATAATAAAATTTATAATAACTCACAATAATTATAATTTATTAAGGAATTTATTATATATACATAAACTTTATATAAAAAACAGAAGAAATTTTAATATTCCTGAGTTATATTTGAGTTCCTGATAGCAGTTTTTGTAATTGTTTCTCATACATATTTTTCTTTTCTTCATGTACTTGTTGGGCTTGGTTTCATTCTACATACAGTATTACTATTTATTTAGCATTAGTCTAGTGATGTGGGTCGGGTAAATACCCAAAACCTGGATATCTTTTTATTTATTTTTAGGGTAAAGACGTTTTTTGGCAATCTACATGCTCTAAGTATGATTTAAATAAGATCAAAAGAGTTCAAAAGTCTTTATTATTGTCTTCACAACCATATTACTTCTGAAAAATATTAAATCCACTTTTGTCCTTTGACGTATTCTCCTTAACTTCTCCTAAACTTTTGTCCATTTCATGACGTATTTACAACATCCATCAATATTGATTGGTTGCAAACAGACTTGTGTATGTCACTGTTTACTGTGCAGCTGCCTAGAGCGAGTATTCTCACATACTAGCTGACTAATAAATAGATGCAAACAATGTTCTTGTCGGATATTTGTTTATAACCTAGCTTTGTCTTTGGTGTTTATACTATATAACTTTTATCTTTATGAGTTAGTTTTTATAATATTAGCGGCTGTGTTTGTGTTTCTGTCAGTATACTATATAGTAGTTTTGTGAAGTAATACAATGTGACTAATCCTAATTACGCTAAAACCTTGTTTATTCGGTTTTGATGGGACCAGGGACATTTCAGATAAGCGAATTTTCGGATAAACCATTTTACAGATTTTTAAAAGAAAAAGCTAAATAAACGCCTTCAGTTTTTTTTATACCTTACCCGTAATACAGTGCGCATTACGGATGCGTTTCTTTAATTACACTCTTTATACTCAGTTGACCTTTTTTCGACCGACAGTATTGTGAACGATCGGCCGAATTCGCCGCACAGTATTGGCCGAATTCGCCGCACAGTACCGGCCAAAAACGCCGCACAGTGCCGACCGAAAACGACACGCAATGCCGACCAAATACAGTCTGCGCTGTTTAAGTTGTCTTAAATCGTGCTGTATATTTTTTTATTTTTCTCTTGGAACCAATTCGGATAAACTGGAATTTCAGATAAGCGAGTACCGGATAAACGAGGTTTTAGTGTATTAACCTATTATTGAATAATTGGCTAGTCATAGTTTTTTAGTCTAGTATATTAATAGTAAAAGTAATTTAAAAATTGGCTTACAAATTAAAAATTTGAATTTTTTTGGCGCTAAGGAGAGTCTTGCAACGAAGAAAGAAGCTTCTCACTGTGGACGACAGACAGCCTCACCATACCATAACAACTTAATTTTATTGTACCCTATGATGACCTCAGAACTGATATAAACCAGTTATAAATCCATCCAGGGTCAGAATATCATGTAAGATTACATAAGTTTTGGTTAAAATAGCTACTACCATGTTCATGGTTTTGTATTAAACCTCATGCAAAAAGCTTCACCATTGTTATCTTTGCTAAACCCACAAATAACCGAAAACAATCAGAATCATATGAGTAAGCAATTCACTTATAACGCAAATGTTAAACATAAACTCATTCCAGTTTGCAGCTGCCTAAACCTACCCACGTAAATTCGGATTTCCTCCAAAAAATCAATTTTGTTTGGCCCTTTGACCTGTAGAAAAAAATTTAGTACAGTTTCATTTTCAATATTAATGGTTTACACTCACTATAACTGTTTAAATATTACAGTAGCACCTCGCTAATATGACCCTCAATAACACGATTTACCTTGATTGTGATTTTCATTTTTCAATCCCCATTAAATTCCCCATTACAGTCAATGTTAATGATACGTCTATAGCATTACTGACGATCTTTCATACAAAACCCTAAATGCACATTGAAATAAATTCTTGATTCTTGAGAGTCCCATACTATTTACTTATGGGATCATATGTTAGCATTCTCCCTACCCTACGTAAAAAAAACTCTCACCGTTTAACTAGCAACAACATTTCAGCTTAACTTCTGCATACCTGCTCTTTTCCTATGAACCGGTTGTACCAATATCCGAATTTAAGCAACTAGTTTTTCCATGAGAGAGTTTTTAACAGTAAATTTAGTTCTTGTCCTGAGTAGTTTTTTTAATTCAAGGAGTTGAACCTGAATGTGAATATATTTTAAATAAACAACAAACATCAGTCATATAGACAGATACAAGACGAAAAAACAAAACTTACAGTTTCCCTGATGAGTGAGTTTGGCACTTTGAGGAGATATTCAAGTTGCAGATTTAGTGTATGTAATTGTGACAGGATCTTGTGTAGTCGAGAATTCTTCTCATCTCGAGGCAGATCATTGTCGATAACGTTCTTCAGCTGCCACTCTAATATGTAGAGACATATCATCAAGGTAGGACAGATGATCTGAAACAGATGGAATCAGTTTTAATCAACTTTACTTGCCAAGCAGGCTTATATTATTTTAAGCCTGTACAGTTTCTAACTAAATTTAAAACTTCTTCTGAACCTAAAATGTAAAACTTATGGTATAACTTTCCAGCTTTGATCCGAGACCTGCCTCTAACAACTCTACATGCAGGTCGGAACCAACCTGCAACCAAAGAGTGTCCAATCAGTCGACCGCACAAAACGAAAATAAATCTTTCTCAGTTTTAATCTTAAGATTTTAATTTGTTGTCCCTGTACCACATTAACTTCCTGTCTATTTCTCTCAGGCTCAAACCCGAAACTCTGCCCCCAACAAGTGATTCTGCCAGTTTTGTCAATAGACCATACTTTTCCAGCAATTTGATTACAACATCACTTACAACGATTTGTTTATTTACTACAATGTCATCTACGAATGCATCTGTGGTACTTCTAACCAACGAATCCAGCAACAAAACCTAGTTGACAATACTGCTCATTATATTCGGAGTGACGTTCAATCCAAAACCAAGTCAAGTCAAACAATAGTTTTTACCTTTGAAACTTACAACTTGAAATTTCCACAACCGAGAGGCAATATGAGTTTGCAAATACACCTTATTAATAAAATATCTACTACGCTGATGTGCTCGCTTAATCTCCTCCACTCTCTCAGCTTTTCACTGCAGATCTCACTTCCAGCAGTATGACTTTAAACAAATTGATTAAGTTCTATATAGTCCATCAGAGGCCGAACTTTGTCTTTATTTTGCTGTGAAACAGCCATCAAAGGGATGAAACCATCGAACTCTCCTTGAAATGGTTGAAGCCAGCCACTTTTTTCCCATTCTTCAACTTCAGTTTCAAAAGCCTCAATAAGCACTTCCAGGAATCCGGTACATATGAATTTTATTCTCCAACACAGGCGGCTTGTTCTCATTCTTCCAGTTCCATTCTACAGTCCATTTTCCATTTAAAAATTCTGCATTAAAATCACAATCCTGAATCATAATCCTCTCAGTATTTCCCCCGTCATTCATGTTTAATCCCTGCACTTCTCTCAATTCCTCCACTCTGACACCTCTACTCAGACTTTGCCACAATGCTTGTGCACAATCTCTTTTTGCACAAAGACGTAACATCGCCATTCCCTTCAATAATCACTCCCTCCATGGCAGAAACAGCGTCCATTCCCAAAAGGACCAGGCAATTAGGCAAAATTTTAACAACGAGACAGTTCAATACACCCCGTGTCCAGCCATGCTCAGCACTCAGTTCCCGTGACACTTGTCATCAACGTAAGCAGTTGCACTATCAAGGAAGGATAGCCACCCGTGCAACAACGAGTGGTCCCTTTTACTAGTTTTTTTTAACCTCTGCACATTTATTAGCGTAATGCCCTAAATCTCCACAACGGTAAACAAAATGAGCTTGAAATGAACCCCTCATACACTTGAAAACATTTCACTGAAAAAGCCTGTGTTGCTTCAGTAAGATCTGCGTAATCACTCTTAACCGCGTCTGTGAGTCCATTGTACACAGCAAATGCTCCTCCAGATATAAACAAAGGAAGCACAGACTGTAATTATTTTACTTTCTGGAGCCTACATACAAGTTCCAACTTCTTCAAACACTCCGAGAAGTCCCCTTCACCACTGTGCTGTTTGATTAAATCTGAAAACCTCATCGTATTCACGCCTGACATTGTTTCTTGCCGAAATAGCTCGTAGGAAAATTATGGAAAATGAAAAAGTAAACAAAACCAAACCGAAACAATAAAATACATCAAATCAGCTGAGTATATCAAAGCTGAATAAATCACAACCACGTACATTATGAAGGGTTTCTAAAAAGTGGTGACACTAACATTCCAATACAGCTTTAAATAATTGTAATAATTTTGACACTAAAAATAAAGAAAAAATGGAGGAAGACAATTAAATTGCACAAATCACTGTTTCCCTATCCGCTGAGATCCTTCATGTCACTCCTGAATGCCAGACTCCCAGATAAGCCCCAACATACAATGTAACTAGTTTCTTCTAAGGAGGGAGTTTCATCTCTTCATCCTTCATTTTAGATAGTGCCTAACAGAAAAGGTCCATTTTTACTTTCTCCCTTTATATAGTTAGATAAAGTGTTGTTTTCTTCAAAATTTTAGAATTTGAGAGAGTGGATAAATCCGTTTGGAGGCCCCTTAATTCTAAAAAGTGGTTTTCGGACTGATGTCTGTCTGTCAATCAGTGTTCAGACCCTGAAACCACACCGATTGTCCGAATTTTAAAAATTAGGTACACTTTGGTTATATCACCACACCATTGCTTAATTTTTTAATTATCAGTTTTATTGTTAGTGTACACCTGAAAACCCTTAATACCTTCGCTGCTGGCGTGCACGATCGTTGCCACGCTGGCCTTTCCCCAGGTGCATGTGTAAACGATCCTTGTCGCCATTTCATTGTTGCTCAGAAACAAATCAATTGCAATGTTGCAATGTTTGCAATGTTGCTCAGAATTGTTGCTCTGGCATGGTTGTCAGTAAGCTGCTTGTACTTCTCCTGTGTATGTGTTTGCTATTGCGCTGGTGGCGAAGTACATTACATTTTTCATTCTTCCATTTTTGGCGGTCTCAGTTTTTGATTCACACTTTTTTATGGAAACATATGTATGTTTAAACATTGTGTATTTGTAAATAGTAAATACCGTTTTGTTGAATCATCTAAAAGGCAAGTCGTGGCGAAATGGTAAAAAAAAAGATGCCGTGAATGCAGAAAGAGAAATATCAATAAATGGGTCATTTGGTATTGCACCGAGTGTGAGGACTAGCCAGGATTGTGAGTCCCCAAGTGTTTTGATGACTGGCACAAGTGAATGTCACACAACAGGGTGGGCTGGAAGGGTTGTAAATACTCGTAGTATATTTTTATGCTGGTTTAGTATTTTTATAATTTAAAATTAAATAGATCTGTTTTTGACTTATAATAACAGTGAGTATTTTTTTAAATATTAGAACAATAAAAGTGCACTGTTCGGTGAAAGAATGTCTCCAGTGACAGACGTACACAATACGTGAAAAAAATGGCAGTAAATGCTATTTTTTGGTCCGGATGGCATGTCTTCACTAGTTTCGACTAAAAACATCAAATGGTGAGTAAAAACATTTAACAAATTTTAGCATATATATAACTCTCTATAACATGAATATTAGCAGCGAACATGTTAAAAAGTTTGAAAAATACCAATTTCTCTAAATCTGAATCTGATCTGAAGATTTTTCTATCTTTTGGTCCGGATGGCATGTCTTCACTAGTTTCGACCAAAAACATCAAATGGTGAGTAAAAACATTTAACAAATTTTAGCATATATACTCTATAACATGAATTTTAGCAGTGAACATGTTAAAAAGTTTGAAAAATACCAATTTCTCTAAATCTGATCTGAAAATTTTGATCAAAACTTCATGGTTTACAGTCATTGAGGTCCCAAATAATTTGACACCACGTATAAGTCTTTAAAACCAAGGGTTCCAAAGTTAGGGGCTTTTAAATCATTACTAAAACCTGTAAAAATACTTTTTTTAATTTTCTGGCTATATTTTTTAATACAGTTAAACCACCTTCATTAAAACAGGTCAACAAGCTAAACAAATGAGTAATTTGAATCATTAGTCTACGCCTAACATTTCGAAAGTTAAATTTACTGTCCATGGTAAACAAACACGTCTTGTTGTTTGAGAGTGCCCAATTCTTATAGAGGATACAGTATTAAAAAATCAATTTCCTCCTGATTTCTTTACTCTTTTCAATGAAACTTGGTATGGAGTGTTTCATGATTCATTCACATCACATCACCTAATAAAGTCCACTCAAAAAAGTTTGATATTACCAATGCCTAAGGGTGGACCTAAAAATTCTAACAATTATTTAACTTGTTTTCTCATGTTGTAGATTCAATAAATTAAATGATTATTTCGAAAAAAATAATATTGAAATACCCCTGTCGCAGCAGACCTGAGTACTCAGCAAATTTCCAAACCAATAATTTAATGTATGACAAGTTTTATAAAAATGTGTCCATAAACATGAGAATTATTTGCCTATTCCCCATAAGATTAACATAGGAAAGAGTGTGCAGGTTAGCTGCTGTGAGGAACACTGAAAGAAGTCATTTCTACCATGAATAATGTTTATCTTAACATTTATACCAACTTTCATCAACATCTGTCCATAGATAAAGGAGTTTGCCTATTCCCTATATGATTAATATGGGAAAAGAGTATGCAGGTTTGCTGCCATGATAAACACATAAACTATGATTTTTAAGCATAAATGGATAGATCTCAACCACATGAAGCTAAATATAAAGTTTTATCCAAAAATATTCATTAATATGGGAAATATTAATTTTTCCCTATCCTCCAAAAGATTAACATTGGAGCCCAACAATACAACATACTGTGTTTAGATTTTTTAATATCTTGGTAACCGTTGGAGATAGAGAAAAACTTTAAGGAACTTAATTGTGTAGTTTTTTAAGCTGATTCCAATGGTGAAATATAAAATTAGAAATTTTTAAAAATTACATGTGAAAAACGCAAAAAACCCCATTTTGGGGTACAAAAACCCCCCAAATCACCCGTTCCCATTGACCGATATGTCTGGTTTACGAACTCGTCCGAGCATTTGTAGGAATACACGTCTCTACCAAATTTGGTCTCGATCGGACGATTTTTACAAGAGTTATCGTGTTTTATATATATATACACATATATATATATATACCATATATATAATTTTAGAGACTATTGTTTTTGTTATGATATTATTAAGCCTCCAAGATTGTTAAGAATAAATTGATGGTTTACATACCTCTCTATCACAATCTTATTAGTTGAATGGCGCAACTATAGTTTCGGCCATAAATAGGCCATCTTCAGGCACAAGGTAAATAATTTCTTGAAATTTCACTGCTTTAAATAAAACTTGAACAAAAACATAATAAAAATAAAAATAATTACACAACTGACAATTTTAAAAAACACTGACATTGGACTAAACAGACAATAGATACCGAATTAACATGCTGATATTCTGTTTAGTCAAATGTCAGCTGTTTTTTTAAATTGTCAGTTGTGTAATTATTTTTATTTTTATTATGTTTTTGTTCAAGTTTTATTTAAAGCAGTGAAATTTCAAGAAATTATTTACCTTGTGCCTGAAGATGGCCTATTTATGGCCGAAACTATAGTTGCGCCATTCAACTAATAAGATTGTGATAGAGAGGTATGTAAACCATCAATTTATTGTTTTTGGACTCTAGGCACCTAAAGACGAAAAAATAACATGGTCCCGGGCTTAAGTCTTACCATGAGACCTACGGTAATAGCTTCTTCCCTATGGGAAATTCGCTAAAAACATTCAAGAGTATGATTGTTTTTATTTGAGTTGAGAGTAGATATATCTGTTTTTAAGTTCACTGAATCAAAAAAAAAGTGGTTTTCGGACTGATGTCTGTCTGTCAGTCTTTCAATCCACCAGTCTGTCAAGCGCCCTCTTGCCTACCTACCTGCCTGCCTGCCTGCCTGCCTGCTTGCCTATCTGCGTGCTCACCTGCCTGCCTGCCCGCCACCTACATTCCAGTAACTGCTTGACACAGAGTAATAATTCACAATTATTTATTGTCAGGAGTGAAAAACTTCTATGTTCATAAAAATGTCAGTGATTAACACAAAATGTAAAATTATCATAATGTATGATCATGTATGTATGACCATGTATTACCTCATCAACAATATTTTAATTATTTTCATGCATATTTAACACATATGGCTCAAACGACATTTAAACATCTTACACTCAATCCTCATTCATACTTAGCTTAAAATACCTACGTTGTAGTATGGTTGCCATTTCAATGATCTAATCTAATCTAACAATTTTCATCTGCTCTCAATAAACTCACCTCTCCTATTCTTTTTTCCACTCCAAATCGTAAGGCATACATGGCATCGTCTAGCAAACAGGTTTTTGTTATGTCAAAAAACTTGGACAGGTAGAAAGCTTGTTTTATTACTTTTATGCATCCCATTTCAACCTGTGGACGTATTGGCTGAAATAAAAAATATTTGTGTCACAGGGTATCTCCGAATTCGTTTAGTTATTAAAGATATTTAGATTATTTAATGAGAAAATGTTGTCTACTACCAAGATGAGAAGTGACCAATTCCCATTAACTTGTTTCACAATCATCACATTTTTGTACCAGATTGGTCCTCAGGAAAACCTGAGAAACATGTCTTGATCCTGAGCCCAATTATCGGGCAGTTAATTGTCGTCTTCTACACCCCTACAGCTACCTCACATTCCAACTCGTACAGAGTTGAGTGGCTCTATGTCTACACCATTCTAGATCTAGATCAATGAATCACCATTTTTATCATTAAAAAGTTACAATATTCATTTCACCCATTCTTAATTCATCTTTCATTCACTCGTGGATTAAAATATACCCAGCGATGTCAACATGTTAATTTTACTATTGTTACTGTAAGACTACTTTACTTAATTAAATTCTCACACCCAACCAGTATGGAATAAATATGGAAGGAGTTTGATCGACCAATCATTTTATTTGAAGTCGACCAAGTTCACTAATTATCCACAAGATGTTTAGTGTGTGTGTGGTTTGTAGAGTAAATGATTAAGCACATTAAATTTCTAACAAAGACTTCTGAGATGTGCAAGGGTGAGCTTGAGACAGTGTAGCCCTGGGGTCTGCAGCAAGTATCTAGTGACGGAGGTTCTGTAATCCTGGCAACCAAAGCATATTCTTTTTTACCAAATTGACTCTTGGTACAAAATTTGTTTGACTTATTAAAACAAAAATAAAGGCTCTGGTCCCCAAAGGAGTAACTAAGTTATTTTAACTTAACCCTAGAATCATTTTGATTCAAGGGTTTATTTCAATGATTAAGAATGCAACATATTTTCCTTACTTCAAACCTTGTAATGTAAGAGATGTTCAAAAGTGAAACTCTCACCTTCCTTCCAAGTCTCCCACAAGCGTCCATGAACCTTAAAGTAGTATCTTTGAAAAGTATTCTTTCAAGGTTCGGAATGGCATGTTTCCACCTAGAGGAGGTTAGAGCAAAGTGATAGAGACATGCCAGAGAACAGTGAACTGCTTCCATTCTCGGAGAGCTGGTGGATATTTTGCTCAAGTAAATCAAATAGCAGAAAATCTCCTTCATATCCTGGAAAATATTTTAAAAATTAATAACCAATATCTTAAGTGTATTTAAAAGTTATTTGATATTTATTTACTAGTCTTAATTTTCTTTAGGTAGGATAAAAGATCAGCATTTAAACTGTTGTTGTATCAATAATTAGCATTTCTTAGCAAATCCAAATTGTCTGGTGACAGATTAACCTGATTGTAGGCTAACTATGGCTAAAAAAAATAGTACTTTAATCTGTATTATATTTTAGACTGTTTAAAAATTCATCTTTTACCAGTGTGGTAGCTCAGAGGTGGACCTAGACTAGCTCAGTGTCAAGCAATCATGGTTCAAAACCAGTGGCCAGCAACTCCTATCAGATGATGAGCAGTCACCTCTGGTTAGCCTATATGACTCACACTGCTCAGCAAGCTCATCGTCTTTAATTCACCGCACAAGCCCTAACCCATGGTGATGAGCAGTTATTTTTCAAACAAACAAAAAATTTTTTCATGCGTAGCATGGTATCAATGGAACAATTAATTATCTTTATTGATCTATGTACTTCTAGTTTACGAAGAAATTCAAGGTTGCTAATGAATGACCCAAATGCCCAATGGGCAATGACAATGATAAATGACAGTAGAACATTATATCTCAGAATATCAAAACTTCACTGCTCTCAGCTTTTTCCCCTCATCCTCATATAATTCCACACCTATTCTTGGAATTCAAAATATGGGCAAGGGAAATTACCATATTATATATTGTCTAAATATATAAAACAAAGTTGTATTAGTTACACCATTTATAACTCGAGAACTAATTTTTTGCAGACTAATGTTCAGTAGACTGAATGTAAAATGACACTGCAGCACTAAACACAAAACTTTTGACAAAAAATCGAGAGTTAAGAGTGAATTGCGGTGGTAATAAACTGTCTTAACATTGGGCTGAAGAGAACAAGAAAACATAACCCAAAATATAGTCCAGTCTTTATAAGGAAAGAACTTTTACGAACAAAGAATAAATGGGTTTGATTATTTTGGTAGAAAAAATTTTTGATTAGTTGAATGCAAAAAACGCTCTTTCCAGCAGAGCTTTAAATAATGAGTGGCTTTTGACCGCCAATAGTTTAACGTGATCACTGATCATATACCTTTTAGGATAATCTCTATAGGTTGGATCGGCGGTTTAGTTTTTAGGTGAAATCTGGACTTTAAAAGAAGTTCAGCAGATCAACTGATTAATAATCTCTGAAAACCGTGAGAGTGGTCGAGAAGTGGAAGCTGGTGCGTACTTTACATGTTCATAAGCCATGGGAAATACATTTTGATATCTCTTCTAGGTGGAAGTGGCCAGATATCCCAAATAACATGAAAACCGAGGCCGGTTAAGAGCTGTTCTACTGTAAATAATTTTTTTTAATATAATAAAAATTACAATAATATAGAAACGGAAAACTAATGAATATTTTCTACATTATAACAGATGACAAAAGTGTATTTATATACTTACCAAAGAATCAATAGATCCATTAAAGTACTGTGGTATCTCAAGGAGTCGGGTCATACATGGGTTGTTTTTAAACTTTTCCCACAACATGATCAGATGAGGTCCAAGTTTTGAGATAAATTTTGCAAGATAGTTTGAGTACTCGGTTTTCTGTTCATCAACCACAACACAGTTCCCCTTTCTTATCTGAAAATGTTTAACAGTGTTTGAATTCTTACATAAATTCATGTTAGTTCTAGGAAATCAGTCAGTGGAGCTTGGATAATCCACGTATAATTCAAAACTTTCTTTCAATCTCTTGATTTTCATATTCAGTGCAACTTGATTATTACTCCTTAGCTGTAACGTCAACACGGATATAACGTCATTTGTTTTTAAGTCCTGCCAAACTTAAAAAGTAGGGGTCTGCGGTGCACCGAAAAAATCGGTACGGTACGGTTCCAGCCTTGTACCGAACCTCGGTACGGTACAAGAATTTTTTCGGTACAAGTTCGGTACGGTACAAATAAGGAAAAATTAAGTCACTATCCAGTCTAGGTTGCCATCAAATATAACTATGGAACATCTCCTGCGAAAACATTAAATAAAACCCGACCGTTAAAGGCTTTATACTCTACAAGTAATATAGAATTACAACACTGCCCAGATGTACGGCAAATACTGAACGTAAGACTGACTCATAGCGTGTTGGTGAATGATCATTTAAAATAAAACAATTTCACCAGGACCTCAGGAAAATCGGGCAACCAGCCATCTCCCTGCCGACTCTAAATTATTGTGCATTCCCGGCTTATTATCGTATCCACGTATAGCAGCTTACGCGATCAGGAAACCGTTCCTCCTTTTGACGCAACAAAATAGTCGTACCAGTATGAGGCTCGTATTAGTCGTGTTTCAAATAGTGATGGGAATATTTGTGATTTTTCAATCACAGTTAAAACCTTTTACACTGTGATTCACGATTCTTTCAAATGATTCGTTCTTTTTCCTCTGACAGCCTGTTGCCGATGTTATAATATAACATCGTCAACACATCGTAATATAACATCGTTCATGACCAATACAGAACTGTGATTTGCCGTATTGATCCCACTTTCGGGATTTTAACTCAAATTAAATAAAAAATCATAATGTTAAGGATATAATTGAATAAAGGAAATAAATAACTTTTATTTTTTTAACAATATGTTCTGTATTTCCTCATTAGTGGAACCCCTCAAATCCGAACTAATTGGGACTGAAGCTTGTTCTTCCAGGGAAATAAATACTACGCACTTATTTCGTCACTGTATTCGTGCGGTAACCGACAGGTTATACAGGCTGTGCGTGACTCATAAGGGTAGTGACCTTGGCGGGTCGAGCCTGTGCTAAAAATAAACCATTCTCCCCCTACCCTTACTAACAGGGATGCGTATCGCGTCTGTCTACTGCCTGTGTCTAGTTTAGTGAGCGTGGTCGTGTGAAGATTTTCTTCATTTCAACAGTTAAAGCATTGATTTTATAATTACGAAATATGTAAATTCAATGGTTAAAGATAATAGACTTTAAGCGAAAAACCCTGACTTTGTTAAACCTTGAAAAATAAGTTTATGTGATTAATTTTTTTTAATTTCCAGGTATTTATTTTTTTTTATTTCCCAAGAACATGTTCAGATTTGAGGGGTTCCACTGCAATATTAAAATATTAACCACTTTATACTAAAATAACTATTTTAGTCTAAAGAGCCCTTTGACATTTTATGAAAGTGTTTGATTTAATTTGAATAATTATTGTGATTGGTTGAATTAAAAATAATAAACCAGGACACTATAAAACATAGGTCTTGGCTAGGGGGTATTGACTCAGTTTTCTGTATTTTTTGTTCTGCAATAAAATACATTATAGTTTTTTATTTAGTTTGTTCATCCTTAGTTTCATATAGACTTGAGATGATTATTTCCTCTTATTAATTAGTTACAACATAAATTATAATGTTTAAATAATTATTAGTATGTTTAATGTGATATGTTTTTTAAAGAATGGATTTAAAAATCATATTACAGTTTGAAAATTAGTACAGTAAAATATTTCTTTTGACATTGTATATCTTTTATTAAACTCCTTTCTCTATGTTTCCACTAATTAAATTCAGGAAAATACTTATGAATAAAAGGATGAGATCAGTCAATGTTACTAGTGGCATTATTCTCGTGTACCGTACCGTACCGAATTTGTACCGAGAACCGAGGTACAACAATTTGTACCGTACCGTACCGTACCGACCTCATAATTTCCTGTACCGCAGACCCCTATTAAAAAGTAAGCAATAAGCATTGATACCATCTCAGATTTGTCAATAAATTCCAATACCTATAAAACGTCAACAAAATCTAGTCTCAAGCATTAAGCAATCTTTGTAAAGATTGCTAAAAAGGGGTGACAAACATGACATAGTACAGTACAGGCATATTCATCAGTGACGAGGCAGGCAATGTTAAAAGTCTAGGTTAATTCATGAGGATGACTCAGTCTGCCAGTAGCACAGATGTTTCGAGATCAGTGATGCCACCCACCAAACAGAAATTTACCAAAAAAATTTATTCTAACAATAATATTTATTTATAGCCTAAGATAACTACAGACAGCCAAGAAATAGTTTGAAAATACCTAAATGACGATTTAATGGAGCCTAAAGATGATCCTATAACTAGAGGATCGAAACTAGTTGCATTTAGCAACACAAAGGATTACATATTGCTGGTATTTGAACCACTGTAGTAAATATTCTTTTGTTATTATATTTTTGTTACTTTAGCATAAAGGATTAAAAATAATATAATTGATGAAATAATTTCTTCATTCATTCGGTCATCATTAATTCTTTAGAAAATTGCTTCATAATTCACAGACCCAAGGTGATAAAATGCTCACTTATTCCTGAAATATTCTTTTGTTACTTAAACATAATGGATTAAAAATGAAAAAATAATTGATCAAATAGTTTCCTCATTCATTCGGTCATAATTTTTTCCTGGTGAATAATGGTTTTATAGACCCAAAAAATGCAAATTTTGTCCTTGGAACTTTAATACTCTGATTTTTCCCTTTACTCAATACTTGAGTGCTAAAATTTAATAAACACAACTCACCCATTCCTTAAATATACTTAATATTTTACCTACCATACTTTCTTCTAAGAACAAGACAGTGTTCAAGATGAACCGTGTAGTGTTTTTGGACATGTTCTCCAACATTTCATGGAGAAACTGGGAAGCCTTAGCTGCCCTCCATCCATCCCCGTAGACGAGAATAAAGATCTTCTCCATGTCGATGTCTTTTAACAGCCAATGAGCTCTCCTAGTGTGGATAAGAATTATGTTAAGATTTAAAGACTACAAATTCCCAGAAATAGTTTTGTAATTTTACCTGGAATAAAATATAACTCCTCTTTAGCTCTCTTTCTCTTGATAAGTCCCGATTTTATCATAATTACTGCTTATAAGAAGTTTATATCAAAATATATTTTGTAGATTTAAAGTCACAACAAAGGAATGCTTGAATGTTGCTATTTTGATTTGTCTCTGATCTGCAGTTTTGATTAAATTGAGCTAGAAGGCTATAGAGAAATTGGTTTAGGTTTTTGCTACGGCCATTTTGATTCGCTGATGTTGTCGCCGAGCTCCAGAGACACGCCCACTGACAATCTCCAATCCAATTCTTCTTGAGTCCTTGTGTCATGGACTCAAGGAGTCCTGTTCATGGGCGTGTTTTCTTTCTTGTGTGTGTGACAAAAATTTTTTTTTCAGCTTTATACCGGCTTAGTTTGGATTATATACTAATTTTGTTATGTTATGTTTTGCTCATCTGAGAACGGGATCGGGTTCAAGGATTCAAGATCATATGCAGATGACACAAATTTAAAAGTGTCAGCCAACACAGAACAAGAAGTTGAAATTTTAAGTTCTATAGGAAAAGCTCTAAGCTGTACTGAAAATATTGGATATTATTTACAACATAACTTAAGACTAAACCCCAAAAAACGAATTTTATTAGATTCAGAACACATCAAAATATTCAGTCACATAAACCTAATAATAATAATCTATGACATCCAAGAAATTGAAATTAAAAACAATACTAAATTTTTAGGGTTAACATTAACAATTGATCAGAATTTTGGTTGGGGTAAACATGTGGAAATGGTTGTTACTAAATTGAGCTCGGGACTTTATTCTCTTTACAGGATGTCATCTCTTTGTAATGAAAAACCCTAAGGGACATATATTTCGCTAATATTCATTCACATTTTGTCAAAGTCAAAGTCAAAAAATAATTTATTTCCAGAAAATATAACATCGCTACATAATCTCTTAAATAAAAAATAAAAAACAATAGTGCAATATAAGTACAATTTATAAATTAAAATTATTAGGAAATAAGCCTACATGGGCAGAATGCCTGTGCGTAGGCTTGGTCATCACAGTCAGCGAACAGTGAAGTTAGTTCTGGAAATTTGGAAAAAAAAATTTAAATTGTGAATAGAAAATTTGGTCATTTGGTATTTGTTTTGCTCCACTGCTCCACAGCGAAAACACGATGCTCAACCGTCCACTGCGCCATTTCACGGCAAACTGAATGCTATGGCCGACGTACTGACGGCCGTTGAAGGTCACTCTCCCACTCCCCCTTCTACAACTACGCAGTTCAAATCCGACTATTCTTTTTGCGCCACTCAGTATATATATGTATATATATATACATATATAATTTTTAACAACTATTTGTTTGGTCTTTAAGCATCTCACTAAGAAAAAATTGCATGGTCCCGGGCTTAGGTCTCGCCATGAGACCTAAGTAATAGCTTCTTCCCTGGAAAATTCGCTAAAATTAAAAATCATCTGCTAACATTAAAAACGTTTCCACAATAAATAAATATTAACTGCACACTAAACACATTTAGCTTCAGGAGAGCTTCTTACTAAAAGTAAGATATGAAAATTCCGTCTTGTTCCAATACATTAGATTTATCACATAACACTTTACCTGTGAACCGCAATAAGTATGTCCAAGGCGTCAGCTGCTACACGATTGCTTGAATCCAGTATTAAATTCACCATTCCAGACAGTGATTTCTCTACAAACTTCTTAAAATTTTTGACCACATAATCGTTTTTGTATAGTGACCCACAAGTCTGCAATAACACATAATTTTTCAGACCCAGTCAATATTTAAAAGAATATTATTTTTTACTAACCATTTGGTACGAATGCCTTTGTTAGTTTTAATAGAAACTATTAATCTCAATATTCATGTTTCAGGATAAAAATGAATGAAGCTGCAGGACTAACATTTAATGTTCATCATATCAAAACATTCAGAAGCTAAAAGCTATAGGTGAAAAAAATTAAATTGAACCGAAAATTCTAAACTAATGATAAAAATCTACCATTCTTACAGATTAACAAAATCCTCTTGAAAGCCTTTTTGTAAATTTTTACAATTCCGATATTTTCATTTTTTGTATCAAAGTTAATTTATTATATCTAATAGCATTACAATTTTTTTCACAAACAATTCGTTTAAACATTTTTTTTCTTTCCTGACATTTAGACGTTTTTCCTGATTTGGTAACTTTCTAATTTTTGTCCAAATACACCATTTTGGAAGTACCGTAATAAATTAATTTTAGAACAACTTAAAATTTTTTTTATATAATTTATTTGCTCACCTTGACAGCAAGTCTTCGAATGGAAGAGCTATCATCATACATGGCCCAGAAAATTTGACGCAATAACTTTTCCGTCATCAGCAAATCTATCCGCTTGACACACCAACTGCAATATATTTGAGTTGCGAACTTGCGAACAGGTAATGCGGCATCCCTGAAATGGTAATATAATTAATTAACATAATAGATAATTTTTATTTTCATGAAAGACTTTAAAATAAGGAAAACACATCATTACGAAATAAAGTGTCATTATGACATTGCTGCAATGTAAAACCAGAGAGTGTGACATTACTACAGCAGTGGTACTCAAGCAAAGAAATAGATCAGAATTAGAATTATAATCATCTTTACTGGCAATCATTGAGATTACAAATAGTGTCAGATTACAATAGTGGATGGAGATTATAATTTTTGGTCTGTTTTGGATGAGTGTGTCATTGAGGAATTCTTCGATTGTGTATAATGGTCGGTCCAGAGGCCATGCTTTCAGTGCCGATCACAGCGAATTCCCTCTCTTGGTGTGCATTTCTTGAGGTAGTGAGTTGTGAAGTTTTCTGCCGATGTAGGATGGTTTGGTTTCAAACAGTTTTAGGTGGTGTACTGGCAGGATATAGAGCTCACCGTTTCTGGTGTTGTGATGGTGAGTGTCCTTGTTTCGTTGCAGATTTTTCCCATCTACATACATTACTACTTCATAGATGTATAGTGAGACTATGGTCATGATTTTCTATTTTCTGAAAGCATCCCTGCAACTATCCAGGTGGTGTAGGTCAGCCAGGACTCTAACAAATTTCTTTTAGAGCATCAGGATTCCATTCAGGTAGAATTTTTATGTCGCTCCCCATATAGAAAGACCATATCGTAAGTGGGATTCAAATAAGGAGAAATAAACTCTTTTAGCTGTTTCTGGGTTGCTGAGGGATTTTATTTGCCTTTTCATGAATAGACTGGTATTTAGTTTTTTGCCCATTACATCTATGTGTGGGGTCCAAGTTATGTTTTCGTCTATAGTCATGCCTCAGAACTTAACATGTGTCTCCATTTGCAGATCTGGGATGGCTAGTATTTCAGGCGCTCTTCTTTCAAATGCTACCTGGCTTGTTTTGGTTGGGTTTGCGACTAGGTCATTCCCATTGCAATATTGGAAGGCCATGTTGAGAGCGACTTAGGATGATAATGCCAGCTCATCTGTGGTTTGTCCTTAGAGTAGCAGAGTTGTGTCGTCCACGTACATGAGAGGTAAGCAAGAATTCCCTATATTGTGAGGCAGGTCATTTACTAACAAGATGAAGAGTGCTGGTCCTAGTACTGATCCTTGAGGCACACCTCTTTGAACTGGGAGATGCATTGATCGTATTTCTTCTGTGATTCCTCCGAGTGTGTGTTTCAGTTCAACAAGTTGAAGCCGTCCCTCTAAATAGTTTTTAAACCAACGTTTTGCTGCACTTCTTATTCCTAGGTGTCCCAATTTTTTCATGATAGGACTGTAGAGAAAAAAACTAAACTGTAGAGTTTCAATTCAGTATTACAGTCAGAGCGACTATAAACATAAAACTTCATGCAGTCCTCTGCAGTGATTCACAATACTTACAGTTGGTCACAATATTTATTGTTAAAAATTAAAAAAAAATTATGACCCAACATAAATTCTGGAAGATAGAATCTGACCACTGCAAGTGAGCTTAAGCCAGTAAATTGTAAAATGTAAGAAAGAACTAATGGCATTACAAAAAGCTAGAGTCCTGACAAATTTAACTGTTTCAGAAATCTATGTACTATGTACTATAAGGGTAGCAGCTAGCTATACAGATGTACCAAACAAGAATTACCGTTGACATTGAACCACAATCTTGACATAACCATCAAAGAGGTTTTTTGCGATGTCTATGTTTTTCCTGGCGTCCTCTTCGTTCTCGGTTGTCAAAGGGTCATGCAACACTGAGTCCAGCTGGGATATATACACTGTGTACTGAAATGTGATTAGGGACGCTGCAACAATGAAATTTCCACAGTTAGTTAATAATCTAAACTTATTATCTATGTTTTCTAAACTCTTTCAATTACCAATTGCAATTTTTTTGACATTCATCTGGCCAAAAATTACTACCTTTTCAGGGAATTTCAAAAATTGTCAATTTCTTTATATAACTGCCTGGTTAAATTATAGGAATTTTGAGGAATATATTGTTATTCTTATTCCGAATCAATCTGTATGCCAATATTAGTTACATTCACCTTTATATATATTTAATCAGACCACTAAGTACGGAAAAAGATTTCAATTTCCATAAACTCAATTTCATGATCATTTAACTCCTTCCCAAACTCATCCAAAAAATTAGGTTATTTCCACTCATTTCACAGCTAATTTATGATATAAAAAATGCAAAAATACTATGCATAAACGTCTTACTAAGTCTTTGAGAAACATTGTTTACAACAAAGCAGACAATGTCAGCTGATGAGGCGTTGTTTTTAATTGGTTGTAATTAGGGATAGGGCTGGCCATAGAGGATAAAATTATAACCAAAATAATGCCTGAAAATTACAGAGTAAAAAGCATATGCAATATATTGTATTTCTGAGGAACTAGCTCGGCACAAATCTTTTTATGTTTAAGGACTGCAATCTGCCGTCGCTTCACGTATTGGTCGTTGTCAGCGAATGGGTTAAATACATGAAGTAAGTCATTGACAAAATTTAAAAAAGGTTTACTGACATGAATACCATCATGGCTCTTTCCTAACCTGAATTGAGATTGATCAAGTTTCAACTTTTATCACTGAACTGTGGATATGAGAATTTCTACGACTCACTGGTCTTAGTGATTCTCATATCTTTAATTTTTTTAAGGACTCTTACAGGTAATCCATCCACTAGATTTCATTGTTTAACACAAACATTGTAAACACAAAAATAATTACAAACATGGGGACAGCTTCATCTAAGCCTTATATCAAATGTTCTTTGGTGGGTATGTACTCAGGTACTCTTCTGGCAAACCAAGAGTAATCACTGTTTAGAGGCCTTAAGTATGAGGCTTTAGCACAACGTAGTAAGATTAATCAAGATTATGAGGAATTTTAAACCACCTATTTATAAAATCCATTGATGTTTTGACCACGTCCCATTGGAGATGTCTAAATCTGGATCATACATATAAAGGGATAGGAAATAATGACATTAGTCAGATTAGCACACCACATGTGGTGTGCTAATCTGACTAATGTCATTGACAATTGCAATTGTCGGATATGCCAGTTATGGTGTCCTAACTTATGTTGTATAGTAAGTAAATTTTAAGTTTTAATTTTTTTCAAATTTCAAAATTTTAAGTTTTAGGAATATACTGAAAAGTAACTCTACAATTAGTATCTTTGTACTAAAAGGTTTAGTATTTATGATCTTTTAGTGGTGGATTTTATTCATAAAACTATCGTACCACAATGTTATTTTAAGAATAATCTCACCGATCAGCACAGCAGTGTACCGTGATGATACCCACGAGGACCGCGTCATCACCTCCAATAAGGCTTCGATCCTCTTCATGATCAGAATATCATACAAACAACCATCACCCGCTAATGTTAGTTTGAGGAAGTTGAAACAGTTCGTCATGAATAAATCTTCCACGAGCAGAGGCTGAGCTTCTATGTCATTCAGCTAAAAACATTTGTGAAATAAATACATTATTAACTCCTTTAAACTAACATTCAGACAAAAAAATTACTTGGTCTATTAATGGGTTAAATATCTTGTCCCTACATTGGGATTCCAGTGGACACCTGTTTTGCTTCTTTTACCATTTTATTGTTAAAATACTGATTATTTTAAGATGAGCTGTATGATAATTTTCATCATACAGTTCATACAGTTAAGGATAAATCATGTAGCAGTTCTAGGTTTAAAATACCTGTCTTATTGGAAATGTTTCACTTATCCAAATTTTAAATCAACCTGGTTCTAAAACTGATACAACTTTAGTAGTACTTTTCTAAAACTTTGCCAACACTGTATGGCTTGGGAATGGGAATTTTATTCAAGATCAACAGTTATAATACTTACCCAATTATCATAAATGCCAGGTTTCAACTGATCCAGTTTCAGAGCTTGGGATTTGGTGATTGGCTGTAAGACCCCAGACGTATGAAGAATAAGTTCCAGCATGGATCTCAATGCTTCATATCGGGAAGACTGATATGTTGTAATCCAGGCTTCAGCTATTTCCTAAAAAATTGGCATATAATAGATAAATAAAATCATATTTGAAACTAGTTTCAAGCAATTTTTACCCTTACCGAGCAGCGGCACTACATACTGCCACACTCACTACGTGAAAAATATTTTGGTTAGGGCAAAAAATGGATTTTAAAATTTTTATGTTTTTCCACTTATTCTGGAGGAAACCACCACTTCCGCTTCCTCAGTTCCCTAATTAAAGTTGATTATACAATTTTATCAAAAATTTTCTTTACATGTTTTAAGACCATATTAAGAACCAGCAGTTCTACTAAGTTTTCTTTAAAATTCTGTCAAGGTCAAGGGATGCCCCAAAACTACACAGAAATTGAGGCTCTATGATGAGTAGTGACAACTGTACTACACACTCGCAATGTGCGTGAATCATTGGCGGCAAGGGTAGTGACCCAGCTGGTTAATCTCTTACACTGACTTCTGCATTCCACTACAACTGTTTCATTTCAGTTCAGGTTCAGTAGGGTGCTTGCTACAGTGAACTGAAGTTATTGCCGATTTTGAGTGCAATTCCTACTAGTAATTTAAATGCTTTACCGTTTATTGTTGACAGTGCTGTTTATACGTAGTGTGTAATGCTGTTATGTTATGGCTGAGAAACGGAAACGTGTAGTTTTGGGACTCGACAATAAACAATAAATTATTAAACGCTGGTGCTTCTTCTCAGAAAAATTAGAAACATGACTGCCTGAAAAGCTTGACGGGGAAAGAAATAAAAGAAAATGTTGGATTATTTTAAAAACTATATACCGGCAACATAAGTTTTGAGAGTAAAAATACGTACATGTACAGTTGATATTTCATCGTTTTCTTAATAAAATATTTTAATAAAGTATTTATCACTTTAACTGATGTAGTTTTCTTTTCTTTCATTTAAAATAAATTCACATTAAGTAGAGCGCAGCAGTCATGAAAATTAATTAGGACTTTCAATGGCGCTGTTATAACATGCAAGGCAGTGAATTGCGATGTTGCCACACC
Source organism: Nephotettix cincticeps (assembly GCA_023375725.1). Lineage (NCBI taxonomy): Eukaryota > Metazoa > Arthropoda > Insecta > Hemiptera > Cicadellidae > Nephotettix > Nephotettix cincticeps. Next base: position 29,562,776 of record CM041788.1, on the reverse strand, counting down.
AAACACTGTCTAGGTGCTAAGTTGTATCAGCGTTATTATTATTTCTGTTATCCGTCTATTCGGTTATCCGTCATGGTCTCGGTCCCGAGGGTGACGGTTAATCGAGGTTCTACTGTATATATATGTCTGTGAACACGATAACTCTCGTAAAAATGGTCCGATCGAGACCAAATTTGGTAGTAACGTGTATTCCTACATTTGCTAGGACGAGTTTGTAATCCAGACATATCGGTTAATCGGAAGGGGTAGTTTGGGGGGGTTTTGTACCCCAAAAATGAGTTTTTTGCATTTTTCCCATGTAATTTTTAAAAATTTCTAATTTTATCTTTCACCATTAGAATCAGCTTAAAAACTGAACAATTAAGTTTCTTCAAGTTTTTCTCTATCTCTAACGGTTACCGAGATATTAAAAAATCTAAACACAGTACATTGTATTTTTGAGGCTCCAATGTTAATCTTATGGGGGATAAGAAAAATTTAATATTTCCCATATCAATCAATATTTTTGAATTAAACTTGATATTTAGCTTCATGTTGTTGATACCCACCCGTTTATGCTTAAAAATCATAGTTTATGTGTTTATCATGGCAGCAAACCTGCATACTCTTTTCCCATGTTAATCATATAGGGAATAGACAAACTCCTTTATTTATGGACAGATGTTGATGAAAGTTGGTATAAATGTTAAAAATAAAAATTGTTTATGGTAGCAATGCCTACTTTCAGTGTTTCTCACGGCAGCAAATCTGCAAACTCTTTCCCATGTTAATGTTATGGAGAATAGGCAAATAATTCTCATGTATATGGACAGATTTTTATAAAAGTTGTCATATATTATTGATTTGGAAATTCGCTGAGTACGCAGGTCTGCTGCGACAGGGGTATTTATTTATTATACCATACATAAAATCCTAAACATTATTCACAAGTTCACAAAAGAATATATTGAATGCCATCTTTAGTCAAAATCTGTCACCAAACTGTCAATATTATTAATAAACAGTTGTTTGGATTTTGTTTGTTTAAATTTTAATCTGCATTAAATGCTAAATTTTTCAATTTTAAACTTAATTTTACAAGAAAACCGGGATTTCTGCAGATATAAGACCTATCTAGAACTTATTTTTTACTCAGAAATTAATTAAATCCAAACTTTACAGAAATTCTATGGAGCCGATTTTGAGATTCTTGAGCAAATATAAAGAGAAGCTCTAGTAACCGAACCTTGAGGGACTTAACTGTGTTCGGATAAAGAGAAGGGTCTGACCGAATAGTAAAGGAAATGGTTGCAAATATTTTTAATATCAAAAAAATGATTGAAATCATTTTTTTGACAATGAATTGAAAATGTAAAAGATTGTATCCTAAACATTGAAATATACCTAATATTCCTTAGTATTCTTCATATTCCTTATACAATAAAATAAATTTGAATCTATTTTCAAGACGTTCCTGGTTAGGCAAATCAAAAAAGGACATTTTGAACTTACTTACTGCTTACTAATACCAAGATATTGTTTCAATTAGCTCAATTGATTTATCTTTTTTTAATACTTACTGTTAACTCACACTCTTCTTCTTTCAAAAGTTGTGCTAATGGTATATTTAAAATAGATTCTTCTGTATCCATATCTTCTTGATTTGTATTCCCATTGCTCTCTTCTGGATCAGTTAGAGATAGTGAATCTCCTAATGTAATAAGAACATCTCACATTAAAAGACAATGTTTTTAATACAGTACAGTCTGGTTTATCCGGATTAATGTGGCGGGGTATCTGGATAGCTGAAAATCCAGATGATTTGAAACTATACTAAAAATATGCCATTATAGACAAACACGTCATATAGACAACGATCGTGAATAGCACCTTTACTAGTTCCACCTCATTAACCGGATAACCGATTAATGTGGCGGAGTCCCGATCCGGACAGCCGAAAATCCGAATGATCTGAAACTATACTGAAAATATACTATTTATAGACATCACATCACACCCATCACATAGACAATAGTACCTGGTGACCGAGCTATGCTCGGATAGAATAAGACATGTTTTTACAAGTTAATTAGCAAAATTAAAACAAATTTACTGCCCAATGAAAACATTTATGTGGTTGAAATAAAACTGATTTAATACACCATAATTAATATAGCACTGAAGAAAAAGTATCGCCCCTGATGGGAATGGAACTCGCGGCCTATAGTTCTTGAGGCCGACACGCTACAACTCGGCTACGACGTTAGTCAATTGAGCGATGCCGTTTAACGTCTTTTAGCCAAAGCCGATCATTTACTGTCTAATTATCCATACCGTTATTATTAGCCTGTGATCAACTGATTTTGTTATAAACGGAATGAGGATTGAAAAGCAAAAGAGAAATTTAATTTACATAAATTAATTGGTTTGTTACAGTGGCTTCAAGCAATACAACGAATACGTTTTTTATCAAAACACGGAAGATTTTGGAAATACTTTTTTCTGCTTTTATTTCGCACAGCTATGTTATCCTTAAGTTTTTACAAATTGTTTAGTAACCTGATAATTTTGCATTTATTTAATTCATAAAATAAATATTAATGCATAACCTCTATATTGTTCCCCGCAGTCTTCAATCAAGAACTGTCAAACGGTTATAAACAGCTGTTTTGGTTTGTATTGTTTACATTTTATTCTCCATAAGCGTAATGTTAAATTTTTAGATTTTAAACTTAATATTACAGTAAAACACGAATTTTCCTGGACATTAGACCTATCTAGAACTTATTTTCTACTCGGAAATTAGTTATTTCCAAAATTTAAAGAAATTCCTCGGCGCCGTTTTCGAGATCCGTGTGCAAATATATATATATATACAAACCTTGCTCGTATTATAGTATTGGATTAGTGCTACATTCTGCATATAACCTTTGTACAACAACATAGTCACGAAATATCTTAGGCGTTTAGCGTGTTAAAAATCTGTTTTTAATTTGATTCAAAGTTGAAAAGTTATTTGTTTAAGATAGGAAATAAACGCTCTTCTGATGTAAAAACAACCTTCTTCCTTTTACAACCACTCATGACTACAGATTCAGTATTCACTTTGACCGTAGAAATAACTCTGTAACAAACTGTACATCGATTCTCAAACAGCTACGATTTGACAGTTTAGTATTGAAATATCAAAAAGAAGTGACCACTAGCGCATGTGCTAAGTACTTCTAGCACTCTGCTTGGAAACACCCCCTATACAGGATGTGCGTTCATCTTGTTGTTATGCATTCATCATTATTAACACTTGCCACATACCGCAAGGTACTGCAGTTGCGTTGAAATTTTGAAGAAGCTTGAGACCAAATTCACATTTTATCTGTTATTTATACATTTTTTTCAAAACCCAATTCGGATGATCCAGAATCCAGATGATTTGGATCCGGATTAACCAAACTTTACTGAACATAAATAAAAATATGGTTTGTGACACCACATTAAAATATGGTTAACTACACCGTATTTAATTAAAGTTTAGTCATTTTTCAATTTTAATCCAATTTCATTTAATTTTTTTGGCTTTTAAAATAGGCTATAATATATGTAGCGACATATACATTTGAAAAAAAACAATTCTTGACACTTAAACAAGGCTTGGAGGGAGCTGAAAGTACAAGCTAGAGATAGAGATGAATGGAATCTCTTTTAGATGTCCTACGCTCCCAGAGAAGCTGAAAGAGATTAAAGTGAACGTAATTTAGTCGTTAAAACCTTTTTGTATTATAAAAATTTAAAAAGTGAAATTAAAATGTCACACAATTTTTTTCAAGTATTTTTTGAACTTTTTTCATGTAATTTTCTACAAATTTATAGTGAAGTACTAAAATAATATCCTTAAGGTTCACACAATGACATTGGCATGTAGAAAAGCACAACAAACACAATGGAACATGTCTTCATATAGTCATGAATAACCTCAAAGTGATGTTTCAGAAAATTGAATGCAGCAATATTTTTCAGACTTCCTTCACATTCCACTATTTATTTAAAATAGTATGTATTAAGCATATAAACTTATTAAAACAAATTAAAAATAAATCAACTCTTTGTTGTAATGTTCTCCCCTTACCTGAAGATAAATGTGGTCCTTTATCTCCATGTTTACAATTTTTAGAATTGTTGTGAGAATTCCTAGATTTACGTTTGGATGCCCTTACTGTTACTGATAAATGGTTTTCTGATGATGTACAAATATATAATACCAAGCTACAGAACTAGAATTATTGCAATGAAAGTAGTAGTTGCTAAGAAAAGAAATTTTGAATGTTGAAAAATCTGAATAATATTGGTTTCTAAAAAAATTATTGTTTCAGCAATTAAAAATGATAATGAAATAATTCTAGTGCTGCACGTTTACAATACATAAGGAAATACAGATATAAAATATCAACTCCATAGTTTCTTTTATAGTTTCTGAGAAAAGTGTATCTTAAGTTCACAAATTTAACATGGTGGAGATAGGGCTTCACCGCTCCCCTTAAAACAAGGATGACCATGATGGGGGGTTTTCTGAGTTCATCACTCCCATAATAACTAGTTTATTTGTTAACAATTTCAAAAAAGGTTTTTAGTTATCTGGACAGTCAGGAGATTCCTTAGTTATAATAGCAAACACAGATTTCGAACCATCTAATTCATTTTTAACCTAAAAAATGAAGGTATCATAGAGATAATTTCTCCATGTTAGTACATCAAGTCCTATATTGGTAACCATAATAAACACACACATAATACGAGTACATACACGTTTTTTAAACTGTCAATAAATATGTTATTTAGTCATTTTTCCATATTGGAGAAAGACAACTTTCTCCAACTTGGAAAAATGACTTCTACAAAAGCTTGATTTTTGAGCTTGAAAACGAACTCATGATAGTCTTAACCTGTGGTTGGTTTATTATAACTAAGATACAGACTTACAAGACAGCTCATCATGAAATCACAACTTCTGGTTAGTATTTTGTCATACATACTCCTAGTAGATGAGATATAAAATCTTTAAAAACAACTACATAAACTTAATAAACTAAATTAAATGGTTAGATATTTTTCCAAATGAAATTAAACAATTTTTTAAAGAGTGGGTAAAAATTCCGCACCCGGTACGAACTAAATATTATCAAATCGATCTCAAATCAACTTTTTTCACTCTTTAATAACATATTTAAGGATAAAAACTCCGCGTAAGAACGTTTTTCTGATGTTATTTGACCGAAGTAAGACACTATACCATTCAGTCTAGCTTGGATATTGGCACGGGAATCGTGTTCTGGGCGGGGACAAACCGGATTTTTAGGGAATCCAAGGTTAAAAAAAGGTAAATTTTAGGGAATACGGGGGGTAGGGAAAACTTTAGGGAATCTGGGGTAAAACGGTGTCAATCTCTTGTTTAAGCAAATCACAAATTTTGAAAGCAACCCTCAATAAAGCAAACAAAATGATATTCTACACATTTTATTAAAGTATATAAGTTGTGGTAAATTCAATTCCCTATGTGGAAATATCAATATTTTTGAACTGGTTCAAAAAATAAATATATTATGAATATTTTTCTGAAGCCATAAATTTATTCTGAAAATTGCAACTTTTTATTTTGTTCATACAGAAAATATGAAACATATTAGAGGAAAATAACTATGATAAGTCCTGAAAGTAAATTAAATTGTCCTTCATAAAATATATAGTTTTAGGCCTATACAGTTTATAATATAAAATGAATGAGCTATCATCGTAAAAATACAAACATACAACATCAACATACAATCAAATCAACACACAATTACTTGGAACGAATTTCCACCTAAACTACAAGTTGTACAAAGAAACCTTTAATAAACGACTTTCAGTTCATGAAATTCTAGTTGCTATGTCATCAATAGTAACTCTATTTGATTTATAGTAATTTTTCTATAAGCCAAGAAAAACAGGTGTTTTGTGACCACCTCGTGGTATTTGTCTCCCGCCGTAATCAGTTCAAAAAACATATTTTTATTACAATGTTTGTGACAAAGTAATAATCGCTTGACAAAGTTTTATATATGAAAATGAATCCTCAAAATTTTGTTTTTTCAATGGTGTAAGTATCATCACTTTAAAACAGTTTTCAGGCTTGAACTTGTCGATAATACGCACCATGTCACAGTCATAGCAGTCCATTAATGGATCCTGCCAGTTCTCAGTTGAAAAATAGTGGTCCATTTTGGACCTTGGCAATATAGAGGTTTAATCCTAAAATATTTAAGTAATTTATTTTTAATATTGATTTTACTTGATATTTATTATTACATTGACCATATAACCAACCTTGTTAAATAATATATGTTATGAATAATATTTAAATAAACTAACCACATTCCTAATAAACTAGTCCATTGACTGCTACTTTAATTTAAAATATAATTAATCATAATACCTAGTTCAGTACCCAGGAGGATGCAGGTCAGCAGCTGCTTCAAAGAAAGCATGGACCATTTACTTGTAGCGTACCACTTGACAAATAGGTATCGAGCCAAGTATCCAACAAAGTGTTCTTTTCGATTGTCGCTTTTAGGAACTGAATGTCTAGCCTCTCTCCACAGTATTTGTATGTGCACCTGACTGTGGATCTACAAAGTTCTTTGAATGATTCACAGTAAGGTGACGAAACTCATACTATTTGAGTTTCCTGTATTGCCTCCAGGAAGCCTACAACATCAGTGATCAGTATCAGTGTCCTTGCTGTACAATCAGACAGACAACAAAGGTATGATGAGATCCCCTCAATTCCTCCTAGGACCCACTGACCACCTATGATCCAGCCTCGATTGTATTTTCTCTTGCCAAATTTGGCTTCATCGATATCTACAATCTCACCCCACCACCGATAGGCTCACTGTGGTGAAGAAAGTAATTGATATACACTTCTCTAACAAACAAATTCTAATCGACAATAGTTTTGGTGGAAAAGAGACAACCTTCAACAAGAATAGCTTGAGGCATATTTAAAAAGATTATCTGCAATATCAAGCGCCACAACCTATTCAAGGGCAGTTTTGAACCTGCTAGAAAGCTCCCCTTCGTGCCATAACCATGCCAGTTACACCTGCTGGCCTTTTGCTTCCGAACCGATACCTTATTGTTGCACCTATGAATAAAATAATTAATGAAACACCTCATTCTATTAAAAAACTACAATGTTACAAAAAAGAACAATAATTTAACCAAATTGCCCCAAATGGGCCAAATATGCCTTTGGTTGAAGAGACAGTCGATCAATGTAGTAAACTAAAACCGCTTAAACGTTGTAGACAAAAATTAAAAACAGCTAATGCTTTACTAAAAGAAGAAGAACATACTGCATATAAAGTTACTATTAGAGTTGTATAATGGTAAAGAGAAAACTAGGTCCTAATTAAAAAATAAAAAATAAAGACAATAAAGATGCCCCACCTAAAGTTAAGGGTAGGTTGAAACTGACCCACACTTTAGACATAAGATCCGGTTCTTCAACACTTTGTGTTCTGTCAGAAATTTTACAATTTCCTCCTCAGAATAGTCGTGAAGATTTGAAAATATTGCCTCACAACCGGCACAGCACGAAGGTTTAAAACAGCTGCAAGAAAAACAGGTGTTTTGTGACCACCTCGTGGTATTTGTCTCCCGCCGTAATCAGTTCAAAAAACATATTTTTATTACAATGTTTGTGACAAAGTAATAATCGCTTGACAAAGTTTTATATATGAAAATGAATCCTCAAAATTTTGTTTTTTCAATGGTGTAAGTATCATCACTTTAAAACAGTTTTCAGGCTTGAACTTGTCGATAATACGCACCATGTCACAGTCATAGCAGTCCATTAATGGATCCTGCCAGTTCTCAGTTGAAAAATAGTGGTCCATTTTGGACCTTGGCAATATAGAGGTTTAATCCTAAAATATTTAAGTAATTTATTTTTAATATTGATTTTACTTGATATTTATTATTACATTGACCATATAACCAACCTTGTTAAATAATATATGTTATGAATAATATTTAAATAAACTAACCACATTCCTAATAAACTAGTCCATTGACTGCTACTTTAATTTAAAATATAATTAATCATAATACCTAGTTCAGTACCCAGGAGGATGCAGGTCAGCAGCTGCTTCAAAGAAAGCATGGACCATTTACTTGTAGCGTACCACTTGACAAATAGGTATCGAGCCAAGTATCCAACAAAGTGTTCTTTTCGATTGTCGCTTTTAGGAACTGAATGTCTAGCCTCTCTCCACAGTATTTGTATGTGCACCTGACTGTGGATCTACAAAGTTCTTTGAATGATTCACAGTAAGGTGACGAAACTCATACTATTTGAGTTTCCTGTATTGCCTCCAGGAAGAACCCAACAACGGATCAGTCGTATCAGTGTCCTTGCTGTACAATCAGGTACAGGAACAACAAAGGTATGATGAGATCCCCGTTCAATTCCTCCTAGGACCCACTGACCATCTATGATCCAGCCTCGATTGTATTTTCTCTTGCCAAATTTGGCTTCATCGATATCTACAATCTCACCCGGACCACCGATAGGCTCACTGTGGTGAAGAAAGTAATTGATATACACTTCTCTAACAAACAAATTCTAATCGACAATAGTTTTGGTGGAAAAGAGACAACCTTCAACAAGAATAGCTTGAGGCATATTTAAAAAGATTATCTGCAATATCAAGCGCCACAACCTATTCAAGGGCAGTTTTGAACCTGCTAGAAAGCTCCCCTTCGTGCCATAACCATGCCAGTTACACCTGCTGGCCTTTTGCTTCCGAACCGATACCTTATTGTTGCACCTATGAATAAAATAATTAATGAAACACCTCATTCTATTAAAAAACTACAATGTTACAAAAAAGAACAATAATTTAACCAAATTGCCCCAAATGGGCCAAATATGCCTTTGGTTGAAGAGACAGTCGATCAATGTAGTAAACTAAAACCGCTTAAACGTTGTAGACAAAAATTAAAAACAGCTAATGCTTTACTAAAAGAAGAAGAACATACTGCATATAAAGTTACTATTAGAGTTGTATAATGGTAAAGAGAAAACTAGGTCCTAATTAAAAAATAAAAAATAAAGACAATAAAGATGCCCACCTAAAGTTAAGGGTAGCCTTGTTCAATGTTGAAACTGACCCACACTTTAGACATAAGATCCGGTTCTTCAACACTTTGTGTTCTGTCAGAAATTTTACAATTTCCTCCTCAGAATAGTCGTGAAGATTTGAAAATATTGCCTCACAACCGGCACAGCACGAAGGTTTAAAACAGCTGCTGCCACGCTGAACTTGGAACTTACCAGGTAGGATGAGGATAGTGTATGAAAATAAAAGGTTATTAAAGTTAATTTAATAAAACTGAATTAAAAATTAATTAGTACCGGAAATATACTAAAACAAGGAGCATGGTGATAAATTAAATTCATAATATGAGTACATTTTATTGTCAAACAACTGATTAGACCTCCGTCAGTCCTTCGCAGTTTACCGTCAGCTGGGGGGATAATAGTCAAATATTCTCCTTGAAAGTGTAAACATTCATAACAGTTACCCGTTTTAACATTAATTAAATATTATTAAACTCAGGATATACATTACGGACAAACAGAACTATGCGGGATTGGGTGAGATTGGCTATTTACAGTATTAATTATCAATAATAAACCTAACTTAACTCCACAGAGCGCTGTATGTAGACGACCAATACATAGTGCTTACATCAAAATATACAGTATATTGCCTCTGCGGAGTTAGGTTAGGTTTGTTATTGATAGTTTAAAATACTATTATTAACGTAGTAAAAATATCAATAACAAACCTAACTTAACTCCGGTTTGTATGAAATATCCCATATACTGTATTACGATGTAAGTTAGGTTGTTTATTGATAGTATAAAATATTATTGACAAGATAAAACTATCAATATATTATGCAATATAGGCCTATCGCTTATTTGACAAAATTGCTGAGTCGTTCAGTTTCAACTACTTTCCCAATGGGTGTCATCAAATTACACATTGATTTAAAAAAAAACTATTACTACCTATTGGATTTGTTTATGTAAATTATTTCCATAATGTGACATAAATAAATAAATAAGGTCTTTATTCATCAAGCGTCCATCAAATTATAAATCTATTTTACATGACAACTCTTGTCAGAATACAGTAGGCTTATGTATAAAAATATAATCATACTAAATGAAATTTAGCATAGATAAAAAATTGTAAAAACGTTACAAGTATATGTAAGAACGTTTTTACACAGAGTTTTTATCCTTACTTATGTTATTAGAGAGTGAAATAAAAAAGGCATTTGAGTGATTTTTTCCCCACCCAGAACTATGATTCCCGTCGATGCTCTAGCTTGACGGGGTGGTTTTGGAGATATTTAAGCCTAAAAACATCAAATTCGGTTCTTCCACGGAGCGTATCTTCTCAATTAGGTTGTTAAAAAGTGAAAAAAGTTCATTTGAGATTGATTTGATAATATTTAGTTTGTACCGGGTGCGGAGCTTTTACCCTCGTGGAATGAAAAATAAGTGTAAAAGATTATTGTGGTATTATTTTGTAGCAGTCTTGTTTCTGACTAAGGCTGACATATTCCTTAGACAGGACTGTTAATTAATAGCCCAACAATCAATGGCATCCAAGGGACCTACAGTTAACATGGGATCCAGACCACTTTTCACCTCTGAATCATATTTTAGGCAAAAGAGGTCTAATTACTTGTCTAAAAATGAGGATGGTATTTGTGGACGAACATCTTCAATAGTGCAGATGGACGTGAGGCTAATCCATACAAAATAATAATGAATAAGTTACATATCACTGGCTAATATACATTAAATAATAATGACTACATATCACTGGTCATGCTAGTTCATGACAAACTACCTGTACTCAAATTAGAAAGCTATAAGATATTATAGACCTAAGTCTTCAGATAGGCTATATAAATTTGCACATAAGTAGGTCTAACAAGTCAAATAGGTTTATAAGTAACCACTATTTTGAGGGTAAATAAAAAATAAAACTTACCATTAAAATAAACTTAAATTACATACTACATACCAAAGTTGTAAGAGATGTTGATTATCTTACAGAATTAGATTGAACCAAAATAATCTATATTTCACCCAGTATATTTATTAGAAATTGATTCCGGCCACTCCTACGTCCATCATAGCTCTAGTCTAATCTGAAGTAAGACGTAAACGTAAACAAACCCTCTAAAATTCGCGCCATCATCGAAATCTTACATCATGTGAGTTTAATTTTTTTGAAAAAAAGCAATCATAGACAAACAAAATGTAGATCAGCTGTTAAGTTATTGTTATAATCGTTGGAGGTTGAACCACAACCACCTATTTTGTTGTGATTCAGTGATTCTTACCAGGGATAAACAGATAGTAAAGTTTTTTTTTTTATAATCCGGTCCTCTCTGTTCTTACTTTCTCCCCTTATACAACGGATAATGTAAGGTATATACGCTTTTACAGGGTTTCTAGAAAATAATGGTGCGGTTTTAACATACTTTGAAACTGTTATAAGACAAAATTAAATAACTTCTGGTTGTTTCCCTGTATCCGGTAGCTCAAAAAGTTTGGTTCACATTAGTTAAAACAGCTGTTTTGATTGTTGTGCTATTCAAAACACTTCAGAATCAGAATCATTTATTAGCCAAAAACATTACCTAAATGTACAGGATGCTATTGTCATACAATATATTTCTTAAAATTAATTTCAGTCTTTTATCACAGCTGTGGTAGAGTAATAACAATCAGTAATATTATACATGCTTATGGTAATATAAATGGTAACCGTGTATCCTACACTAATAATATCAAAGATTTATCTAATAAACTATTAAAAAATAACTTTAAATGATAACTTTAAAACATTTAAAACTAACGGACAGTAACAAATATAGACATCTAAAAGTATAACAATTAATGTAAATAATCTTTATAAAAAACACTACAACCTATTTGAACAAATATAACATTTAGAATCTAACATTTAGACATATAATATGAAAAATGAAAAGAAATTGACAGAAAAAACATTTGACTAGGCTATAGTTATATTTTATATTCAAAAAATTCTTTAACACTGTGAAAGGGTGTAGTGACTAGAAAGGAAAAAAGCTTACTTTTAAAATGTTTATAAGGCAAGCATGTCAGGTTGAGAGGAAGATGATTCAACAGTTTTGAGCCTAATATTACATGGCTTTTTTGTGTTTTACTTAACCTGACACAAGGAATGTGTATTTTTCCCTGGGTTCTAGTCTTGTGCATATGAATATTATTATTTAAAATCATTTCTTTATCTTTGACATAGAGACATAGCATGTAAATATACTTATTTATCACAGTCATTATCTTAAGATCTACAAAAATGGGTTTGCAGTGTGCTCTAAAATCTGCACTTGTCATTATTCTCAAAGCTTTTTTTTGCAACACCAGAACTTCATTAATTCTAGAACTGTTGCCCCAAAGGATCAAACCATAGATAATAATACTATGAAATAAAGCATAATAAACATTTACAATATATACTGTAGGAACATAAAATTTTAAAACTTTCAATAAATATAAAACTTTTGATAGTCTACAACACACATAATCTATTTGATTTGCCCAAGTCAAGTTATCGTCAATTTTTAAACCAAAGAGTTTTATAACATTGTCATTGATATTGTGAGGCCTTACAATATTTAAGGTAAAAGTAACATTTTGTGTTTTTGTTTCATTGACTGTGAATTTATTCAGTTTGAACCAGTTAATCGCACTCTGAAGTGAATCATTAGAAATTGTATTTACCAGCTGAAGGCTTGAAGCTGTGCTAACAAAAGTGGTGTCATCAGCAAACATTATTGTACTTGACTTCATAATATTGCATGGAAGGTCATTAACCATCACCAAAAACAGGATGGGCCTCAAAACTGATCCCTGGGGCACACCTGCTATGAGTGCAGCTTGAGCTGATCTCGCACCATTTATGTCCACAATCTGACTACGGTTTGCAAGGTACGATTCAAAAAACCTCAAAGAAAGCCCTTTAAAGCCATTTGAAATTGAGTTTTTTTAACAAAATATCATGATCAACACGATCGAAAGCCTTACTGAGGTCACAGGCAGTTACACGAGCAAAACCACCTGCCTCATAAGAATCTATGACTTTACGAACCAAAACATCAACTGCATCGGTTCTTCTCATTCAATAAGTTAAGTTTTTTCGACCAACATGTTTTCAGATCAAGAAAAAGCTAAGTCGTCAAGGTCAAGTGTGTATTGTAGTGAGTTAAAGTCATTGACTTTTGTGCAACTGGCAGGGCATTTCGAAGATTAACGTCTCAATTTAATGATATAACAACTGGACTTATGGCCTCGTTCAAAATTTAATGCAGGTCCCGCTTCAAAAATGTTTGCATTTACGTCCCTGTGGGAAATAGGTTAAGTTAGATCATGGTTATGTCCCAACACCTAACCTAACAATACACTGTAAACAACTATATCAATACACTGTATCAATGTAAACAAAACTAACCAATAAGTTATTTTTTAATTCTAACTCAATTAAATTTATTGATTTAATTAATGAAATTGTATTCTTGAAGTTGCAATGTTGAGTGTTGTCAACCTAAAAAGGAAAACTGTATTTTTTTAAGAAATGTGAATATTGTTAGCTTCAATCTATGCTTTAAAGAAGTTGAACTTTTATTACTAATATTTACCATATCTTTGATGTATTACGATTGTTATATGACATTTTCGTTCATATAAACTCTAAACGGATTCAACGAGACGAATTTATTAATACTGGTTATTTAAAATTAAGGTAACACCTATCAATTGAAATGACCTAGAAAATAGGTAGAATATTTTTCTCCTAGCAGCCAATAATTTATCTCAAAGAAGGGGAACCTTCTAATTTCACCCTTATTACTCCTACCATTCATTGGATTTACAATTCCTGATTAATTAAGGGTACTTAGGCACATCCCATGTTAACCTTTAATGTTACCAGTTACCTTATCTAATCTAATCTAATCTTATTGGCCTTAAGGCGGCGCAATGTTAAGGTTACCTATTTGACAAATAAATGCTTGTAAAAGATTAATTGATGATAATGTTTCCCACATGGTTAAATGAGACTTAATTCATATCTATAAAAACTTTTTTAAGACCTACAACTAATGTATTGTACAGTATTAGCCTAAAATGTTCCAATTTTATTTTCAGGAATGTCAACAATTCATATTTTACCGTGACGTCAACTGTTGCTACATCATGGAAGAAGACCTCAAAGTTGAGGGCCAACATAATATGTTGAAAGAAGATACCATAGCTGAAGAGATGCAAAATTTGTTATCAGATTCATTTTTAGCTACTCAGAATCATAGTCTCGATCAGCCTCTTGAAGCACATACACTGAAAGAACATGTTAAGAATTGTGAGAAGAATTTAAAGAAGATTGCATCAGTCCTGGAACATATTAGTGACATAAGAATCTTAAATAAGAAATTAATCATCAGTGTAATTTTATTATGTGGAGAGCATTCAAGAAATGACCTTTGGACAAGCCATCAAACCATTAATCTTGCAGAGCAGATTCTCAAGATTATTCTTTTGAAGAGTAATTGTATAAGCTTAGAAAATTTGTTGATACAGTATACTATTACCTTAGTATTTGCAGAGTTGAGGCCAAAACTTCTTAAGAACAACTGGAAAAACAATCCTGCAGCAGTGTGCTGCTTTATGTGGCTTTTATTTAATATTCAGGTATGCAGCCATTCTTTTGTTATGGACTTGACAGTTGCACACCTTTTCATTAGAATGAAAAGTTAAAATAATATTTATCCTAATAATTGTTAAGTTAGTGCTTTTCAGATAGGAAAATGTGCACACAATTTTTAATCATTCTGAATATAAAATAAATACATTACTTACTTAAATGTAACATCTAATAAAGTTTGAGTTACGGACATGACGTGGAAATCACTTTAATTCTGGCATACTTTTACACTGTTTGAAAATCTGTTAGGCTAATCGTTTGACAAATATGAAATTTAAAATTATCTGTGATAATCTTAAGACGGTTCAGTTCTTGGATACATTAATATCTAGGCCTAATCTAAAAACATTGCACACAATGTCATTTAAAAATTGTTACGACCTTACAGGGTTTGTTACAGTTGTAACAATAAAGTTAACACTTTCATTAAAAATCATTTATTTAACATGATACACACTTATTATTTTTTATAATTTCAAATATTATGTCTGTGCTATTCTTAAAACTTACTACTCCTTAAGATCTAAATAAATTTACACAATTATTTTTGATTTACACCTAAGTTAAAGCGTACCAGTAAAGACACTCATTTTTTCACTTTAACCTAAAATAAAAACTGACTATTTTAAGTACTTATATGAAAAAGTACATGGTGACCGAGCTTTGCTCGTATAGAATAAGACAATAAGATATCTTATTGTTTATTGAGAGCTACCAACAGTACTGCCTTGCAAGCTCTTTCATTTTCACTATGCCTGTGTGTGCTTCATGTAATTCTTGAAGTACCAAAGCACGAAGAGCATTGGGAATTACCACTCGAATACCTCTGAATAAACAGCCATTCTCGAACGTCAGTTCCCCCCTCTAACCCCTTGTATTGTTCTGGTTTGGTAATATATGATGATGTTTGTAATGTTTTATAGACTAATATCAAATCTGGATCTTTGAGGGTTTTTTCCTTACCTGGGTACTAACTAGTACCCAGGTAACACTCTGCAAGTAACTACTTGCAGAGTGTTTAGTTGAACAAGTAAATGGTACTTGTCAGAGTCTGAATCATCTGGTCCCTCGTCACATGTGATAGTAGAAGGGAATCTGGATAGGTTATCTACATTCATGTGATCACAGACCTTATGATGTTGTATTGTGTAACCAAAGCCAGATAGAAAAACAGCATAATGAAACATTCTAGTGGCTGTTAATGGAGGTAAGCATTTTGAATGTTGGAAGATAGATGATAAGGGTTTATTATCTGTAATTAGTGTGAATATTCTCCCATTACAATAGTAACAAAACTTGTGTACACCCCAGTAAATGGCAGAAGCTTCTTTGATAATGCAGCTGTAGTTTCTCTCGGTCTTACTCAATGTCCTTGAAGCAAAAGCCATCGGTCGTTCTGTCCCACCTGCCATTTTATGAAATAACACAGCAGATAATCCATGAGATCATGCATCTGTAACCAGTGGTAACAGTAAATGTAGTAAGTACTTATCGATGGTCATTTCATTCTTGATTTCATCAAAATCATCATTACATTGTTTTGTCCATTTTGGATTTTGAGGATTTTGATTTGGAGTAATGATGATGGAGTAACTTGTACAAGGGATGTAATTTTTTTGCCAGGTTGGGAAGAAATCTATGATAGTAATTAACTTTCCCAAGGAACTGTTTCAGTTTAACCCTAGAAGTGGCAAGCTTTTTACTCTTAACTGTAACCTAAAAATAATTACTAATATCTTCTTGAAATATCAAAGTTCAAACAAAAAAAGCATAAAACATGCCCCCACCCCTTATAACCACTAACCACAAAAGCAAAACACGTGTCCACTGCAATCCCAATTAAGCCTACAAATGCCATCAACTTTCACCCAAGCTGGTCACCGTTTATTTAAGGTGGGCCCCCCTCTCCGCTTTACCACACATTTGCAAGCCAAATTGGGATTGCTCATGTTCGGGATTCGAACCCTAGCACTTCCGAATGGCTAGAACGTTACAGCGTAGCGCGTTAGCCTGCTCGGCCATCAGTGCCTAGGAGTAGAAAGCGCTTACTTGGTTATAGACCTGCCCGGTGGCAGGCTCATGTACTACGAGAGCAGTTTCGGTTGTTTGCCCCCAGAGGGAAACACGGTCGCGTAGGCGATAGTGTCTAACAAGTACACTAAACTGACGACAGATGCCTCCACCTGCCAATTCTTATTCAATATGTAAATTACGACTTTGCCATTTCTAGGGTTAAGGCTGCTTCTATCTTATTGTTACTTTAGTGCAAACACTGCCTATCTATTTTATAGCCTAAATGGGTTACCGACTCTTGAAAGTATTTACTATATATATATATATTTGCAGAAGTATCTCAAAAACAGCCCTAACGAATTTCTTTTCTTTAAATTTTGGAAATAAATAATTTCCAAGTAAAAAATAAGTTCTAGATGTAAACAATACAAATCAAAACATCTGTTTATAACCGTTTTACAGTTGTTGATTGAAGATGGTGGTGAAAAATATGTGAAAAGAGGTTTTGCATAAATATTTATTTTATGTTATAAATGAAAAATGATCAAATCAGTAAACAATTTGTAAAAACTATTGTATTTCCAAAATATTTTGCGTTTTGATAGAAAACTTATTCATTGTATTGCTTGAAGCCACTGTAACAAACCAATTGATGTAAATTAAATTTCTCTTTTGCTTTTCAATCCTCATTCTGTTTTTAACACAATCAGTTGATCACAGGCTAATAATAACTGTATATGATCATCTCACAAACAATTGAGGTTGGCTAAAAGACCTTAACGACACCTTTACTTGGCAGATGTTGTAGCTCAGTACTAGTGCGGAGGTTTCACATGCGGAAGGTAATAAGATCGATCCCGATCTGGGGTAAGCTACATTTTTATTCACAGTTTATGCAAGTTAGTAAAAAAGTGTTTATACTAAATTAATTAAGGTGTATTAAATCGGTTTTATTAAAACCATACAAACTGTGTTTACATTGAGTAGTAAATCTGTTTGAATTATGCTAATTAACTTGTATAATACACGTGTCTTATTCTATTCTAGCAAAGCTCGGTCACCAGGTACTGTATTTCTTAAATGATCAATAACATCCAATCAATTGTTCTATTCTATATGATGTATTTTTTGTTGATAAGGATGGTTTTTTGCAGTGTCCAAACTTGGGGGAAAACTTCAACATTGTCTTACCAACATGCCTCCTTCTTATTGATGACCATGTTTACAACAACAAAATAAAAGGACTTCACTGCCTAGAACACCTTGTCAATAATGTGGTATGTAACTGTAGTGGTCCTACTTGTATTTAAAAAAATCATATGTTCCTTAAAATTTCTTTTCTTTGTTTTGATTTTATGTTGTTGCCCTTAGCAACTTTCAAACAGTTTTGATTTTGCCTTTTGTAAAACAACTTTCTTACTGTTTTAGCGAATTTCCCATAGGGAAGAAGCTATTACCGTAGGTCTCATGACAAGACTTAACCCTTTCCAGGTGTGTAGCGGATCTTGCCATTGCATAACGTGCATATAGTGGCTTGAGCCACAAATGTATTAATTTGATTGCACCATTTGGTATTATGTTTCAAATCATCGTTTGAATCATATGTTGGTTTCTTTCGATATCAATTGAATACAACATTATCTCCAAATTAAGCTACCTAATCAACAATTTGTTTCAGAGTCGTGGGGAACTGAACCAGTTCGGACGTGGCTCTGTAATCTACAATGCCTTGGAACATATTATATATCTGAGGGAGTCTGATATTATTCCTCCTCTAGGAGCATGTTTGGCAACATTGCTGGGCAAGACAGAACATGGATTCATGACTGAAAACCTTTCTGTGAGTTAAGACTCTTACTCTTATTTGGCCATGGTCTCTCATTTAAAAATGAAATATAATATCACAGCTTACTTGGTGTGAAGGTTAACACATTCATTACCGTCTTTTTTTTATCTAATATTTCAAGAAAACAACTGGCTCCGTTCAACAACTATTGTAACCTATCAGGCAATGGCATCTATCAAGAACTTAGTATACATTCCGTGCTGCCCCTATGATCTAATCTTGGAACTATCTCGTAGAGTTCACAATTTTGCCAACTACCACTATGGGATTGGGACCACTTATTACCAGCAAACCTGAGCATTAACTGATAACTGTTCGTCTAACCAAAATACAATATTATCGTCTAAGTCCATTGTAAACTAATATTTCATTGAAAACATCCATAAAATAACCTAGTTCTAGGCAATACTCACAATGTCAGTTTACCATGAATTGTCTTCTTGAAACTAATTTTCCATTTAAAATTTACTTTTATGGCACTACTCTTAACACTAACAAAACATAAAACACTTGTAGAGGTAATAACTAATTATATTTCAGTTCAAAACACTGTACAACTAACACAAAAACATTGGCTTCCGACATAACACCAGATGACAGTAAACAAATTAAATGGTTATCGTCTGCTCTTCCAGCTGAGAGTATTTCTGTTTTCTTCCTCTACAATACAGCAGAATTACGAAAACAATAGCTAAAAAGGTAGACAGTGTTCTCCAATATTGAGAAGCTCCAAATAATTCACAAAAATCTCATAAAGTAGCAGGAAAATGTAGATCTGACAAATGTGTGTAGAGCACGGCAACCGACCGGCTGGCGCATCATTGGATCAACCGACATTGAAGGATTAAAGAATTATATTCAAACATTATTATTTGTGACTTATCATAGTTTATTTCAGTGGACACACTTTGATGATGTTTTGACTATTTGGCTACCTTCAATGGAAATGGAACAAAGTTTGTCGTTACGTGAGGCTTATATTGCAAGTCTGAACAACCTGCTTCAAGCCATGGGTCTGGCAAGTGTTCGCTGGTCCAAAAAACTGCTTAATATTTTGTCAGAATACTGTGAACAAGAACACACAAGGGATATGGCAATATTGGTATGGTTCATTAATCATAACATATGTTATTGTGTTACTTCACATTAATTAAATCATCTATTTTGTCTATATCTATTTTAGAGCCATTTAGCTAACTCAGCTTATAGGTGTCACATACCTTTTCAGATAAAACATATCAATTCCTAATGACCACTATCTAAAATTTTGACCTTTTACATTGAATCCAATGTGTCAAACTAAACGTTAATGTTAGCATCAAATTCATCTGGAGCCTCACACTTTAAAATTTTCTTATAGATTTTCTATCTCAAAGACCAGTTAAGTCAAGTTTAGGGTTTTCAATATAAACCAGAGCTCAAATTCAGGATATCTACTATTTAATTATATTAATGTACTTGTTTGTATCCTGGATAAGACAAAATAAGCACCTATAAATGTATTTAAAAAGACTAATTAATGGTCTAACGTTTTGCATATAAAACAAATATACAATAAATAATAAATCAGTATTAATAATTAATAATTGACATTTTTTTATTTAATAGGAAGGGTAACTTTATTGTATTATAAAAGGTGGAGATATGAAGCAAATTCCAACCCCCCCCTACTAAAAATTTCAGTTACTCCCTAAAATATACATAATCGATTGTAAATTGAATTTAATTGGTATAACATATATTTAACAAAATATAAATAATGTGGCATTCAATGATCCAACACTTGCAATAATCACTATAGGGTCATAAAATGTAAAATGTAAATGTAAAAAAATAAAATATTTTAGGTGCCTTTTGTGGAGGTACTTTTAATATGCTCTCTATTTGTGACAAAAGTTATACTATAAATCTATTTTTTAGCTGAAATGTTAAACAATACGTTGGCCTACTTAAACCTAATACAGTAGAACTCCAATTATCCGAATTAATGGGGACCGGGACCCATTCGGATAATCAAATATTCGGATAATCGGAGTTTTTTTTTTAAATTGCCATTAGAGAGAAAAAAGCTACGTTTTGATATTGCACTATTTTTTTATTGAATTAAATGTAAGAAGCTTGATATTTTCACATGTTTTAAATATAAATAAAATGTACTTACATTTTACACGCAAACACTGGCTTCGCGGGGGAAGAATAATAGCGCACTTTTTTGACTTTTTTGGACAATTTTTTTTCTGAAAGTGATTCGGATAATCGGCGATTCGGATAGTCGGAGTTCGGATAATTGGAGTTCTACTGTATAATCAGTAAACATGGAATTCATCCTCAATTCACATTTGCTTTTTTTCCTCTCTGTATTTATTTTATGCACCTACTAGCTGGGTAAACGTTGTTTATGTAAAAAAATCAGCAAACTAGTTTGCGAAGTGTCACCGCCAGCAGTGATGCATGGTAGATTAGTATGGTTAGGTTAAATTATATAAGCCAAAAGTAAGACTTGTGGTCATCGGTCAGTGCAATTCAGTCATCAGTTGTGTAGTAATGCATGGATGCATCACTATGATCATCATAAATAATCACCACGACAAATATGAAACATAAATACTGTAGCCTATTTAATAGATATTTGGCAGATGTAAGAAATATACAACTTGTGCGCAAAGTGCCTCTACTGCACTAACAAACTATTCACACAATTCTCTCGAGTAAAGCAAAGCGCACATAGATAAATTGTGCACCTATAGCATAAATAACTTTTAACTAATTGCTCCAATCTTTTAACTATTGCTTTCAATCTTTACTCATTTATTCCTTGTACCTACTGTAAGTATGTCTTCTTTTTTACAGAGTTTGCTGACATTTATGAAAACAACATGGCCAAGACTTTCATTCAACTTTCAACCTATCGTTGTTATCCTTATGAAGGTTGTCATCAACATTTCCAAAAACAGTGCTGCTGAAAATTCATCACTTAAACTGATCAGACAGTGTTTTTCTCTATTAGAATCAATTTGCCATGAAAACTACTACTCATTCATAAGTGATTTGAAAAACTGTTCTGAAATTAAGGACTGTATTATGTTAATCTCTGATATTAATGAATCTTGAAAAGTTATACTGTGATATCAATATTTGTATTTTATTAGTAAAATTGTATTTTAATTTAATTATTCCTTATTTCCTCCAAAATATGTTAAAGCAGAATCAATACAATAACCTTTAGCACATAGAAAAACTGCATTGCAGAGATAGAGCAGATAATAAATAACCTACAGAACATAACAATGTGTGTGTAAATATAAAAATTTTGCTATGTTCTAAATGTATTGAAAATAATTGGAGAAAAAGAATGGGACTCCTGTGGTACTTCCATGCGATTACACATGTAAATTTCACTATCTTCATGGTGTTTAGCCATCAGCGCCCCCAAAGGCACACAAAACAGTTGCATCCTCTCTGCCATGGAATTTGGATTGCTAAAGACATACACGATTAAATATAGGATAGTAATGATACAATTATTATCTTTGCATTTAATTTATAAAAATGTTTACTTTTTAATTAGGTATAACCTGTTACTTCACTTCTATAATGATAATAGCTGAATAGTAAAAACAGCTTCTGTAAGGAAATATAAATCTTGTGAAATAAAGAAGTGAAACAGAAGTACAATACTATCTAGGAAATATAATATACAGGGTGGTCTGGACCAATTGTTAAAAGATTTTTTGGGACAATAGAACAACGCAAATGTGGCTCAAAATCACAATTTAAAAAATTATATTTCACACAATCTACTAGAGAATAATTGTCTTATAAAACCCTGTTAACCTTCTCAAAATATTATTTTCTATAGTTTCTTGATACATTTTTAAACTTTGACACTACCATTGTATTCTCCATTAAATTTTTATAAAAATTGATAGCTTTTGTTGAACATGAAGTTTTAGAACATTAATAAAATCGATTATAACCAAAAAGTTCTGATTTTTTTCAAAACTGGAGAAATAAACCGAAGACATTTTTACAGAAAAATTACTAGAGAGTAGCAGTAGCAAATTGTTGTAAAAATGCTTCAAAATTTAAACATCCAAAAATATAAATAAGGTGTTTAATTTGCTTCCTTTCCAGTTCAGCGTTGAAAATTCAAAAAGTGTAATCCTGGTTCGAGGAAATAAAAAACACATTGTATCAAACCAAAAAGACACACATCAAATTATTTTATTATTTCATGAATAATATGAGGCTGCAATAAGTTTTACCTGTACACGTTCAAAACAAATTCGAATACTGAATTTATTGAATAATAAGAATTTAGAGCTCCATTTAAAATTATTTTCAAAATGTCCTATATCTCCCTTACGCAGACTGACTCTCTTGCATCGCTACAACAGTCACTTTATGGCTTAATTTATCCCTAACTGCCTGTACTGCGATATGAATCTTATCTAAAGGATCCTCTTTGCTATTCACTGGAGCTATGTAGACTTCAGACTTTATGTATTCCCACACTAAGAAATCCATGGGATTCAGATCAGGAGATCTTGGATGCCAAGGTACTGGACCTCCTCAGACTATCCATTTTGGATAGTTAGCACTCGGGCGTCATTCGTGAAATAAGAGGTGCTCTATATTGTTGGTAAATGATGGTCTTGACGGTAAATGATGTACACCATCATTGACCACCATTGCTACCTGGTTTTAGGTATTTTTCAAACACCTAAAACTCTAGTGAGGCAATATATTGTACAACAGCCTTTACTGGGCCTGTACAGCACATTTAACGGGTCAGCAGTGACGTTACATAGTGTAATCATCTTCAGGAAACTTGGAAGACGAATGGATTTATTAAACAGGACGCTCTGCAGTTAAGCTACAAGTTAAGCTTTTTGTACAGTGCTAAAGTTTTGTTTACCTCTTGTGTAAACTACATCCAGGAGCTTCGCTTGGCTCTCTTAAAGGTCAGGCTGCTTGCATTCATTAGAGTACCTCACCAGTCATATGATCATCTAATCTTGTAGATCCTGCAAGTCGGGGAGAATCAACGATGTCAACAAAACAATTTAATTTTCCACATAGAGTTTTGTGAGAACTGAGATTGTTGGACTCGTAGTCTGAATATTTGTGCAATATGATTGGACGATCTATGGTTTTCAATTTGATTGTTAGGCTTCTATAAAACACCTGTTACTGGAAAAAGATATTTCTATAGTTTTGACATGCATTGGCTCTGGGTGGGTGTTGGCAATTTTCGCGACAAAAATTTGAAACAGGACATCATTTTGTTAATGACGAGCTTAGTGCTCGCTAGTAATGTAGCTTTTGTTAGAGCGTAGTGATAAGAACAGCTAACAGCAAAACATTCCTTTTAGACATATGACATATCCATTATCTAACCTATCCCCCAGAGGGAAGTAAATATAAATAGTATTGGATACTGTACAAGGAAATATGGCGAGATTTACAAAAGAACCGTGAGAGTAAGCGAAGAAAATTTTCATTCGTTTTTATATGGATACGTATAAACTCTATGGGAGGGGTGTGAACAGATTTGTGGAACGCAAAAAATGCAACGGAAGTGGCATCATATGGTTATAGGTAGGTGTTTAGGTGAACTGAAAATATTCCTTTTAGACATATCCATTGTCTAACCTACCTAGTTCCTCTTTGCCACAGTAAATACAAACATTATGACATTAATAGGTCTTAGCTCTGTGGGGGGGGTGTTGGCAATTTGCGAGACCAACATTTGAAACAGTGACGTCATTTGGTTATTGACGTCATAAGATCAGTAACGTCATAGTTTGATTATATGGGCAGCTGTTTAGAGAAACTGAAAAATTCCTATTGGTCATATCCATGTTCTAACCTATTAATTATCTACAGGGAAGTAAATACAAACATTTTTCAATACATTATTTAAACTTCGGAAACCATGTATTCATATATCAGTTTCTTGTCTGTTAAAGCTTTTTAGTGTAACAGGTTTTTAATAATTTTCAATCATAATTCATATAACTATGACTATAAAGAAACATTCATGAAACTTTAACCCAAAAAATTAAAATTTACAGTTTAAACTCTTGTTGAGTTTAAGCGTCATCAACATTTCTATCGAACTCCCAATAGCTTCAAAAAGGATTTAAGTCGACTCTACTAAATTTGTCATTTTGGCATTAGTCCAAGTGGTAACTACCATTTTACTCCTATAATACTGTACTGACAGCAAAATCATGTTACGACCTTCCAGAAATCAGACGACCAGATTTCAAGGTCATCAGTTAGAAGTCAAAGTTTAGGGTTAGGAGGTTGTTTTGTACGAATAGGTTTATCATGGGGTCAACTCGTAATGCTCTTTTAGTAAGTATCTCCATTTGTAGATATTACAATAATTAAATATAAAATGTTATGTAAATAATGTGAGGCATAGAAGCTTCTTTTGGTTCTCCAGACTCTCCTACTCCTAAGTGATTTGATTATAAAAATAATCAAATAGGCCCAGGCCTAGCAACACGCTTTAAGAAGTTCACATTACATACCTAAAAATCAGTAATAAAAATGAAGCCTCCCGGTACAGACTAGTATCAAATCTCCTCAGCCTCATGAAATTAAAATCTAATATTAGTATATCTTAAAATAGGATAGCTTACCAACAGATTTGTTCAAGAGCCAAGGGTCATATTTTGAAGTACACCTGTATCTTGACATAAAATTCAGTTAGCCACAGTTTACTGTCCCATATAAGCTTGAGTTAATCATATTAAAGATTTACAATAAACATACTGACACACCAAGTCAAGTCACCAAGTCTCTTTTGTTGAATAATTCTTTTTTCATGGAACAGTTAGATGTACCGGAGAAAAAAGAAGTAAGTAGTACTAAATTTTTTGTCATTTATATGAATTATTCCAATTTTAGTGAATTTCCCATAGGGAAGAAGCTTCTACCATATAGGTTTCATGTAAGACCTAAGCCCAGGACTATGTTACTTTATCGTTTTGAGGTGCCTAGAGACAAAAAAATACAGTAGTCGTTTGCAAATTATATATATTTACACACACACACACACACACATATATATATATATATATAATTATACTGAAAAACTTATATAATATGTGTCCATGAGTATGACAAACTCATAAAAATTATTTGAGTCCAAATTTGGTAGAGACGTGTGTATTCCTATATTTATTCGGACAACGTCCTAATCCAGACATATTGGTCAATCGGATCGAGTAGTTTGGGGGGTATTCATACTCCAGATAGTTTTTTACATATTTTATGTGTAATAAAAAAATGATCTTTTTCCTTTAGAATCAGTTAAAAATATTTTTTTTAAGTTTGACTGTATCTCCAATGGTTACAGAGACATTGAAAAATCTTAACATAAAAACATAGTTTATATGTTTATCTTGGCTATTTTATTTTATTTTACTTTGGCTAACCTAAGACGCTATTTTCCTAATGATGTAAAATAACCGGGTATTTAAAACTCGGGGTGAATACCAAAAATCCATAAATACCCAGGTATTTTGGGTTCTTATTTATTAGATTGAAATTCATTCATATTTACCCCTAAATTTGTTATTGTTACCATTACATGATAAATTAGGATAGTTTATAACACCTTTTACAGTAACTTGAAGCTTTGCTAGTACCTTTTATTTAATGATTTAGTACTGTTTTAAAAATAATACATAAAGTTTGTAAACAAGCAAGTTAAATTTAACTTACTAAAAAATAGTATATTAAAAAGGCTGTGGCTATTTCAAATTTTATCATTCTATAAATCTATAACCAATTAGCTTAAACAACATAAACAAAATAATTTTAATTTATAAATATCCAGGAATTGTTGGGTATTTATGATGCAATAAAGCTGCATCATGATGCAGCTAGATGCATAAAGATGCAATAAACAGTTGAACTTGCCATGAATAGTTTTAATAGCAATAAATGAATGTGTATAACATTTAGAATGTCATAAAACAATTAAAACTATTTCTTATGTTATTGTTATTAAATATTTTTCAAATATACCTTGAAATGTTATTATTTAAATAGTTGAAAAAACTTGTTACAAGTTACAACTACTGTGCTGAAAAACTACCTGGAAGAACAATTAAGACATTATAAACATTATAAGAGAAATTTTACGGAAATATTCATGCTTGAAGTTATTCTGAATCATTAAACAAATAGCAAGTAAACAAAAGAGTGAAAACCATTTAAAAAGAGTTTTAAACAAATTGGAATTTGTAGGCCTACTTGAAGACCTGAAAATCAATAAAAAGTAATAATACATGTTGTACAAATCTATATTAAAAAAACAAAATAAATAAATTGCTGAAAAAGAAAATTTTCTTGTCAATGTTATAGTAAAAATGATAAGCCTAAGCCCATTGCAAAAGATAAATTATGTACTACCGGTATTGGATAAAAACATTATAAATGCAAATTCAAATGTTTTGTATTACAAGTTTATGAAATTAGTTTTTTTTATTTTGATACCAACAAAAGATCTAGAACAAAAATATTATTAAATTCTGCCATCCTACATATTGAATTTTAATTATTTTCTTAAGTTGTTTACACATAGGCCACTACTAGGTAAAATTTTCCTGTCTTTCTTTGAATTTATTTTATTGACCACCAGCAGTTAGTTAACATTGTGCACTTAGACGGAAATAGGATGTTAAATATTAGATTAAGGAAGTAAAGTATTCTGTGCCTCAAGGTTCAGTGATGGGTTCATTCCTGTTCTTATGCTACTTGGGAGGAATGCCAAACATTTATCTGTAAGGGTAAATAACAATACCCTCTGCTTATGTAGATGACAAGTATGTTAATGAATGAAAAAAATATAGATTAGAAGTTCTTGAAGTAAATATGAAGGATTCACTTACAATAATTAAAGATGATTTAAATGAAAAAATGTTTACTTAACAAAAACAAAACAATTAACCTTCATAAAGTTTGAGTGTAAAAAATCTGGGCAAAAATGTTTTTATACTTACCTGTGGGAAATAGGTTGGATCATGGATATGTCTAAAGGGAATGGTTACAGTTAATCTAAACAGCTGTTTGTATTCTTTTATATAAAATTTAAAAAAAATAGCTTTGGTAGTTTCTAAGGAAACCTGTTACGTGTTTTCCATCTTAAAAATCGCTAACTCCCCCACAGAACTAATACATATCCATGTCAAAAGTAATTGAAAATTTTGAATGTGAAACAAAATTTGTAGGCCTCTCTTTAGATAACTAAATTGGAATAAACATGTTAATAAAATATGTAACAAAATTAGCTCTGGTACTTTTACGTTAAGACATTTCTATCAACTATGTAGTAAAGAAATTTTGCGCATGGTTTATTTCTCTAATACACACTCCCTTATTTCTTATGGAATAGAAATATATGGTGGAACAAGTAAATTTAACTTAAATAAAATTCTACATTTACAAAAAGAGGCCATAAGATGTATTCTAAATCTTAATAAAAATCAATCTTGCAAAAATTATTTCAAAGAATTAAGAGTTTTTTACTGTTTACAGCCTCTCCATACACAAAACAATATTATATGTTAAAAGCCAAGAGTTACAACTTTCAAGACATCAAGACGTACATACCTACAACACTAGACATAAAAATAATTTTATAATTAATTATAAAGCATAAAAAAGAAAAGTTTAGGGAAAGCCCCAATTACATTGGTGTTAAATTCATGCACTCTCTCCCTTGTATTATTAGGAACGAGGAAAACATTAATAATTTTAAAAAAACTTAAAGGTTTTATAATTAATGGAGAGTTTTATAGTTTAGAAGAATATTTTACTATATAATGTCCAAACATGTAAAAAAATTTAAACAATATGAAACAATGTTATAGGCTATAACTTAAGAATTCTTGTATTGTTTGGTTATTTTTTTAGTTTTAGTTCAATGTTGGGACACATTCATGTACACATTGTTGTATGTTTTGAATAAATATTGATTTGAATTTAATTGAAAATAGTTTTCAATACTATTTTGATACCTATGGTTTTTTTAAAAAAAAGGAAGTAAAAAAAGATTAAACCTAAATGAGTTTTCCTGGTTCAATTCAGAATTAATAGAGGAACATAAGGAGACAGTGGCTTTGATGAAAGAGGCTAATCGTTCCAGTAATAATGATTTTTTGCTTCACTGTAAACAGTTAAATAAAGACTATAAATTAGTGCAATCAAAAAAATCTTTTTACGACAAACAAATCACTAATTCTGAAAACATCTGTAAAACCTATACAACAGTTCTTCTCAAAACCAAATCATTAAGGAATTTTGGTTCGATCCTGTTACCAAAAATGAAAAAAAAACTAAATTATTTTAAATTTAAAAAACAAACTATCTAGTGTGCATGACAAAGTACCTTTAAAATTAATAAAGTATGTGAGATCTTGTCTTTTAAAACCACTAGCCCATTTAATTAATTGTTCTTTTTCTGGTAACTTTCCTGAAAGTTTTAAGGTTGTCAAAATTATTCCAATTTTTAAGAATAAAGGAGATGACTCCGATGTAATTATCGACCAGTATCTTTGCTGACTTTATTCTTCAAAAAGCATAATACATTATCAACAAATAATAGTCTTATTGAGTATCCATGAATTTTACATTGTTGCCCTCTTCTGTAAGAATTAACACAAATTTCAAATTATTTTATGATTAAATACAAAATTTTAAGAAAATTCTCATTTGAAAAAAATATTTTGTAAAAAAGTGTCATGCATCGTGAAATTTGTGATGTATCTATGTCCAAGGCAAAAGGAGATGCTTTTTTAATATGGAATTATCTTGAAGTGAGTAATTAAGTTAAATCTTTACCTTTTAACCCTAGAAGTGGTAAGCTTTTTACTTTTAACTGTAACATAAAAATAATTACTAATGTCTTCTTGAAAGTATAGACATAAAAAAGCATAAATCATGCCCCCCTTATAACCACTAACCTATACAAAAGCCCGCATTCCCATACAAAAGCAAAACAGGTGTCCACTGCAATCTCAATTAAGCCTACAAATGCCGTCAACTTCCACTCAAGCCGGCCACCGTTTATTTAAGATGGGCCCCCACTCCGCTATACCACACATTTGCTAGCCAAATTGGGATTGCTTATGGTTGGGATTCGAACCCTGGCACTTTCGAATGGCTAGAATGTTACATTTTTAGTAGCGCTTTAGCCGGTTCAGCCACCAGAGCATAGGAGTAGAAAGCGCTTACTTGGTTATAAAACATGCCCGATGGCAGTCTAGTGCACTTTGTGAGCAGGTTCGGTTGCTTGCCCCCAGAGGGCAACACGGTCCAAAATGTGATAAGTTCACTAAAATTGACGACAGATGCCTCCACCTGACACTTCTTATTGAATTTGTAAATGTGTTGTGAATTACTACTTTAGCACTTATAGGGTTAAATTAGGCAAGGAATATTTTGCGTAGAGTGTAAAAGTAAATTATGCAATTAATTAAGGAAACTTGTACAAACCAAGAATAATTAATCACCTTTAAAACTAAAACAAAAGTATACGGTACCTAAAATTATAATGATATAGCCTAGGCCTACCTGGGTAGGTCGACGATTCAGAAAGGTAAAGGCAATATTAATATCCAACCTAGATCTATTGGGGAGAGATTTCAGTTACAAGCAAGGTAAATTCTTGGCATTAGAATAAATACCAAGCCAAAAAAGAGGTTATAAAATTTCTTTAAAAAAATATTCCTTAAACTATTCCTTATAGCCTCTAAAACATATTTTATTCACTGACAATTATATTGAATATTTTATTGCTTACAGTAAAATAATGAGTATGAAACACTAGACATGATTAATACGAAATAAAAGAGGTAAATACATATAATATTTTTACCCTGCCTTTGGAAACGGATATAGCTAATTCTGTATATTAGGCGTATTGTTATTAATTGTGATACTTAAATTGCATTATTTGGGTATGGACACTATTGAATCAATGGCACTCATGATCCAATTGTCAGGAAGTTTAATCAAACACTGGCCTCTAATAATTGCAACAGAACTTGTATTACTTATTTGACAACTGTAGAGCACAAACACTTGATAGTTTGATTGAAACCATACAGATAGTGAGGACTAACCACGATATTATCACTGCCAAAGCCTTTTTTGCACCTAATTTTTGCAACTGCTTTAATATGAATATGTCTCAGCTTTGGGTAGGGGGTGTTGGCAATCCGTCGAGTCAAAATTTGTAACAAAAGTGATTTTAAGTTGATTCACATGATTTTAAGAACAGTTGCTAAGAGGGACTGAAAACATTCCCTTTACACATATCCATGACCTTACCTATTTCCCACAGGGAAGTAAATAAAATTATTGTTTTTCTATAGACTGAGTTTGCAGTAGAAACAATATCCCTTTTAATATGCAAAACAACCCTACTTAATCCTAAGCCATATAAAAGTCTAAGATAGAAAGTCATGTTAAGAGAGTCACATGATAAGAGTTCACTGCTGCAGTGATATCGACTCTCATAATCCCAGCGAGGAAGCTCAATCAGATAAGGGAGATTTTTATTGATTCCATCATATGTTTAATAAATATAGAGTAATTATGAAATAATAGATATGGAACAAAATGTGTATCTTCCATAAATATTTTGACAAATGGATTGATAAAATAGACTCATAATTAAAACCATTCAGGTAAAACTTGCTTGCTCAATGGATCAATGGAACAATGTGCTTGAATCAATAGAACTGTTTTATACTTAGACCGTATACTGTAATAAATTGGAGTTTTCAAATGAAAATATTTGTGAAGTATTTCTTAGTGATGTATTTAGTAGAAACTGAATCTGGTATAAACTTTGCCACGTCTCAAAAGTCAGAAAACTTTAGAAATCTCAAAAAAATGTCAACATTTTTGCACCCCTTTAGTTTTATCATCACTCAGGAATTTTTGATAAAAACAAATGATAAAGTAAAAAAAAAATTTCCGTACAGAATTAAACTAGATGAAAACTTCTATTATGCTTTACGTTTATTGTATTCCTTAAATGTTTTCCCTCAGAGGCTTTTGACTACACGGGAGGCCTCCCCTTCCTTTTGGGGGGCTGGCGACCCCGGGGTACCTGAGCCAAGCTGTGGGACCATACTCACAGTTCTTTTTAGAGATAGGTCTTTATTCCATATTTCAGGTCCTAGCTCGATGTCTTTGTTCTTTTCTGGGCCACACTTGCCCTCCTCTTCCTTTTTCCGACCCAAAATGGGTGTCACTTCTTCCTTCTTTTCGACTGGCCCGCACTTGGGACGTTAGGTTTCCAGTGCTGGGTAAACGGAAGTCGGGCCTTGGAGAACTGGGGTAGAAGCTTTGTCTCTAAGGGTATACCCGTTCCTGGCTATTCCTGGCCACCCCTTGCTGCACGCCAGGGACGCCGAATGGGGGAATCAAACCTCCCCTCCAACGGCACCGTTCAGGACGGATGCCGGATCAGGCACAGAGAACGTGGAGGTTGACCTGGTGATGGAGACATTGGATACATCACTAGGTCACATCGAGGGAATCCCTCCCAGAAGTCCTCTTTGTGTGGCATTCGAAGTGCAAACGCTTCGGCGGCAGCAGGACAACGCCAACGAGGAGGAGATATCCATGTTGAAGAACATTTCCGTTCTTTTGAAGAATATGGCAAGGGCCCTTCTGATTCAAAGGAATGTGAAAAAGTAGATCAAGGATGGCATTCTGAAACTCAAGGATTTTCTCGGTGAAATCACGGAGTACCGAGAGATAAGACTTTAGGCGGTGAGGGAGGAACGCAACGTCACCAACAGAGCCCTCTCTGGCCCACCACAAGTACAAGCTCATCTGTCTGAGTCTCTGACCCAGGCCAGAAAGCGAGTGAAGCGACAGAGGGATTCCTCGTCGGGCAGCCCTGACCTGACGGATTTGGAGCCGGTGCCAAAAGGGACTTATGCTTCTGCGACCTTGCACACCAGTCCCATTCCAGTCGTTGATTCCGCTCCGGAAAGGTAAATTCCGGAATGGGGGTACAAGAGTTTTCTTCAGGGAGCCCTGAAGAAAACTGGCAAAAGGGAAGAAGGCTGAAGTCTTTAAGCCGGCTAGGGAGGCCCCTGGCAAGCCTGTCAGGAAGCCTGGCCAACCCAGGCCCAAAAAGCCTAGGGCTGAAGGGATTTTGATCAAGACCTTAGGGGGCGATCTTTCGCCGAGGTATTGGGCCAGATAAAATCTCAGGTCAAGCCGGAGGAGTCAGAGACCGTTATCAAGTCTATCCGATGAACCCAGAACGGGAATGTTCTCCTCGAACTGGAGAAGTCATAAGACAGGATCGGGTTTGCCACTTCTCTTAGGTCTGCCCTTCGGGACAAGGGTATTATTCGTGCCCTAGAGCCGCAGTGCTCGGTGGAAATCCGAGACCTTGACACGCTCTCCACAGAAGCCGAGGTGACCCGAGCAATAAGGGAGGCGATCCCAGAGTTGCCGGGAGAGACTGGAGGGCTGAAGGTCTGGTTGACCAAACCATACCAGAGTCAGCAGAGGATGGCAGTCGCTGAAATGGGCAAAAAGCATGCTAACAAGCTACTCACCCTTCAGCACTTGAAAGTCAGGTAGGTAAACTGCAGGATCAAATGGAGGGTGGTTACCAAAGATGTTTCCGGTGTCTTGGGTTCGGCCGCTCCTCCCACAACTGCAAGGATCCCGACCGAAGCGCCAACTGCCTCCGGTGCGGAGGCAGCTGGCGCGGTTGCCAGCAGCATGCTGCTCTGAACAATTTTCCAGCTGTGTCCAACATACACAGAGGTCTGTGGGACGACAGTAGCTCTGGATCACTTTTTCACTTACTGATAAGCACAAGCCTGGCGTTTTTACAGTGTGTCGGATACACCCCTTCGATCAAACAAGCATTGTACATTCATTCAATATAAACTATAAGCTATAAACTATTTATTAAATCTTCAATATAAATTATGTGTCATGTGCTATGTTCATTAAACGACTGGGCAGCGAATGTATGTGAAACACGTAATACCGCACGCTACATAGGCTTCTACAGTCACTTCTAGGGAGGACGGCACTCAGCCCCTTACTTGGTTTTGTGAAACCTTGGTGTAGTGAAACAGTTGAATTTTATAACATACTCAGCTTTGTGAAACATCGGCGTAGTGAATTTCCTATATGTATAGGATTTTTAGCCTTACTCGGCGTACTGAAAACTCGGTTTTGTGAAACCCACCCTGACCTTACATTGGTTTTATACCAAAAGTTTTGTGGAAAACGGTTGGTAAATAAAGAACAAATTGATTATTTAAGATTCTCCTTACATTAAAATGTAACCTCTGAATATAATTAAATATTATATTTAGAGGTTACATTTTTGTACACACTTGAAAATGGGATAATCCTCAAAACATGTTGTGTTAAATAAAATTAAATAATGCAAGGGTACTATGGTATTCATTTACAAAATAATAATAATAATAGTAGTTCTAATAGTGAACATTCATAAAAGAAAATATATATATAAAACATCTTTAACGACTATTATTTTTGGCCTATGAGCACCTAAAACTAAAAAATTAAGTTGAGAGGCTGTTGAAGGAAACTTTTATTTTATTGTTACGCTATTTTGATTGAATGTAAGTCTATTTTAACCTTCAAAGCCATACAACAGACCCCCAAACCAAAGGTCAGCAGCACCATTGCTTTTGCCATTATTGTGTTCATTACATGATACATCCGCTTTCTATCATATCCAGAATGCCTGTATTACAGAATCTACAGTATTATAAAAAATTATTTGATTTCCTCTTCTTTATTTATGTTTACATTAGTATATCAAGGTCTATCCAATACTATATTTGCAATACTATATTTGGCACCATAGAATATGACCAAAGGTTTGTATATATAGATTTGCACAAGGATCTCGCAAATAAATATCTAAATAGATCTCTAAATATCTAAAATAAATAAACCTAAATCTATCTAAATATCTAAATAAATCTATAAATCTCTGGGCTCTAATAATTTCTTTAAATTTTGGAAATAGCTAATTTATGAGTAGAAAATAAGTTCTAGATAGGTCTAATGCCCAGTAAAATTCCGGTTTTCTTGTAATATTAAATTTAAAACCTAAAAAATTAACACTAAGCATATGGAGAATCAAATGTGAACATTATTGTTTACATTGTCAAAACATTATTGTAAACATTATTTTCAAAACATCTGTTTATAACTTTTTGACAGTTGTTGATTGAAGATGGTAGTGAACAATATGTGAATAGAGGTTTTGAATAAATATTTATTTTATGTATTTAATAAATGAAAAATTATCAAATTAATAAACAGATTATAAAAACTAAATGGTAAAATTACTGTGCAAAATGAAAGCAGAGAAAAGTATTTCCAATCCAAAATCTTTCCTGATTTGATAAAAAACTTCTTCATTGTATTGCTTGAAGCCAATGTAACAAACCAATTTGAGTAAATTAAATATACATTTTGCTTTTCAATCCTCATTCCATTTCTTACACAGTTTATCACGGGCTAATAATAATTGTATGGATTAATAAACAGGATAAGATCAGCTTTAACACTTGAGGTTGGCTAGAACACCTCAAACAACAGCCATGCTTAGCATACGCAGTGGCTCAGTGCTAGTGTGAGGATTCACGTGCGGAAGGGAATGAGATCAATCCCCATCCGGGTTAAGCTACATTTTTGTTCAGAGTTTATGCAAGTTTGTAAAAAAGTGTTTATGCTATATTAATTAAAGTGTATTAAATCGGTTTTATTTAAACCATATAAACTCTGTTTACATTGAGTAATAAATGTGTTTTAAATTTTGCTAATTAACTTATATAATATGATTTAAACAGAGATTATTTATTGATTTAAAATTGAATAATATTTTGGCATCCCAAATATACGGCTTCCAGTTTACTAACCTTTATCCATAGACAATTAATAAGTCCACTCTTGGAGGCAGTGCCGTCCTTAGGGTGGAGCGAGTGGAGCGGCCGCTCCAGGCCTCGTGCTGAAGAAGGCCTCGCGCTGCGAGGCCTTACTCTCGCTAAAACACAATAAGTAAAAGTTTTGGTTGAATTGAAATAGTGTGCAGAGTGAAGATATACATGCCTAGAATGAAGTCTGATTATACGCGCAATATTTCAATTATTGGATAGATAAAACAAAAACTAACAAGAAATTAGTGACTTAAAGAAAGCAAGAAATAAGACATTACGTTTTTTCTAATCAAATTATTATTTGTTAGACAAAAGTTACTATGTTTAATATTAACAAGCACTGTTCAAGCATTACTTAAAGAATAAACTTTTTTTATTTTTCTAGCTAATTTTTCTGAGATTTACATTGTTTTTTTTACCTGAAATGAAATTACTGTATACTCGAAACATACCAACCTAAATGGATGTTTTGCACCACCCCTCCCCCTTTTAGAGTATAAGAGATAAACGTTTTGTTTACAAAAAAGCTTACCATTACGACTTTGCAAGAATAGCTTGACAAATATTTTCCAGAAGTTAAAAAAGGCCTTGCAAAAATGTTTCGCTCCAGGCCTCACATTTTCCAAGGACGGCACTGCTTGGAGGGGTTGGTGGTATTTTCATGAATTTTGGTCCTCTGTGAATCATGCTTGACTCTGGAACAGACATGGGCTGTTGTTCTGTTCATTTTATTACCTTGGGTTACCTTGGACTGTTAATCCCCTCCATGACCATTCCAGCCTCTACAAATCCCTTTATCCTTTGGTTTGAATCTATAAGTACAGAACAAACTCTCATAATCTCGCTGTCTAATACTCCCACACAGGAAACAGACACAGTTAACAGGCTACAGTATTCCCATTTTTTTTACATAATGTTATCTGGACTATTTCCAATGTAGGCCTACAAAAGATTGTATCTAACGGGAAAAAAACTTCTTGATTCATGAATGAGTCAATACATTTTCATGTCTAGACTAGTGAAACATAAAATTTCATGTGTCCATAACAATACAGTAGTTAGTTGAACTAACCAAAATTTAATATATATATATATATTTTTTTAAATGCCAATTAATTTTATCAGCAATTTTGATTGCAAATTCGTCAAACTTGAAATTCTTCAGAACTATGATTTATCATTTCTGACGCGGCCAGGAGTAGTTGTCAGCACATGGTTTAAGAGTAGTGTAGCGTAGCTCCACAGTCAGTCTTGATCGTCAAATCAAATGTTTAGTTATCTTGACTTTTGATGTGTCTGTTTGTGGAATCCTCTTTGAAGTTATGATAACCATCATTTGTTTGCAAACCGCTCATCCATTCTGTCGTATTCCAAAGTTAACTTATAAATTTTAGATTACTTACTACTTTTTTATTCCCCCTAAACTATTATTTCACATTAATTTAAAAATAAATAAATAAATTGAACCGATACTACATGATTTTTTAGTAAATTTATTAAAATTGTCATCAATCGCAGATAATCTGTTGTTTTTGATTATCCGGTCCCTCTAATCTTGATATAGGGTTACAAAAATCGAGATCTACTGTATAAGGCCTGGTGATTATGGTAGACATTGTCAAGATAATCCTCTCCTGAATGCAAAAAGTGGTTTCAAAATGTTAAATGTCTCTTTGTGTTTATGTGAGTGTTTATGGATGAGTAAAAGAGCTATGGAATACTTCAGTAGCTGGTTTATACATCACAGGCACTTTCTCAATTTAGTGATATCAGAAAAACAATTTTTGATAATGAGGTCCTAAACAAGATAGGTATTCCAAGATAATATTTAAAGTATGACCTCATTCACTGAATTCAATGATGATAATCTCTATGCTAGGAAGACTTTTTTGCTGTTGAAGTAGCTATTTTTCTAAAAAATGTTTTTAAACTTTAACAGTGGGGTTTAAAGTGTATTAACTTAATGTATATTTTATCAGTCATTACAATCATTAGTAAATTAGTGAAAAACAAAACTGTGGAATCAAGGTCGGAACACTTCCAGATTACTTCATGCCTGGCTTGGTGTCTTATGTCCTGGTGGATCCAATATATATTATCTCAGAAGCCTTAAAGTCAGCCAGTTATCCCTCTTTGCGCTTGGTGCTTAGAACTTAGTGAACACAAGAGGCCTATGTCTTTTTGTTCTGTAACGTTACCTCCATTATAGTCTCCGAAACAACCACTTCCACAGAGGGGGTAAGGAGTCCCACCAAAAACCAAAAACCATGAGGTGATAATCTTCTTCAGGTCAGGGCAATATACACACTGGGGCAAACTTACTTTCCTTCAGAATATGGTTAATCTCTCAATTAAGAAATTACCTTCTGGTACTATGAAAGTGCAATGGAGCTCCTCCTCGTTAAGTTAACACTTCCCAATGCTTAATACTTTCTGTCATTGTTCAGGGTCAGCGCAACTAAAAACCTTGAAATGTTGTTCTCAGAGTGTTTTGTACTAACATTAGTGTGTGACTAAAAGCTAAATATCTCCAAGGCAACTGATAGGAGTGAAGGGCTTAAGAACTTCCAAACTTTCTACACATAATTAGTTTGTTGTGAATGTTACATTAATATGTAGACTAATCATTGTTATTAGAATAATTGTAAAAAAATTAGCTCCTTTTAGCGAATTTCCCATAGGGAAGAAGCTATTACCGTAGGTCTCATGGCAAGACTTAAGCCCGGGACCATGTTATTTTTTATTCTTTAGGTGCTTAGAGACCAAAAACAATAGTCGTTAAAATTTGTATATATATATATATATATGTGTCTGTGAACACGATAACTCTCGTAAAAATAGTCCGATCGAGACCAAATTTGGTGTAGACGTGTATTCCTACAAATGCTCGGACGAGTTCGTAAACCAGACATATCGGTCAATGGGAACGGGTAGTTTGGGGGGGTTTTGTACCCCAAAATGGGGTTTTTTGAGTTTTTCGTATGTAATTTAAAAAATTTTAAGATTTAATCTTTTATCATTAAAACCAGCTTAAAAAACTACACAATTAGGTTCCTTAAAGTTTTTCTCTATCTCCAACGGTTACCGAGATATAAAAAAATCTAAACACAGTACGTTGTATTTTGAGGCTCCAATGTTAATCTTATGGAGGATAAGGAAAAATTAATATTTCACTTATTAACCAATATTTTTGGATACAAATTTATATTTAGCTTTATGTGGTTGAGGTTCACCCATTTATGCTTAAAAATCATAGTTTATGTGTTTATCATGGCAGCAAACCTGCGTACTCTTTTCCCATGTTAATTATATGGAAAATAGGCAAACTCCTTTATTTATGGACAGATGTTGATGAAAGTTGGTATAAATGTTAAAAATAAATGTTTTTGAAGGTATAAATGCCTACTCTCAGTGTTCCTCACAGCAGCAAACCTGCACACTCTTTCCCATGTTAATCTTATGGAGAATAGGCAAATAATTCTCACGTTCATAGACAGATTTTGACCACTTGACTTGTCGTATATTACTATTATTATATTATTGATTTGGAAATTCGCTGAGTACG
The DNA here is from genome assembly GCA_023375725.1 of Nephotettix cincticeps. Classification (NCBI taxonomy): domain Eukaryota; kingdom Metazoa; phylum Arthropoda; class Insecta; order Hemiptera; family Cicadellidae; genus Nephotettix; species Nephotettix cincticeps. The sequence goes on along the minus strand of CM041788.1, from coordinate 29,523,512 downwards.
CAGGTCTGCTGCGACGGGGGTATTTAATTATTTCTACATTTTATGGGGAAAAATACATTTAGCGCACGGTGCTCTGTTTAAAACAGTTTTATATCTTTAGACTTTTGTTTGTATATGAATATTTAAAGGAAGTTGTAAAATAAAATGTGATATCCAGAGGAGTAATCTAGATGTGGTTAAGATCATGTCTCAAATTAGCCTTAAAATACATGGAGCCATAGAGGACACAAACATCCATAAGCTTATAAACGCAATGATAGAACATGAACGCAATAGAACGCAATGATGTGTATCATTACAGCTAGCGTTAATAAAAAAACAACCTAAATTATTATGACTTTGAATTATATAATTTTAATTAATTAGTGTAAATAGACTGCATCAGGGTTCCAAATATTGATATAGCGATAAAATAATTTTTTCTTATTGAAATATTTGGAGCATGATTGACTATATATGTAAATAGTTTTTGTGTTTTCCTTGACCTTCCTTGACGTAGTCAATTCAACTTGATAACCTATTTAGTTATCAAAGGTTCAACTATTTTTGTCAGGAATCGTTTGTAATACCACCGAATAACCCTTGTACTATTACATTATAGTAAACAAATAAGAAAATGCATCCAATAAGTCATAATTTTTTTATTTTTAATTGTAATAAATTTGTTTGTTTATTTTTTATGCTTGATAGCACAAAGTTAGTCGCACAAGCTCAATTTCTACTGGTACTTTATTTTAATTACATGTGTATAAAAATTAAATTTTACGCTATATTTTACCCAGTTAAAAAATATTTAGGGCCTTCTAAATAATTATTCAAACTATAAAGTGAAAAAATACTTTAGGCCTACATAGTGTTCATTACTTTTCATATTAATACATCTTTCATTTAGTTAATCATACAAATAAACTAACACAAAGAAACTCGACTATTATTGACATGGATATTGGATATGTCTTAAGCTCATAGAGGAAGGGGGTGTTAGCAATAATTGCTAACAAATTATTTGTATCACGTTTATGAGAACAGCTGTTTAGAGGAACTGAAAACATTATCTTTAAACATATCCATAAAGAAAGTAAATACATTTTTCCACTATTACCTACACACAATGAATTCTAAAAATTGAAGCCAACACACTGTTATTGATCGCTGAGCAATCAAACAACTTTTTTTAATAAAGAGAGTGTGCTAAAACAGTGTTCAAAATCCCTGTAATAATAACTGTAAAGTACCGTAACCCTATTTAGGCTGTTAATTAGGGGCCTGGGCGAGAGTGTGTATGTACCAGGATGAAAAATGATTAAAAGTATCCTGGTGTACGATGATATTGCCTGTCTCAAATTTTTATACCAATCCCAATCAATTTTTCAATTTTTCCCGGTAATCTGAAAGTCCGGCTAATCCGAATAACCTGATGGGGAAAAAAGTTACTGTTTTCAAATTAAAAACTAAGAAATGTAATCTCACGGTTCTGTTTTATCAATGTTCCTTTTATGTGTCAATGTGTGTGTCATGTTTTTAGCGAATTTCCCATAGGGAAGAAGCTATTACCGTAGGTCTCATGGCGAGACTTAAGCCCGGGACCATGTTATTTTTTCTTCTTTAGGTGCCCAGAGTCCAAAAACAATAGTCGTTAAATTTTTTATATATATATATGTGTCTGTGAACACGATAACTCTCGTAAAAATGGTCCGATCGAGACCAAATTTGGTAGAGACGTGTATTCCTACAAATGCTCGGACGAGTTCGTAAACCAGACATATCGGTCAATGGGAACGGGTAGTTTGGGGGGGTTTTGTACCCCAAAATGGGGTTTTTTGAGTTTTTCGTATGTAATTTAAAAAATTTTAAGATTTAATCTTTCATCATTAAAACCAGCTTAAAAAACTACACAATTAAGTTCCTTAAAGTTTTTCTCTATCTCCAATGGTTAACGAGATATTAAAAAATCTAAACACAGTATGTTGTATTGTGGGGCTCCAATGTTAATCTTATAGAGGATAGGGGGAAATTAATATTTCCCATATTAATCAATATTTTTGGATAGAACTTGATATTTAGCTTCATGTGGTTGAGGTCTATCCATTTATGCTTAAAAATCATAGTTTATGTGTTTATCATGGCAGCAAACCTGCATACTCTTTCCCATGTTAATCTATGGAGAGTAGGCAAATAATACTCATATTTATTGACAGATAATGATCAAACTAGTCATATATTATTATTATTATGTTATTGATTTGGAAATTCGCTGAGTACGCAGGCCTGCTGCGACGGGGGTATTTTATATTTCTAATGACGAGTCCATAACGGGCAGAACGAAGCTGCAGGAACACTTGACGCCGTTCAGGCAAAACATGTAGTGGACAAAACTATATGTGAACTGTGATAAGACGTAAGTTAATAGGGCTAAATTATTTTAGCCCACCGTTTTACCGTTCAGGTCTAAAATAATGGACTTTTAAGAGACTGAAATTTAGTATACTGGTTCTTACGGCCCAAAATAGGAGAGTTTAATAGTTTTTTTGCGATTTTTCCATAAATCTCTACCATATACGCCTTCAAATCAAAGATCCATGTTAATCTTATAGGGAAATAATTTTGTTTTGGATTCCAACATATGTTGTGTTTAGGTATAAACAGCAGCTGTTTTTATTCAAACTAATAAGAAAGCCAAAGAATCAATCAAAAAATAGTACTCAATTGCATCAGATTATTCTGGGATTTTGTTTTATGATTAAAAATCAAAATTAATGTTTATATGTTTGCCAAATTAAAATAATTAATAATCAGCTGTTATATATTTTTCATACTCTCCTTTTGCTATCTGAGAATTATAAATGGTTAATATTGTGTATTATTATCGAATATTTGATTTTGTGTATGTATGCCTGCAAGAGTGTATTTACCAAGCTGTAAAATTATCAAAGGTGCCCTGGTGTAAGATGATAATAGTCATTTCAACTAATTTTTCATGTTTCAGTGTTTCAAGTCCACATTAATACACTCATCTCTCACAAATATTTTGTCTTAAAACATCTGGATAGGTTACTAACTTAGAAAGGTAATGATAATTATATTATGGCTTCTATGACTTCTCTGACTATTGTCAGCGAATTTCAACTTAATTAATCTGTTTTGTACATTGCTGCAACGCGCGACGGGTAACACTAGAGGGACTTAATCTACTGAACGATACAAAAACGTCAACAGATGTGCTTGGTAACAGTGCTGCCAATATTGACGGCGCGATGCAGTGCTCGCGACGTTTGACAGAGAACCGGATGACAGACGAACTCTCTTTATCAGAGGCCATGTGACGCGCCAAGTTGAGTGATAGCGATATATGCGTGGTTTCTGGTTTGTCAGTCTGTGTGTGACCGTGCGCTCAAGATGGTCGCGGGAACTCAGGGCTGGTCCGGCGTCAATGTTAGCATCGCGCCCGTCACCAAGTCGGAACTGGACAAGGTAAACACCTGAACTAACCTAACCTTGAATATCAAGTAGGAAAGGCGCGTAGTATAGTCAGGATCGGTGCTAACTTAAAAGTGTGTTTACAAATTTGTTCGTATCACTTCGGTAGATTAGATAATGTCGTTGTTTTCAAGGGTGAGTTTTAAAATCCTGATTAGATTTGGTTAACTTATACTGTCGGCCTTTTGTTTTAAGTGTAGGAAATGAGAGATAAAGGTTTTTATGATTATTTTCATCGGTTTTAATAAATTAATTGATTTGTTCTTGAAGGTCTATATAGTTTGCCCTAGATAAAAAATTATATAAATAAATAAATATATATATATATACAAATATTTAAGCATATATTTGTCATTAAGTTAACAGCTGCAATTATTGTCTGATTATTATAAAATTTGGTGGAGTTGTTTCTTTATGTAATATCTTGGAGGAGTTCGTTTGGCAATACAATGAACTACATATTTGCGGGTTTTCACCCCAAAAATAAGTTTTTTTAAATTTTTCTTGTATAATTGTTGAACAAATTGAATTTTTCTTTGCCATTGGATTCAGCGTAGAAACATACAACTTAGTATTTAGAATTATGACTGGGTATACCGGTTACTGAGATATTCAAAATGATAAACCTATTTCAGCATCTAATGTTAATCTTTGTTCTATTTTTTTTCTATTAAGGTCCCAAATAATATGATACCACCCGTATACCTGTAAAATTAATAGTTCAAAATTTATGGGCTTTTAAATGTAAAAACAATTATTTTTGGCAAAACAACAATAATTTTATAAAATTATATGACTATCACTATTAAAACCAGCCTAAACACCTAAACAAATTAGTATTTTGAATCATTAGGTATTCTACGACTAACGGTTACAGAGAAAAGTTGAATTTTATGTCCTTGGTATCTTATGCAATGGGTTATATGAGAGTGCCCAATGTTCTTATGGAAATATAAAAAATGGTTTCTTCCTTCTATCTCAACCGTTTTCTATTAATCTAGGTATGCAGTGTAGGGTCACATCGCCCAACAAAACCCACTCAAGAGAGTTAGGTATTATCTGGGGGAGAAGGGTTATGTCCCCAAAAATGTTTACCAAATGTTTTAACTTGTTTTTAGTTTAAGAAATAAGATGATAATGTTTCCAATAATAATTTTTTAATTTATGTTTAAATAAACATTAAGGAGTATGATAGTTTTATTAGATTGTAATTTTTTTAATTTACTTCAGGGGGAAAGTTTGTGTCAATCTAGTGATAGCGTTTATTTTTTTGCCATTTTAATTTGTAGATGTTGATCAAGTTTTGCAAATATTTCTCATCAAAAAATTGTGATTAATTTAAAAAGTTAATTAATTATATGATGGAGTAAATATTTTCAATTAAAGTTTGCAGGAAAATTTGAAAATTAATAGTACTGTTATTTGTTTTCTTAGTCCATTCTTCTTAGTCCTTAGTTGTACTTAGCTGGACATTATTAGACCTTTTTTTATCTATGTAAATGAAAAAAGTTGTACAATTTTAACTTTAAACCAGTATTTCCGCAAATTAGTTCTTTTCAAACGCCAGTAGGTACCAGTTTGACAGAAATTAATTAAGGTACCAACCTGATATTTTTACTATTGTATCCTGTATATCTGCAGATAATTATAACATTTCAATCCAATCTAAAGAAAAATAATATAAAAACAGGTTATTTAATAAGTTTTTCAGCGCTAAAAATTGTTTTTAGTAAATTTATAAAACCTAAACTACTTGTGCGATATTTTTCAAAAGTTTTTTTAGCCCTCTATCTTTTATAGCTTTTGAGAAACAGGTACCGAAATTGTACTAATTTAATGGGGAAGATACAAGTGTCCGGCTCAACTAATTATTAATTATGATAAATTACCTTGATCTCACCAATTATTAATGATCAAGAAAATTGACTGGGTAGTTAATTTTTATTTTAAACTAATTTATAATTAATAAAACATTAAACTCCCAAATAATTGGTTATCTTTAATAAAAATTAAACAGTTAATATTCATTCACCATAACCGATACTTACCACTTATTGTGAATTATACAAATTGAATTTTGATATTTGAAAATGTATTAAAATACAAGGTAGTTTTTCTCCAGATACCATTGTATGATTATCGAGTACTATATTGTTCTTTCAGAACTGTTGAGTCACTGAGAATATATATTACATCATTTCTTACCATTTGTGTTTTATATTTAATAACAATGTTTCAATCCATGATTAGGCCTACCAGATATTCAATTTACCGACCTATTAGGCTTTTTGTCACTGAACTAATAGTTTTGTTAGCAGTTGCAAGTATATTACATAATCTTATTCCTCTGGTACCATTGAATGCTGGAAAAATAATAGAATATTTAACATAAATTTAGTCTTGTTGCTAATCTTTATCTCATAAAAAATTATAAATATTACAAATGTTATATTTTAAAATGAACAGCAAAACAGTATAATTATTAACATCATCGGGCCAAAAACAATAGTCGTTTAAATTTTTATATAATGTGTCTGTCTGTGAACACGATAACTTGTAAAAATGCTCAGAAATCGTGACCAAATTTGGTAGACGTATATTCCTACATTTGCTCGGACGACTTCGTAATCCAGAGTTATCAGTCAATCAGAATGGGTAGTTTGGGGGGTTTTGTAAAGAAATGTTTTGTTTAGAAACACCTATTTTCAGTGTTCCTCACAGCAGCAAGTCTGCATACTCTTTTCCCATGTTAACCTTATGGAGAATAAGCAAATAACTCTCATATTTATCGACAGATATTTATAAAACTTGCCATATATCATTATTATTATATTATTGAATTGGAAATTTTCAGGTCTGCTGTGTCCGGGATATTTTTGTTGAGTGAGTTAAAAGATGACAATGTAGGCATTTTAACGGATCTTCTTTCTTGATTAATAATTGATTTTAAACTTACTGTATTTAAAAACTATAATAAAGTAAATTGTTTCCCTAACATGGTGAATTTTGGAAATGGTAAAGGAAATATAATTCAAAAATTATTACTTTATAATTGAAATGAGTTTTCTTTATGTTGTTAAAAATTTTCCGTTAACATTTTGTCGTAATAACAGGTATCGTGAACACTCACACAAAAACGTGCTTACTGCTAATAAATAGTAGGTAAATATCGCTCTTCGTGAGATTTCCATGGCACTTGAGATAACACTTCAAGTGTTGGTTTTTAAGCATACCAACACATATAATATACATGCATTGAAAAACTCGAATTTTACTGATTTTTTAGTATTTTGTGAGTATTTTATAAACTAATGCAATACAGTTTTTTATGACATTGTAACAGTGAATGTGATGAGATTTGATGACATACTACGTTAATTACTGGCAAAGACCAGCTCTTCCATTGGTCAGGATAAGAAATTAATAGCCTTATCAAAGAGAAGAGAAGCATCTTGATATTGATGCCTAAAAAATGATTGAAACATTTTGGATCGATCATGAAAAATTTGGAGTCTGAACATTAATTTTAAACATTTACATAAACATTTCATTAAATTCATACTGGTCAATCATTCAAATCAAAGTATCTTTATTTGTCTTTGCACAAGCGTACATCAAATAGTGTCACGTTAAACTATCGATATCAGAACATTACATAAAAACAATTTAATAATAATAATAATAATAAAGCAGGAAAGCTAAACAAAAACTAGGTACAAAATTCTTAAGTGAATATATAGCCTACCTAATGAGGAACTCCTTCAACGACCTCCTAAATTTAGAAATTTCTTGGATCTCTCTTATACTCTTTGGAATGTATTTTAAAAATTTTATACCGGAGTAAGAAGTGGATTTAGTAAAATTTCAAAAATGTTGTTGAAATAATTTTTCATTTTTCTGTCTCGTATTGTATTTACTTTTACTTTTTTACTTGAGTGATAACCGGCACCTCTTTTAAATTTACCACTAAAATCACTCACACAACACATGACACACTCAAGGATATATAAGCTGTGAACTGTTAAAATGTTTGAATCTATAAAAAATGGTTTTACAGAAATATCTTGTCTAAGATTCAGCATTGGGTTGAAGTCCCTCCATATATACTTATTCCATATGCAATGAGATTGTATGTGAGCAAAAAATATAATTTTTAAAACAGGCAAACTACAATGAAAAGACATTTTTTTAGAGCATTAATACCTGAGTTTATCTTTCTAATGACATTTAAAGATGGTATTTTGGTATTTTCAAACCAAATACAAGTAAAAACAGTTACTTAATAAGGTTTTTAAATTCATATTAAATATAAAATATTTCTAATCCAGTTTCGAACAACTCAATATTGGTGGTGGCTGGTCACCTCTGGCTAGTATATTGTTCACAATCCCATTCTTGTAAAAGCAATATCATATTCCTATTCTTAGTCCTTGTGACAGATAACTTTACAGTACATTGATGCACTGCTTTGCTCTGTGCTAAGGCCTTTGGCTACAATGACAAACAGCTAATGATATTTTATATAACATTATAAAACCAATCACATAGACTTGTGTGCTAAGTAGGCCTATCTATGTATTTGATAATAATTTACTCAGGAATACGTTCTTTTAATTATGCTCAATTTTTTATGAGTTTTTGTTTAACTTTATTACAAAATGTTAGTTCGTATATTAGTGTTGGTGTGTGCGTCATTCACTTATGTATTAAGATGCTGTTGAAATTTGCTGAAAGGGCATCTTGAGCTATTGATTGAAAGACCAGCTTTGTCAAGGTTCATTCATAACTAATTAATTATCAAAAGGAATAAAAGTTGCTCTGAAAATCCTGAATGTGTCGTTCTAGTTATGTAAATATTTTAATTCTATAAATTATCATCAATTGTGTTTACTTCAATCTCATTCATTAATATTTAGAAAATATAATTGGCCTTCAGTTTAAAATATATTTTTTAAGATTTGTCATATTTTGATCATGAAGTTAAAAAAATCATTTAACAGTCAGTAATAGAACACTAAAAATGTATGTTTTATTGTAATTTTATTTTTCAAAGTTAACACTCCTTTTTAAATTATTATTATTTAACTTTAAAAATTTGAATTCTTTTAGATTTACAGTAAGAAATTATATTTCCTGGGGAAACTATTTGCAATTAAATATGTAAACTAGATCTAGTAACTCTTTTAATATGAGTCTTAAAAATATTAAAATTACTCTTTATTCTAATAAAAAAATAATCTGTACAGGTGAAAATTTAATTTCATAAAGGAAATTTGCACTTTGAAATTTTTTGAAGTGGCAGCTTAACTCTTCCTGTAAGCAGTAAGCTAAAGTGAAACAAATACAATAAAGATAGAATTTTGATATAAAATTAAATAAAAATTATATTATTTAAACAGGAAAAGTTAAGGCCACGTCACCCATGACAATTAAAACCTGATCAATATTGATCTGTAACGTATGAGATGTTGAACGTGATCTGTACTGAAAGGTTCAACGATTTAATTATACACTTTTGTTTGAAGTTTATCAATGTTAGGGGTCTATGTATATTCAGAAGGAGACTTTCTTTTAAACAAATCGTCAAAATTATTCATCATTACGATTCCATTCATGATGATGTTTAAAATGATTCATGATTATTTGTTTAACCCTAACCAGGCGGCTGACATGTTTTATTGCAGCTTGAAATATTTAGTGACTGAAATTAGTTGTTATGCAACTTTGGCCAGTATTTGTTTGCTCCCGTATAGCTTTTTAGGAAAACTCACGAGTCATTACGGCCAGCTGTTTTCAATTTCGCTAACCTTGTTTGATGACATTTTTGTTGATGTGTATTTATTTTCATTGTGTTTTAGCAGTAAATAGTGTATATTGTGTGAATGTTTTTATTGTATAGGATTTATTAATTAACTATTATTAAGAACCAAGAATATTTTATTGTCTTAATACCGTACACAATATGTGCCATTGACGAAGTCATAAGCCTTAATTAATTTTTAATACTGTTCATTGTAATACAGGGGCATTGAAATCTAGGGTATAACAATAAATAAATTAATAAACAGGTAATAATTACCAATAACATTAACAGTTGAACAGGTAAAAACCAGAATTAAATATACCTTTTGAAATACCTAAAAATATTCTTAAAATCTTCAATAATTAAAAATTAAGCAAATTTCTCTTTTCTACTTTATTAAAGTTACCTAAATCTAAAAAGAACGTTGGGAAAATATTTTGATTTTTTTACACTAAATGAGCAGGGACCGTAATTTTCAGTAGCACTTTATGGGTTAAATGACGATTGTCTTTAATGATTGTTATCAAATTTTCATTGATCCAGCATTTTGAACGATTTTTATGCCATTGTCATTGTTTTTGCTTCATAATTCATTGATTGGTTGAGAGATAATATTTATTGCCTGATAAAGACTATTTTATCTCTGCTATTTTTTCTGGGGTATATGATTACAGTTTATTTTTCCCTTTACATTTTTAATAAAGCTATAACCTAACTCCTTTGCTTATCACTTATAAATAGTAAAAGAAACTCCCAAAAGATAAGAAAACCACCTGTAAAAAATTTCACTTTCTTATTAAACATTTCAAATAAACTTTTAATTAAAGCTACAACTCACAACTCTGACTGTCCTCTGTTGGACTCGGTATAAACAATCAATTATTTATCTGAACAAATTACAAATACAACAATGAGTTTACCAAATACCTTAAAAGTTTTCTTTCAGATAGAGCTTGTATAAACTTGAAACTATTATCTGCTCAGAAGAAGACTAGTGTTTGTATTTACAGATAGATTATACTGTACAATGTCTCTGAATTGAAACCACATCAGGATCACTTCTTTACTCTTGCCATGTTTTTTATCATACCATTGTGACCGTTCTGTGCTAATTTAGATATGCTATTTTATATCTCTCTATATATAAAAATGAATGTATGCAAGTTATGCGTTGCCAAACTACTCATCTGATCGCTATCAAATTTTAGGAAGTTGCTCTATATGTGTCCTGGAAGGTTTTAGTGAATTTTTTTGAACTCCATAAATTTCCATAAGTTCCATAAATTTGACTACCATAAATTTGTTGTTTGTATGGTGTTTTAAATTTAAATTCATAATGTTAACCTTATAGAGAATAAGTTTGTTTAGAAATTTTCTACAGTCAAAACATTTGATTTCTTAAGCTACAGCTGTTAGTTTACTTTCTATTAGCAATATGCTTTACTATCCAATGCCATCTGAATCTTTCATTAATGTAAAACTATGAAGTAAATATTTGCCGTACAAAATTAGCATTTTTATTCACCTTTATTAATAGTTTATGGTTTTTGAGGATTATACATTTATATTTTTTATTTTCTGTCTGATTAAAAGTCACGTGTTTATATATTGGCCACATAAAAAATAAAGTAATTACAATGTTTATACATAATTAGTTTATTATAATAATCAGCTGTTGTATATCTTTCCTATAAAAGCCATATTACAGTTAGGTTTGGTTTGGATTAGAAAATTGTGAATCAACCATCCAACTCAGATTTATTTGTTTTGTGGCAATGTTATTATTATGTCTTATCGTTTCAGTATTTTTATTCACTATGCCGCAACTCAGGATATCTACAACGACGCCGTAGTGCTCAGAACATGGCCAATCTTAAAGTTAACATGTATATACTGTTAGGCTTTATGAAGTTCGCCGGGTCAGCTAGTAAATTATAAAAACAATCACACAAATGTATATACTAGGTATACAAGGTCAATGTATACAATGGTCAGTGATGGGTGCATTGAATTACTGTTAAAAATTGGTAAGCCTTAAGGTTATTTAATGTGACATACCACCATCAGTCTGTGATTGGTCGTTGTCTCTTTAAGAGTTTTATTCCCTCCTTAGCCTGGACACAGTATGTTCAAAGCTCATGGAGTGAGCCATAAATATTTCCTGCTCCCACACATTAATGGACTGATGAGGTCCTCAACCGTCACACGAGGCCAAATTCTTATATTGGTTTGGATGTATTTTATTTCTCTTTGAAAGTGTGACAGATATTTTATCATAAACCTTTCACAACCTACTGTAGGAATATGTATCTAGCCAGCTTTTAATACATCTCCTAAGACTAGAGTTGACTTGACTTTTTAAATTTAAAATTAAAATTGTTGATTTTTTCAGATTCGAGGTCATCAACGAGTTCCTTCAGGTTCACAGGAGTTCATAGAAGTAACCAAACGGGATGCAGAAACACGACTACAGCTCGAGTTGGAGCGTATGCTGGAGAAGACTTCGGAGATTGAGAGGTTAAAGTTTAAGAAGGAGTTTGATGGTTTTAGGAGATTATTTGACAGGTTCTTGAGGGAGACAGGACCGTCTATTGATTGGAACAAAATCGAGCGCCTTCCTGAAGGAGCGGTATGTTGTGTTATTTCTTAATCAACCTTATCAATGGTATTCATTAATTATTTCAGTTCACTAAATTTTTGTGGGTTACTATTGAATGTTTTTACTTTTCATGTGTCAAATAATTTAAACATTTTTCAAAATTAATAAATGTCACTGAAAACTAGCTGCTCTGCCTCTTAACGCCTTAACTTATTGTTACATTGATGATCAAAGTCAAACTAACCACAGTTGACAAATGTAAAGTTTGATATATATTTTTATATATATTCATGTCTTATCTATGATATTATAAAGAAGAGGTGGTTTCTGTATGTTTGTTTGTGGGTTTGTTGTGGCAAGTAAACACAAAAAATACTGAACCAAACAGTTTGAAATTTTACAAAAAGGTAGATCTTAAACTCATGCAACACATAGGCATACTCATTTCCTTAAAATCCTCTCGAGCTACGCCCTGTGAACGTCCTAAGTTTCAATGTTTACATTTTTAGAGAATGAAAACATAAAATTACTTGAATGCCAACAGCTGTGAACACTAAAATTTGACAGTTCGGGAAGAAGAAGAAGAAAGAGCTGCCGTGACCGTCCTAGGTTTCAATGTTTACATTTTCTAATGACAACATCCGTTTGCACTATATTTTGACAGTTCGAGGAGAAGAAGAAATAAAGTTGATTTTTCAGATAAACTGCTGGATCGAAATTAGTGAATTATTTGAAATAGCGGAATGGTAGATTTTAAGTTTTTTCCGACGACCGTCTCTATTACATTAATCCTTATCCTCTCCCAATATTTGACAGATGTTACTTTGAAATGCTGTAGACTCTCGTGTTTTGTCATTTTGTAAACAATAAAGATTTAATTAACAATAACTTAAATGTATCAGTAGAGCCAAACCTTTCAGCCTTTTTAACCAATGCGAAGAACGGGTACTTTGGCTAGTATGAGATAAAGATGTATATGATGACAAAGCTACTTCCCCACTAGTTTTCCTAACCTGGGCCATTTCCTGTAAATGTTTACTGAATTGGGGATTGGACTCAAAGGTTTCTCAAAATGTTGATTGCTTTACCTCAATTTCAGTTTAATTTTTTAAAAGTATTTTTACTTGATGAATGAGTTAAACTTTTACTGATTTTATTTAATTAATCAAGGCTTTAAAATAGTATTTTTATTTGGTAGTATTGATTGATTAAATGTTTCAACTATAATAGTTTTAACAATAAGATTGCAATTAACCTCTTGTTCCTACCATGTTTACAGGACTCCTTGCTCATCCTCTTCCTATTTATCTACTGCACTATTACTTATTTTGCCCCTTCAGGTTCTTGACTATGGAAACCTGGAGACCCCATCTGCAGACAAGATCCATGAAATGTTGAGCAAACTGATTGTGGTTAAGCTCAACGGAGGTTTGGGAACGTCGATGGGCTGTCACGGGCCCAAGTCTGTGATTCCTGTCAGGAGTGACTTCACTTTCCTGGATCTCACTGTGCAGCAGATCGAGGTTTGTTGTGGAATTAGAATGTTCAAAATTACTCCTCCCAAATTTATTCCTGCCAGCAAACGAGTATTAATAAATCAGGGATGTTTATATTATTTGTTCACAAAACCAACTCTATTTTAACATTTTGACAGTTTATTACATTTTCTGCCTCAAAAGTTATATAGATTATATAATTTTTATGGTTGAGTGACCAGTTTTCTTTTCCTTTCAGATCATTCTAGAAGTTTTATAATATTAATACTGCATGAGGTATTTTATTCTTAAGTTTAGAATATTGTTAGGAAGTAGGACTAAAATTTGAGATTTGGAGTAATTATTTTGGTTATTTGATAATGAAAAATCCCAGTTAGATCGGTTACGAGAAGATAGACTCTATTCTAATTTTTTCTTATGGAATAGGAAGTATAAACTAAACAGTAAATCTAACTTTAAATCATTGTAAGTTTTGTTTCCCAGCATCTCAACAAAAAGTACAAAGCCAATGTGCCGCTGGTCCTGATGAACTCATTCAACACAGACGAAGACACTCAGAAGATCATCAGGAAGTATCAAGGACTGCAGGTGGAGATCTATACGTTCCAACAGAGTGGCTACCCTCGGGTCAACAAGGATACGCTGCTTCCCATCGCCAAGAACACCAACATTCACAACGATTTGGAGGCGTGAGTACATCAACTGATGCTTTTGTCCGTAGTCAGAGACCTTACTACTATGTCATATTTTGTTAATTCTGTTTTATAGTCCCTGGATGAGTGACAGTACACAGCAGGCATATTCTGTGATCTGTCAAATGCCTTTGATAGTGTTGATCACAATATATTGTTCTTTAAATGTAAAAATTATTTGGCTCTGAAATTTCAGTAATCTTATTTATCTAACCGTACTCAAAAAACAATAATCTCTATTATTGTTTTATTTATTCAAACCATCACATCACATTATACAATGACTGGTGATTGTTGTATTACCAGTTTGTTGTATTACTTCTGTAATCTAAAACAAATTTAATGTGCAATAAAATGTTGTCCATTGTCTATTGTGTTTTGGCAGTTAACTTACCTAATGTCCACTAACAATTGGTATTGAAGACTGGAAGTACTTAGAGTGGTTGATTCCTAATAACCACGTTTTTTAAATCAAATATTAAAAATATATTCAAGATTTGGCCTAACTGGTATTATAGAGAAATTAATTCTAATTGATAAGTTTAGATTTTTGATTGGAAACCCATAAATGTATTAGTTGTTTGTTAAGTTACTAATTTGAAAAATGTGTTATTAGGTGGTACCCCCCTGGTCACGGTGACTTCTACGAAAGCTTCAGCAACTCTGGACTGCTTGCTAAATTCTTGGAACAGGTTTGTGATTTTTAATTTTAGTGTACCAGTTGATAATTTTTTTTCATTTCATAAATAAATAAGAAAATGTGATGAATACTTACTGACTTCCTTTACAAGTGTCTAATAATCGTGGTGTGGTGTTGTCAGGGCCGTGAATACTGCTTCATCTCAAACATAGATAACCTGGGGGCAACGGTGGACGTGAGCATCTTCAACCACATGATCAACTCGCCACCGGACAACCGCCCAGAGTTTGTAATGGAGATCACTGACAAGACCAAGGCTGATGTTAAGGTACGTTGTGAGACCTCTGAGACAAGGTGAATATAAATTACGAAAAACTCAGCAAGTCTGGAGAGCTTGGTCGTCAAAAGTTTTTTTGTGTCAAAATTCTGTTTATTAGTTTTATACAATTTTGCAGTCTGTTACCAATTTTTTATGATTTACTTGATGAGCACCAATTGAACTAAATGAGTATTTAGTCAGCAAATAGAAAACTCGGGTCATTTGTATCCAATTAGAGGTCATTATGTTTTACAATATAACAAACATCAACAACTCTGTGGTCTGATTGTAAACCTAGATTGATTTGATAGCTACTAGTTCTCCTCCTAGAGTTGTTCCCTAACCTGAAGCTTGTATCTGCTTTTAGGGCGGTACCTTGATTCAGTATGAGAGCAAACTGAGGCTGCTTGAAATCGCACAAGTTCCTAAAGACCACATAGATGAGTTCAAGTCCATAAAGAAATTTAAGTTTTTCAACACAAACAACCTTTGGATCAAATTGGATGGTAAGAGATTGTCTGTTTACTTATGTGAAAAGTAATTTTTGTGTGTAAAGTTATTGTTGATAATTTGTAAATAATGATCATTAATATTATTTATTGTTAATGTTGTAACTATTTATTTTAATTTTTTACTAGCGTACCTGGTGCACGAAATCGTGCGCTGTCAAGGAGACAATCTGTCCACCAATAACTATGTTTAAAAACTAAGTTTAGATTTTCCCAACAGATTTTCATTTTGGTTATGTTTGGTGGTTTTATGCAAATAAAAACTGGTGTTTTATTGCCAGCTGTACGATGATGTCTTCATTAGACGAAAAAAGAAAGAACCATGTTTAACTGTCAGATTTGATTTGTTTATTTAACCACTACCTTAAATAAACAGCTGATTTCTCGATCGTCGGTGTTTACCTCCATATTAAGTATATGGGGAAAATCGCGACTTTTACCCCATTATTTTCCATGACCACGGTGAATATTCAAAGTTTTTTTAATTGATGGCAAAACTACATGCTAAGACCTTTATAACGACACCTTGGGGATGGTGATTGGTAGCCCACCATAAAAACAATTATAAAAAAATAAGTGTTTAAATACCAAATATATAAAGTTTTAAATATTGATTAAATATTTTTTCCCATCCTCGAAAACGGCACCAAATTTCTTTAATTTTGGAAATAACTAATTTCGGTAGAAAATAAGTTCTAGATAGGTCTAATGTCCAGGAAAATTCGTGTTTTACTGTAATATTAAGTTTAAAATCTAAAAATTTAACATTACGCTTATGGAGAATAAAATGTAAACAATACAAACCAAAATTGACAGTTCTTGATTGAAGACTGCGGGGAACAATATAGAGGTTATGCATTAATATTTATTTTATGAATTAAATAAATGCAAAATTATCAGGTTACTAAACAATTTGTAAAAACTTAAGGATAACATAGCTGTGCGAAATAAAAGCAGAAAAAAGTATTTCCAAAATCTTCCGTGTTTTGATAGAAAACGTATTCGTTGTATTGCTTGAAGCCACTGTAACAAACCAATTAATTGATGTAAATTAAATTTCTCTTTTGCTTTTCAATCCTCATTCCGTTTATAACAAAATCAGTTGATCACAGGCTAATAATAACGGTATGGATAATTAAACAGTAAATGATCGGCTTTGGCTAAAAGACGTTAAACGGCATCGCTCAATTGACTAACGTCGTAGCCAAGTTGTAGCGTGTCGGCCTCAAGAACTATAGGCCGCGAGTTCTATATTAATTATGGTGTATTAAATCGGTTTTATTTCAACCACATAATGTTTTCATTGAGTAATAAATGTGTTTTAATTTTCTAATTAATTTTATACATGTCTATACAGCAAAGACCCCAGGTACTTAAAATACTACATTAAAGTTTTTAATTTTAAATACTGAAATCTTTTTGACTACTGTATAAAAATTAACATTTTACAATTGTTTTTTTAATTCGGTCTTATATTATAAATAAATTTGTTGAAAAATATGAAAAAAATGAAAAATAGGCAGCAGAGGATACATTCACAAATTAACATATTAATAATAAGAATATATGATGTTTGATATTATCTGCAATAAATTGAGTATATTTCCTACTCTAAAATAACTAAAAGTATCTTTCTTTGTGAGGAAATTGAAAGTTGGTGTTTCTAGCGTAACAATTAATTTTTTTGCATTTATATCAACTTACTATCATCTACATAAAATAAAATTATTCCTATTCACTATATGATTAATATGGGAAAAGAGTATAAGGTTTGCTGCCATGATAAACACATAAAACTATATTTTTGATAAATGGATAGACTCAAACATACTAAATATCAATTATACTAATATTGATTAATATGGGAAATATTAATTTTTCCTATCCTATAAGTTAAAATGAGCCCCAAATACAAAATTTGTAGATTTTTTAATATCTCGGTAAACCGTTGGAATAACAAAACTTTAAGGACTTATGTTTTTTGTATTCCAATTAAAAATTTATAAAAATTATTTTTATTACATGTAAAAAACGCAAAAAAACCCATTTTTACAAAATGGCCCCAAACTAACGAAACGATTTTTGTCCGTTGTTTAACTCTAGCATTTGTAGGAATAATTTACCAAATTGTCTATCGGACTTTTTCGAGTGTTATCGTCCCAGAACACTGTATATATATAAATTTTAACGACTATTGTTTTTGGACTCTGGGCACCTAAAGAAGAAAAAATAACATGGTCCCGGGCTTAAGTCTCACCATGAGACCAACGGTAATAGCTTCTTCTCTATGGGAAATTCGCTAAAATGTAAAGTTGAAAGAGAAATGGAATTGTTGGTTAGAATATTAATTTCAGGAAATCTAGAATAAACTAATGTTATATTCTTACATCCTAAAATAACTAAATTTGTCCTTCTATCCGACTATCAAGTTACAAAGCTATTTGCCATACTTTTTTAATTTTAGAAAATTTCCTATAGCATTTTTTTATTTTTTATTTTATATCTTTGAATGTCTAATTCTGTATGAACTGTTGGATCTCTTATGTTGTTAATTTATGATTTTTAATCAAGATTGTTCTTAAATAAAATTTAATTAATTGATAGTTGTGACCATGCATAATTACCTCAATGTAAATACTGACAATGTGACATACCTACTGTGGACCGTCTACATAAACCACAAAACAAGTTTTTTTATATTTTGGTTACATATTCAGTAACTTGATGAAACTGAATAATTTATTAATTTACTCTGTTGCAGCTATTGACCGTGTACTGAAAGAGAACTCTTTGAGTATGGAGATCATTGTAAATCCCAAGACCCTGGACAATAACGTCCCTGTCATACAGTTGGAGACAGCCGTCGGAGCAGCTATGAAGAGCTTTGAGCGAGGTCTTGGTAAGTTGGTTACGTGAGTGCAATTAATTAGACCTAGTTGTTTGGTGAAAATAAACCCCAAAACACGTGATTGTCAGTATATAACAATCACCTGAAAGATGTGAATAACAAGAAAAAGTTAAGAACTGAAACAAGCATTAAACAATTTTGTGGTTTGCCCCTGAACTATATGGTTTTATTCACCTGTTATGTCCCACTTTAAAGCTAATTATTTTCACTACGGCAAAGGTTTCAATCCTGTTTGTATAATGATCACAGAACTATTGCTTCCAAGGTTGAGAATATCACAGTTTTTGAGGAATGAGTTTCTCGTGTCTCAATCTTAATTGTCCATCCTCAAACATCGGTCCATACACTTTCCTCAAAATCCTTTTCTTATATACAATAACTTCCTTTTCTGCTTTCTTACTTAAGATCCAATTTTCCAAACCATACAGGACAACTGGTCTGATGATAGTCTTGTATATTCAGAGTTTGGTGGTGTGGGATATTATCTTTGAGCTTAATAAATTGTGACAGGCCGATAAACTTTTTTGTACTAGGTTTGTATGAGTAAAAGATGTAGCACAAATAAACTTTATTTTATTTGCATTTGAAAAAATAATTATGCTGCTCTTGGGAAAAGGATTGTAAATTCTTTCATAGCAGTGGACGTGTTCAGTTGGATTTTCAAGGGTGCTGGCTAGAGAACACACTGTCACAACTGTATTGCATTTTATGTTTAAACATGTGTTCGTGTTAAGTGTTTACTGTATTTCCATGATAACTTCCTAAACTGATTCCCTTCAAAACTGTGATATTCTGAACAATGACTTCTATGTGCTTGACACAAACAGCTTTAAAGTTGTAGTGAAAATCACAACCAGTTTTGAACTGCTAAATTTATCCCAATATAGCCCTGTGATGTTTGGGATTTAATGTAGGTGTCACGTTATTTGTAATTCATCTGATTGAAGGTTACCCAACAATATCAATGCTGTGGACTTAAAAAAATAAAAACTATCCTATTCTCCCATCTTGACACATCACTTCTTTATGATGTCCCTACAAGAATCCATTCATGACGATGTGCCAATCTGGACTAATCCTCCCTTCGGTTGTAGGTGTGAACGTGCCTCGTAGCCGGTTCCTGCCAGTGAAGAAGACGTCTGACCTGATGCTGGTGATGAGCAACCTGTACAGTCTAGACCATGGGTCACTGGTGATGAGTCCGCAGCGCATGTTCCCCACCACCCCTCTGGTCAAGCTTGGAGACAATCACTTTGCCAAGGTAGTTCTAACAGTATCATTGTACTTTATTTCTTCTTAATTAGACTTTTTTTATCGAGTAATAATGTTTGAAGTATTTTTTCTTTATTATAAATTTATTGGAATTTTATGCTATTAACTATAGTTGTATTAAAACTGTCTGCTCTGTAACCTTAATATCTGGCATAGAATTAAAAAAAATACCTTAAAAACTTCATTTTAAAAATTGACAAACTCCTCAATTACGTCACTAATATTCTAAAGTATGTCTTTAGCTAGAAACCTAAAAAACTGTTGAAATATATGTGTTGCTATGAACATGGTTGTAGGTTTTAACCCCTACCGTGCGGCTAGTGCCTTTAGACGCAGCTCAGTAGGGTCACAAAATGCGGCTAATGTCTTTAGGTGTAATCAGTCATTTCGCTACATTTACTTGGTGAAACAACCAATAGAGTGCATGGTGATGTTGCTTTAGTCTATATGCACTCAAAAAACCAATACGGCGGCTTTGTTGAAATATTTAGTGACTGAAATTAGTTGCTTTGCAACTTTGGACAGTTTTCGTTTGCTCCCGTACTGCGGCTTACGCCTACAGACGCAAGTCATTACGGCTAGCTGTTTTCAGTTTCTAAATCATTGTTTGTTGACTTCCATCGACTTGTGATAATTTTTTTGTGTTTTATGAGTAAACAATTACTATTTTGCGAATGTAAATTATAGAAAACGGCCCATCCATTTTTGAAAATTGATAATGAATTTTTGAAAAAAATCACTTTTTAGATACATAAAAAAAATTTAAAATGTTGAATAAATAAAAAATGAAGCATATTTCTGTTTTCTACTTTATTCAAGCTACCTAAATACAAAAACAATACTGGGAAAATAAATTTTGATTTTTTTTTTCATCCTAAATGAGCAGGGAGTGTGATTTTCACTAGCATAGTAAGGGTTAAAAGTCATTGTTTGAGATGGAGGGGTTCATTTGACTTTGGAAGGACCCAACACATCAAAACTGTAGTTTACCTTGATTCTAATTAGTTCCTACATTGGTAAGCAGTTCCAGTTGTCTTGGAGACAAAAAGAATGGTATTTTTTGTCTTAGTTTCTCATCTCAGAATTACATTATAATGCTAAGCAGTCTCCAAGGAGGGATTTTACAGGGATTCACTTCCTCCTGGTTGTGTAAAAACTATAAAGTAAAAGAAAACTTTTATGAAATGATAGCCTACTTATGAACAATATAAAACCAATTTGACATATACCCCCATTTAATTGTTTAAGTGAAAAAGAAATGAGAAAACATGTTTATTTCATAAACAAGATTCTTTTATTTGATTTTATTTATAAAATTTGTTATAAGTTAATATTTTTGTGAATTTTAATAATGTTATCCCATATATCTTGCCTCAGTATATTTAATTATTTTACTTCTTTTTAGTCTTCATCTAGGTAAAATTATCATTTAGGATTTTTTTTATTATATCTCATTAAAACACTGGTATTTCTATTTTCAGGTGAAAGAGTTCCTAAGTCGTTTTGCAACCATCCCTGATATGCTAGAATTAGACCATCTGACTGTGTCAGGAGATGTCACATTCGGGAAAAATGTTTCTCTCAAGGTAAATATTGGAGGGCAAGCAATATTTAGGAATTATCCTTATTGCTGCAGAATTTTCTGCAGACTGGTAATCTAACAGTTCCTACAGCTTATTATTCAATCACTATCTTTAATTAACCCTCCAAGTGCTGATTAAACCACTTTAAAGTGCTAGGTCATTTTCGAGCATGTGACATGGTTTTTAAAGGAATTTTTTATGTAAGAATTAGTTCAAATGGCATGTATTATATATGATTTTTTCTTTTCAAAAAACATGATCTACAAGATAAAGTAAAAATAAAATTGCTTACCTTTTTGCAGTAAAATATCTGGTCTTGTTAACCGGGATGATATTTTTTGTTTTGTCATTTTCCGAAATTCAGAAGCAATAAATTTTTTGCAATATGAAGTAGTCCAAAATCCAAAATATACAAATTTATTATGAACAAGAAAAATATAACTTCACTGCCTTTTCCACAAAAAATTAAATCACTAATTGACAGAAAAAAGATTTCAGACAAATTTTATTAAAAAGTTTGCCTCATCAACAAGTGTCAATATAAAGTTCAAATCTTCATTCAATCAGTGTCTAATGACACTGGCATTACTGACTTCACTATAACACAAACAATCACTCAATAAACCATAGTACAGTGGAACGTGGATAATTCGAACTTATGTAATTCGAAAACTTCTTTATTTCGAAATTTTGTCTTGGTCCCTAGACAGTGGTCTGCTGCAAGACGAACGAAACTGATTACGTCAACTGACTTTTTTTCTCGCAAACTATTGAATTACGTGATTCTAACTACGTCAATAGGGAGAGAATTATTTTCTGCATGTAGCCATACAATTATGTCATTATTGGGCCGACCATTCGTCTGTAATATATCGAAAACAAACATTGCACAGTGCGATACCAGCACTTTGAAACGTCACGAACGTATCGCACAGTGTGATAATAGCACTTGGAGGGTTAAGCAATTACTTATCTAATAAATGTTTTTTGCTATTTAGTAACAAGACCATGGTTTGTGGATTATCCCATATTAAATGTAAATCGCTTGATTTCAGGGCACAGTGATCATCATTGCAAACCACGGTGACAGAATCGACATTCCAGCTGGAGCAAATCTTGAAAACAAAATTGTTTCTGGTAATCTGAGAATATTGGACCACTAGTCTCTTCCGTGATCCTCAATTAAGCACAAACTCTAGTTTGCACAAGACTAGTCTAGAGTGCCATCTGTATATAAATCATCTCGTATATTGTGATTGTTTTGTTAGCTATCTACACTGTTGTATTCCTTTTCAATCAAACTATATCACTAGTTTTAAAAGATGTGAAAACTGTTGTTTATAATATATTTGTTATTTAGTAAAGCTATTATATATTATTTAATTTTTGGTATTATAATTATTTTACCTTGGAATTTCAGTACTACATTTTCTTGGAGGTAAGAAGTATTTGACCTAAAAATTGACAATGCTTTCTGAAATAGGAAACCAGGCAAGAAAACAAAACTGCCTTCGTGTTTTTTGTTTGGGTCATATGCGTACGTAGACAATCAAAGTCTTAGGCCTAAAATACGTTTAAAATAGTTTATTTTTAAAGATGGGCCTATGAAACAAAATTATTTTAAGTTGACAAAAGTAGCAGATAGTTACAGGCTCTAGAATAGCTTAGAAAAATAAATTTAAAAAATCCTATAACTGTGTGACACAAGTAAATACCCCCCATCGTAGCAGACCTGCGTACTCAGCGAATTTCCAAATCAATAATATAACAATAATAATATATGACAAGTTTTATCAAAATCTGTGGATAAACATGAGAATTATTTGCCTATTCTCCATAAGATTAACATGAAAAAGAGTATGCAGGTTTGTTGCCGTGAGGAACACTGAAAGTTGACATTTCTACAATAATTTTTTTTATTTTTAACAATTATACCAATTTTCATCAAAATCTGTCCATAAACAAAGGATTTTGCCTATTCCCTATATGAGGGTGAAAGAGTTTGCAGGTTTGCTGCCATGATAAACACATAAACTATGATTTTTAAGCATAAATCGATAGATCTCAACCACATGAAGGTAAATACCAAGTTTAATCCAATAATATTGATTGATAAGTGAAATATTAATTTTTCTTTATCCTCCATAAGATTAATATTGGAGCCCTAAAATACAATGTACTGTATTCAGATTTTTTAATATCTTAGTAACCGTTGCAGATAGAGAAAAACTTTAAGGAACTAAATTGTGTAGTTTTTTAAGCTGATTCTAATGGTGAAAGATTTTTTTAAATTACATATGAAATATGCAAAACCCCCAATTTTTTATTACGAACCCCCCCCAACTACCCGTTCTCATTGACCTATACGTCTGATTTACAAACTCGTCCGAGCAAATGTAGAAATACACGTCTTTACAAAATTTGATCTCGATCGGACCATTTTTACGAGTATATATGTGAGTTCACAGACACACATATATATATATATATATATAATTTCTAACGACTATTATTTTTTGCCTCTGGGCACCTAAAAATGAAAAAATCATGGTCTGGGGCTTGAGTCTCACCATGAGTCCTACGGGAATAGCTTCTTCCCTATGGAAAAATAGCTAAAAAGGCAAAAACTGTAACAATTACAAACTGATAGTGTATTTGTTCAAGACATCAGTATAGATGAGTGTAAGCATTGTAACTCATAAAGTATTACATTTTTCTCATTATACATCTAAAACTAAATTATTTCATATTTGCATTATTGTTATTTTAACAGTCACTGCGGCGCCCGAATCCCCGTTCCTTGCGCAGAGCGGCTAGTGTAGTTTAAAATCAAGCAATAGGAAAATTCCAAGTGACCCATTCAGAAATAGATACTGCGTCATAACAAAGCTGGTCGTAGTTCTCTCAGATCCCAACAGGTGGCACTACAATGTACACCGCCAGATCCACCATATTGATTTTAACCTAAATGTCACCACTCCGACTGGTCCCGCAGCGAACAAGTTAACAAGGAATTTAAGCTTAAAAACAACAACTTGATTTTATAATTGAATCAATTTATTTCAACAAGCTTTGATTGATCATACAATTTTATTCAAGAACAATTCTTTTATTGCTGTTTGCACTAGTAAATTTATAAATATATAACAACTTAATCATTATTCAAATTTCTTAGAGAAAGTCCTATTAGGAACATACATTAACTTCATCGTAAGGAAGTTTGACAAAAGTATAAATGTGAGAACTGTAAGGAACCGTGAAACTTGAAAAAATACCAATAAAGAGGTTGACTCTAAAAATCAATACAATTTCCCCTATGTATCATTTATACCCTTTACAAACTTAAAACTATAGGAATGATGGAGCACTTTAAACAGACCAAAATTTACCCTAGTTAAAATATCACAAGCATTCATAGCAAATAGTTAATGTTAGCAGTTGAAACAGTAAGTCTCAATAAGTACAAAAGCAATAAGCAATCATAGTCTATATAATTTTGTTTAACAGAAACATCCAACACTAAATTCTGTTAGTGTAGTACTTATATAAGGCGGACTTTGACTCCACGATGTTTTGTATCCAATATTTGTTTGCAAATAAAGACTTTAATTTTATTCAACTGATTGTTCTACTTTATAGGTTTATATTTTAAACACAAATACAACAGTTGTATTATAATGAATAATTATTAATCCATTCAGTTCCCATTTAGCTATTATTTTCTCTCAAATAACTTTTATTCTCTTAAGTAATTTGTATATTAAACAATCAAATTTTTTTAAATCATTCCCACTTATTTCATTGTAAGTGGTCTTCTTCACGACGAGAGTAACAGTAAAAAGGAGTTTTTAATAGAATGCCAATGATTTGAGAAAAGTTAGATAAACCAAAACAGACTTTCAAATTAATAAAACCCTGTTTTGTAAAAGCCAATTACCACCCTGAATTTAAAAAAATATACATTTTTATCCCTAGAAGTGATAAGCTTTTTAACTGCAACATAACTATAATCACACACATCTTGAAATATGAAGTATAAAAAAAAAACATAAAACATGCCCCCCTTGTAACCACAAAAGCAAAACAGGTGTCCACTGCCAATCCCAATTAAGCCTACAAATGCCGTCAACTTCCACCCAAGCCGGCCATCGTTTAAGGTGGGCCCCTCCACTCATACCACACATTTGCAAGCCAAATCGGGATTGCTCATGGTCGGGATTCGAACCCTAGCACTTCCGAATGGCTAAAACGTTACACTCATCAGTGTACCAATACAGTACCCGTGCTTAGGAGTAGAAAGCACTTACTTGGCTATAAGACATGCATATTGGCAGTTTAGTGAATTGTGTGAGCAGGTTCTGTTGCTTGCCCCCCAGAAGGCAACACGCTCACGAAGGTGATAAGTTCACTAAATTCACGACAGATGCCTCCACCTGCCATTTCTTATTAAACTTGTAAATGCGTCATGAAGTACGACTTTACCACTTCTAGGGTTAAAAAAGTATACTAAAAGTATTTATTGCTAAGTGTTGAGTGATGAAAAGTTACTCGTTTCAAAACATTTTGACTATTCCCAAGCACTTTAAGTTCTTCTCGACTTTGATGCAAATTTAAAATATGATCTCAAGGCTGTAAGAACACTATTTTCGGCCATTGTTACAAAATATACTATCAACAACAATATATTATCCTTTAAAATATCACAGAATGAAATTTTGATGTTCTACAACATAAATATACATGTATTATAAATATAAATAACACAGACATACTAAATAATCCCAGATATTATAAAATTCTGTCAAAAGGTTATTTTTACAAACAAATGGTTTTCATCAATATTTTATGGTGACCTAAAACTCATTGCCAAGAACTGCCTCTTACCAATATTTAGCTTAAGTTTATTTTCTAAATTAAATATAACATTATAATAACACAATTTAAAAAAAAAATATCACTTTAATGACTAGAAAGATTACACATCAATAGTGGGAAGAGTTACCAAAGGCATTTTATTACTTTCTTTCAAAGGAATTATAACAAGAAATGGAAGGGCTAGTATTGTAAGTAAGTAAAAATAGTAGGGAATGGGTGGGGTTGAACCAAATGGCCATAGCCAAATACCTCGTCTAAAGCCGTCTCGGATGTGATGGGAAAATAATGAAACCCAAGTTAACCATCCAAATCTCCAAATTTTGGGTGATTCGTAAAACGATCCAACAGTGAGACATAAGGCAAGGATGATTACTGGTAGAGTGGTACAATGAAGAGGGGGTCTTCTTTTCCCGAGGCTCAGGGCATTCTGAAAAATTAATTTTTTACATTTTGTAAATAAAAATGATAGATTGGAACACAA
The DNA here is from genome assembly GCA_023375725.1 of Nephotettix cincticeps. Lineage (NCBI taxonomy): Eukaryota > Metazoa > Arthropoda > Insecta > Hemiptera > Cicadellidae > Nephotettix > Nephotettix cincticeps. Next base: position 29,496,858 of record CM041788.1, on the reverse strand, counting down.
AAACACAATCTTGATGTAAAATTTAGTATTTACACTCCTATTAAAATTTACTATAGAATTTAAAATAATCCCTCATTACTCTTTTGTATAATCATATGTTATTATGTTTTCTTACATAATGTTTTTTTTAGTGTAGGCCTATTCTACTATCAAATTTACAAAATTTAATTTTTTTTCGACAAAAATATAGGCTAGTTATGGATTCACATAATTGAATGTGTATTTCCTCATTAGGCCTATATAATAATACTGCAATGCAATCTCAATATTTAAAAGTCTTCCATTTGTTGTTGATAAGGGGAATTTGGAGGCCAGGATCTTATCCCAACTCACAGCAAATATCATGCGAGTGCAAGTCAACAGAGGATTCTTGGGCTAGTCACCAGAAGGGAAATGAGCCCTCCCATTAATGCTATGCCTCCAATGGGCTTACAAAAACAGGGGTAAGATAAGAGATAAGGATAGATTAGATGGGTGAGGATTCAGTCGGCCGACCATAGCAAGTCGAGAAGAGCCCGCTCTGCCGGGCCCTTGACTTCTAGGGGAATATGCAGTCTCGAGTTAGTCCTCAGGCCTTAACCACTCAAACCTGGTACTCCATCACTAACCTCCCCAGGTGGGGGAACAAATGTTCAGTTGGAAATAACTGCCTTCGATTGTTACATTCGTCATGTACCACAGTATTGGTATCTAGACTAACATGGCTTAGCTAGAATTCCACTGGAAGAGGGGTAAAAAAATTAACTTTGAGTGTCCAATTTAAGATTGTAGGCAGTTAACTCCTAATAGGATCTATTAAGTCATTGAAGTATATGAACGTGAAAAGTAATTCGTTAAACAACATTTGGACAATATAAAATAACTTTTCTATATATATAATATCAACACTTTCCCAAACCAATGCCTAATTTCCCATTTATGAGCGCATACCAAAGTTTTCATATTTCTTTGATTCCAGAGCTTGACTTGGAACGAACTAATTCAGCTTAACCACAATAGATTTCTGTGAAAACCATTGATTTAAATATGACATATTCCCCATTTTACACAGAGGAATATAGTTATAACAAATCACTTGGTGCCATAAACTATAAATAATACAATATAGTTTAAGGATAGAGTAAAATCATAGTAGATAGGCTATGTGCGTAGGGAGAATGGCCAAACTCAAAAACTTGGTTTATTCAGTACAGTATGATCTCAATAATTTCACCCTACATCAGGAAATAGAAGAACTGGGTTAGTGGAGGTTGAGGAAAAAGCTTTTGAAGTTAAATAATAACATTGGTATAATTTAATAAATAGGCTACACGATACAATATAATAAAGTATAATTATTCGCTTTTTTAAACTTATGTAAAATAATACAGTTTATGTTAAGTGTGTGAAAAAAATCATAACAATTACTGTACTATGTAATCTTTAAATTACGACAGAATTAGATAAGCGATTTGCAAACAAATGTTGAGTATCATAACCTCAAAGAAGAGTCCACATAAACAGATGCACTTTAAGTTAACCAAACAGAATTGTTTGGTGTGGCGGAGACGGGGTGAAAACTGTGATCTCAGAGCTACCACTACTCTCAACCTTGTGCCAACAGTGTTCTGGCTGTACGTTTTTAGAAATTTTGAGTCTGACTGGTTAGATTTTTGATCGGCATTAATCTAGAGAAAATCTAAAATATCAACAATTTTGTTCAAATTAACCACAATCTATTTCAATTCCACTTAGCCTACTTTTACTGTGGGGACTTGGATTTAACGTTTTTACAAGTCTAGGAATGAAAATTTACTGACTCATCGTCAGGAACACAGAGCCGGATAACTGAACAAGATAGAATATTGGAGAGCCAAATTATGGAGGTCTTACTGTATGTAACTTACTTCATGGAAGGAAAAAACCCAGATATTTAAACAAGTCACGCCTACTGTTTCACCAAGACTAGACTGGTAGTTTGATCAAAACAATTCAATAATACAATTAAAATAAAAAGACAATACTGAATGAACCTGGGAAATAAAATAGCTTGCTATACTCATTAAGGCCTCAATCAAAGAAGCGAATAAAATAGTATTTTGACTGTTAATCACATACCTTAAGTTTTAACGATTTGGCAAGCAGGAAGTGATCTATGTCAATTATTGATGCAATGGTAGCTGACAGAATTAACTCAAATAAAGAATTAACTATCATTGATGATCGTTCGTGGCATTTTAGTAAAACTATCAGCCAAGACAAAACTGCAACGACTGCATGAGTAGAATTATCTACAAGAGCTTTTGAGAAGTCATGATTGGCTACTTTTAATAAATTATCTCCAGCAAAACAAACTGAAGCTAAAAATATAGTTAGTAAGAAAAATACAGCCATGGTTGATGGATGTAGTAAATTAAACTCACAAGGCTAAAGGTTATGTTTTCTGTGATGAGTCAAAATGTAGTTAGCAAAAACTGTAAGCAATATCTCGATTTGATATATTTTTCATTTAATTGAATCATCACATTTTTTTGTGGGAATTAATAAAAAAGTTAAATGGCATTTACTAATCAACTGTCACCTTGTTCCAACAAAAACTGATTATATTAAATAGGCTATGATATCAATGCAATTGGAAATTTTAAGTAACAAAATACTAAAAACAAAACAGTAAATAATCACAATAAATCGTGAGTTTAGTAGTCAATGAAATACTGGCTTAACCTCAGATGAAAATGGTAAAACACTTAATCTGGCCACATGAGGGTTATCATTCTAACAACTACAACTGCTGGGACAACTACACGTTTGCATGCGTGTAGTGTAGTAGGTATGTTTACAATTACCGAATCACCTCTCTCCATTTCAGTAAAAAGATCAGCTGACTACTGTTTCCATGGCAACGCTAACGCAAAACAATCACATAACCAAATAAATTTTATATCTATTTTCTATTATCAGTTTTCCTTCAATTTAGATTCACTTCAATTATGACACATACTTACATTTAATTTTTAATTATTATTTAGGACTTCCTGAAGATAGTTTCTATTTATGAGTCTGCATTAACCTTAGGATTCTGTAAAATTAATAAACTGGTCTTTTGTTATGATGGAACAGGTAAACTGTTTTCTACTATTCACTTATGTGAACTTTGTCTGGCATGTCAATGTGTTTTTTTTAATTGATAATCCCAAACACACACATAATTTCAAACAATGCATAAAAAACATTCAAAGTAATCTATAAAAGTAGAGTTTTTTGGCATGTTGCTAGGATTTATGTTTGAGTTTGAGTTCAATATTCAGAACATTTACCTATTGTCACATTAATTTATTTTTCAGGATGAAAATGTTGAAGTTATAAGTTTGAAAGGGGATGTTAGCAATGATGATTTATCTTCCACGAAAGAGACATCATTTATCAAAGAAAAACTATTAACTACAGAACAGAAAAGACATCCTATTCCACCTCCTAGGCGCCGACCAGTAGATAGGGTTAGACAGGATGACTGGTGTGGAACTGATGAGGAAAAGGCCCCAACAACACCAAGGCTTGAATTGCCACAGCGTTTGGTCCTTCCTCATTCAGATGTGGTAAGATGGACAATACATTAAATACAAAAAATTTTTAAATACAAGCCATTCCCAAACACAAAGGTTTACTATACAGATTATTTCAATATTGTGGACTCTCTTTAACTTGGTTTATTTGTACATTTAAATCATATTTTTAAATAGCCTTCCTAGGTCAATCAGCATTAAAGTATTGATGTTTGATATCAGAAATGTGTAAAACTAATTTCACATGAAAAGGAAGATGGCCAATGGTCTCTTCCAACAGTGTTAGTGTCGATACTCTCTCGGTGCATAATTCCATGGAATTTTAAAGTATACAGTGGTTTAGCATTACAGTGCCTTCCTCTGGCAATACGTAAATCCACTGTATGGCTTTCTTAATACATTTATTCGTATACCATATGGAAATGATCTCTATATATGAGAAAAACTAAATGATTGGCTGATGTTGGTGTTAGGATCGCCTGAGCCGAGGGTCGGTGAGTGTGAGTAGCCGTCGCCAGTCAGTGGGTGGAGCCAGCGTAGGCAGTCTCACGTCCCAGTCTGACAATCGCTCTTACAGGGAACGATTGAGAGACCACATCCAGTCTGTTAAGGTACAGTAGGGAACCAGCTGATGGTAGACATCTGATAGATGTTTTAATAACTTTTTTTTAAATTGGAATTTCCTTAATCATAGTCAAAGAGTTGTTGGATGTCTAGTCCATAGAATTAATAGCCTTAGTATGTATTTTTTTCAACTAAATTTATTAGTTTAACAGTAACATGTATATTTTTGGTTGAATGTCTGTATTAATTTTGGTATCTTGTATGTTGGTAGAGATTTTTTCACAAGGAATAAATATGTTTGAAATCAAGAAACTTTTCATTTTTTTTCTTTTTGTGTTATGTTAATCATTTGTGTTATTTTTGATTAGGTATATTTTCTGTGTACTTAACAATGGTACTCATTCATCTCTAAGACTTAAATCTTCACATACCTATACCATAATATTCTCAGTAAAACCCATGACTATTTAAGCTCAACAAAGTTTAAAGAGTGGAAGTTAAATTTAAGTTATGTTAAATTAAGAAGGATACTAAGAGTTTGTTTGTAGTGTTTGTCTAGCATGTTTATATTATATTTAAGTAAATCCAATAATCATTGTCTTAAATACATAATTAACGACTATTCATAATTCATAGTTAATATTTTTCACTTAATTTAGTGTTAATTAGTTGGTGGTAATCAAAATACAACATTTTACAATTACATTTTAAGATTCTAATCAATACCATACAGTACTTCAAACTAAAGATTATGTTGTATATTTGTAGGAGCAAGCAGGAACATCAATTGCTACCGCGAATGCTCGATTAAGGCAAAACCTAAAAACTAGGTCTCCTGTGGTCAACAATTTTCATGATCTTGTAAGTTTTTCTGAATTTCTTTTTATGTTTTTTTAAACCTTTTTTAAACCTACTTTTTAGAGTATTTATATACATCTAGTTTTGTTGAATTTTTAGATATTTCATTAAAATTTAACGTATTTAATTATTAATAAAAATTTATCAAGTATGTTGTAAAACACTCTTTTTGATATTTTAATACTTTTTTTAATTTTTCCAAGTTTTGGTGTGTGATTTGATAATCTTTTTAATGTTTGAAATTTGGAAAAAATTCTAATTTTAATTAGGTACATTTTTCTATAAACAAATCTGAAACCATAGGCCTGTGGCTCCAGAAAAACTAGCTTTAATAATTCATTCTTATTTGAGCGTAAAGACACATTGTTCTGAATTTTTTGTTTCAATACATTAATCCTTATGTACATCATCAATTTGTAAATTTTTTGTGATTGTACAATATCAGTAATAGTCAACGTAGCTATTTCTCTAACCATTTAAGGCTATTATGTATGTGTTGTAGCTCAGCAGAGAAGAGAGTGAAGTTGAAGCTGCTTTAGAAAAACACGAAGAAATGCGTAAGAAATGGAAACATGCAGTACATGCATCACTTGAGGTTATCTTTTTTGCTCTTCTCTTCTTCTTACTTCTCATTTACTTCATTTATATCTATCTAGAGTATGTATATTTTATACCCATTTTTCTTGATGCTAATACAAGGGCTATTTTTTCAAGTTCTGATTGGCTGTAAATGAAAGAGTAATGCACTGAAAATAATAATTTTACTAACAAAAGTAGAGTACAACCTTAGCAGGTGAGTCTTGAAGTCTTTGTTAGTAGCGAAGTGCTACCCCCCTAACCTTGACTTCATTTCTCAGAACAGGTGATAATCACTTGGTGTTAGGTTTGGTCTGTATGGTGGATGTTCAAAAACTTCCCATTTAAAATTTTTTAGGTCTTTTGTCATGTTGACTCTGTGTAGTCGGGCATTGGCATGGATCAAAATAATGCCAGACAAAATCATTTTTCTCCATTTGTCTTGTGTGTTAGCCTAGGTCCTGAGTCAAAATTGTGTTCAAAACAGACCTTGAAATGTCTGTAAATTCATCAGACAGTTTGCTAATGATAAACCCTTGTTTGCATATCACCACCTCGACATCGAGCGTCACGGCTGTGCTCAGACTCACTGGAGCTAAGACCGGCAGAGATTGTGGTGGGGGAGCAATGCAATCGCTTGACGTTCAGATCCGGCCTCTCCCTCCCTCTCACTTGCTTAAATGGACGATCGGAACTTGAAAAAAAAATTGCCCTCATACTTTTTCTCGAACCTAATAGCAGAAAGCCAACATATGGCTTTTATGTTTCAGTGTACTGAACTGATATCATTTATTACGCTTTGTATCTTGATAAGAATGAGAAAAGTAATGACTGTTTTCCATTTAGGCGGAAACTGCTCATAACTTCTTTACCAAAGAATGGGAAGATGAAGATTCCATCAAAGAAACTCCTGCTTCGCCAAAAGGTTTTCTACTCTCATTAAGTTTCACATTATTTGTATTCAAAACATTATTTCACCAAAATAGTTCCAGTATTTGCACACACTCTAGCTTATCTATCGTATTATATGTTAATTACAAAATGTCTTTAAATTGCATTCCAATTTTTGTAGTTACATTTTTTATGTTGCTAGTACATTTTTCCAGCAGATATATCCATCAGGTATATGAAGCACCGTCAACCCCTCCTAGGTGTTACCTTAATGTCGCTAAGTCACCATTGACCAGTTATCCTGAATAGGCTGTATCAATACTTATAATAATGGAAACTATGAATTTGTGACTAGGGTGGTGGGTAGTTTCCATTACATGGGTCCCACAAGAACTCATTGACACTGTACAAAGTTGAGGACAAGATTCTCTGGCACACCATATTCTGGAAATAGCGCCCCTGTCTGCCTGACACGTGTTTGGCAGTATATTGGATAGCTGTATTACCAAAACCAGGAAACTGTTCAAGGACTTAAAGCCTGTACCTTGAGACATCCAGATCAGCTTCCTCGTCTTGTGTTTTATCAATGGCCATCTCTTGGTTTCACATTCAGTACCTTAACTTCTAGAGCAGCATTACTTTTTTATACTTTATGGCTTCTAATACTACACGGTCTCTAAGGCTCCTTGGTTTCTAACGCTTTACAATATGACTTGAGTTGATGACACCAGACTTTATCCTTTCGTAATGAATAGGAGTATTAAGACCTGTGACTAGGAATATATTTATGGTGACCTTTGATTGAAAGGAACCATAATATTGCGGTTAATACTATCCAGGACGATGCTGTTTGTCAATACCAGGGGTTCTTGGCCTCTATGACCTTACAAACCCAATGGTCCTAATGCCCCCTAACTGCCCAGCATGTTCCTTTCACTCAAATACCAACTCAGTAAGCCTATATTGTGGAATTATAAATAGCAGGTCGCAAGTAATAGTAGGTAAATGGCAGATAATGGCGGGTGTTTGATACTTACGGTGTGGTATCTAAATTTAACGTTTAAAAGAATGGTTTTAAGGTTTTACAGTTGAGGCGAGGCGAGGCAGGACATTTTGACTAAAAGCGTCTTGAGCTACAGAGTTTGCATTGGGGCTTACTGAGCATCATACACTGCGACAGGCAAGGCGAGGCGGACAGGTGTCTTCAGTCAAAAAACGAAACAGTCAAACATTTTGTTTCGACGAGTCGCGGACAGTGATAACGTTCTACGCATGCGTCAAATCAAATGACAACCATCACCTCCGGCTCTCAACCTTCTGTTTACTGCTACTGTCATTGTCTTATTCCACACGGTTTTTGTTTATGTTAGTTAACATAAACAAAATATAATAAAGAACAATATTCTTTTAAACACAGAATTAACAAAGCGTTTTGGTTTACTCAGTCATGTTAAAGAAATATATTGTAGATTATTAAAAAAAAATAATATTTATTACTTTTAAAATTATTTTTTAGAAATTTCAAGGAAAAATCTTATGGGCCTAAAAATGTGATTCTTATTCTATTATTGTCTATGTGTTTCTTTATAAGTTAGATAACTCTGCTGTTAATTACTAAGAAAAATTGCTTTTATCAAGGCAGAATGTTTGATTTTATGTTTAACTGGTCAAAACCTTTTTCTAACCACAAGGCATTTCATTTTTAGTATTAAAGTAGAACTGCAACCATACAAACGCAGATTGTCCAGATTGTCAACTATCCAAATCAATTTTTGGGAGCAAGAGCAGCCAAAAATTCAAGGGAGTCTGAAAATGCAACACAACGATGTTGTGGCAAAGGTGTTAAGACAACAATACTGTTAGTGGTGTTTTTGCTATTATTTTTGCAATAAAACTTGTATCTGAAGTAATAAATACTATGGTGATTACCAGGAAAAATCTGGCATTATTAAATATTTTAACTGGGACTTGTAGGAAAAATGCTTTCATAGAGATGTAAATGTCACAGGATTATTACTACGGTATTATTATTTTTAGGATGAAATAAGAGTTGCCCCCCAAAACAGGAGCAAATTTGGTTCGGTTACTTTTCATTTCAGTCAAGTTAACTTTCCTCGATTCTGCTAGTCTTATAATCTTGCATCTAACATCCACCTATGGGACAGCATAAATTATTATGGTAAATTATGCAAATTATGTTATGTTTCCCTAGCCTGCCCAGAAAAAGAGATTGAAGGCATCAGTGACAATGACGAGGTGAAGCTAGTCACCAGGGATTACCTTGGCCTGTCTGACGACTGGCAGCAAGTTGACTGTTACATAGAACCATCTATTGAAGATCTTACGCTCAGATTACATCAGGAGAGTCAAATTTACTTTTACCCTGCCGACCATCCTCGTAAGTATAGAGCTAGACCAACATCCTCCCATTGGCCTTTTTACTAGCTTTTTAGTACAGTACTTTCCATCTTTGTATTCAATTTTAAGATATGGAACTATACAATTCCGAATAAAAATAATGATTTAGAGTAATTAGTACCATAATAATATTTAATTATGCAAATTATGTTATGTTTCCCTAGCCTGCCCAGAAAAAGAGATTGAAGGCATCAGTGACAATGACGAGGTGAAGCTAGTCACCAGGGATTACCTTGGCCTGTCTGACGACTGGCAGCAAGTTGACTGTTACATAGAACCATCTATTGAAGATCTTACGCTCAGATTACATCAGGAGAGTCAAATTTACTTTTACCCTGCCGACCATCCTCGTAAGTATAGAGCTAGACCAACATCCTCCCATTGGCCTTTTTACTAGCTTTTTAGTACAGTACTTTCCATCTTTGTATTCAATTTTAAGATATGGAACTATACAATTCCGAATAAAAATAATGATTTAGAGTAATTAGTACCATAATAATATTTAATTAATTTAAACATCAATAAAATAATATTTGATAATATTACAATACAAATTGTATTGGTTATTACAAATTGTAATGAAATAAATAGTAGGTAATCAAATCAAAAAACTTCATTGCTATAACACATGAATGGGAATATAAAAAGTCGGTTAAAGTACATATGAGTCTATGAGTTAAGTACACACGAGTCTTAAATTATTCATAGCATTATTCCAAGGCTACAAAAGACAAGTTTTAATTTAAAAAAATATCAGAGTATTTCATGGAAAGGTCTTCAGCTCATAGGTTTCTTAACACAACACAGAACACTCTTATTGGTAATATATAGAGAATGGATTATCTATAAAATTCAAATACTTAGACCAAGGTGTTTTATGGAATATTCAAAAATTATAATTTGAAATTGGTTTCATTGTCAAGCAAACCTAGAAGATAAACTAGGCCCTGACCGCGAGCCCAGATACATTGAAGATGAGGGATTTTACATCAGTCCAAAACCTGTCTGGTCTTCTAAGTCCTATAACAAACTACAGCATCGGCTGCTCAAAGAAGGAAAGAGGTTGGTGAGAAGTTCTTGAGTAATATTTTTTTGTCCCTATGTCACTAAATGTTTTTGTGTTACTGGATGCTGAGAATGAAATGTCTTTCCAAAACTAATCATAAGTGAAAAAATATAACAAATTTTGTAAAAGTACTACAATTTTTTAAATAAAAATCATTTTAGAAGACCAAATATCAATTGAATTTTACTTAAGTTAGTTCAATTTTGTAAATTATAATCAAGCTTCCAAATTGTGTGATTTCCAAGTTTGACTTTATATATTGTAATTTGATTTCATAGCAAAATACATATTTACTTTGTTACATTAGATAAGAGAGGGCATTAATAACCATACTAATTGCAACATTAAACAAATCAATCACATTAAAACTTTATATTTAAGTGGCATCTGTTTCATAAATTTTAATTTTCTATAAGATTAGAACATTTTGAAAAATATTTCTTCCAATTTGAAAATTATTACAGTATGTACCAACTATTTTACTGGAGATATGTTTGTCTTTAGGCATTGGTTCGGGGAGGATGGGGAGATCAAGACTGTTCTGGGTTCGGACTTTGACCCGACCTCTGATCCACTTACGGTTCCTGTCTATAGAAACGTATGTTCTACACCAATGTTTATATGGATTTCAACTCACTAGAAAACCTAAAGTGTAACATGTGCCTTGTCTTGTACAATTCATACATATTTTTAACAATATGTTTCGCTGTTATTTTATTTTGTGTTTCTCTATAGCTGTTGGTATTTTTTATGGGGAACGGTCCAAACCCCATCAAACCCTGGTCTTGCTACTATCTATGGTCCACCTGTGGTTAGGAAGCATCATTCAAGTCAGTAACAAGACTAAAAGATTGCGCCACAATCATCCTACACTCATTTCTCATTCATACTTGGCTTAAAATACCTACCAGGGTAGGTTGCCATTTCAAATTTCTAATCTAATCAGTAGTTTAATAGCCTAATGACAAAATGACTAATGGTTCAAACCTTGTGCTATCCTACTGAAAACCATGTGTATGATAATAAATACCAAATTCATACTTATGGCTATAAACAAGCTATACATTGAACCATCTAAGAATAATAACTTATTATAAATACAACACCAACTATAAGCTATAATAAACATATAACTATTGGCAACTATAAATAAATATAGGTCTACATATGAAATTGTATTGTAATATATATGTAACACTCTTTTATGACTTTAATGTATGTGTTGTACCATTTTATGTTTGTAACTTTTAATTTTTGTTTAATGTTAACCGTGATCTTCCTGAATTTTTAAATGTGATGTCTATTGCATAATTGTTATGTGTTGAAAGACAATAAAAGAGTTCTGAAAATAAAAATTTTCTCCAGAGTTTTCAAAATACATTATGTGGCATTGGTTGACAAATTAAGAAATTTATATTAATAACAATATGAAAATACAGGTTCAGGCAAGGACCAAAGGAATACTTACTTACTTACTTACTTACTGCTGGGGCATCACAAATCTCAGTCGATTTTTTGCCTCGTAGATTAGCCTCCTCCATTCTTCTCTGTCCTCTGCCATTTCAATTGTTCCTCCGCACCGGACAACGTCTTTCCCAACTTGGTCAAGCCACCTTAATTTAGGCCTTCCTAACGGTCGCCTTCCTTCCGGTACGGCCTTGCATACCTCCTTCAGCCTTGTACCCTCCCCTCTGCGAAGTACATGACCTAACCAGCTAATTCTTTTGGCTTTTATGAGGGCTATTATGTCTGGTTCTTGGTATAGGGCACGTAATTCTCTGTTTTTTCTTATGCGCCAAACTCCATCTTCACATACTGGTCCAAAGATTTTCCGCAGAACCTTGTTCTCAAAAACTATTAATCGTCCTTCATTTCTTTTGGAAAGGACCCATGTCTCACTGCCATACAATAACACTGGCTGTATGATGGTCTTGTATAGTCTTAACTTTGTACATCTTGATAGCAGTTTGGATGATAGAAGTTTTGTACAGGCTCCTAAGCTCTTATTGGCATTTGATAGTTTGCATTGTATCTCTAAGTCTTCAGAATTTGAACTACTTACTGTAACTCCTAAATATTTGAAGTTGTCTACACAATTTATTGAATAATCGGCAATGTTGAAATTTACGTTTCCATTTTGAGTGTTTCGGCCAAAGTGAATAATTTTAGTTTTATCTTCATTTAATTCTAATCCTACTTTCTTACATTCTTTTACTAGGCTTTCAGCTAACAGGCAGAGGCTTTCAGAATTTTCTGCTAGGATCACTACATCGTCGGCGAATGCCATTATGTTTAGGTCTACTCCCAGTTTAATACCTCTTTGGAGGTTCTTTGTTTTTTGTAAGGCTTCCTCTACAGCTATATTAAAGAGAGTGGGGGAAATTCCATCTCCTTGTCTTACTCCCGTGTTTATAAGGAAACTGTCCGATATTTCTCCGTCTATTTTCACTTTAGCTTTGGACTCGTTTATGCACATTTTTGTTAATCTTATCAATTTTTCTGGTACCCCATGTTTTTCCATGTTCTTGAATAATGATTTCCTGTCTATGCTGTCATATGCTTTCTTAAAGTCTATAAATATTCCATAAAAATTCTTATTAAATTCCCAGTATTTTGAAATTCCCTGTTTAAGCAAAAAAATTTGGTCAATTGTTGATCTGCCTTTCATGAATCCCGTTTGTTGCTCTTCAATTATGGCTTCTGTGTATGGATTTAGCCTTGATAATAAAATTTTTGAAAATATTTTATAGACTGTGTGACCAAAGGAATAGTAGGATCAATTATCAACTATAACAATGAATCTTGATATACCGAAGTACGTGTGCAATTAACCATTTTAATTTATTATGAGCTTAAAACAGGCCTTATAAACTCCACTCATATCCCATAAATATAACCCAATGCACAATAATGTCATGATGACTTCATTTCATAGATTGGAATTTTTCAAGAAAAAACTCCTATATACTTGCTCAATATTTCTTAAAAAATACCTTGCTCAATAAGGAATTAATTAAATCATAAATTATTTAGAACTAAATGTAAAAAAATAGTGAAAAAATCACACTAATAACTAGTCATAAATTTATTTTAAACTAGCTGACCCGGCGAACTTTGTAACGCCTAACAGAAAATACAGGTTAACTTTAAGATTGGCCTCTTTCTATAGTTAAATAGCATTGCGGCTTCGTTGTGAAAACTTTAAATATTTAACAGCTGATCATTATAATAAACCTAATATGTATAAATATTGTAATTATTTTATTTGGCAAACATATCAACACGTTACTTTTAATCATACGTAAAATAAAAGAAATATAAATACGGTACATAATTCCCAAAACCCGTAAACTATTAACGTGGCGAATAATGCTGTTCATTTTGTACAGTACATATTTACTTCATAGTTTTACATTAATGAATGATTCAGATGGCATTGGATAGTAAAGCATATTGCTAAAGGAGAGTAAACCAACAGCTGTTTTAAGAAATCAAATGTTTTTCTAAAATTTGTAAACAAACTTATTCCCCATAAGGTTAACATTAGAAATTTAAAACGCTATAAAATGGAAACTAATTGAATTTATGGAAACTGAATGTGCCTATAGCATGACCGGAGCAGAGACGAATCCAAAAAATCAAAGATCATTATAATCGGTCCAGCCGTTCTCGAGTTATAATGCGTGTAACTAACACGACTTTGTTTTATATATTTAGATAACATTTTTTTTTAGAATTAAGGACACTGTAATATTTGACACTATTTATTGTACTAGTGTACATGAATAAATATAAAGGTATTTGTATTGTATTGTACATTAATATGTAGTATAATAACCGCAGGCAGAGCCGATGAGTATAACGGAAGTGTCTGTGCCATCGGAGCCAGCCTATCGGGAAACATACCTCCTGGAGCTGGAGGTAACAAGCGTTGTTTGGTCCCATCATCCTCTCTGTGGCACAGAACACGTTGCGGCTCTCAGGCTGCATACCAGCTACCAGGAATACAGGTGCATTAGATTAAGCATTTAGGCGGCTAATGAAGAAGTAGCTATATCCTCTCTCCTAGGTTTTAAGACTTATACTGAAACCCCGGTCTCACAGGCCTCATGGTATTTTTTTCTATTGTAAAAACTGTTTCAGCGGTCCCTTCCATCATGATAATACCTTTCCACCACCTCTCTCATTAACAGCAAACCACTTTTTGTTTAGTTTTAGGGCATCCCTTGACCTTGACAGTCCCTCTTTGTGCGAATAGTCGGTCTCCCTTGACGAGAGTTTGGTACAAAAAAGTACGTACACACAAATTTTATGTATTGTTTTCTTATTTCATATTACTATAATACTATTTTACATGGTTTCTGAGGTTTGAAAAGTTCCTATGACGATGTTAGAAATAAGAATTAGGTCCACAAGTTAAATGGTTGCATTGTTATTTTATATTACTACTAGCTGACCCAGCGAACTTCGTAACGCCTCACAGTAAACACATGTTAACTTTAAGATTGGCCATGTTCTGAAGTCGAATAGCAATACGGCTTCATTGTGAAAGGTTATATATTCTGGGCCGCTGCATAGTGAATAACAATACTGAAACGATAAAACATATTAATATCATTCCCATAAAACAAATAAATCTGAGTGGATTAATTCACAATTTTCAAATCCAATCCAAACCCAAACGAAACCTAACTGTAATACGGCTTTTATAGGAAAGATATACAACAGCTGATTATTATGATAAACGTAATAATATAAACATTGTAATTATCATATAAACACGTGACTTTAATCAGACAGAAAATAAAAATATAAATACATAATCCCCCAAAACCGTTAACTATTAACGTGGTGAATAAAGCTGTTCATTTTTTACAGTACACATTTACTTCATAGTTAATGAACACACATTAATTAATGACATTAACATTAATGAATGATTCAGATGGCATTGGATAGTAAAGCATACGGTATTGCTAATGGAAAGTAAACCAATCAGCTGTAGCTAAGAAATCAAATGTTTTCATTGTAGACAATTTGTAAACAAACTTACTCTCCATAAGGTTAACATTAGAAATTTAAAACGCCATAAAATGGAAACTTATGGGGTTTTCGAAAATATTTTTTCACTAAAACCTTCCCGGACACATATAGAGCAACTTCCTAAAATTTCATGGCGATCGGATGAGTAGTTTGGCAACGCATAAAGGACATACATACATACATACATACAGACATACATTCAATTTTATATATAGAGATCTCCACTATACATAATTAAAAAAGTTTGTTTAATTCTTCAATGACACTTATATATTTTTTAACCTTTTAATACTTATATTAAGTCATGTATAAGTGCATAATTGTAACCATATGGGTTAAAAATGACTCTCAGACCAAGGGTTTTGGTTGGCATTACCACCAATAGGGTTTGGGTAAGAGTGTTAACATCATAGCTGTGTCAATGAGCAGGATCAATTTTGTTACAGCTGGTATTTTTAAGGACAGATCATTTTCTGTGATAAGTAAATATTTTTACCTCCACCTTAAGAGGTTTTGAAAGTTATAACATGAAACAACCAAAACCAATACCAATCTTTACTTATCTTACTTTTTGTGTCCGGATGGAGAAATTCAGCTATGATCCGTGTCTTCTTTATCTTAAACCTGTTAACTTTAATCAGTATTTAAATCAGTATTAATACTAATCAATTAGTACATAAAGAAAAAAATACAAAAACAGTTAACATTAACAGTTACATTATTTTGAAGTTTGGTGACAGAGCGTTAATCTGCATGTACTGTAGGAGCAGTACTGATTCCTAATTCTTTACTTTAATAATTTATATTTTTATTTTTATTTTCATTTGTTTGGTTAGTGGTTATGTTACTATTTATTTATTTATATTTCATTGATAGCTATTTTAATATGCACTATTTCTTTATAATTTAGTGTAATAGTGATATTTTTAATGTTTTTTATTCTTTAATTGCACTGGAAAGAACTTTGAACTTTGATGAATTTTTTTTTGAAAGTGATGGTAACCTCAACGTCCTACAGAGGTACTACCTATATTTTCATTTTTTGTATGTATTTCTATTTTTATTTATATTTCATATGATTATCTTATTGTTATTATTTTAAATTTAATAATTTATGTAGATTATATTAATTTGTTTTTAACTAATTGTAAGATTTATTTTTATTATTTGTGATGTCTCAACACAGTCAACTACAGAGGTACCTACCTATATTTTCCATTTTTATTGTAAATTTTGATGTAACTCTGATTTGTATTTAAATTTGGAAAATAAATACATTATTATTATTATTATTAATTTATCATGTGTAAGATTTTTATTTTTATTTTGTATGTACTCAACTACAGCGGGCGGTTACATGCTGGATTTAGCCGACGTCTCATCAGTAAACTGAAGGCTCTTCGCACAGCGAGAGATAATGTCAGACAGCTTGGGGATGTCGATAAGCTAGAAAGGTAGCTGTTTAATATGCTGTGTTTACCCTGTTTTATTTTATTTTTTATATAATCTGTCAATCTATTTATCTAAAATGGGTGAAAGGGTAAATTCCCAAGGTGCTTCAGATATGGCTTATTGCGCACTCCCAACAAGTGGTGACTGCAACAAGCTACCAACAAGTTCGCCAGGGGGCAGCGACCGACCTCTCTCCATGTTGCCCAGCGTGGAGGTTCTCACCTCAACAGCCCTGGACAGACAAAGAGCAGATGGTTGGCAGTTTGATCTTGCTGATGACATTTTCTGCACATGGGGTGACCATTGAAAATCTCAATGTTCAGCTGATGCTTTCTCAAGTTATTCTTATATAACATGTGTATTCGTATGTAAATAAGACTGTTGTTGGTCTTTTAAAATGGATTGACTAATTAATCGAAAGCTGTCTGAGCTAACCTGGAGATTTTTATCCTTACTTGAACCAACATAAAAATCCCCCTTTTCATCTTTGTTGTGTTAGCTCTTCAAAGGTCAACAAAAGATATATAAAAATAATATGATGTACTAGTTTTAGTTCATCTTTTGGCTATCCCATTTGTCTCATTAGTACCTCCTGAGTTGATCAAGCAATCTGTCTGAACATTACAGTTAGTTAACATAAAGTTATGGAATTTCTATTGTACCAGGTACAAAAAGCAAGTACGGGAAACTCGAGAGATGCGGTTGCAGGAGGGCAAGAAGGATCGTTTAGCAATCGTAAACTGCCTCAAGGCTTGGCTGGAGTTGAGGACTTTGCGCACACAGCAGGGTTACACGGTATCACCGTCAAAGATTTTTATCACTCATCTTCAATATAATTTCTTAACTATTATAATATATTTTGGTCTTTTTATACCGATCCGGTATAAAATATATTAATAATAAATATTATATTATACCGGTCTATCTCTCATTTGGGGACTGAAAATTACTGGTTTGAATGATTGAAATCAATATCAAACCAACATCTTTTATACATATTTAACATCTGTTTACGTTAAACAACATAATAACAGTTAAAAATTTTAAATGTTCCAAGTAGTGATGGAGTTTTTTTAATCATATTTTTTACCAAATAAGTCAACACTATAAGTCTTACTATAAGAGATCAAAGAAAGCTTTACATTAGAACATCACACCAAGCCTCTTCCACCTTTATTTCACATCACATGGACTAATTATGTCAGTTACATCTTAAGTAAAGCAAGGCTCAAGCTGGCAAGGTTCAATGTGAAGAGCACTGATAAAACACATAATTTGTATCAAAGGTACTCAGCTCCCATATGATGACACAACTTCCAGTTCCAGAGGCTGTCACGTTATCCACTCAGTTATTGACTCACCATTTCAGATTTTGTGAAAATTTTACTCTTCAACTGTATATAAAGGTGAAACTCAAAGGAAATATTTAAATTTCTAGTGCCACAACAAGTTTACATGACCTTTTTTATGTTTAAATCTTAAATAAGCTATTCTGTCACTGTTAATAGATTTTTATAGTCAAAAATTTAAAAATTAAATTAAAATTATCAAACCTGATACAGGGTTTCTTTTAACATTGTCTTAGGTAACACCCATCAGACTGAGCATTGTAGAACTGGAAGAGGGTGGAGACGACGTGTTGTGTGGCGACCCAGAAGAGTGGGATACCGAACTCAAGTGGTAAAACAGTGATTTTTATAAAAATCCAGAAAGTCTGAAAATGTGTTATCAAAAGTTCACTTCATCGTATAACATATGTTATGTTTTAATGTTTAAGGTCATTTTATTGAAATGTATACTTTTTATGAAATATATAACCTTCTTTTGATTTAAAACTGAAAAATAATAATTTGTATCAAGGGATATTACAATAAAAAGTTTACCTTTAAGGAACTTACCAAACAAAATTACTGAAAAACTGACCATTGAATATGATACATAATTCAGTGGAGGTAAATTTAATGTTTGGTTTATAATGTGTTTGGTGTTGTTTACAGTCAGCTAGAAGAGTATCTAGAAGAGGAGGAAGATGAGTACGAAGAGAAACTCAAAAAAATTCAGGAAGAGGTAAAATTTAATCTTATTACTTATTACATAGTTTATATCTTGTTAATATTAAAGTTAATTAAAAGGACAATTTTAATTATTTCCAATTTTTAAATCTTACAATTTAATTTTTTGAAAATCATTTTATAATATAAACTTTTTTTTCCTTTTTTAAGTGTCAAGATTTTAAACCCATTGTCAAAGCCTATATCTTTGAAGTACTTCTTTCTTTTAGAACGTAGATGACGATAGGAAAAAGTTGATTCGAAGAAAGTCTCCATCGGAGATCCTAGAGGTAGTCAGTAACAATCTGTCAGAAGCATTAAGACCTCCAGGGGAACCTGTGATTGCCTTGGAGTTGACGGATGAACAAGTTACACCGGAGGCTGAGATTACAGATCAAAGGTAAGTCTTGTATGAAGCCCCAGCAAATGGTAGGCATTGCTTTCAGATTGTAACAGAGGTTTGTAGGTATTGAAATCATTTTCAATACAAGTAGGAATGGACAAAGACTGGGTGACATAGAGGATCACTACAGGCTCAACCAGCATAAACTGTATGTCATGCTCCAGTGCTGTGTTAATGGACAAGCATGGACCCAAAAATTTATTCAAGAGTGGATAAATTCAAACTGGGTGGCTGAGGAGGCAGTCTCCTGATGCCAAAGCTTAGTAGGTCGGTGGCTTAGATGGAAGTATGATGCTGATCTATATTAATCGATGGTCCTGTTTCAGATCACAGAGTTACTAATATTTTTTATCCCGGAGCTCACCTCTACATTTTCTTTATATATTTTAATCACATACATCCCAATAAATAATGTAATTGATGTGGGTGGCTGAATTGTTGGTGGAAAAAGCCACCTGTTTAAACAAAGGAGATAGAATGGAATAAAGATTAAGAGAAACTGATTATTTAGGGCAGACAAAAAACGTGTAACTTGTGGGTCACGTAATCTCTCACAATCACCTTAAAAATAATTGCCTTCTTAAATTATGAATTTTATGTTAAATATGTAATTTTTCAATTTAAAATTGTTCAAATTCTTTAGTGTTAATAAAGAATTTACACTGTGATTATGCTACACTTAAGTAGTGAGATGTACATCGGGAGGATAAAGAATATTTATAGATCTACAGGCAAATAAAGGTAACAAATTGTATATTTATAAAGGTTTAAAAACTGGAAATCATAAAATGTTACTATAAGCGTTACCATTTCCTATAGACTTTTGTGAGAGTGTGTTAATCTGTTGGCAGGGAGTTGGAGAGAAGGCGGGTTCAGAGGCAATGCCAACTTAGTGTCAGAGTCATGTTTAACAATCAGGTACAATCAACAGCACTAAACTGTACTAACAAATCAGGTCAATTTGTCTAAGAGAGTCGCAAAATCTTGAAAGGTGCATACAAATATATTTACTAGCATTAGCTATTATAGCTCCAAACACATTTAGCTACAGCTATAAAGCTGTTTCTATTTAAAAAAAACATTTTTTGTACATGTTCATATCAAGCCATAAGAATGAAAGGTTTTAAGAATTACCTTTACTTTTTCAGGGTACTTAACAATTTTATTTTTCACTGATATGGCGACCTAGATATTATAAACGAAGTATGTATGAGCAGTGGAGTAACAGAGAAGCAGTGCGTGGGGGGCTGCAATACAGGGGTCCCGGGACTGGTGAGGCAGGAAACGGCAAGGGGAAACCAACAAGAATTTGGCCTGTGACAAGTTGTGGGTCCCATATTATTTTTTTATCATTTAAGAATCGTATCAAAAATTATAACTTTATCAATAATACTAGTAAAAATATGCAATAACAAAAAACGAGGGCAAGGTTACAACAGGGCAGCAACATGTCAGGAGTGTATCAAGGAATAAAATCGATGATAGAAAACAAGTAGAAAACTGCTAAGTAGGTGCATTGTGCTGTCCAAAATACAAACTTGACTTTAAATTAAGCTATATCAATTACTCTAACTGACTTTTTTTAACCTTTTTTACATCATCAAACAGTTGTATGTTTTTTTTTTGTCAAAGCATCGAAAGGTGGGAAATTTTAAGTAAGCCCTACAACTTAAAATTATATACAGCATTATACAACATTATTCCACATTATATAGGTAAATTTATACAACCAATAATCAACCTAACTTAACTCTGCAGAGCACTGTCCGGGGGCGGCTCCTCATCCCTCAAAAGTGAGAAACCTTGGACCAGATACCCTTTGGACTATAAGAGATCCTTCTGATTAAGTTCAAGTGAAGACGAACTTGAGATATTTTATTTAACATTACATAACATTTTTATATGAATTAAAACAATAAGGTGTATTAGTTTTAAAAGTATTTTTTAACATTCTCTTATATTGATTATGGAACAATGAAAACAATATGGGCAAAGAGAAAGTTGTCAATGGAGCAAAAAAATCTTATTACGAGGATAATACAAAAACAAAAGGGTGTTTCTGCTATAGTATATAGAGCCAATCACAGCCACAAAGCTACCTGATAGCCGCTGCTGTCAACCTTACGACATTTTAACACTTAATTCCCTGCTTATTTAGTGACGTATATTTGTGATTTATTTTTATAATCAAAACATGTAACATGTAAGACTATGATCAAAACAGTAAATACACTGTTTGATGCAACCCTTGTATATGACAAAACCGTTTGATTATGTTATATCAGTTGTTCAAGAATAAGTAGTGAGTTTTAAACATAGCCTGAAAATAGGTTTGCAAATATAGTTTTGCAAATATAGGTTGCCGAAAATAGTTTTTTGGAGACCAGGGCCTCCAAAAAACTGTTATGCTACTGTGAATGATATGTAAATTCAATGAGATTAAATATACTCTATGAATATGAGTTCATTCTAAAATATTAACATGTTATTGATAATAGGTGTTGGCCAGAAAAACTTTCCTTATTCAGAGACAAGTTTATTTGTAATTAATTTTAATCTATTTAGAACTATAAGAATAATCACATTAGTCATTTAATCAACTTAAAAAACTGTGGGTATTTGAAAGTCATCATTGTACAGTATTCTTAAATGGAATCAACCCTTTTTTCAACATTATAAAAATAAATAAGTTGCACAGTATCTAGATTATTGTAATCCATTCAATTTACCTATTCTTGTGGTAGTTTTCAGGAAGGGTGGAATAAAAAATTAAAAATATAACTAAACGAAATAGATCAAATAACTGATGATAAAAAAAATAAAATGACTGAAGATTACCAGAGTTGAAGATGACAATCATCTTTCACTCATTTCTCGTTATTAACTTGGCGTAAAATACCAATAGTATATATGGTATTGGTAAAATACTCGATGGTATAGGTCGCCATTTCTCAAAGGTAATTTAATATTGGCATATGTTGCAGTTGGTGTGCAGGTCCAGGTCACTCTCTCTCTACCCTCACTTCTGTGCCTCCCTTAACCAGGTGTTCACCTTGCAAGTGTCAGAATGGCCCAAGAACATCACGTTACAGATGATTGTCCAGGGAGGCCTTGGAGCAGGGAAACGCCTCACTGCATCTGTGTTTGTGCCTGTGCCTCCGAGGTTGGTTAGAGTTATCCTTTACCTACACTCTTGACAATACTCTTTCTTTACATAAACAAACTTTTTGGTTGTTCAATTCAATCATATGGTTTTGGTGATACGATGAGTGGTCTGCAATTCAGGCCTGCTGTTTGCATTTAACGCGCTATGGGTTCGGGCCCGAACTCTGCCCTCCCCCATAGGCCTAAAAGTGGTGTTGAGAAACAATATAAGACTGTTCCACTAAGTGGTATGTTTGATAAGCAGTTAAATGAAGCCGTTTTCAAAATCAGCCGTACACAGGTACGTGCAAGTGCACTATTTCTTGTAATAGTTTAAATTGTAATTAACAGTTTAATACTGCAATAATATAATACCCCCGTCGCAACAGACCTGCATACCCAGCAAATTTCTAAATCAATAACATAATAATAATAATATGTGACAAGTTTTATTATTATCTGTCGATGAATATGAGGGTTAGTTATTTGCCTATTCTCCATAAGATTAACCTTGGAAAGAGTATGCAGTTTTTCCACTGTGAGAAAGACTGAAAGTAGGCATATCTAGCATGAGCAATTTATACCAAGTTTCATCAACATCTGTCCATAAATAAAGGAGTTTTCCTATTCTCCAAATAATTAACATGGGAAAAGAGTATGCAGGTCAGCTGCCATGATAAACGGATAAACTGTGATTTTTCAGCATAAATGTAGGGATCTCAACCACATGAAGCTAAATATCAAGTTTTGTCCTAAAATATAGATTGATAAGTGAATTATTAATTTTTCCTTATCCTACATAAGATTAACATTGGAGCTCCAGAGTATAACGTACTGTGTTTAGATATTTTAATATCTCGGTAACCGTTGGAGATAGAGCAAAACTTTGTGTAGTTTTTTCAGCTGATTCTAATGGTGTCGGATAAAATAAAAAAAAATTAAATTACATCCGAAAAACGTAGAAAACCCAATATTCGAGTACAAAAGGTGTTCCGATTGACCGATATGTCTGAATTTTTATACTTTTTTTATACTATTTTATACTTTTTTAACTGAAATGGCGACCTACCCAGGTAGGTATTTGAAGCCAAGTATGAATGAGGAATGACTGTAGGATGATTGTAGCGCGATCTTGTAGTCTTTTTACTGACTAAGGCTGACATGCTCCTTAGTCAGGACTGTTAATTAATAGCCCAACAGCCGATGGCAACTAATGGACCTACAGTTTAACGTGGAATCCGAACCACGGCCTCTGAATTACGAATTGGACGTTAATCCACACAAGAGAACATTACATCCACCAACCATCTCTCACAACTATGCACAATTCATGACCTCCAAGTAGCTGGATTACAGGACGTCGCCACCGTCCCAGTCTAATTACAAACTCGTTTCGATAAACATTTACTACCAATATTTCATCAACATCTGTCCATATTTTTAGTTTTCGATTCACCATTAACATGGAAAATATATAGTTATATAAATTAAATTTTACACATAAAGGTAGTCTCACATATAAATACAAGTTTGAAAAAAAAATATTATTATAAAAAATTTTTTTTTTATCTCTAGATTAACATTGAATACTTACTGTGAGATTTTTTAATATCTCTACCGTTGAGAGAAAAAACAAAAAATAACTAATTATTGTTTTTTTTAATTGATTCAAAATATTTAAAATATAAAAAATAAAATATTTTTAAATACATATGAAAAACTAAAAACCCAATTTGAGTACAAAATAAATATTTACATATCTATTAAATTATAAATAAAACATGTTACAAAATTTGTTTAATCACATAAAAAATTTTGTTTCTAAAAAAAAAAATTTTTAAAAATATTTAATTTTTATTGTCGTTTATTTTCATATCTGGATGTGTCTACAGATCTTTTTGAAAAAAAAAACATTTAACACAGTAATTATTTTTTACTGTTAGAAATATTTTTATCAATCTAATAAGTAATTTTAAATGTTAACTATCTGAATAATATTAAATTAAAAAAACTTAGACATTGCGAAATCTGATAAAAAATGTAAACATTTTCTAAAACCATAAAAACGTAATGATAAATGTGACAAAATGTTTAGTTATTGGTATTTTTCCATTTCATAGGATATGATGAATATAAAAAAAATAAAGATACTTATAAAAAAAACGTAGGTATTATCATTAAAAATGAGACAGTTGATTTACAGCTAATTTCAGCTTATGACATGGATCTACATTCACAGCAAAATTTTGTTGTACACTCGAGGCAAACATGTTTTTTACATCAATAGCAAATTTTTCTTATCTTCTTCAAATCACATGTGTAGTATGTCTTTCTTTTATTCAGCCTATCACCAACAATGTCGGGTTTAGGTTCTTCTACTCGACGTATGCATGCTCGAAAGTTCATGTCAGCCTTTTGTTATGAAAACTTCGCTTCAATTGTGGTTTCACCATCCAAGTCAATCCAATTCACTTAAAAAAGCATCCTCATACCAGTTTTCAAACATTTCTTCGAAACCCTAGTCCAAAAAACACACACTAGACAATGGGCCGGGTCGTGATTCTATCGCGTACCGTCCTGGGTCCGGTCTCACAGACTGCTGACGAAAAACAAATCTATAAATATCTATAAATATTATGACTGAAAGACAAGTGACAATAGGGATCGGTTTCGGTGGTGGACAGGGACAACTACGTGGCATGGCTGGGGTCATCGTCTTTTGAAACCTTTAAATTGAAATAAATAAATAACTCAAGCGGTCTGTGAGACCGCATCCGTCCTGGATGCAGTCTCACTTAACGTCCTTAACGTCCTGTTAAGGGTTAACAACTATTGATTTTAGCCTCTGAGCACCTAAATACAAAAAAATAACATGGTCCTGGGCTTAAGTCGTGCAATGAGACCTATGGTAATTATGGTAAATAATTACCATAATTATGGCTAATTACGCTGTATGGTAAATACAAAGCATTCTCTCTATGTCCCCTGCTGTACTCATTTAAAAATGATGCATTTATTGGGATTGTAGTTAACACCTGTTTTGCTTCTATTATGACTCTATGGTTAAGGGAGGGGCATCTTTATGTTTTTTTAGCTAATTTCCCATAGGAAAGAAGCTATTACCGTAGGTCTCATGGCCTTGGACCATGTTATTTTATCTTATTTGGGTGCCCAGGCCAAAAACAATACCTGTTAAAATTTTTGTACATATGTGTCTGTGAACACGAAAACTCTCGTAAAAATAGACATATCAGACAACTGGAATGGGTAGATTAGGGGGGGTTTGTACTCAAAAATTGGGTTTTTGGTGTTTTTATATGTAATTTAGTTTTATTTATTTTATCTGTCACCATTAGAATCAGCTGAAAAAAACTACACAAAGTTCCTTTAGCTTTTGATCTAACTCCAACAGTTACCGAGATATTAAAAAATCTAAACACAGTACGTTGTATTTTCGGGCTTCAATGTTTATCTTATGGAGGATAAGGAAAAATTAATATTTCACTTTTCAATCTATTTTTTTGGATGAAACTTGATATTTAGCTTCATGTGGTTGAGATCCCTACATTTATGCTTAAAAACCATAGTTTATCCGTTTATCATGGCAGCTAACCTGCATACTCATTTCCCATGGAGATCTCATGGAGAATAGGCAAATAACTAACTCTCATATTTTTATTGATTTTTCATATTATTGATTTGGGAATTCGCTGAGTACGCAAGTCTGCTGCGACGGGGGTATTTATACTTATAGTTTAAGAAGAGTTAGATTAGATTAGATTATTGAAATGGCGACCATACTACGAGGTAGGTATTTTAATCCAAGGTTTTTTAAGGTAGGTATTTTTTTAAGTTGTATGAAAATAAAAAAATTCAAAGTAAGTTTAAAAGTCATAGCACTTGGAGGGTTAATGATCCTGACAAATAAAATCCTAGTCGATGTCAGTAACAAAGCTACATACATAATTAAATAATTTATATAATTCTTAATTATATAAATAATTTAATTCATTCTTCTCATTCACATTCACATTCATCCTTCACTTATATTCACGTTAAAATATCCTGAAAAATTAGGTGCATGTCTTAAGAATTGATAGCTGATTACTCATTTACAGTTCAATTTTTTTAATAAAAGGAAATTTTCCTTTTAATCTCAGTTTATAGCAATAATATAACTATGTAAAAAAGATTTGGAGGCCCCAAGTTTTTTTATACAGTTATTTTTATTTGATTATCAATATCAGTAATCTATCATTTTCAATTTCGGACAAATGCCAAATTAAATTAGGGGGCATCTGCCGAATGCACTTCCAAGGAAATTTGACTAATTCATCACCCACAGAAACCTGACACTCTCAGCAGCTCCTCTGGATGTATTGGAGTTCAACTCTCCTGACAAGCTGGGGCCGTACCCCCATGGAGGGGTGGGGTGTGGGCAGGAGAACTACGCCGGAGGGAGAGTCACGTACAGAGCAGGCTGGGGAGGAAACGGCGGCCCACCTCACGGCCCCACCGGACTCAGGTAACGGAATATTGTAGTGTACAAATATGTTTGAGTACAGGATACTATAACAGACACTATTTTCTATTAAGGTTCTAAAATGTGGTTTTTGGTATTCTTCTTCCCTACTTCATCCATTAAAAATGATTTATAAATAAAACTATATTTGTCTTTTAAAATGACCTACTGATATCTTTGGGACCATCTTTCTTTGTAAGAAGGGGCTAAATTATAAATAAGTTTAACATATTCGCGACGTAGTGCGCCCGATCGTGTTCACGGGTGCTTCTTGAAATGGCAGCAGTGTACCCGATGGGGTTCATTACTAAAGCACACGGTGTGCCCGTCTGGGTACACTCGCTATGTTTTTTAATGCTGTTGATTACCAATATGGTCGCACTAAATATAGCTGAAATGTTTTTCCACCCCTAGCAGGAGACCTTTAGTAGTGTGTACCCGATTGGTTACACGTTCTCATATATTTGAGGCATAAAAAAAACACAAATATTGGGTACACTTAAAAAAATTAAAATATAATAAAAATAATTTTGGAGGAAAACAATTATAACAACGTACTCTTCATCAAAACAATGTGAACTTTTTAAAAACTCTAAATACGGATTTTGGTTATTTTTGTTTAACACATGCCTAATTAGGGGGCATCTGCTATAAGCACTTCCAAGGAAATTTGACTAATTCATTACCCATAGAAACCTGACACGATCATTGGCTCCGCCAAGTAAAAAAGTCAGCATTTTCACTTCCATCACAAACGTGTTGAAAATTGTTTTTTTAGCAAGTGATCGACGTAAAAAAAATTTAGAAATGTTCAAGATAAATTGATAATCAAAATAATAAGTCTTTTCAGCATCCTTTTACAAGAGTGACTGGGAAAAAAAGATATTTTTTAAATAAACTTTTTTTATATCAATTATAACTTTTATTGCAATCAAATACTTAACAAACTTTTGCCGTGTAATAAATACACTACTTAGACACTAAAAATAATTTGCTAAACTTCTCCATTACTTATTTAAACAACGTTAAAGGTAGTGTCCACTTTCTTGTATGCAGGCTTCAATCCTATTATTTAAGTCCTCCATTACAAGTCCCAGCCCCAAAAAACAAATTATTGATTGGAAACAATATCATGTTGTGCATGTTAAAAGAGAACTTGTAAAAGTTGCTGCACTTTAGTGATATACTCACCATTTTGCAGTTACACGTCATAGGCAAACATTCAATGTTGTACAGACCTCTGCTCCATGGCTACTAAATTGGCATCATATACAACAATCAGTGACCACCAAAAACGAACAAAATTTGTATCTTAATCACTAAAGAGCAACAATTCCAAAAACAAAAAATCATATATTGTTTCTTGCTTCTTCGTTTATCAGGACCATAACTTTATAACCAGCTGGTTATAGTATTTAACTGTCAAAAAATTGTCTTAAGACTTCTAAAGTGTACTGTGCGTACTAAGTCACTTTGGCCGTTTTTGCCCTCTCCTTTATTACATTATCATCAGTTCATGATTGTATCGGTTGCAGAGGGTCGCGCCGCAGGGTCAACAGCATGGGCAGCCTGAGGGAGTGGGCCGTCAAGGCACAGCTGGACCCCAACGACCCGACTAATGCAGACCTCTTTGATTACATCAAGGTAAGAGACACTGATGTAGTTTTTAAATCTGAGTCATATGAATTAATTACATTTGACTCAAATATTCTTGATAGTTACTGGATCGAGGGGATGTCGGATTAGCAAAGGTTAGTTTACTGTTTAGCTAGTGGTTTTATGATTTTACTAAATTTGACTGTATACATTAGCAGAATTAATTGTTGAGGTGTTATTAAGTAATGCTTACTCGGAGATGTCAAGAATGTACAAAAACCAATTTTGTCATAATATTTTGAACGAAAATAACATATATTGTGTATAGAAGTGAAATGAAACAGACGTATTTTAAAATTAACAGATTAAAATAGTCTGTGATTAGATAGTTGTCTGTGTAGTTTGTATTGATTTTAAACGATAGATCCATTTTTAACCTTTTGTCCAGTCCTTGGTTCTGTTAAAATCTAAATTAAACCTTTATTTAGATACACAATTAATTAATAGTTAAATTACAAATAGTGACTGGTTCAGAAATCAAACGAGGTGAGCCCGGTACCTCTAGGCTACAATTAAACAATTAAGATTATTTTAAATAAATAGTTTGTTATAACTTTTTCTTGAAAATATTTCAGCATTGGTAAAATAAGTTTTCACTCCTTGCACTAGCGTATCAAAAGTGTTTGCAGTTGACAAAGCTTTGTAACAGGATCGTGTATTTTGCCTCTACAACCTCCTCAATTGTGTTGTCTTGTACAGTAGAGGTTATTCCACTACTACCTTTTCATTTGCTTAGTGAGATGAAACGATGAGATCAAAAGAGAATTCAGCAGTAAACTATTGAGAAGATAGATGTGAATCATGTCACAACATGAAAATCTATGTATCATGTAAACCGTAAACAAATGTCAAGACTGATTACTCCTTTGGTACGAAATGCATCATCAAACCATCAAAGTGTCGGATGATCGCAAATCAGCTATAGATGTAAAGTTTTCCAAGACTTGTGAATATATTTCATGTTATTTACAATTTGGAAGAAGCTAATACCATAGGTCTCATGGCAAGACTTAAGCCCGGGACCATGTTATTTTTTTTCTTTCGAGGTGCCCAGAGGACAAAAACAATAGTCTTTACAAATTATATATATATATATATATATATATATTTTAAAATGTGACCACCCAGTATATGTATATATACATATACTGGGTGGCGCAAAAAGAATAGTCGGATTTGAACTGCGTAGTTGTAGAAGAGGGAGTGGGAGAGTGACCTTCAACGGCCGTCAGTGCGTCGGCCATAGCATTCAGTTTGCCGTGAAATGGCGCAGTGGACGGTTGAGCATCGTGTTTTCGCTGTGGAGCAGTTTTTTAGAAACAATGACTCATCCATCACAGTACAGCGGCTGTTTCGACAACATTTTAATGTAGCACGTTTTGGACCAATTCCTGATCGCAGATCAATATTGCGATGGGTCACTGCCTTTCGGGCTACAGGGTCCGTAATGAGTAGTAAATCAACTGGGCGTCCTCATACAGCAGTTACTCCAGAAAACGTGGAGAATGTCAGAGCATCAGTGTCAAAGTCCCCGTCGATCCACCAGGCGGCGTGCTCCACCGCAAACGTTTCTGTGAACAAATGCTGGACGTTTTGTACTCGGGGGACAATATCGTGCTAATGATGTCAGATGAGGCTCATTTTCATTTAGACGGCTATGTCAACAAACAAAGCTGCAGATATTGTACTGCAGCTGCAGCTATAATACTAGAAATAATAATGCTATTAAGAAAGATTTCCATATGTATTCCAAAACAATCAAAAGTTATAAATGTACCTCAATTAAGCTATTTAACAAGTTGCCAATCTCGATAAGAAATTTGAGTGATAAGTCATTTAGACACTGTATTAAAAAACTTTTGATTGATTCTTGTTTTTACAGTGTTGATGAGTTTTTAAACTATAATTTTCTCTGATAATATGTAAATTTATAGTATTAGCTAGTATTTTACTAGGCTTAATTTAGTTTTTACTTCTGACGATTCCTATGCAACCAACTACTTTACTCTGTAATGTTTTTGTATTGCTTCCTGGAATAAAAAATTTTGATTTGATTGATTGGGCGGCAGATAATCCAAGACAGTTACACCAGAAGCCTCTACACAGCGCCAAAGTGTCAGTTTGGTGCGGGATATCAAAATTAGGGATTATTGGACCTTATTTCTTTGAAGAGAACGACACAACTGTGACAGTGAATTCAGTGTGCTATGTCAACATGCTCCGTAAATTTTTAGCGCCAACATTGCGCGAGTTAAATGTGGACACTACACGAATATGGTTTCAACAGGATGGCGCAATAGCCCATACCGCAAACAATTCGATGAATGTTGTGAAACGCATGTTCCACGGCCACGTCATCTCACGCTTTGGTGACGTCCATTGGCCCGCCAGTTCACCGGATCTTTCAATGTGTGATTTTTATCTCTGAGAATATCCGAAATCCAAGGTGTATGTACGCAAACCCCGAAACCTGATTGAACTAAAGGAAGCCATTCGCGAGGAAATTTCACTGATTGAAGAGGAAATCATTGGGAAGGTGACGGAGAACTTTGAAGAAAGGCTCCTGATGTGTATAAATGAAGATGGACAACATCTTACGGAAGTTATTTTCCGTACATAAACTTGGGTTACAAACACAGTACAGTACTTATTTTCTGAAATTGTAGAAGTAAACATAGTCAAACATGTAAACTAGGTAATATTATGTTGAAAATCGATAAAGTTATATTCATTAAAATGTGACCATTCTTTTTGCGCCACCCTGTATATATATATATATATGTGTGTGTGTGTCTGTGAACACGATAACTCTTGTAAAAATGGTCCAATCGAGACCAAATTTGGTAGAGACATGTATTCCTACATTTACTAGGAGGAGTTTGTAATCCAGACATATCGGTCAACCGGAACTGGTAGTTTAGGGGGATTTTGTACTCAAAAATTGGGTTTTTGTGTTATCGAATTTTAAGAGCTATTACCAATTATGGAAAGAGTTAAGCCCGAGACCATGTTATTTTTTCTTCTTTAGGTGCCCAGAGACCAAAACAATAGTCGTTAAAATATATAATATATATATATATATATGTTATATATATATGTGTCTGTGAACACGATAACTCTCGTAAAAATGGTCCGATCGAGACCAAATTTGGTAGAGACAGTATTCCTACAATGCCGACGAGTTCGTAAACCAGACATATCGGTCAATGGGAACGGGTAGTTTGGGGGAGCTTTGTACATGTAATTTTTAAAAATTTCTAATTTTATATTTCACCATTGGAATCAGCTTAAAAAAACTACACAATTAAGTTCCTTAAAGTTTTTCTCTATCTCCAACGGTTACCGAGATATAAAAAATCTAAACACAGTACGTTGTATTTTGAGGCTCCAATGTTAATCTTATGGAGGATAAGTAAAAATGAATGTTTCACTTGTTAACCAATTTTTTTTTATGAAACTTGATATTTAGCGTCATTTGGTTGAGATCCATACATTTGTGCTAAAAAATCATAGTTTATGTGTTTATCATGGCAGCAAACCTGCATACTCTTTTCCCATGTTAATCATATGGAGATTAGGCAAACTCCTTTATTTATGGACAGATGTTGATAAAAGTTTGGTATAATGTAAAATAAAATTTTTGATGGTATACTTTCAGGTTCTCACAGCAGCAAACCTACTCACTCTTTCCCATTTTAATCTTATGGAGAATAGGCAAATAATTCCCATGTTTATCGACAGATTTTGACCAAACTTGTCATATATTATATTATTTATTATTGATTTGGAAATTCGCTGAGTACGCAGGTCTGCTGCGACGGGGGTATTTGTGTTTTTCATATGTAATTTAAAAATATTCTTAATTTTTTATCTTTTACAATTAATTAGAATCAACTTTAAAAAACCACATAATTGAGTTATTTTTTGTTTTTCTCTATCTCCAACGGTTACCGAGATATTAAAAAATCTAAACACAGTACATTGTATTTTTGGGCTTCAATGTTAATCTTAAGGAAGATAAAGAAAAATTAATATTTCACTTATCAATCAATATTTTTGGATTAAACTTGGTATTTACCTTCATGTGGTTGAGATCTATCCATTTATGCTTTAAAATCATAATTTATGGCAGCTAATCTGCATACTCATTTTCCATGTTAATCATTTGGAGAATAGGAAAACTCTCAAGGGAATAGGAATTTATGGACAGATGTTGATGAAACTTGGTATAAATGGTTAGTAAATTGTTTATGCTAGAAATGCCTACTTTCAATGTTCTTCACAGCAGCAAACCTGGATACTCTTTCCCATGTTAATCTTAAGGAGAATAGGCGAATAACTCTCACATTTATCAACAGATATTGATCAAACTTGTCTTATATTATTATTATTATTATATTATTGATTTGGAAATTCACTGAGTATGCAGGTCTGCTACGATAGGGTATTTCTACTTCTAACCAATATTTCAATCCAAATTCAACCTTCAGCCTTTGTTTGTAAACAATAATGATGATTATGTGCCATTTTTTAGACAGAAGATATCAAGGTGAAAAAAGAGAGTGAAGGTTCGTCAAGCCTGCCAGATGGAGATTTCTGCACAATGGAGGAGATAGAGAACAATACTCGGCTTAAACTGCTGACTCTGAGGAACAATGCTGTGCCTGAGTTCAGGGACATCCGTAACATTCCACTGAGGGACAGAGAGATTCCTAAAGATATATTCAAGGTAGAACAGCTATGAACCTTGAAAAGTGAAAAAATAATAAACTTTTTTATTCTGTGGTAATTTGCTTGATAATTTATGATTTTAATATTGTATTTTAACAGTTCTCATCTATGTAGGCTGTCCAGAACTGGTTTGCATTTATGACTATTGATTGCAACAAATTAGCGTTTGATCGTGTTTGTAAAAAGTAAAGAAAATTCACATCTAATTATGAGAGTTCAACTCAATTTGGACTTTAACTTATATTAATTTATTTAGGTAAGTGAGTGCTGATTTTCACAGAATTGTATTGAAGTTTAAAAAATAAAATTATGAATGGTTGGTTGTTAGAGATTTTGAGTCTGTAGAAGCTTTGAACATAGGAAGACAAGTTTGTGAGAATTCACTGTACAGTATATATCAATATTTGAACAATATTGATCATGCAAGATCCCTACTTTTGGGCATAATAACCTTTTATTCTCGTTAATTGATATATTATAATATACAATGTTAGTTTTAACTGTAAATATAATAAATAATGTATAGTTTATAAGAAAGAATACAAGTGTCATAAAGGAACAAAACACTCAGAACGGGAAGTAAACTTTTCTTCTTGTGTAAATTTTTGACAGGTCTATGAGAAACGGACACAATGCCCTCTCCGCAGCGGGCCAGGAGTGGGGGAGACTCAGCTGGAGTGGCAGAGAGAGTGGAGCCGGCAGCAGCTGGGGCTCATGAGGGACGACATAGTGCAGCACTGCAGACAGACACAGCAGCACCACCAGCTGAGGGAGGTGGTCATGGAAGACCAGGTCCCTGACATTGGGTGTGTAACTCTAGGATTGAGACACTTTCTATCAGCTGACTAGCTGTGCTGTTAAGTGGTTGTGGCTATAGAACTTGTGGCTATAGTACCCGTTTTGTAATCTGAAAGTTGCTGGTTCAATCCTGAGCATAATATTGACTCAAATTTGTCATATTTCAATACTAGAATCAGTTGGCTTTGATCATTAGACTATCAAATTAATTATTCTGGTTAACTAACCAGATTATATCTCTCAATAACAAAGCTACACATAAAAAAATTATTTTATTCGTCACACTCACTTTTCGCTCATATTCACCTTGATATACCCACGTAGTGTCTCAAGTATAAGTAGGAAGGCACTAATAACGAAGTATGTTGCAGCTACATTTTTTGTAGTCATCCTTAGTTAGAAGCTCTCACTGACCCTTGATATGGAAACAACATATAGTTTCACATAACTTCTCAGGGTTTTCTGGAGGGTTTGATTGAAATGGCAAAATCTATTAAAATTATAGATTGTGGATTGTGTCTCTCTGTATTAATGCCATCATAAGTCTAAAGTTTGAGTTAAAATGGATGTCTTTTTATGCCCCTTATAATTTAAGAACAGTACACATATTTAAATTTGAATTATAATAATAATAATTTATTCCATGTAATAAATACATTTTGTACATCAATTTACAATGTTTTTAAAATAGAAAAATTAATATTAATAACGTAAGATAGGAAATGTCCTAGCTTCCCTTTTCTGGTAGGGTATGCCCCTTTTTGGGAATCATTCCAGTCCAAAAGAGATAATAAATCATACAAACTAATATCAGAAAGGCGGACTTGGGAAGGAGGGCGGCAGATTGGGAGGAGTGCCACAGACCTCCCAAATTAGTGGTACAATTTTGCCTCTACACTATGTCAAATTATTAATTCAAAATATATCTTAAATGAAATCACTGTGTTTACTCTACGCTTATAGCACTCTGGGGTTGACATTTATGAAGTGGCTACAGCCTAAGAGGCCTCTGCGACCCACAAGGAAGGAGCGTAAGAAGCTCCCAGTCATGGGACTGGTGGGCCAGGAAGTTGAGGTTAGTTGAAAATTTGCTGGCTAACATCTTGTAAGTTTAACACATTCTGGACGATCGTAGTTTTGTCAATATTTTAAATATACAGTTTAAAATATCAGGTTATATTTTCAAAAACCGGAACTGCGTTTTTTTGTAAATTGATCTGTCAGGTACTTATTATCTTTTTAGTGAGCAAATTATCCTTTTAGTTGTATGCAACCATAATTTTGAACAGTCTCAAGAGTTCATTTTCAAGCACACAGAACATTACGCCATTGTAGATTATCATTTCCCCGTATTGGATAACGTTATCACAAACAATACAAACATCGACAAAAACCACATTACTGGCCAGTACTCCGGACTGGTTTAAACACTAGCCTGTAATTTGTTTGGTGTCTTTTGTTAATATTTGTATTATTTGTGATGACATTCTCCAGCACTAGCTAAGATGATCACTGGGAAGTTATCATCTTAGCCACTGACAATAAAAATGACACAATTAAAAAGAGTAATTAAAGCAAAGGATCCTCGAGGTTCCTAATACAACTAATTGGCAATAACAGTTTTTAATTAATATTTATTAATAATTTTATATAGTAAATTTATTTAAACTAGGACTTAAACAGTAATCTCTCAAAGATGGGGCACAAAAGATGGAAAATATAGTTTAAATTGCCTAAAAATTTTTCTTAGGTGATAGTGAATGTTGTACGTGCTTTCGAAGTACCAGTGAGGATGGATGTAGATCCACTGATGGAGCATGGTATTTCGCTGGTTCCGGTCCGACCATTTGTGGAGGTTACCTTTCAAGGTCGCAAGAGCCGCACAACAACAGCTGAAGGGGCTAACCCCACCTGGAACCAGGATCTACGCATACCTGTCAAGTAAGAATTTTCTGTTGTTTTAATACACTTCAGAATATTACAGAGTATTTACAAAAAAAGTGTGGTTTTCCTGGAGTTGAAACCTATGATACCTTGAACTGAAGTTGAAAGATTCTATCTGTTATGCTATGCAAAATCTTACTCATGAAATGAATGAACCCTCATAATTCAATACTTAGTGAACTATATGGAGTAATTTGATCATAATTTTTAGCTGTATCAATTTCAGTCCTCTATACATACTATACCTAATCACCATTGATTGATCTTCGATATCATTTGGTGTACTGTTTTCACACATTCTCCTGTGTCAATTACACTTCCAATGTCAAATCTATTAAAATATATGGATTAATTATTAATATACTGTATATGTCGCTATGTTAAATATCAACTTTTACATTTTGTCTGATGTCCACAATAAAATATACACAGTAAAACACAGCTTAAGCAGCTAAGTCACTTTCATCGAAAGAATTGCATATGACGTTCATAGCAACTACTTAAGTACACTGTCACTCATCAACAAACATGGCCATCTCAGGGAGTGGTAAGGGTATGGTAGTGGAAATTACTTGAAAATAAATTGGAATCCTGTATAATAAAAATCTTGTTGTGGTTGTCACGATCCAGACATTTTCATAGAAAATATTAATTACTATGTTTAAATTTTAAATTTCAATAATTTGACATATCTCTTAATACAAACAAATGTTTTTACGACGGTCGTTGCTCTATGGTAACACCTCAAATAAGGTACTTTTATTCCAAAAGAGCAATTAGAATATTAATGAAACTTAAATGGTTTGAGTGAGCGAGAGAATATTTTTCAAATTTGCAGATAATAGCTGTGTATAGTCAATACATTTATGAATAGATATTGTGGGTAAAGTTAAATCTAGATAGTTTATCCGTAGATAGCTAGGACATAGGAACGTTCTATGTTTTGACAGCCCTAAGCTCAAACTTTACAAAAGAGAACCAACACATCCAGAGATTAAGTTTAACAATGCATTACCCAAAGACCCAAGGTTTAATAGATTTAAGAAATTTTTAAAATAAAATAAAACCACTTATTATTACTAAGCCTCCATACTGTTTGGATGATTTTTTGTTCAAGTTTTCTCTGTGTTTTTTTTCAACTAAGTTTGTATTGTATTCTAGCATTTTATTTTTCATTTTTACTTATGAATGGTACAATGTTTGGCACCACTCTGTACTCTTTATATTCTTAATGAGTAAAGATATTTTTGGTTTGATTTCATTTAACATGTCATACTATCAATGTAAAATATTGTAAAAGTATTGAAATCCCTCTACCATTTTGAAACACCTAGTAATATATCGGAAATGCTATGAATGGTTTTCGAGAGAGACAATGGTACTTTTAGATGTCTAACAAATACACACTTTATCATATCATTGGAATGCTTTGTTTAACTTATACAGGCTACCTAGCTCTGGATTGTACGAGATGCAGGACAAGCTGTATTGCCAACTGTACGATGAGACGGTGGTGGATCTTCTCGAGGATGATCGACAGAGAGAAACTAACATACACCAGAGGCTACAACGCCAGTGGCTTGGCTCTCTGTCTGTACCGTTTTCCTCCCTTTTCTCCAATCCCAGAGTAAGCTGCTTGGCTTATCGGAATGTTATTTCGCTGTTAATTTTGTGAAATTATCCATTATTATAAGGGATCGAGGGAGTATCCAAAAGTAACAGGAAAACATTGACGAGGGTAGAGCTTTTTTGTACGGGTATCTGTACAAATAACAGCTTAGAACTGATCCACATAATCTTTCAAAGGTAAATTACTCGAGATGAATCGTGCTATGGTTATGACTCAGAGACAAAACAACAATCAAGCCTGTCAAATCCTTTCAGCATATTCATCAATTCAGGCAGTTGATGGGCATCCAGAACAAGGTTTTTCATCGATCGACTTATCACCATTTTTAAATCGAGAAAACCAATCATGCGCTTGATTTTCCCCTTAGCATCAAAATAACTATTTCCTCTTGTAAACAGTTTTCAACATCAAAATAGATTTAACAGTGTGGTTTTATTAAAGATTGTCATTAATTTACTTAAGGGAGAATGTATGTGTCAGTCCACTGATACCATTTATTAAATAAATAATCACAGTCTTTACTATCATCTAGGAAGTTACCAAGCCATCTATTATCTATGTTGCATACTGAAATTTAACGTTGCATGTTTGGAAAGGTCTCTAACATACCTAACATCCCTATTGCTGTTAAGAGTTTGGAATAATCTCACAAAATGTAACCAAAACCCCTGGATGACCTGATATCTGTTGAATCAGGCTCTATTAGTGTACAATTAGTTTATTCTCTAAATATATATGAGGCAATGTTATCTAAACATGTCCCTACTTTCTTCTTTATTTAGACAGGATATTTTATAGAATCTCTTTTTTAGGAACATTTGAAGCAGAACCTGTTTCATATGATTTATTTATCAAAATGTTTTATTTATTTCTTTAATACAAAAACTGATCTTGACTTTTTATTCTACAGTATAAGAAATATAATTCAGTTAAATGTATAAGAATATTTATAATTGAAAAAACATTATCCTCCCTGATTCAGTGAGAATTTACAACATATGACTTTGCAGATCGAGGGGACATTCCAGCTGTACTCCCCACCAGTGCTGCTTGGCTACCAGCGAGAGTCGCAACATCGCCAGGCTGCGACCTCTGTGTCAGCAACAGCGACGGCCGGGACTAGCGGCCTGCGCGACAGCACGTTCCTGACACTCTTTATCACTGTACACCCTCCTCTACATCCACCGAAACCATTCAAAGTGAGTCAACTGAGCCTTCGGGGTCAACTGACCAACGTAGTCACAGACAAATAAAATAAAGATGGGTTTGTTAGGTAGAGGCTGATAGATTTGTCTCAAGTATGCATCGTGGAAGACCACGTGTGATTACAGAGCAGAAAATGGAGTGGTTATGAATGATGAGCCAATAATTTCGTACATAAATATTCCAATTTAAATAACGATGAGATTAAATGAAAATGCTTCTATATTGAGAGCGAACATTAAGATCATTTGATCCTTTCTTAACTTCAGCTAAAATAAAAACGAATATATATATATATATATATATATATATATATATATTAAATTTAAAATGAAATAATAATGCAAGAAGGTGAAATTCCTAGGAAGGTACATGTAGCTGAAAACCTAGAAAAGGTGTATTGATGTGATATTGTAAGGTAAGACGGATATACATAGAGATGTTTCTTAGTGTTTCTATCTTTTTGTTTCTCATCATTTTTGTCTCTCTCTTACAAGACAATACGGGAGATGATTGTATCTTCATAAAATATCAAATTTATGAAACTGCTTAGTATGAGATATGCTCAAGGATCGATAAAGTAGAACCAAGTCAGAAAACATCATGTTTTACTGTAACCTTTTATAGTCAAAAAAAGTTTTCCAAAAACAAAAATTGGTAAAATGGAATCATAAACTTTGTAAATATAATTGATTTCAGGAGAGGCTGCCATGTAGTGAGATGCCTTACCTAGAGCAGCACCTGGAGCAGTGGAAGGCCCAGGTGGCAGTTCAGTTTCCCCACAGGCCTGTCAAGTGTTTAGTTGTTGACACATCTGCCAAGTCTGTCTGTGTCACTAGGTTTTTCCATCCTCTCACCCCTCCAGGTACTTGCAGTATTTTATATAAAATATTCCTCATAAATCTAAAACCTTTACTGGTCATTAGTGTAAGGTTACACTCTGTCATAAACCATGATACACCAATATTTGAGAATTTTAATTGTTAAATGATGCAATTAAAATTGTTATAACTTGATAATATCACATATTTTGTACATTCTGACAAATTTTTATTTAAATAAATCTACTTTGTTCTTTTCTATGTAATTTTTTATTTCAATTGTACCTTTAATATTATCAACCAAAAATAATATCAGCTCAAATAGTATATATTAACTTAATATGAGGATTGAAAAAATTGTCTTGAAACAATAAGGTAATAAGATGTCTTGGTTTGATATTATGACTGCAATTACTTTAGGCAAACAAAAAAAACTGTAGCTATTTACTTTCATTTATGGTATGAGGGGTGTGGTTTGTTACCATGCCTATTCAGTTTTGTAAATCCAGATCAAAAGATTTTTTAAGCCTACTTATGGGTAAATTGTTTTTTGTAAAATTTCAATTTAATCTTTTATCTTTAGATCACAAATCACTGGGCCTTCAAGTGGGCATCTAGATACACTAATGGTCAGCGTATTGAGTTATATCCAAAAAAAGCTGGAGTGGAGACAGCATGGTTTTAGATATATTTTCTAACACACATGTTTATGTATCTCAATGGTTGTAAATTATATGATGTTTTTGATTTTTTTCTCAGTGCTTGTGGAAGGAGAATCAACCACAACTGAGATGGTTGCACGTTTTGTTTCCAAAATCCCAATGGTGCCAGGTAGCATGTTGTTTCCTGGTTTGTTCGACGTGTGGCTCACTGCTCAGGTATTTCTTTTATGATGTCACAAAAATGTGAGGTATTCTAAGTATGAATTATTTTAAAATAATGCTCTTAAAACATTTTCACAACACAATTCAGCATAATAGCTTTATATATGTTGTTTTGAAAATTGATGACAACTGTCGAAAGAAGTCAATGGCAGGAACAATACCTATAAATTTTCAGCATCTTCAGGTTGTTTGTAGGCTTGTATCTTCTCAAAATATGAATATGGCACATGCATTTTTGGGGACCATAGAGTTGATAACACTGGAAAGTACTCACAACACTGTTAATCAATAAAAAGATACACAAGATCAAATATTTCTTTCAGATATGACAAGTTTACAACTTCTTATACTCCTCTGGACCTGGCACAGGTGTTGTCAAGTAACAAAAACAAATATTCCACCAAGAAGCTTGATAAAAGTTGAATTATTGTGACCCTGTTGATAGTCAAACTGCTAAAATTATACTTAAAATCTTAAAATGATGAGTGAGAAGCAGTCAAGAGTCGGTCAAATCACCAGTGTCAAGTGGAACTGAAAATCTCTTGATATTGCAAAGATAAATCCAAGTACAGTGGTTTTTCCCTGTGACATCAACTATGTGTGCAACAAAGTTAAGAAAAGAAAGGAGGTCATCATTATACCTACTTTCTTCGCTTGTAGTACTACCTAAATGGTACTAAAAATGGTACCTAAAATTTGGTACTACCTAGTTTTAAATTCTTATCAAGACTCTTTAAAACATTAAATTTTGAATTTTGTACACACCAATTTATAATTGTTATAAATTACCAATTAATTAATTTGACTGTTGCAGCAAGTGCTTTCGCTGCTGTCTGGTGACTGCGAGGATCACGCGGTTCTGTTATGCTGCTACATGCTGCACCAGGGGCTGCGGACATGGCTGGCGCTCGGGTCTGGTGTACCACATGGTGCCATGGCGCTGGTGCTCACCCGGGACACCCACTCGGGTGTTTACACCCTTTGGGATCCAGCTACTGGGCAGCACTTTGATACCCAGGACTCCTTCTGCCCAATGCACCGTGTCTACTGCCTCATGAACCAGGACAATGTGAGTTGCACCATGGATCATGCAATATAATAAATCTAACCTTATGGATAACTTAACCTTAACCTGTTAGACAAGTTACAATTGCATGTATCTTTAAATTGAATAAACAATAATATACAGTGTAAGGTACCCAGTGTAATGACTGAATCTTTAAACCTGACTTAAATGACTGAATCTTTAAACCTGACTTAAATGACTGAATCTGACTCTCTTACTCCTAATGACAGCTAAAAATCTCACCATCAATGATTGAATCAATAATGAATTGCTAAGGAATATTGCCCAAATGATATGATCCATATTTTATATTATAAAATTGAGTCTTTATCATTTCTACATAGTGTCTACATAAGTGGGTGTTGGTAGATATGGGCCAATATACAGCGAGAAGAGGCAGTGAGTCGTACACGGTTTGATGTGACCAAACGTGGCGACTGGTGGCCTGCGTTCAATCGCAGTGTTTCAGCACCTCCGGGCTCAGTGCAGCCAACACAGCTAGAGTACACAGTGTCGCCAACTCTTGTGACTGACATATCCTTGCTGCAGGATAAACTGGAGAAGACGCTTAGAGACTGCATCACAAAATGGCGGCCTACCACAAGGTTATTGCAAAATGTTGTTGCTAAGTTTAATTAAACCATTATCTTGACCAGAGTAAGTGGAGCCAGGAACGTAGGCTGGGTATTATTCATTGCATGAGCACACCTATTTAAAAAAAACCTCAACTGCCTATCACAATGGGCCTGTGCGGTAAATTAAAGATAACCCAATATAATGTAGTGGCTACGTAAAGGTGACCCCTTTAATACTTTTACTATGGTAACTTGTTAACCTTCAGTTATCATATCGGTAACATACAGCATAACCACACTGTAAAACCATAATTACCATATAATTATAATACCAAGATTACAAAGCCGCCTCAAATTTTCTTCAGCTGCCAATGGAAAAGCTTTATCTAGACTCACATTTTCATATAACTTAATATCACATTTTTACTAAGTTAAAATGTAAAACTTTATGTTTTAATATTTTAGTATATTTACAAGATTTATTATGCAACCATAATGCACCAGACCAAACGGTAAAGTAAAGATAATTCTTTGTCTTATAATTTAAGATAACAAATACTGAGTATGGTTCTGTGTCATCTTACCAATTCATCTTTTCAAAGTGGTGTATTTCCGTCGTCTTTGAAAATGATAGTGATTCAAGCAGTTTTCAAAAAAAGAAAGGCTGTTGATGCTGGGAAACTACTACAAAAAAAATCTTTTTGATCCCCCCGAGTAGTTTTTGGGGGGAACAAAATACCAGCACTACAAAACAAAACAATTTGGGCTCCAGAATGAAAATCCAACGCTTGCTGATATGTTTGATTTCATTTCAAACATTGTGAATTCTCTCAACAGCCATATTACAGATAAAAAGTCTTAGAGGAGCAAGGTAAGGGACTTTTTGATTCAGAAAGAGTACTACTCTGTATATAAATTTGTTAATGACAAAACTTTTGTTTAGTTATAAGATTCCTTATTTTTATTTTACCTATGTAGATATTTATTTATAGTTATATGTATATACTGATGTTGTCAATGGCTGTATTTCATATCTTCAGACAGTAAAGAATTTTGACCTTTGACTATGTACGAAAAATTTCTTCATGAAGCCAAATTGACGTTTTCTGGAAGAAAGGGAATACAGTGGAACCCCTCATATACGAACTAATTGGGGCTAAAGCCTGTTTAAATTTAGCGATACTCAGATTTCCCGGTAAATAATATTACACACTTATTTCGTCACTGTATTTGCGGTAAGCGACAGGAGCAGGAGACACGGCGATTGGTGTTATACAGGCTATGTGACTCAGTGTTCAAAAGGGCTGTGACCTTGGCGGGTAGATGTACGACCCGTGATACGTCATTGTCGCTAGGCGAGCGTGTGCTAAAATTAAATCACTCTCCCCCTAAACCCACCCTTGCTGGGATTCATCTCACACCTGTCTATTGGAACGCTGACTTGGAATTGCGTTCGCATGAAAATTTTCATGTCTTCTACAGTAAAAGATACAGACTTTAAGTGAAAATCTTGTTTTTGTTCAATGTTGAAGTGTATTTTTGTGTTAAATCTTGAAAAATAATTTAATTACTTTTTTTATTTCCAGCAATTTCATTTTTTTGTTTTCCTGACAATCTGTTCGCATTTGCCAGTATTTCCGGGATTCGGATGCGGTTTCACTTCTTTCTTCCTTTCCTATCTTTGTCTACAATTCCATTAAAAATTTTTATGCAACTACAACAAACGTACTGTAACATATTCCACTACTTTAACATTTCTTTTTCAATTATTATTATTCACCATTTTCAAATAAAACTATCAATATTTTTAGTTATGGATGTTGTATTCTTAAAACTGTTAAGTAAAAACCATAAGAAATATCAGAAATGACATGCTGTTCATACTAACACAGACATGAAGATAGAGAAAGTTATGTATAATGAAATTTGAATATTTCAAATATTAAGGGGCCATTTGAATAGACTCCATTGTTTACTACTTTCTGGAATTTCTAGATGATTTTTGTGTTTTATAAATTAAGAAATAGGGACTCAAAATTTTATATTCTCAAATTGAAAATTAAAATTTTTAGTATGAAAAAAATGTATTTAATTTTGGTAGATAAGATATTACTATAAACTAACATTTGGCCACATGCACACAGGACAGTGTGGAACCGTTATGTGACAGTTAAGCTGAGGAAGTTGCTGTTGGGACTGGAGAAGATGACCTCGACCAGCAACATATCCGTGTCATCAGAACACGTCAACCAGCTGACGCAGACACTCACCAGCCATAAGGTGAGTTGGCATTAACTATCAGAAGCTGACACGGACTCAGGTTAGTGTTCAGGGTTACCCTGGTTCTTGGTGAATAGCGTTTATTTCTGGAATCTGAGGTGAAACTGAAAGACATGGATGATGTACAAAAGAACTAAAAACGAGTAACAAGAAACACAACAGTAATTACAACTTTAAAAAGATTTATTTATTTATTTATTTACCTTAAAACATAAACTAAACAGTGATATTAAACAATGCTAAATATTTTAGTATAATTCATATTTTACTTGAATTAACCTACAAGTTTTACTTTTGTCTTCATTTTCTATTCTATAAAACATCTCCAGTATATGCGCAAATTGTCAACACAAACTTCTTCCACTTTTCAGCAATTTTAAATCGGAAAAAATCCCCAAACCAGGTAACAAAAGCACTAAATGCTAACACAAAAGACAAATTAACATATACATGTCAGAAAACACTCAGTAGCAACTGGATCGGG
Source organism: Nephotettix cincticeps (assembly GCA_023375725.1). Classification (NCBI taxonomy): domain Eukaryota; kingdom Metazoa; phylum Arthropoda; class Insecta; order Hemiptera; family Cicadellidae; genus Nephotettix; species Nephotettix cincticeps. Next base: position 29,452,256 of record CM041788.1, on the reverse strand, counting down.
TGTTATGAGTGGTGAAAACAAAGTGTTTTCAGGTGCCATTGGACATTAGATGCTAGCCTACTGTGTGAATTCCGAGAAGGCGTGCAGGCGTTCTATACTCAAAAACATCATTATACATAATTTCTCGCTTTTCATGGCTTGCACGGATAATTAGTCTTGCGGTCTATCTGCCTGCGGATAATCGGGAATTTACTATATTCAATAATGAGTACAAGAAAATAACAAATCCTCCAATTCATTACAAAAAATACATCTTCCATTTACCCTACATTACTGAATATATAGGTAATTATCTATTTGTACAACTATATCCATGATTAATTTCCAGATGTGTGGTTTCACCCAGAACTTCTCATTTACTTCAATCGACGAAATTGTGGAAGCAGTGAAGGCCACAGGGATACACACCAACGAAGACCCTGATGTGGAGTTTGCCCTTGCAGTTTACATATATCCATTTGTGTGCGGGGTTCTGTCCGTCTGGGTCTATGTGACTTCTCTGACGCTTCGTAGGTAGAGGCTGATAGATGTGCACACTTCTTTGTACATATTTTTAATAAATATTTTAGAGAATCACCTCTCTTTATGTATTCCTCTACTTAAATAATTCTATTTTAAATTATGTGTATGTATTTAACAACATGTAAAAAATTAACTCCAACGTCAAAAATTTAACCCTTACCGGGCGGCTGACAAAATTTCTCGCAGCACAGTAGGGTCGCAGAGCATGGTAAATGAGTTTATTCATTAACAATCATTTTGACAGATTACTGCGCTGCAGTTTGCGAAACATCTGATTGAGTGCATGGTTATGTTGCTTTAGCCTCTATGCACTCACAAAACCAATATGGCGGCTTTTTTGAAATATTTAGTGACTGAATTTAGTTGCTAGGCGACTTTGGCCCGTATTTGTACGCTCCCGTACTGCTTTTAACGAGAAAACCCAAGAGTCACTTCAGCCAGCTGTTTTCACTTTTGGTAACCTTGTTTGCTGTCATTTTTACTGATGTGTTTGTTTTCATTATGTTTTAGCAGTAAATAGTGTATATTGTGTGAATGTTTTTACTGAATAAGACTATATTAACTAATTATTATTAACTGAAATGGCTCATCCAGACAAAAAACTCTTCAATAATTAAAAATTAAGCAAATTTCTGTTTTATACTTTATTCGAGCTACCTAAATCCAAAAAGAACACTTGGAAAAAATATTTTGCCTTTTTTACACTAAATGAGCAGGGACCGTGGTTTTCAGTAGCACTTAATAAGCGCTAAGCGGGTTAATTAGGTAGAATGGTAGAATACTCTCATTTTAAATTGTTAGTAGCTTGGACTTTTTAGGTATATACTTAAGACCACATATAAATGATATCTGATTGGTATTGAAAAACACAATGCTTTAAAAATATTTCAGATTCTTCTTGCAAAAGTCAGGATAGACAGTGTCCATCTTAGGTCATAGTGCATCTGTTTAAGGAGGATGGACTGTATGCAATTCATCTCTGGCCAGCGAAGGATAAAAACTATCAATGAAGGAATTCAAGCAAAATCACTTTTAAGTTTTTGGTCATTAATTTAATTAAAAATCATGATTATAAAAATAAAAATATAACTGAATACTAAATTGTAGGCAAATCCTTTATAATGATTCTAAAACTTAACAGAATATACAAGAAATCCCTGGTAGATCCTAAAATGGATGCAGTTTGTCAGCTGAGAACCGGTTGATTGTACAGTTGGTACACCGCCTTGCTGATCACAGGGCCTATCTTCCTATTTAGTGTGCCTGCAGGAATATCGGCCAATAGTTTGTCGTTCCCTCCGCTGGCAAAGGCTGTGATGAGGCTGTGCGGGCTTGGGTAGCGCTCCACGATGGCCAGTGCTTTTTCCACCGACAGGCCACGCAGCTGCACCAACTGTTTTATGAACATTTCCTTGACGTTGTATTTCTGTATAAAACAAAGTTTAATTTGACTTAAAATTTTACTGTTGATTTAATTTTAATTTAATATAATTGTCAATGATTTAATTTAATTTTGATGATTTTGATTTATTTATAAGGCATTTTATTAACACACAGAATACAAGAAAATATGCTACACCATTACCGAGGACTGTATATAGAGAAAAATTGCCTGAATATATTAAACCCCAATTATTTAATTGACTTATTTAATTTAAAAACTTTGGCCTATGAATTTCAGGTTGATAGCAAACAAATAGTGATAAAAATAAATTTACTTACCCTCGTTTTGCTTGAGAGCTTATTAAACTCTTTAAAAGTCATCAAAGATACACAGTCATTATGTATATTGAATTCCGGCAATGAACTTTTCATACAACCAATCAACATTTTGTCCTGAAACAGTATATGAACAATTATAAATTTAAACCTTGTGTCACGCTCAGCTCTCACTGGTATTTTTTAATGCTGTAATAATAAACATTCCAAATTCTAATCCATGGGCCATGGTCAGATATGGGATCTACTGTAAAAGCATTTAAGTCTCCACCAAAACTTAATATGCAATAATGGAAATTTGTTATTTTAAAATAAACTACAGTTGCTGAACAAGCTACAACAATTAATTTTAGCTTGAACATCACAAAATAAATACGACCTCAACAACATAAATAATACTCAATTTGGTTGTCAAAGGCTTTTGGAGCAAAAGTTTTTTCTTTATTTTAAGTTTTCTATTTATTTATTTTAATACTTTGACAAAAAAACTTCATTAATTCTGTTCACCACCCACCATCCTCCCTTTTTAAGGTTATAAGATACAGTCAATTAAAAATTCAAGAAAAAGAAAATTACAATAAGAATTTGATGAATTTAGAAATAAATACATTAATAAAATATTCATACAAGTCTTGGGAAAAACACTTCAAAGCTAGATTTAAAATCGATAAATCTATAAAAACTTTATAATTTTTTTTAAACTAAGCAAAATTCCAGGACAGCTGATAGAATTCAAGGACAAAAACTGAAATTCAAGGACATCAAGCAAAATTCAAGGGGTTTTCCAGGATTTCCAGGACATCCCTGAAATTCTAGGGTTTCCAGGACGCGTTTGAACCCTGTATTAGTCACTCACAGTCACAGTGAAAAAGGCTTGATTTTTATTTAGACTGGAGGGTCTGAGGCATCTCACAGAAGATCTGTCGGGAATGGGTTCAAAGTCCAATGAACAAAGGCAACTGATTCTATCTGAATATAAAAATAAACCTGTAATTTATTCAATCTGATTTCTCCAACTTACAGCGAACTTGCGAGAGATGACCTTGGTGAAGGAGGCCAGGTAGACAACGGTTTCATGAGAGTTTGCCGTGTACTTGACTGAGAACCGGTCCACAAACTCTGTGTTGGCAGCAGCTTGGAGGAGTGTGGAGATAGGGAGACTGTACTGCCGCTGACCATGACTCTCCACAAGGTACATGCGGTGAGGGACACCACTCTGCTTCATACGAAACTGCAAGTGCAAAAACAATTAGATGACTTGCTCGAAATGTTAGACTAGATCCGTAGCATAGAACATACCAATGAGCTATCTAATCAACATCAAAAGACGAATGGACTAGAAACAGGTCACAATTAAAAAAGCATTTGGATAGCAAAATAGTTTATTTGAGTGTACTGTATAAGTAAAAACTGTCATAAAATGTGGAACAAATGAAACATGACTAACTAGGTAAGTGCATCTTAAAGACAATAAGTGCTTATGAAAGTTCAGTAAACTTAATAAAATCTAAAAGCAACCGTGTGCCTGAGCCCGAGAGTTGAGATCAAACTAATGACACAATGGTATGGGATAGAGAAGCCAGTCGCCTACCTACCAGTGTCTCAACACCAACCAATCAGGCTAACGTGGTCGTGGATGTTAGGTCTGGATTTGAGGGAATCTGACCAATCTAGTTGGAGCAAGACTCAATATTACGCTGTTAAGGTTAAGAATATTATCAATAATACATACTTGTGGGAAAGTTATTTTAAATCATATTTAAACACTAGTTAATAATTTAAAGTAGGCCGTAAATACTGTACCAGCCCCTCTAACTTTAATTAATTGTGTAATAATTTAAATTGAGTGTAATTTTACCAGCCCATAATACTAAGCATAATAATGTTTCACAATCATCTTGATGCCTCAAGATGATTGCATGGAATTTTTCTTGAATCACCTTATTATATTTTTCACTACTCATTTTATCTCAACACAATACACAGTAAACAGAAATTAAAAAGGTAATTTATCTCATTAACAAAGTTTGCACAGATGTGTATTTGCTGTCATAGGCAGGTATGAAGCAGATAGGAAGGGTTCAAAGTCAACAGGTGGGGATTGGATAAGTGTGGTCACTTCCTCAGTCGGAGTCTATCGCCAGCCGGCATTTGTTTGTAAATAGGCCTAATGAACTTTCAATATTTTAATATTATATATGTGTTTTGTGAGCTTTGTGTTTTTGTTTGTTTATAAATAGTTGACGTATCTTATGATGACAATTTTGACATTGACCTGATGCGCATCGCACAATACTACATGAACTGATTGGACGGATAGGTTAGTAACCTTGTTAATTCTCAAAAACAGTTCAGGAGGCAATAATGAATAGAATAGAGTAAAATAATTTTTAAATTGTAACAAATATATTATTACAGTATGATTTATTTATACTAGTGCAAGACCAGGTCGTTCTGAAAATTAGGTCCTAAAAGGTGTGAAAATGCAGAGGAAATAAATATTAATTTTACTTTTTGCTCATGAAACCGGCCATCCTTGATGCTGCTGGCAAGGTCATCGAGCCGCTTGCGTTCCATGATGTATGGCAGCAGTAGTTCCGTCCCTTTGGAATCTCGGCTGACCCAGGCAAAGTCTCCCACCTTCAGCTTGCGTACTTCAAGCCTCACTCCCAGGGACTCAAGGGCCTTCACCAGCTCATCACCTCTAAAACACAGCCAACATTAACACACTTACACTGATACACTGAACCCTGAACCCTGAAAACCTGTGCTGTAGCAGCCCAGGAAGGTTTTTATTGGTCGGGAGTGTTATATTATTCAACATAACCTATGAAGTCTTTCTTATCTACAGTGTACAGTAAGGACAAGCGTTGAACATTGTTATTGCTTCAGAACTAACTGTTTGAATGATTTAATCATGAATAAACATTATTAACTGTGAGTTAAATTAATGTCATATTAGATATTGAAGAATATACTACTCAACAAACTGCCAAAACAATACTAAACTTAACTAATAAACATGATAAAACATAAACAAACAGTGCAGATGCTCCCAAGGTTGCGTGACTGTTCAGCGACGCGGAGGGGATAGTGAGTTGACTGTACAGGAGACAGTCAAGTGGGGAAGAGTGAGGGCAAGCAAAAGGCAAAAGACACAACAGCCCGGCGATGTAGCAGCTGGCGAGAATGGCCTGTTGTCGTTTTCAAGTAAACCTTGATGTCTGAACCTTGTGCTTCCGATGTTGTTATTTTATAGGTATAGATAAACGATTTTAAGTAATGCACAACGCCTGAAATTGTCTTGATATCGTATGATGGTCATGGAAGTGATGTGCTCGAGTCCTGGACTTCTTAAAGCATTCGCTATAGGTTACACCATTCGGCGTCAGGTTACGGGAATGGCATGTGCGAAGACGCTGATCATATACACACTCTACATTAAATAGGCCTATATTATTTATATTATTATTTTGTTATTTCCGAACACATTATTTAGGAGGTCTCCAGCATTTTTTCATAAGACTTTTAAACTTGTTGATAAAGAATACACATTTAAATGAACTGTCATTTAAACTAACTTATGTATTTCCTGCGTGTCAACCAACAATATAGTTTCAAATGATCCAGGGAGAAAGATGATCTCTTCCATCTCATTGTCCTGAGAACTTGCTGTTTCTTGTGATAAGAATGCAACACCAGAATCACAGTCAGGGCTTAGAGTATCCTGAAGACAGAAGCATTTGACATAAAATATTTTAAGTTTATTGAAGCATCATCTTCCAGCAAAAAATTCAATTAAGAATAATATCTTAAAAACTTATATTGAAACTGATAAATCAATTAGTAGCCCAATTTATACCTTAGTCATACCATTTTATACACACACAATGTTATTAGTTTTATTATGCTAATTTAGGTTGTACATATCTGTTCATTATTCATATATTATTTCCACATATCAAATATCTTACCAAATTAGAAAAAAAGTTTCATCTGTGCTAACAGAAAAAACAAAACCGATTTGTTAAAATTTGTTTAATATCCCTTATGAACTCACTATCGTCCACTTCCACCAAAGCCGTATATAATATTTGTAGTAATGTTGCGCTCAACCCGCCTTTAATTCTAAGAAACAAGACCGAGACATTTTATATGGGCATTGGCCATCGATTGATGGTACCATTTACTTAGATATTGTATAACCAGGGGTGCCCACCCCCCCCCAAGCTTCATGAAGCACCCCCCCAAACTTAGAACCAGCCCCCCCCCCATGTAAGTTGGCACCCCATACTATAAACAAAGGTGTAGATAATACTCGTAAGCACCCCTTATTTTATCTAAAACTAAAAGAAGATTTTTAATGCTTTGTCACTGCATTTAAACTCATTAACTTTATATTTCACTTCCAACTGTTGTTTGACCTTCTTTTTACAGTGTTCGTTCCATTTGTAATGCCTGACGGTACCATTGCAAAACAACTCTAAACATTTATAGGTACTTAAAAAGTTTTTGCTTTTTGGGCATTTTAATAGTGTAAAAACATTACAAAATTTAACAAACTTATCATCACAACTCAGTGGTAATATTAGTTTTGAGATGGAAAGGGCAATAAACACAAAGACGCAAGGGCAACGATCACATAACCTAAACGCGCAGCTTGTGTCTGTCGTATGACCACCATCACGACTCCCAAAGATAACCGAATACTTCCGAAACTCGCCGGACCTTCCGCTGCCGCCACAATCACGGACAATATTCGAGCACTGTCATTGCCATTTATTTATTTTGAGACAGAAAAACAAACTATGTTTAAATTAATACTACGTTCTTATTATTTACGTTCTATCTAGTGATGTAATATATTTTTCAATATCATCACGTTAAACACCGTTAAAATCCGTTTTACCACCCCTTCAAAAAAATTGTTTGGAACCCGCCCAAGAATTTCAATGACGCAGTCTGCGTCATAGACTCCCCCTGTGGGCACCCCTGGTATAACAAGAACTAGAGCTGTTGAGGGATATAGCCACAAAGATTGATATGAGAATCTACCAAATCTAATGTGAATGGGATCCCCACGCCTGCAACCCCTGAAACTATTTTTTTCAAGAATCAAGATCTTTATTGGCCATTAGATAACAATTGTTACATTAGGTTTCGTCATTAAAACTAAATGTTAAAATTCAACATTAAATAAACGGTATCAGTGGACTGACACATACTTTCTTCCTTAAGTAAATTTAAAAAAGACAATCTGTAACAAAACTATCATGTTCTTTAAAGTTTATCTAAATATCATTTAATAATTTATTGTCTCAAAATAATCATCCCATTTCTGAAAATAAAAACAAGAGAGACAAACTTAAATTAATTGTTCGAATTGTATGGGGGAAACCGCCCCCCACCCGGTAATACCAAGCTTTTTGAGTTGGTTTTGTTGGGTGATTTAACCTTACGCTTCATACCAAGTTTCACGGAAAATGTTTGGAAAATAAAGAAGAATAAGTATTGATATTTTTATAACGTAAAACAAGTTTTGGAAAATTAAAGTGCAAGCAAGGGGCATAATCTTAAAATTACTTAATGATTGTCTGCAAGATTCCTGAGGTTGAAGATTGGCCATTATTCTAATTGCTTTTTTTGCCAAAGAAAGGCTCTATTTGCTGCACTAGAATTTCCTCATAAGCGGGCACCATAATTTAGATTTACATGAAACAGGCCAAAATATTTTATTAGTAAAAATTCAGCATTTACACAGTGTTTTAGTTTGCATAGCAAAAAGATCACTCGTGAAAGTCTTTTACAGGCATTGTCAACATGAGTTTCCCAAGAAAACTTACTATCTAAAAAATACCCAATAAATTAACTGGCTTTACAAAGTCATCATTTATTTCAACATTTTCCCGTTTGTAAAAGTTATGTTATCAGTCTTACTATCATTGATAATTCGTTTGTTGGCATAATACAACTCTCTAGTTTCTTTAAGAGAAATGGCTAACTTTAAGTTGAGGGCAGATTGATCTAAATCAGAAAAGAGAAGTGTTGTATCGTCAGCATAAAGAAAATGACAGGCATAAAGAATGACAGCATGTTGACTTGTCAGTCCTGATTAGGCATTCAACCTGCAGGCGAGAAAAATTAAAGCTAGATACTCCCCAAGAGATGGGATGTACAAACTTGGTTCCACAAAATGTTGAAGAATAACAGGAATGAAAGTTTGGATGATTTTAATATTTACAAGTTCCAGTCAGAATTAAAGCCCAATGTGGCAGAAATTATTGAATATTTACATCCTAAAAAACATGTCTTTCAATAATAAAGCCATATATCATTTGTTAATCTAGTCTAGTTAATTGTTGGCTCAACTTAAGCATATTAGCTGTACATTCAATATTCATTGAATATGGACAAAAAAACAAACGCAAAGGAACTATGAAGGGAATGGGATGGTTTCACCAGTTTTGGTAAATGTTGTGGAACTTGGGCAGGAGGGTAAAGTATTTTTTAATATAACACAAAATAATTTAACTATGACTGGTTAAAATTAAAAATTTCTTACTTTGGGTGTGATTATTAGTTCCTCTGAGTTTTGTTTTGGATATGTTTTCTCAGATATTTTTGCAGGAGCTTTCCTTTTTCCATAATTACTTGTGGTGGCTGGCCTCCCATTGTTAGAGGAAGTTCTTTGCTCATTATTTTTACAAGGGGAGATATTTTGTGCAGTTTCATGACTAAATTTCATTAAGTCATTTTCTGGTAAATCATCAACTAAATTCTTGTCCGATAATTCAGGGTTTACTGGTGACTCATAATTCATGCTTGTTAGTTTTTCAGCCACTTTTATCCCTTCTTCGGTTAAACTGAACCTAAAAATGAATTATATTAACTATGGCTTTGCATAGAACTTGCATTAAAAATTCTGAGCAGTAGTTGGGACTAGTAAAAATAAATTGTACTGTAAAAGAGTTGATTGAAATAAAAGTATTCCTAGAAACTTAGAAGGTAAATAATTAAGATTTTCTTTGCAACATTATGAAGTGAATAATATATATCATACATATATATATATATATATATATATATATATATATGTATATATATATATATATATATGTATATATCTACCACTGCCAATTATTTTGATATCACACTTAATTCCATTTTAATAAAAGGCCGCAACCTCAAAAACTAGTTTGAAACAAATTTCTACACATTGGTAGATCCTAAATACGTTAAATTTTATCCTACTGACATTTCTAAGATAAATCTAATGAAATAAACCGACAAAGTATGCTGATTCATTCAGCACACTGTGTGTGGATTATACAGACTGTACATTACTACTGTTTTTCACCAGTAATTTGTTTTAAATTTGTAAAGTCTGTAAGAATAATAGTTACAAAGCGACAAACAAAGACCCTTACAAACCACATACATGAGAAAAACCTGATTAAACAAATGTAAGATTTTGAGTTTGAATTAGAGTTCCATGTCATTTTAAAAGCACAATTTTTCTAACATTTTGAAATGTTTGCATAGGGGGCCAGACCCCCCCCCACTTGTACTTGTCCTCCTCAAAATTCTGATGCAGCCAACGCCCATGTTCTCACCTATGAGGGTTTCCCACTCTTGACACCAGCTGTTTTTTTACCAGCTGACCAACACAGCTCCAGCCACTGTAGTACGAGCCCGGCAGTGGTTTGAACATAGAGGTGTCACACAGTGGCTGGGCAGCCTTCTGTAAATCTGCCTTTGACATTTCACCTGAAACAAAATCCTGAAAGTTCAGTAATACCAGTGAGTATATAGGGTTACCCATAGAGGAGACATGCAGTGCAAGCTAGCGTGCGCAGCGAGTACGAATATTTTGGAAGCTTCCCGAAGCGCACTACAGGTTCGCATTTGGAAGTCGGCAAAGAAGTTTTAGTTAACTGTTTCTCCGATAGGAGCGCTGCAGCTGCAGACTGTCGTCTGCCATAATAATGTAATGTCGTCTATTTACCCTTGCCCCCTTACCCCTCGGTCTAACGCTTCCGTTTCTCTACTCTTTTCTTTGAAGATTTGTGGAATTCTTTTTGTCCCCAAGTGACTCATCGATGTGGCCGACTTAATACAACTGTCACGTTATTATAAACCTTGATGTACGAATAGAATATGTAAGGTGCTCAAATACCAATAGAGGTAATTGAACACTGCCTTGGAATCAAAAAGAGCTTCCAGAGGATACAATATAATTATTATTATAGAACATGAGATTAATATACAAAATTTTAAAATAATATTACCACTTCTGTCTGACGAATGGATTTCAAAGAACATCATTTCTACATTCTTTACATTAATCAAACACATTGTTTGTTGTACACTCAGAGATAATTACTACGAACATTTTTCGTCCTGAATTAATTGCTATAACGAGCATCGTGTCGCCTTGAACAGCTCAATACAACCTTTATGGCTGACGCAATCAGTTAAATCTTTAATTCACACACCAGCGGCGGGTTCTTAAAAGTTAAATGAATAATGGAATGACTCATCTAAATATAGTATACTGGTAATAAACCAATGATTAAATTATACAAGTTTTAAGATGGGTTATGAGTTCATTATGCATAACCCCTACAGTCAAAACTCAAAACTGAAAGAAACAATTGTCAACAAAATATCGGGAACAACCTCTAAGTCGCAAAAAACAAAGCAGGTGTCACTGCGTAGAGGGATGATAGGAGGCGGGGGCGGGGCTATGAGTCACGTGAACAACGCATGCCGGCTAGGACACCTGCTCCGGCGGAATACACCGAACGACCGGAGTGTCCACACTGTGTCAACTCTTGACTTATTATTGTCGTTGCCTGCTAGAGGCGAGCGTGAGCAACAATAGACTTTGCTGCTGCTAACCCATTTTATTTAAGATTTTAAACATTAATATTTTTAATTTATTAATTATATTGTAAAAATGAGGAACATTGGCTGTTTTGAAATATTTGCAGGTTTCTATGAAAAATATCAATAATATTAATATTTTATTGCTATTAAAAAACAAACAAAAAGATTACAGACTTGTTAACCAAGTTTTAATCTGTTTAACAAAAAATTTAAATATATAAAAATATATGTACAGCATTTAATAAAAGACTAAAATATATATACACAAAAATTAAATGTATAAAAATATATGTACAGCAATTAATAAAAGACCAAAATATATATTAATCATTAGATTTTAGAGTACAGTTATTAGTCATAAGAATTTAAAAGTCCCTTACATTTTCTGTTAAAGTATTAAGCATATACTTACAATGTCCCTTCTCCTTAGTCACCATCAAATCTCAATAAATGGGCTATACAGAATGTTTAATAGAATTATATTAGCGTGAAAATAATTAATAAAAAGAATGAGGAAATAAATACTTAAATGAATACACAAATATATAACTTACCAAAAAAATAGCTATCGAAATCATTTGCTGGGAATAACACAGTTAATTTAAATAGGACACTTGTAAACAAATTTAAAAACACTAAGAACACAACCAGTAGATAATATATTATTTACAATGATCGTTCTAAAAGTGTGACAAACTGGCTTGACATTTACAAATGTTGTAAATTTTTCAACTTTCTTGAACTTGAATAGCGGAACATCCGTATTTCCCGCGAAGTCCAAAGCGCTGTTTTAATAATTTTCAATCTTACAAGAAAGTTGATAATAAAGTCTCTGTGTGTAGTACACGAACTATCAATTTTCAGCCACTCAGGAACCTTTTGCAAAATGTGTTTTCTTACACATTGAACAAGATAGGCTTTTAGGCCAACAATGTGCTTAACCTTGTTAAAGTTTTCATGAAATGATGTCAACATCAGATCTGTCACATAAGCCATCAATTGAGATGGAGCTGTCAAATGACTGACTCCGTCTTTCGTTGAATAGCTTCTGTGTAGCAGGAGAAGTTCATTGTTGTCACACAAAAGATCTTCCTTAGTAAGTTCTTTGCCACATTGCTCACAGTTAAATTTCCTTATACACGTTCGGGCCAAATAACCAGCAACATACCTGGAAAAAATTTATTTTTTAATATTCACCTTCAGAATAACATTGGGTGCTCTCAGACAACGTTCTGCGTTTACCATGGACACTAAATTAAACTGTTAGTAATTTATTTAGTTTTTTAAACTAAATAAATTAGTTTAATTAGTAGTTTTAATGGTGGTAGACAAATCATACTTTATTGTTTTTGTGAAAAACCTAAAATATGGTTTTGTTGGACATTTTAACTTTTGAACCGTAATTTTTGTAGACGTTTGGGTGGTGTCATAACTTTTAGTACTCTATGCACTTATAACTTACTTAATTTTTTGGGTTCAGGGAGCCCCAAAACGAATATATCCACTCTCAACTTAAACTTGGGAATTTGAACGAAAACTTTCTCCATATACCATCGTATAAGGGGAGGAAGTAAAATAATAAACAATCAATTATACAATTACCTTATTAAAACAATTTGTACTTCTACGTTGGACTAGGATACAATTGTTACATTTTTCGTTTATTACTAAATAATTTATGACTCTACGGGTATCGAAAACTGTAATACATCAGCAGAAGCGTTACAATGGAAAAATCTTTAATTATAGTTCACGGTAGGGAATAGAATCAGATATTACTACAAAGTACAACTATGAAGTGTTAATTTAATACATTTTCCCTGTTATGCTGTATTAAATAAAACTACTTACTGCACTGAACATGTTTCAAGAGTTTGGAGTGTTGGTATAGGAACTGGGTCGATATCCATAGAATCAGAGGGGCCAGGAGCAATGTCTGGGTCATCGATCTCCTCTTCTTCTTCCAGATCCACATGAATGTCAGGCCTATTATCGTCGATGACATCAACATCCATTAAATCCCCCAAAGTGCCTTCATCGTCCCCTTCATCTTCCGTGTCTACTATTGTCTCCACATCCGATGTAGAAGGTCCAAGAACATCATCGTCCATCTTGTAACAAAAATTACCTTATAATGGCAACCAAATATGAGTAGTTCAAAATGTGGATAGAGTTTAAATAAAACAGCTATAAATGAAGTTATACAACAATCAAAGTTGCCAAACACAGTTGTAATTTTTTGTACATTATGTTATTACTAAACTACAGTATTGTTGCAGCTTCTCCAATAAAATATAAAATTTATTTGTTATACAGGTAAAATAGAAAGCGGAGTCTTGGTGTTCTTGGTGGTCTTGGTGTTTATGTTTTAAGTTAATTTAAGATTACTTTTTTAATGATTTATCAAAATAATTAAACATATTAATTTAATATGTATGGTGTAAATCATTATTTTATTTCTAATATCATAAAATAGGTATATATGTGTAACTTGTATAAAAAAATGTTTTTAAGTTAATTAAAAACCCCTAACCTCACAGTTAGATGTCTCTGGAGGTTTCATCAGGGTGACTTGAATCCTGTGGCGCAAGTTCTGGCGGAATGTCATGGCTGAAGGATTTCTGTCGTATCCACATCTTTGTCGGGCAATAGAAAATTCATTCTCCAATGCGTCTTGGGTCAGCCTGCAAAGGTTTTAAGACTGTAAAATTTTAAATGTCTACAAGTGCATTTGTTTTTAGCGAATTTCCCGTAGGGAGGAAGGTTTTACCGTAGTTCTCATGGTAAGACTTATTTTACCATATAACAGTAAAACCGTGTAAAATTTTTTATGCTAGTTTTGCCTACTTTCAATGTTTCTCACAGCAGCAAACCTGCATACACTTTCCTATGTTAATCTTAAGGGGAATAGACAAATAACTCTCATACTCATTGACAGATATTGATAAAAACTTGTCATATATCATTATCATTACTATATTACTGAGTTGGAAATTCGCTGAGTACGCAGGCCGGCTGTGATAGGGTATTTTAAATACTAAACGAGAATAAGACTGGTTATGAAAACAGTTAACTACGAAGCATTAAAAAATTGAGAAGTCCTGACACTTAAGATTATTGCCTCAATAGGCTTTCTAGCTTTGTGGATGATAATTTCCTGTTGGTCTTGGTGAAAATTTATACTTCTACCAAATTTACAAAAACAGTCAATAATAAAATTTAATTATAGTAATAATGAAACCTTACGATTTATTATGCAATAGCTGTTGATTGGGGAACTAAGGAGTAGTAGTTTTTTTTATGAATTTTAAACATATGTTACAAACCTGTTAGTCAAGAGAAACTTCATATCTTCACCCTCCAAGTCAGACCAGAGATGTAATATAGCCGTGATTGTCCAACACAAGCCCGAGAAGCAGGGTGGTTTGCTTGGGGACCGTGGAGTTGGTCTCTCACATTCCCAGGTCTTGATCCATGGCATTGCCTCTTCCAAGGTTTTCAATACATGGAGACCTTTTCCTCTGGATGAAACGGCACATCTATTTGGATTGGAGTCAAACTGAACTTTGCTGTTGAGACAATCAAAAATATCGTTCAGCTTACCTAAAAAGGTAGCTGTATTGACCGACTCAGTCGGTAACTGAGCTGTGTCCACAGCTGTCATCATGGCGGCATGCACAGAGTGGCTAAAAACCTGTGTTGCCAACTTCACCTTCATTTTATCAAAGGCATTAGGCGCCAGATGTTTTGGGGTAATCTTACAAAGTGCACGTGCCTTATTTGTAGAAGAGTCAATATTGTACAGCTGTACAATATGTTCCCACTTGGCCCAAACTCCTCCGTCACCATGTTTAATATTCCTTTTTAAAAGAGTATTCCTGATACTTTTAAACAGATGAGGAGCATCAAAAATAAAATAAATTTTAGTGTTATGCAAGTGGAAATGAGGTGATACGTCATTTACGCCCAAAATAGACGCCGCCTTTTGATTATTTGTGCCCTGATCACAAATAACAGCCCTAATGTCAAGGCCAATATCCTTTAGGGAAGTGATACTCTCCTTGAGTATTGTAACCAGAATATCTCCTGGTGTCGCACCATACGTAATATAATACGCTATTGGCATCTTCCATTTATATCGGAGACCTCTTACTAGCAACATGAGGATGTGGTCCCCTACCTGAGGTGTCCTGCCATGTATCCCCATGTCGCTGTAGCCTTCAATTAAATCCATTTTTTCGTTATATTGAAGAGATTTTTTAATAGACATTTCGTCAAACGCCAGCGTGACTTGTCTCTCTTCCTTTGTCATATTTTTAACTTTGGTTTTAAGGAGCTCTAGAAGATTTTCCGATATTCCCGGTTTTAATTCCATGACATTGAGCCACCTGGAAATCGTTTTACGAGATGGCAAGCTGAAATTTTTATCATTCCTCAAATTATCGTATAACGCGGGGGATCTATAAAACAATTCCATTGCCAACTGTTTTTCTTCTTCAGTCCAGCTGGAGCCCCTCTTATGCAACATCTGCATGTGCAGCAATATTTTAAATGTATCACTTTTAACCTCTTTGCAGGCTGCCTTGTAAACGTCAATTTTGTTGTGACGTGGAGACTTGGACTGTGCTCTATTCAGTTGCATCCTTCTTCGGTTTAGAGATTTTTTTGCTGATGACAGTAATTTCCTCAATTTCGCTTTTCTCGGAGTATCAGCCTGTAGAAGAGATGCAACCTGCCCTAAAACAAAGAAATACAATTTTTACGCCATTATAATAATTTTTACAGCAAAGTCAGTAAGCAAACTGTTGATTTCAGTTCATATTTTTAGTTATATTTTAAACAAGTAATGATTTTTTTATTATCAATGTAAACACTAATGCCTTGTTAAGCTTTACAAAAACACAGACAATAATTGAGATAAGATCATGTTTGTGGGTTACAAAACATAGACATAACCAACAATATCATAATAACAAACTACAAATGTACACAACACTCCAGTTTTTTTTATATACTTACTTTTATTCATATCAAATTTAGAATAAAAGTATTAAATATTGTTATAGCTATTATCATAGCTGGGGATCGCCAAATAGCTGCTGTATTTATATTATTTAATTTAATTCTCTTTTCTTTTTTTTATGTGTGCCTTATTATGTCGCTCTGGTCTTTATACTTTATACTTTTAACTGAAATGGCGCCCTACCCAGGTAGGTATTTTAAGCCAAGTATGAATGAGGAATGAATGTAGGATGATTGTGGCGCGATCTTGTAGTCTGTTACTTACTGAGGCTGACATGTTCCTTAGACAGGACTGTTAATTAATAGCCCAACAGCCAAAGACAACTAATGGACCTACAGTTTAACTGGAATCTGAACCATGGCCTCTGAATTACGAATTGGTCTAATTATGAGGATGGTCTTTGTGGATTAATGCAGTATTCAATAGTGCGGACGTTAATCCACACAAGAGAACACTAGATCCACCGACCATCTATCACAACTATCCACAATTCGTGACCTACAAGTAGCTGGATTACAGGACGTCGCCACCGCCTCTCTGGTCAGTTAGCAGGCCCTGATCGCGCCCGCGCATTGTTGCGGCAGTGGAGGTTACATTTCCGGCCGGCGGTGGGAGTAGGAGGGGAGGGGATGTCTTGAGAATTTCGCCCGCTCCTCTCGCGTTTGACATCACCCACGGTTAAACTTCCTAATGCAATCTCGGGGATATGGAGTGGAGATAATAATGAATATCTTTTAAAATTAAAAAATAAGTTTCTATTAATTTTTTGTAACTAACCTGCAGGTGAAGCTTGTTGAAAATGTGATGTTGACGGTGGTATTCTTCCATGGTAAGGTGTCAAGGTCGTTCGTGGTTGTTCTGAAGAGAAACGAAATATTGTAAGATATATCATAAATTTATTACTAAAACACAAATTTATTTCTTAAAAAGGTAATGTCTATATTTACTGCATTGCATAGCGACGTTTTAACATCTCATTACTCTTTAAGGCTTTGAGAAAAAACCTTTAAATTTACCCCATGAAAGAACTTTACCAAATTAAAAAAATTTACATATACTGGGTTTACCGAGTAGGGTCACGAGTCCACATCTCATATTTTTAACTTTTCACTTTCGCTAAAACTTAAAACTTATCACACTTTTACTAACTTTAGCTTACATTGACAATATTTTACTTTACAAATTAAAATTCCACATAATGACCCAAATGTTTTAAATAATGTTTTAAAATCACAGTTGATTATTACACTTGTTTTGTTTGTCATGAAGTATGTCTGCATTATTTTTACCTTTTTTCATTTTACAAAAAAAATTTTAATACATTGTAGCTGTCCTAGCTTAATTTAAGTCTTCATTTTTTTCTAACATATAATTATTATCTTTATTTCTGCTGAACTCGTAGTGTACGAAGCTATACACTTAAGAACTCGTTCCGCGCACAGGTCATTAATGACCTATGTGGGACTATTTTTTGGAGGTATTTAACCCGCTTCCTGTAAAACTGTATCATTTAAAGGCAATAAATGATTTTTTGATTGATATTAAAATTTAATGGGCAGAGAGTAATGGTAATGAAAATGCTTTTGAAGTAAAAGGTAATTACCGCTTATTCTAAAATTACAACACCTTGTCGCTTTAATACATAAAAGCCAGATTTACAACATGCCTACTAAATTTACACAATAAAGCTCACCTGGCGATGACGATGAAGTTCCGGGCTGAGGTGACGTGAACGATGATGACGTTCCGGGCTGAGGTGACGTGAACGATGATGACGTTCCGGGCTGAGGTGACGTGAACGATGATGACGTTCCGGGCTGAGGTGACGTGAACGATGATGACGTTCCGGGCTGAGGTGACGTGAACGACGCGGTTGCCCCAGGTCCTGCTGGGGAGTCGTTAGGTTCGCTCGATGTGTCAAGTACAGTTGGAACGGCATGCTTTTCTAAGCGTGTTCTCATATCACTAGTGAAACATGACCTTTCAAAGTGACGGTCACAAACTCGCCGGTTTTTCAACTGGGATTCGGACAACCCAGTCAGTTGCTCATTGGCACAGTTTGCAATCCATTCGGAGCACAATTGCTGATTGCGAACAGGAAAAGAAAAAAATATCCTTTCAGGATTGTCCCGCTTGTTGGCGTTGCACCAAGTAAAGGAGCATTTGGCACCTATTGGTTTGTAACCCGAAGACATAGTTTATTAACTGTCTAATCTAATCTAAAAATCTTAATCTAATCTAATTTAAATAAAAATAACACACGTTGTTCAATACGAATTTCATTAAAGCTAAATCACGGTAAATTCTATAGAAATTATCACTGAGGTTAGAGTAAAATCGGGAAAGGTCCGCACACAACTAACACATCATCAAAAAGATGTCAACACGATGCGACGGCTCTCTAGACACTGGTTGTAATATCAGCAATCAGGAACCATTCGACGACGATTTGGAAGCGGTGCGGGAGAAGGGGGGAGGTGCTAAAAGGGGGTGGAGGTGAGAAGGGTAGCATGTGGCAGGGAAAACAAGGCGTTGTCTCAGTTGTCATAGTCTGACAGTTATTTCAGCGCACGTGCGAAGCCCATAGCAGCCCGCCTTTGATACCCAAGCCGTACTGGCTTGGTCCCTCGTTTAAAAATGCACTACGAAGTGTAATGTGATAATGCCATTGTATATATATATATATATATATATATAAAACAGTTTACAATTAAACATAACTTATCATTAACATAAAAAATAAACAGTAACATAATGTCAGTGGTATTATAAATATTTACTGGTTCAGCGTTGCTTTGCATGTTAATTTGTAATAATCAAATATAATTGAATACAGCCATGTGTCTACTTAAATTCAACAATAAATTCAATACCAGCTTTTACCATACAAGCTAACCGACACAGTAGTTTGTCTTCTGTAGTGAGCTTTAAACCTATCGCTTTCTTTTTTGGCTACGCGCATACACATTCGCAACGACAAAGCTAATAAATAAGTTCCACCATACTTTTGACAACTCAATGACGTATAGATTTGTTCTTGGAAAATAGAACAGGTGCCATAACAACTTACATGTAGCAACTCTTGTTGTTTACGCGTTTTTAGAGGTCGGGAAGTGGGTGGTTGGAAGGCAGGAACACATTAAGCGACAGAGATTGATTGATTAATTTATTGAGGGGAATATTAAAACACTTGCTTATCTAATGCAACTATACAAATACATTTTCTTTTTAACAATCAAATTTAAGAAAATATAAAGATAAAAAACAAATACAACAAATTTTGAAGGCTTTAAATTAATCAAATTACATTATTAAATAAATTAAATTTACATCTTCATCATAATCTAAAATTATTTAATTGTTTTTTAGTAATAATTATTTTAATAATTTACAAAATTTCAGGTATTTTTTATCCTGATTAGTTCTAGGAGGACATTCTCGAAAACTAGTGACGCAAAAATATTTATTGTACATAACGTTCTTTGAACACATATGTTTTTGCTTATAGCCATTGCTCTTTGAAAGATTTGATGAATCTATTTACCAACATATTAATCGCATATTATCTATTAGACGATCATAAATATCCTTATTCTTTTATGGTTACTTGAAAACAATCAAGAAAGCAGCGCATCTCAAGATTACGATTTGATCGTAAGCGACAGTCGATTCAGTCGGGAATGAGCAGTTAGAGCGGAAGTACAACTACGTTTTTTCGCTTCGCCGCTTGAGCGCAGCACTGAATTGAGGTTACCGACGACAGTCCCAACGCTTAGTTCACCTCTCTTCCCGCCAGAGTTATTTGAACGCCTTGGTCCTATGCATGTCTCCTCTATGGGAACCCTTTATACTCACTGGTAATACCCAGCTAAACAATTATAAACTAAAAATTTAAATAGAGTTAAAATACAATACCAGCTGATATTCCAGTTTGCAGTCTAAAGGTGTTATGTTACCTATGTATTGAGTTATAAAACAAAAACCTAGTGTAATAGAATTTAACTATTCCTCAGTTATATCTACTGTCAGTTTAGCACATCAATTCTAATTTTAAAAGATGACCCATTCCTGTCTAAGGACGCACATTACACGTCCGTGCGCTAGATAGATGACTAATGATGTGAACTGTGTGTGCAGAGTGGTTATGAGCAAACAATGTGCGTTGCCTGCTTATAATTTAAAGTAATTCTTTTTTCCGCTGTTAGGTGTGCTAGTTCATCTCTCATCCGAAAGGTAGTGTTGGCGTCCTCTTTTAAATCATCGTATTTAGTATCCGATGTTCCATGTTGATAGTAAATTATTGTCTCGTTCGCACAATTCGTTCAGCAATTGTACTTATTGATGAGAATTGAGAATACAGAATGATTCTTTTTTTAAGATTTATCATGAACTATTTATTACTGCATGTAACTAGAAGTAGATGTGCCAACTAAAATAAAAGAATTATTTGAAAACAAAATAAGTCTTTATCAAGCAACAGTACCTACTTGTTTCTAAGCCTAACGCTTGGAACTGGTGAAAAGTACAGTAATAATTCTTTTTCTTGCTAAAACCGATTATACACACAGTTATATGGTAAAAGTACCATGTTAAATCAAGTTACTGTTAAATCTATCAAGCTAACAGTGACGCGCAGTTGTAGTGAACAATGCTTGATTTTAGTACAGACCGGAGGACTGCAGGTGTCGGACGGTTTTCAGACAGGAGTGGGTTAAAACTGGTTCTAATTTTTCCATATTCTTGAAATTCGAACTGTGATAATAAGTTGCAAGTACCTTTTGCCACTGTTCAGTAACATAGTTGATTATTGCATTGTTCTTGAGTGGAAGGAAACAGTTAATTCAGGTGTAGTTTTCCTTATCCTTTAATTTATTCAGCTTTTCTTGTTTGTCTTTGTTATCTTTTCCCAACATATATCTTCTGAAGTGAAAACTGTACCCAACATTTTTTTGGATTCTTCTCTACATACAAAACAGCTCCTACTTTTTGTATTTTTGTGATTGGCCTTATCCTGCTCTGCCAGCTAAAGAAAATCTTCTTTTGATTCTTTTCACTCTATCAGTCATTTTCACAATGCTTAAATTGTACTTAATAGTGCCTCATTCCGCTTTTTTTGAATGTTATCTGTGATATCTAATATACTCTCCACAATGCTTAAACTGTATTTAATAGTGCCTCATTCCGTTTTTTTTAATGTTATCTGTGATATCTAATATACTCTATCACTTCAGTCTTGTCTTCAAGCTCCAATAAAACAAGAAAATATAAAGAAACAATAATCAACAACAAAGACACAAAAAACAATAATTTTTGTTTTTGGCCTTTTGAAGTTCTTGTCGTAATTCATAACTTTCAGACAAGACTGATCTATAAACTTCATCTGTAAGTGAGGAGCAATTTAGTTCTTCAGTATTTTCTTCATTGACATACTTTTATAAAACTAGCATACGGGTAGTATTCACTAAGCAAATAAGTGTATACGTATTGACTAACTCTTTGAGCATTTCCATTCACCCACGAAGTTTTCTTTTTCCATAGTTTTTATATCAGATATACTCAATTCTGCAAATTTAAAATTCCAGCACTTATTGCAGGAACCAGAATACAAAATAGCTTAGATGTTGAATTTTGCTCAAAATGACCATAATACTATCTTCCAATATGTATTAAAAATCAAATTTTATAATATACTAATAATTTTGCCAAACATGTTTTAGGCAAATTCATGAAAGTCTAAAAACATGTCTACCCATTACAAGAGCAACAAAAACAAAATGTAGGCCTACATCTAACAAAAAAATGTTGTTTTCACTTCCCTGTTGGAAATAGGTTAAGCGGCTTATAGACGGAGAAAGAAGAGACGGCAAGTTACTGGTGACCAGAAGCCTACTTGCCTCTCCAACTTACCGTTTACTTTCCCCATTTAAAGGGGTACTTTCCACTCCAGAAGAAAGTAACTACTCGCGGCCAGTAAAAGCAAACATGTTCGTTTTTACTGCCCACTCCATGGCAAGTAGCGGATCACATGGGCGGTCAAGTGACCACTAGTGGCCAGTACTTTCCTAGTAGTAGATCTTGTACTACTAGTAGTAGAGTCAAAACATGCACTTGCCTCTACTTACCGCCAGTAAAGCAGTGGCATCTTAGCATCTGTAACATCGCGTTGATCCTACTCAATTGTTCCAAACCCATACGTAAATGTCTTTAAAATCTAGAGGATCTTCAATTGCAAATTCACGAAAAAGAGTTGCAGATGCACCAAATTCATCTCTCCTGTCGACCCACTTCTTCACCCATACTATTTTCTTATTCAAAACTGATAGCAATTCTTCACTTAAAAGCACGACACAATCTAGAATTTCTTCATTAAAAGCGTGACAATACCTCTATCAAAATCTAACATGATCCTCACTCACTATCCCGGATTAGTTCATAGTTCATAGTTATTTATTGAGCATTTTGACATAAAACATGCATATGCTAAGTCTTCATTACAGTGTACATACAATCAAAAATAAATGTTCCTTGCAACAAACTAACATAAATAGTTATCGGCTAAAATTCCTTTATGCTATAAAAAGCTTTCTTTAAAAGTTACTTTTGAGATGACTTCTAAACCTATTCAAATTATTCTCCTCTTTCAATTTCAATGGCAGACAATTGTATAGTTTTATCGTGGAGCATTTGAAATTTTTTTGAAAAAATTAGGAGGAATGAGAAGGTATATTTAGGATATGATGAGGTTTACTCCTTGTACTATAGCTGCGGTTGGGAAGAGAATCTTGAAAAAGAATGAAATTTTTGTAGAAGAAAGACAAAGTTTCAAGAATATATAATACCCCCGTCGCAGCAGACCTGCGTACTCAGCGAATTTCCAAATCAATAATATAATAATAATATATGACAAGTTTTATAAAAATCTGTTCATATGTACTATAGCTGCGGTTGGGAAGAGAATCTTGAAAAAGAATGAAATTTTTGTAGAAGAAAGACAAAGTTTCAAGAATATATAATACCCCCGTCGCAGCAGACCTGCGTACTCAGCGAATTTCCAAATCAATAATATAATAATAATATATGACAAGTTTTATAAAAATCTGTTCATAAACATGCTAATTATTTGCCTATTCTACATAAGATTAACATGGGAAAGTAGTTGTGTTACACTTTACCATGCATGTACTGGAGGGTTAATCTTTGATCAAGCTTATTTAAACAATACAAATTAAAGTCACATGAGGATAGTTACCTGGAGATCCAGTTTTCTGTAAGCGTTCAAAAAGAGCAACAAGAATTGCCCACGGGGCCGATTTGACACTTGGCATGTATGATTTGCCTCTTTTCTAGAAAAATAAAAGCAGATGAGACGTAAACATATTTTTGAAGAGAAGCTAAAGATGAAATTGCAATAAATTTTAAGTATATCTATTTATATATGAAGACTTGGAAGTAAATTTGGATCTAAGTGCCATTTTTGAAATTTTTTTAGTTATAACTAAAAGAACTAGAGTTTAGGGTATATTCTGACCTAAGTGCCCTAACTGTTCATAGTACTTGCTATTGTAACCAACAGAATGTGTGGTGAACCCATGATTCTATTAGTGAAAGAACCTTGTTATTTCAAAACATTGAGATAGGCTCTTAGATTTAAATTTACATCAAGTTTTCTTTATATATTTCCACGTTTAGTTAATCAAATAGGGTTACTAATATAATTATATGAAATAAGTGAACCAAGTACCCTTAGAAAAAATTTTAATTCTTCTACATGTTTTGGGTATTATCCCATTATCAAGAAGGGTAAATATACATTAACATTTCTTACAATAAATAATAAAAGGGTATAAATAAATAAAAGGGTACTCTGGCATTATTTATTTTGTAAATATTTATTTATATATATTTCCTAAAATGACTTATTTTATATTGATTTCATCAAAGTTAAAGTTATATCAAATTTTTAATATGTTTTTATTCTTTTAAATAGCTATATTAGGTAATTGTAGAATCAGCCTTCCACGTTTCAACCGGCTCAGCAACAAAGGGAGTGTAGGAATAACAGATAGGAGGTTGAGCATTAGATCAGATATCGGGAAAAGTTGGTTATCAGGGTCAGATAAGAGAGGTTCTACTATCAGATATCATAGACCTCACTAGAACATGACATTTGAGATGGGTGGGGCATGTCTTAAGGACAGACAGAAGATCACTATTAAGGGAAATAGGAGAAGGGCAACTGACTAGGGGAAGACCACCATGAAGGCCCAAGAGAAGATAATGGGACAGTGTTAAAAAAGACATCGCAAGAGCCTGGAGCAGCAATTGATGAGGCACAAGACAGGGAGGGATAGCGAACTGTTGTTAATGAGGCCAAATCCCTTCTTGGGTACCAATGGCTGTGGGGGTAAGAGTAAATAAGTAATAATTTCACTTATATTGGGTATATTGGAAATTGATTGACCCTTTGATTTTCAAAATTCTTTTTCAAGATTCCCTTTGATTCCTCACAATAAACTCAACACTCCCCCCAGCTGTTATGGAAGATAAAACTTTTTTCTAATTATGTAAATCATTGGGGTGAAAACTAAAAAGCACAAGTCTTGAAGGACTCAAAGCGTCCCTATGCTACAAAACATTATTTTAACTATTATAACTGCACATTTCATTACAACACAAACATTGAACATCAATAAGCATAAAAAACACAGGAATTGAAACTGAACTGAATCTTAATTTGCAAACTTACAGCAGGTGAATTTGGATTTCTCTGAATGTTTCTGCCTCTTTTTGGTTTCGGTGATTGGGTTTCTTCTGATAATACAACAATCTCTGTGCTCCCAGCGTCTAGTGTACATTTAATATTAGTTAAAATTCTGATCTCTGTAATTTAGTTTGATTATTACTTGAACGCCTGCACAAAACATAAAGCTAATAACACCAATTTTATAACATACAAAGAGAATAGTTTGACCGTTTGAGGTAGGTTTTTTTAATATGGAAAATAGCCTCAGGTCGTATTTAAATCTGGACAAAATTTAAATTATTTTTTTTTAAACTATTGTTTTGTTAACTGAGGTGTTTTTTGATCATTGGTAAGGGTATCTAAAAGTATTAAAAAAATAAAAATTTTAGACACTTTATATGTATATATAAATAGGTATAATGTATAAAAAGCAAAACATATATTTTAATAAAAACATGAAATAAGCAATTCAAAAATTTGAAAAAAATTTTATTTTAGCGAATGGTAAGACTTAAGCCCCGGACCATGTTACTTTGGGTGCCCAGAGACCAAAAACAATAGTCATTAAGATATATATATATATATTATAATAATTCTTTATTTCCAAAAATTGACATATTTTCAGAAAAGTATATGTATTATATATATAATAATTATATATATATAACAATTAATAAATCACAACATGAATGTATATCAAGTGTTATATATATCTGAAACATGTTGTGAATTTGTTAAATAAATATAAAAAAAAAAATCAAGTTATCAAATTATTTAAATTAATAGTAGTCATTTTCCAATCAAATATAGTTATATTACTGTTAACACGATAACTCTCGTAAAAATGGTCCAATCAAGACCAAATTTGGTAGAGACGTGTATTCCTGCATTTGCTCGGACGAGTTTGTAAACCAGACATATCAGACAATCGGAACGGGTAGTTTCGGGGGGTTTTGTACCCCAAAAATAGGTTTTTTGCGTTTTTCCCATGTAATTTTTAAAAATTTCAAATTTTATCTTTCACTATTAGAATCACCTTAAAAAGCTACACAATTTACTTTCTTAAAGTTTTTCTCTATCTCCAACGGTTACCGAGATATTAAAAATCTAAACACAGTATGTTGTATTTTGGGCTCCAATGTTAATCTTATGGAGGACAAGGAAAAATTAATGTTTCACTTATTATGTAATATTTTTGGATGAAACTTGATATTTAGGTTCATGTGGTTGAGAGCCATACATTTATGCTTAAAAATCATAGTTTATGTGTTATCATGGCAGCTAACCTGCATATTCTTTTTCCATGTTAATCATATAGTAGGTAAACTCCTTTATTTGTGGACAGTTGTTGATGAAACTTGATATAAATGGTCAAAATATAAATTTTTTATGCTAGAAACACATACTTTCCACGTTCCTCACAGCAGCAAACCTGCATACTCTTTCCCATATCAATCTTTTGGAAAGTAGGCAAATAATACTCATATTTATTGACAGACAATGATAAAATTTGTGATATATTATTATTATTGATATGGAAATTTGCTGAGTACGCAGGTCTGCTGCGACGGGGGTATATGTGTTTATCATGGCAGCTAACCTGCATACTCTTTTCCCTTGTTAATCATATAGAGATTAGGCAAACTCCTTTATTTGTGGACAGATGTTAATGAAACTTGATATCAAAATATAAATTATTTACGCTAGAAACACCTACTTTCAGCGTTCCTCACAGCAGCAAACCTGCATACTCTTTCCATGTTAATCTTATGGAGATTAGTCAAATAACTCTCATATTTATCGACAGATAATGATAAAACTTGTCATATATTATTACTATTATGTTATCAATTTGGAAATTTGCTGAGTACGCAGGTCTGCTGCGACGGGGGTATTTTAATTTATTTTTTTAAGTATTTCATTTATTTAGTATTTATAGTATTTTATTTGATCAAAACCCCCTAGTAAAACGTACTTACCAGAAGAACCATTTTCTCCTTCTGAATGTGTTTTCTTGTAATCAGCCAATTTCCTATCAAGCAACAAACTTATCCGTGTTCCAAAGTGTTCTAAGATCAAACACTCTTTTCCAGTCCTCAGAGGCAGTGGGTACTTCTTCAGAGATTGAAGAGCCTAAATTAAAAAAAAAGAAAACCCTTTAAAAAACTAAAGAAACAATTTAGGTGTAATATTTATTTATTCCACAAATAAATTTCTATTTTTAATAAAAATGGTTTATGGATTTGAAATATAGCATATTTAATTATTGAGAAGTGATATGTATTACACGAGCACAAGAAGTGCAGGAAATATTTTATGTAAAACAAGTGAGATTTAAAAGTCAAGGTGATTATGAGCATGACTTTTTAAAGATGCTATTAGATTCAAAAAGGTTAAAAAAATTATTTGTCCTACATTGTCACATCATTATAATAGGAAAATGTTTTCAAATGAAACATGTGTAATTTTCTATGTCTTATTGGTTGTTTCTTAAACCTTCTGAATGTTACCGTTAGATCACAAAATATAATTATTTTGATCTGTCTATAATATCTCCTAATCTAAACTATCTAAGCATCCATACAGGTAGATTTTTAAAGAATATTTCTTTTGAAATTATCTTTTGAACTCTTTTAGCGAATTTCCCATAGGGAAGAAGCTATTACCGTAGGTCTCATGGTAAGACTTAAGCCCGGGACCATGTTATTTTTTCTTCTTTAGGTGCCCAGAGACCAAATACCCCCGTCGCAGCAGACCTGCGTACTCAGCGAATTTCCAAATCAATAATATAATAATAATAATATATGACAAGTTTGGTCAAAATCTGTCGATAAACATGAGAATTTTTGCCTATTCTCCATAAGATTAAAATGGAAAAGAGTGAGTAGGTTTGCTGCTGTGAGGAACACTGAAAGTAGCCATTTATACCATCAAAAATTTTATTTTTAACATTTATACCAACTTTCATCAACATCTCTCCATAAATATAGGAGTTTGCCTAATCTCCATATGATTAACATGGGAAAAGAGTATGCAGGTTTGCTGCCATGATAAACACATAAACTATAATTTTTTAGCACAAATGTATGGATCTCAACCACATGAAGCTAAATATAAAAAGTTTCATCCAAAAATATTGGATAATAAGTGAAAAATTAATTTTTTTTAATCCTCCATAAGATTAACATTGGAGCCTCAAAAATACAACGTACTGTGTTTAGATTTTTTTATATCTCGGTAACCGTTGAAGATAGAGAAAAACTTTAAGGAACTTAATTGTGTAGTTTTTTAAGCTGATTCCAATGGTGAAATATAAAATTAGAAATTTTTAGAAATTACATGTGAAAAACGCAAAAAACCCCATTTTGGGGTACAAAACCCCCCCAAACTACCCGTTCCCATTGACCGATATGTCTGGTTTACGAACTCGTCCGAGCATTTGTAGGAATACACGTCTCTACCAAATTTGGTCTCGATCGGACCTTTTTTACGAGAGTTATCGTATTCACAGACATATATATATATATATATATATATATATATATATATATATTAATTTAAATTTATAAACTTGATTTTTTTTTTAGATTATTTTATTTATCGACAGTTTATTGTCATATATTATATTATCTATTTATTTATTATATGATTTTGGTAAAAAGGGGTATTTATTTTTTAACATTTAAAGAAATAAAACTGTTATTTGATAATTTATTTTATGAAATTCGCTAAAACAATAGTCGTTAAAATTTTAGCGAATTTCCCATAGGGAAGAAGCTATTACCGTAGGTCTCATGGCGAGACTTAAGCCCGGGACCATGTTATTTTTTCTTCTTTAGGTGCCCAGAGTCCAAAAACAATAGTCGTTAAAATTTATATATATATGTGTCTGTGAACACGATAACTCTCGTAAAAATGGTCT
The DNA here is from genome assembly GCA_023375725.1 of Nephotettix cincticeps. Taxonomy (NCBI): domain Eukaryota; kingdom Metazoa; phylum Arthropoda; class Insecta; order Hemiptera; family Cicadellidae; genus Nephotettix; species Nephotettix cincticeps. The sequence continues at coordinate 29,423,438 of CM041788.1, read as the reverse complement.
GATCGAGACCAAATTTGGTAGAAACGTGTATTCCTACAAATGCTCGGACGAGTTCGTAAACCAGACATATCGGTCAATGGGAACGGGTAGTTTGGGGGGGTTTTGTACCCCAAAATGGGGGTTTTTGTGTTTTTCACATGTAATTTTTAAAAGTTTCTAATTTTATATTTCACCATTGGAATCAGCTTAAAAAACTACACAAATAAGGTCCTTAAAGCTTTATTCTATATATATAATATATATATATATATGTGTGTGTGTGTGTGTGTTTCTGTGAACCACGATAACTCTCGTAAAAATGGTCCGATCGAGACCAAATTTGGGAGACGTGTATTCCTGCATTTGCTCGGATGAGTTTGTAAACCAGACATATCGGAGAATCGGAACCGGTAGTTTGGGGGGGTTTTGTACCCCAAAAATGGGTTTTTTGCGTTTTTCCCATGTATTATTAAAAAATTTCAAATTTTGCCTTTCACCATTAAAATCAGATTAAAAAACTACACAATTTAGTTCCTTAAAGTTTTTCTCTATCTCCAACGGTTACTGAGATATTAAAAAATCTAAACACAGTACGTTGTATTGTGGGGCTCCAATGTTAATCTTATGGAGGATAGGGAAAAATTAATATTTCCCATATTAATCAATATTTTTGGATAAAACTTGATATTTAGCTTCATGTGGTTGAGATCTATTCATTTATGCTTAAAAATCATAGTTTATGTGTTTATCATGGCAGCAAACCTGCATACTCTTTTCCATGTTAATCATATAGGGAATAGGCAAAGTCCTTTATTTATGGACAGATGTTGATGAAAGTTGGTATAAATGTTAAAAAAAAATTGTTTATGGTAGAAATGCCTACTTTCAGTGTTCCTCACAGCAGCGAACCTGCACACTCTTTCCCATGTTAATCTATGAGATAGGCAAATAATTCTCATGTTAATTGACAGATTATAAACTTCAAATTTTATTATATATATTGATTTGGAAATTCGCTGAGTGCCAGGTCTGCTGCGATGGGGGTATTTAACAAATATATTTATATAAAGTTCTGTGAACACGATAACTAAAGTATACATGTTATGTATTCCTACAAATGCTCGGACGATTCGTAAAACCAGACATATCGGTCAATGGGAAGTTTGATTTTGTACCCCAAAATTTTTTTTTTTTCACATGTAATTTTTAAAATTTTATGATTTTATATTTCACCATTGGAATCAGCTTAAAAAACTACACAAATAAGTCCTTAAAGCTTTTTCTATCTAATAAAATATTAAAAAAATTAAACACATAGTTTATTGTGGGTATGTTTAACTTATAGATAAAAAAATTAAACCTATTAATCATATTTTGGATAAAACATATATTATTAGTTTGAGATCTATTCATTTATTAAAAATCATAGTTTAAAGTTTATATCAGCAAACATACTCTTTTAGAATCATGAATGAAAGTCCTTTATTTATCAAATTTATGAAAGTTGTATAAATAAAAATAAAAATTGTTAAATAGAAATGCTACTTTAGTGTTTTAAGCAAACCTGCACACTCTTTATGTTAATCTTAAAAATAGGCAAATAATTCTCATGTTAATTGACAGATTTTTATAAAACTTGTCAAATTTTATTATTGATATTATTGATTTGGAAATTCGCTGAGTGCGCAGGTCTGCTGCGATGGGGGTATTTGGAACTCATGTCGTCTATTTGCAAATTGAATCAACTAAAGTATACATGTTATGTATTTTTTCCTTGTGAAATAGTCTTGACTATTTGCACGCGCTTGCAACCTTGATATTTGTCTTAAATATTTTTTATTTGTCTTGACAGATAAAAATAAAATTCAAAATTTTTAATTTATAAAAACTGCATTCTTTATCAGAATGCAGTTAAGTAAGTATGAGAGTATTTGTATGGTGTCTAACGTAGCATTATATAGTAAAACATATAAACACATAATGTATTTTAACAATTAATATATTGTGGTTATCTTTTATATCCAAGTATATAAGGTGACGCACAGAAGGTAACCTAATCAAAGCGTTCTGCTTAGGCAGAAGACATTTTTTATCTTATTATGTTTACAGAGATCCTTCTAAATCCATTGTAAAGTTGTATATAAAATAAATACAAATACAAATAATTTATTATCAAATTTTTACAGAGTCATGGCTCCGCCAAGTTTTCAAAACTTGTTGACAAGGTCCAATTGTACTTAAAACAGATAATAAAACTAACATAGTAAATAAATAGAATAGGACTGACACATCCTTTCTCCCTTAAATAACTAACTAAAATAACTAACTTAAATAATTAACTACCCTTAAATAACTAACTAAAATAACTAACTTAAATAATTAACTAAAATTTGTAATAAAACTATCATATTCCTTAAGGTTTATTTAAACATAACTTTAAAATTTTTTATTACAAATATTATTGCCCAACTTCTTAAACCAATAACGAGATTGCACGCAGCACGCTGGCGTGAGTAGAGCCAATTTCACAGAACTTATATTACTTCCATCATAGTATTCGAATAGTACTGAGTATGAAGATTCACAGCAATAAGGGCTATTATACATGGTAATGTAGTTGTATTAACCCTAAAAGTGGTAAAGTCGTAATTCACAACACATTTACAAATTCAATTAGAAGTGGCAGGTTGGGGCATCTGTCGTCAATTTAGTAAACTTTTCACCTTCGTGACCGTGTTGCCCTCTGGGAGCAAGCAACCAAACCTGCTCACGCAGTGCACTAAACTGCCAATAGGGCATGTCTTATAGCCAAGTTTCTACTCCTAAGCACAGTGGCTGTATTAGTTAAAGCGCTACACTGGCGAGTGTAATGTTTTAGCCATTCGGAAGTGCTAGGGTTCGAATCCCGACCATGACCAATCCCAATTTGGATTGCAAATGTGTGGTAGAGCGGAGAGGGGGGCCCACCTTGAGCCGGGTGGCCGGCTTGGGTGGAACTTGACGTCATTTGTAGACTTAATTGGGATTGCAGTGGACACCTATTTTGCTTTTTGGTTAGTGGTTATAAGGGGGGGGGTGTTTTATGTGTTTTTTTGTTTATACTTCATATTTCAAGAAGATATACGTAATTAAAGTTATGTTACAGTTAAAAGTAAAAAGCTTACCACTTCTAGGGTTAAGGCTGTTCACTAAGTAAACACACATAAAACATTTTATAAATTTATGTAAATAATTAAGCAAGTTATATCAATTGATCTATTCTCTATAAGAATTACATGGGAAATGAATATGTAGGTTAGCTGCCGTAAGAATCATTAGACTTGGGGTTTTTATTGATGCATTGATTATACTTTCATATGTATACTTGATTATGTGCTTTGATTATACTAGATAGACTTGCACATAAAATTATGGAAGAATATTTATGAAAATACGTAAATAATTGATTTTTATCTACTCTCCATTAAGATTAACATTAGACAATGTACTGTATTTACCATTTTCAATTAATTCAGCAACCAATTGATCTAGTCGTGATTCAAGAAACTAAATTGTGTGTTTTTTAGTTGAATCCAATGGTTAAAAGGAAAATTATTTTTTTTTAATGATACATAAATAAAAACCCATTTTGGGGGTACAAAACCTCTCCAAAAGTGTAGTTAATGTAGTTTGATTGTGTTGCCCAGCAAATTTATCCAAGATATTACAGAAAGGAACAACTCCACCGAATGTTATAATACCCCCGTCTCAGCAAAACTGCGTACTCAGCGAATTTCCAAATCATTAATATAATCATAATAATATAAGACAAGTTTTATAAAAATATGTCCACAAACATGATAATTATTAGCCTATTTTCCATAAGATTAACATGGGAAAGAGGGTGCATATAAATTTTAATTTTTAATTTTTAAGAATTAAATAAAAACATTTTCTTGTAGGCCCAACAGTTGAAATTATTAGAAATTGATTTGTACTTATTTTAAATCAGAGCCACTGAAAGAATAAGCAAAAAGCATCAAAGTATCAGCAGGCACACACTTACATGTATCACACTTAAATAGATTGAGTCCAAATAACATTTTTGTGCCAGTTTTATCCTCATTCTTAAGATTTGGGGGCAGAATTTCCCCCTTTTCCACCACAGTGGATTTGGTACTGAATGTACAAAGCCTCTTAAGTTACCTGTCGCCTAAGTTGTAAGCATTGGTTTAAAGTGTAAATATATACAAAGACCCATATATGTATACCCTCCATATGTGAATATAATGTATGCTTATTTTAAAAGCTGTAAAGTTATGAACCCACTAATCCAGGAAACTGTTTGCAAATAATGAAAAAGGTATTTCAGGAATCAATAATTTTGGGAAATAGAAGTTAAGTGATAGGGCCTTGAGAAGAATTATTACCAAGGGAACCTACCTTTGCAAATGCATATTGTGTATCTGAATTTCTGACGGCAGCTTCATTCTTCCACTCCTCAAGCCATTTCTCAAATAAAGGATTAGGATGTTTAAGCTTCACCATTTTTCTTTTAACGGGTTGACTGGATTGTAACATGTTACCTTTATAACATAGAACTAGTGCTACAAAAGACAGGAAAAGTTTTTTTCAGTCTTTTCAAACTAATAACAAAACCTTATTTACATTATAATAGGCCCACTATCATTCATTCTGTCATTGTAATTAGTGTAACAAATAATAATAACAATATATTTATTGCCATCAAAACAAATAATTGTCATTAGAAATGTTAAAAGAATAAACACTTTGTTGAAACTAACTTCTGCAATAAAACAAACAAGAAGATTACATACATGTTAACCTAGTTTAATCTGTTTCACAACAAATTGAATGTATAAAAATATATTTACAAAATTTGATAAGTGGTAAAAATATACTAGTCATTATAATTTTTAGAGTATGATCCATGAATTCATGAACTCTGTAGAACGCATTGGCGATTAAATAGGTGTTTATTTTATTTTAAAAGTTGGGGAATTTTTATGCTTTAACAATTGATTAAGTAATTTATTCATTAGTTTTATCCCTGCCTGAGATGTAAGGTATTTAAAAATGAAATGTAGTTAATTTTTGTGGTGAAAAATTGGTGAAATTGGTGCTTCTGCACAACAATGTGCGTACGGAATGGAGTCAGATCAATCTGGCTGGTTTCGCTGGCCCCGGTTTTTGATCCAGCAACCGTTTGACTTAGCCTACTGAACAGCGTTTCCTCTGAGCTACTGTGCAGGTTACTGGTACTTTAAAACCAGATTCTTAAAACCCTCAAAGCCATGAAAAGGATGAAGATCTCTGACACATGTCTATGAGTGAAATTTTACTTTAATTTGATGTGATATTCATCTTAACCAGCATAAAAGGTTTTCTAAATTACAGCTATTCAATTTGAAATACTAGTATTACAGTATCCTTGAAAAAATAACTAAACTTACCAGATCATTAGAAACATAACCTGGTCAGGCTATGTTTTGTAGTCTTGCACAGTTATACAAATGTGACTGATGTATGTATATGTTTTAAAAATTATAACTAAAAATAACGAGAATGATAAGGTATGCCATGATTATCAATCTATTAATTTACATAATAACCTTAAACATGGATATAAATAATTCAAATTCAATGGGAATAGTTTCATCCTAGAATTAAAGTTTTTCTTGTTCTTCTTTTATCTCTTCTTTAAGGCTGAGTTTGACGACCATGCAGCTTAGCAGTACACTTTGTTTGGTTGTTTCCACTGATTTTTTCTGGTTTTAATGGTTTTGTTAGTCACAACGAACATACATGTTGACATTTAACCAACGGAATTTAATTAGTTGGTTGGTGATAACTAGTTACACATTTACATTACATTTTTTTAAAGTTCTTTTAGGCTGGGTTTATTTTTTAATTTTTGGTGGACATATAGCGTTGCATTACTCTATTTTGTCCTTTCGAATTTCTAAATTTTAGCGAATTTCCCATAGGGAAGAAATAAACACCGTAAGTCTCATGGCAAGACCTAGCCTAAGCCCAAGACCATGTTACTTTTTTATTTATTTATCAGTGGCAGACTCAGTTAAGGCATGTAATTTCGAAGTACAGTATTTTTTAATAATATTCTCACCTAAATTTTGCTCGTTATTTACTTTTCAAGGGACGGCGGGCAATTTTAAGTCTTTAAAAACCTTCTTTGGAGCGTCACAGACACAAATTGAGATAAGACTTGTTTCGGCTTCTCTAACGCATGAAACGTAAAAATAACTAAATATTGCATGTACTGACAAAATTCTATTTATACAGTACTTATACATATGTACTACAGTGGAACCCTTCAAATCCGAACCCCGGAAATCCAATAACGTTCTCAAAACAAAAAAATGAAATGGCTGAAAATTTAAAAAAAATATTTTTATCACACAAATTTATTTTTCAAGGTGTAAAACAAAAAATACAATACAAGATTGAAAATAAACATAAGTTTTTTACGTAAAATCTGTTATCTTTAGTCTGTCGAAGCAAAAAAAAGAAGGAACTTCACACGGACGCAATTCCAAGTCAGGGTCGCATGAACATCACGTTGTTCGGCCGTTAGCGATACACACTAATCAGCAGGTAAACGCTCAATAGTCACTAAACAATAAACAGGCGCGATACATATGCCGGTAGGGGGAGAGTGATTTGTTTTTAGCACACGCTAGCCTGAATTACACAAAGGGAGGGAACAGTGTTAAAAGGTCACGCTTGCCTAGCAACAATGACATGTCATGGGACTTACATCCACTCGCCAAGGTCACTGCCTTTTCGAACACTAATTCACCCAACCTGTATAACCCCAATTGCTACGTCTCCCTCGCTTACCGCGAATACAGTGACGAAATTAGTGAGTAATATTATTTCCAGGGAAATGCGAACACCCCTAAATCCGAATAGGCTTCAGCCCCAATTAGTTTGGATTGAGGGGTTCCACTGTATTTTTATTTATATTTTTATTCATAATTTTACATAATTTATCCATGCATAATTTAACATCACTGCAACTGAAAATTTCATGCAAACTGCTGGATTTTACATCGTTAATTAGATCATCATAATCAATATTTTTTATGTAATTATCAAATAATTTATGGTCTGAAATGGATTAACGACAAACATATAACGGTTAAAAAATACCAGAGTATTCAACACATTTCGAAACTAATTTATTTTCCTATATCTAACTAATAAATTATCTAGACAAGATTTAATCCCTGAACGTTCTCTGATGGTTTGGTTAATTAGTGAAACAAAAATATTATTTTCCTTAAATTCAGTATTTCTTAATGTCTAAGTTATCAATTAAGGTATTTAAATTCATGTTTCCCAATATAATTAATTGGATTGGTCTTGCTCATAGCAATTACTTTTTCCAATTCATAAATAAATGATTTCCTTGCAAAAACATGTAGCCTGTAAACTGCTACAAAACTAAAAACCGTATTATTTATTTTCACCTCTAGTAACACACTATCAACAGTAGTTAAATTACAATCAATTGGGCTAACCTCCAAGTTATCTTCTACGTAAACTACAACATCTCCGGCTGCATAATCATCATTGCATTTAGTATAACTTACATATTATAACCATTTAATTCTTATAAATCTTTTTCATCGCTGTTTATCCAAACCTCAGTTAAAACTGTTACATTAATTTTATAATCAATCAAATTTAGCATTGCCTCAAAGTAACAGAATTTATTCCTTACACTCCTAATATTAAAAACAACAAACGATAAGCTATCCCTATTTCTGGAAAATAAAATGCACTTTTACAATCATTTAACTCTGGCCAAACTGATCTTGTGTTGGTACTTATCCATTTTATATTACTATGCTAATGTTTGTAATAACATTGCAATATAAATTTTAGTTACTTTCAATTTTAAAACATTTATCACCATTGATTTCCTTACGAAAATCTTTCCCCCCCCTGAACCAAACATATTAGTAATTTACTACCTTACATGTGTCCTCAGTGCACTTGAGCAGCAGCTTATTCTCGGGGGTTAAGTGCTCACCAACATACACTCGTCCCCTTGTGGATGAAGGAGGGACGTATTGGTGCTGTAAAGGCCTTCCTTTTCTTGAAGCTCTGCAACCAGGTGTCTCTCGTCCTCCTAGTGTTGAATTGGACGATCATTGGCGGTGGTCTGTTGTATGTGAGCTGTATCATAGATGATAGAATAATCAATCTATTTATAATATTCTATTTATAATCAATGGTTGTATGCAGGATCACGATGGGCTGCCATCACCCCCTCCAACTTGAGCCCTACTCCGGTAGCAGTCTCAGTATGCTGAGAGTACTTTGAATGCTGTACTTTATTTTGCTCTGTTATTAATTCTGTTTTTGTGTTCAGTTATTGTGTTCTAGTTCAGTTAACTTAAGTAAATGTTGAAGTGTCACCATTTACTGTTTTATACAATACTCACAACTAAGTGATTACTTATAACTACGTGATTATCTGTAAAAAAATCATAATGTCGGGACTGAGCTCGCCCCCTGAACTATGACTGGTCCGCCATTGTACATGATATGCTGTCATTAGGTAATTTGATTTACTATATATATCTTGCGTGATATAAACGTTGGAACCTCTATGTTGGGCTAAAGGGGTGCGCCCTGGATCGGCTTCAGCTTACAGCGCTTATAAGTACGGAACTCTCTAAAATTATATTGCACAACTCCAGGCTAATATTTTCGGTGAAGAGAAGAATTTTAGCTAGTGGTTATAGTTGTATGTACCCAACAATTAAAATAAGGTGTTTCAGAAATCTCTGGAACTTTTAATTGAAAATTAGTACGGTACTGTGAGAAAAAAGTTAGATCATGGATATGTCTAAAGGGAAAGTTTACAGTTTATCTAAACAGCTGTTCTTATAACTAAACGATGACGTCACTGTTTCAAATTTTGGTCGTTTAAATTGCCAATACCACCCAGAGTTAGGTTCTATCCAAAAATGTTTGTATTTAATTCCCTGTGGGAAATAGGTTAGATCATGGATATGTCTAAAGTTTTCATATCATCTAAACAGCTTTTCCTTATAACCAAACTATGACTTCACTAACCAAACGACGTCACTTTTTTATGTTTATAAACAAACTGGCGAATAACTACCATATGTTTGCTCGTGAGTCGTGACTTATACCTCTATGTATTTATTTTTTCCTTAACATAACCTTTACAATCAAGAATCGTGATAGGGCATCTGCTAGCCTAATGTTAAGCGTCTTGGACATCTGTGCAAGAGGTGTCGGGTTCGATCCCCGGTATGGCCACAAAATTTAGATGGGAATTCCATGAAATATAGCGTACTTTAAGGCTGCGTAGCTTAAACTAGGTCTGCCGTTGGCTAAACAGAATAAAAAAAAGAATCGTGATCGCGAATCGTCTGCCTGTGGCTTCAGGCTTGTCCCCTTTGATTCTTTCATCCTGTAAGTGTCATTCGGTTCGTGCAATGCCTTGGCTTTTACCTCTTAATTTTAGCTTTCCAAAGGTGATCATATAGTTTTTTTCGTAAGTTGCAGATCATTTTCCTAAACATCATATAGTGTTCCGAAAAATGTCATCTTCAAGATCTTTACCGCAGAGTAAAGAAGCTTTGTTAAAATCTTACACCAGCCGATTGAAGGACGATGTCAAATCCATGCTTGAAAATTTTGAAGGTGTGTGAAAATAATTACTATCCTATCACAATGATAATACTATCATTGAAAGTCCAAGATATCTGTGAATGGATCATAAAATTACCTTCTTTTTGAGTCTTTTAAAATGGGTTTGGCTTATGTACAAACTCAGTAAGTTTTAATGAAGAAAATTTACAGAAAGTTAGAAATTACTTATTAAAATTTAAGTAACTGAGTGATAGTGATTTCATGCTTAGGACAATTTTATGAATTTCCACTATTTTGGACTATTAAATAAAGGGCAAATTCAACTTGACTTGTCAATGACTGGGATGGTGGCGTCACCCTGTAATCCAGCTACTTGGAGGTCACGAATTGTGGATAGTTATGAGCAATGGTCGGTGGGTGTGGTGTTCTCTTGTGTGGATTAACGTCCGCACTATTGAATACTATGTTAATTAACAAAGACCATCCTCATAATTAGACCAATTCGTAATTCAGAGGCTGTGGTTCGGGTTTCACGTTAAACTGTAGGTCCCTTAGTTGCCATCGGCTGTTGGGCTATTAATTAACAGTCCTGTCTAAGGAACATGTCAGCCTTAGTCAGTAACAAGATCACGCCACAATCACTCTAGACTCATTTCTCGTTCAACTTGGCTTAAAATACCTACCTTGGTAGGTTGCCATTTCAATAATCTAAATCTAAAATCTAACTAGCTTTCATAGAAATGTAATTATTAAGAAGGGTGGGCGGGTGTGTGTGTGTGTGTGTGTGTGTCTATGTATTTGATTATGTAAGTTAATTCACAATTTAGGGCAGCTTAGAAATTTTTTACTAGGAAATTGAATAAACTTGAGCAATCCTTAAATTGGCCAGACTGAAGACTATTTAAATCAAGATAATATAATGAACATATTTAAGCTGTAAACTCCAACAATTTAACAAGTCAAAAATCATCCTTTACAGAGCTCTTATTAGAAACTGACCACAAGTATAAGGGGATTAAGAAAATTTAACAATTGTAGAATATACATACACCAGAGTCCTGGTAATACAAAACTAATTGGGTCCAGACCCAGTTTGCATTAAATAAAAATAAAATGAAATTAAAATTAACTTACATCTTATCCTAGTTCACAATAGGCCTATAGGCCCTATAGGTTTGTCCACTACATGTTTTGCCTGAACAGCATCAAGTGTTCCTGCTGAGACATTTTATCCACTATGTACTTGTCATTAAAAATATAAAACAAGATACACACAATGACACATAAAAACTAACAATTATAAAACAGTGCCATCTGTAGGCCTACTTTTTATGCGATCACGGTCATTGCTGGAGATGAACTTGAATGTTCGAAAAGTAATTTGCTGAAAAGCGATGATGAAGAGTTGGACCGTGAAAATCAGATCTATTGTGATGCACTTAGAGTGTAGTTAGACATCGCTCTAGGTTATCTTGAGCAACAGTGTACTGCAACATCCGAATGCTTGTTGCTATGAGACGATGGCACAATTTTGTAGTGGATAACAGGATGTCTTTGGTATGTCAAAAGACGATAATTGAATTCTTATGTTCCAAAAAGTAAGTTATTGTATATTATTAACATTGTGTTCGCAGTAAAGTAAAATTAGTGTAACCGTTCTGTTGGTTAAAATGTTCCCAGCATTACCCGTCACACGTTGCGTTGTACATAACAGATTAATTAGGTTTAGATGTGCTGGCAAGTATGAAATGGATGGTGGTGGTCTATTCAGTTATTTTAGGACAAATTATGAAAATGAATGTATTCATGTGAGACTTGGAACATTAAAATATAAAACATATATGAAAATTGAGACGGAGTATAGGTATATCATCTTAACCAGGGTACCTTTGATCATTGGACAATCTGTTAAATATGCACAGTCGCACAAACACATTATGCACAAAATTAAATATTCATTAATCTCAGTATCAACCTTTTATAAATTTCAGATAACGAAAGGATATAAAAAATATACAACAGTTGATTATTATAATAAACGTAATTTGTATAAACATTGTAATTATTTTTTGTTTAGCCAATAGATAAACTTGTGATTTTTCATCATAATACATAATTCTCAAAAACTGTAAAATATGAACGTGATGAATAAAACTTGTCACCTTGTACAGTTCATACTTTATAGTTTTACATTAATGAATGATTTAGACAGCATTGGATAGTAAATTCTATCGCTAATTGTTTACATTTGAACAAATCGCAGTTTAAAGAAACTTATAATTATTAACTGTGATTCAATTATTTAATCACAGCTGAAAACACTAAACACTAAAACGGACACACACACACACTATATATATTGATTGATATAGAGAATAGGTAATCTCTCTTATTTATTACGGATAATGATCAATTCTGTTATATATTATTATTGATTTGGGAATTTGCTGAGTACGCAGGTCTGCTGCGTAGGGTGTATTTAATTATTATGGCAGATTTCTCACTGATACAATAAGACTCATAAACTGAGATCCATTGAACATACACATACTATATTATGTGTTCCAGAGTTTACATGATGTACATATTATAAAAATGTAATTTTTACAGAGATTGTGAAACTATCAAAAGGCGAGAATGAAACACAGCTGCAGCGGATGACTCAGTGTGAGCAAGACACTTACGAGATGCACGTACGAGCAGCAAATATTGTGCGAGCAGGAGAATCACTTATGAAGTTAGTCTCGGATATTAAACAGTATCTGATTCTTAATGACTTTCCCTCTGTGAATGAAGCCATCACACAGAACTCCAAGCTATTTAGAACAAAACAGGCAGAAGCTGATCAGAAGTTAACAATACTAAGAGATGACATGGCTGCAGACTTGTATGATCTCGAAGAAGAATATTACACATCAGTATATAAGGCTTGATTATCTCATGACATTTCAAAGACTGTGTATTGAGTGGTTGTGTGATTTTTGTCAAATTGTATATATATTTCATTTAATTAATGTATTGCACAATGAAGCTGGTTGTTCTCCATTTTCCAGTCACCCTTTGGAACTTTTAACAGGGGTTTTATAACATTTCCTTATTTTTTTTAAATAGCTCATTTGTGCTCTTAACAACTTTTAGACATGTTAATATTTAATTTAATGAAATGAGCCAAGCATGCCAGTATAATTTTGAAAGATAATAGTGGTTTAATTTAGAATAGTTTTTTAACTATCAAAAGAAAAATCCAACTTAGTAAAATAATGTGATTTGTGATGAATATTGGATCTCTTATGTAAATAAAATTGGGACGGCTACATTGGCTAACTCTGATATTCAAACCTTAAGTTAACCCTCGAGAGGTCGCTTGCGGAGTTTTCCTCTGTACAAGTGTTTTTGTAGCTGTGTCAGGCTCCGTACCTCACTCCTCATTCCAGAAATCCCCCAAAATTATTTACAACCCCCACACTCCTTTTGTTACCTTGTGAGTTGCAATATCGTGTCAGTTTTCGGAGGCTTTCTTTAAACGGAATACACATATAAACGTGTGTGTGTGTGAACCAAAATATAGTTTTGTTTCCATTTAATTTTTAATACTGTCATTTAATATATTTAGTTAGCATCGATGTTCAAATTTATTATTGCGAAGAAATACTCCGCATCCGCCCTCTCCTGTAACTCCATTCTTATACCAGAAAATTATTAACTATATTTATTACTATGTTTGTTAATCAAATTAATTAGTTATACTAACGATGGAACTTTGTATTTTATCAATTTATCTGACATGTAAATTCAATACGATGTTATAAAAACAAGTAAAATGGGTTAAATTCGTGCCATTTAGCTAACTCGAATGTTAGCTAACTCAAAGATACCCTGACATGGTTAGCGGTTGTTATGGTACATTAATATCCTAAATACTAATGTAATAGCTCTTAAAATTCGTCGTAGCTTTCGTGTTCCTTGTCTGATGGTGGTTTGTCTTTTTTCTGCTGTCCGTCTCCACCTGTCATTTTCGCCATTTCCTCTGCCTGTTGTTCCTCCCATGCATCTAAACATCCACATGGTTAGCGGATGTTTTGTCCAGAAGCTACATTCACTAACCTCTTTCGCCTGAATCGACCAATTTGAAACGTTAAGTCAGTTGGTAGAAATAAATCAGGCTTTTCAGTGTCACCCAGTTTGGCTCAATGCCAGGAGTAGAGTAATTCTATTCATTTTCATATAAAAATAAATAGATTTCTATACCTTTCTGTAATATCTTGGACAAGTTTATTGGGCAATGCTACAGACATCAACAACTGCAGTTTTAGGGGGATTTTGCACCCCAACATTTAGGGGGGTTTTATGTACAGTTTAATAAAAAATACAATTTTATTACTACCATTTAAGTCAGATAAAAACAAGCAGTATATTATTTTGAATTTTTGCACCATGTTGAGCGATTACTAAATATAGAATCTAGTAAACCCTAGTCATTCTTAACCCTGATGTTAGTCTAATAGGGAATAGGTTAAAAGGACTGGTCAACTGGAAGGAAAGATGAGATTAAATTATATGAAAATATTTTTATTACAGGTAAACTTTGCAAAGCATGACATTTATTAATTTGAATCACAAACAAGACATTTGTACTAACTAATTAATAGTTTAGAGAAAAATTAACAACTTGCATTGAATTTCAGAGTATTTATGACTAATTTCATTTATAGTATTTAATGTTAGGTTTTATAAAATAATTACAGCAACCCTCACAAGATTTGTCTAAATAGGTTTAAAAATACATCTCATGTATAACAACAAACAATAACAATTTTTAACATGTAATAATAAACCATGTTAAACATAACTTAACAAAAATATACAACCAAAACTTAAATATATCTATTAAAGAATAACTAACAAAAATCGTATCATGGTAAATATAAAACAAGTATTTCAATTATACATTTATAATATAGTCATGTCATACATGCCTTTAATAAATTTTTATCACCAATTAATTTGATTAGAAAGGTTTAAATTCTTCAATAAATTGTATACATATTTTCCCTGCTTAGTTATACAAATACAATTAAATTCGGTTTTAGATATCATCTAAAACTAATGGTAAATATTAAAATCTGAGGTTTAAGTTCCCTGAATATATTATTCCATTTTTGCATGTTTGCTCAGTATACTTTGTCTGATTGTTTTAATCTATGTTTTTTACCCATGCATGTTCAAGCTGGTGATGAAACGGCATTGGTGGCTTCTTGTTTTGATTCCTTAGGCAACGATTGCTGGTAACTGTGGAAGAATGAAAATACTTTAAAAACAAGAAGCAATATTATTTATTTCACTATATGACTCTTGGCAAAGACAAAAGTTTACCGTGCAGTTTTTATCTGACTTAATGAAAGGTTTTTACTGAAATTAGAATGTCAAAATCCTGCCATTACTGCTTTCGTGTAATGCCTGCAGTCTACTTTTGCATAAAATACTGTGTTTAATTTCATTAATCTATAATATTATAAAGAAGAGGTTTCTGTATGTTTGTTTGTGAGTTTGTTGGGGCAAGTAAATATGAAAAATACTGAACTCACCAGTTTGAAATTTTACACAAAGGTAGATCTTAAACTCATGCAACTCAGGCATGTTAATTTCCTTAACCCTAGAAGTGGCAAGCTTTTTACTTTTAACTGTAACATCAAAATAATTACTTATATCTTCTTGAATTATTAAGTGTAAACAAAAAAAGCATGAAACATGCCCCCCTTATAATAACTAGTTTATATTACTTTTAAAGAGTTACAAGTGAAAATAAACATGAAATTTATTAAAGTATGGTGCTTCAGTAAAAATTTATGTGATCCACCACTGGAGGAAATAGTCGCAAAAAAATGTATTCTTAGAATTGGATATGACATGGGAAAAGTTAGCCTAACTAACAGAAAAACAATTAAAGAGCTCATATAAGTTTTAGGGAGCAGATTTAGTTTTAAGAGTTTTTGTTTTCGGTATGGACAATGGTTATCGATATAAATCTTGATACAAGAAACGACCAGATTTACCTTATTGCTCTGAAAAGCTGGTAGAGGCTGGTAGCTGCCACAAAGACATTGACACTAAATAAGCTCCAGTTTTTGGGAATAATGACAAGAGAGTAGCGGCTCCAGATGAGGCCAGTGGCAGCTAGAGCACTGGACTGTGGAACACTGAGTTTGTCAGCTGGTCTGGTCAGGTCTCCGATGCCGGCAATCACCAAACCCTACAAGACGGACAGATGTTATATTAAAAATTTACTAAACCTTTAGTAATTTTACTTTTCCATTTTTTAGTTTTGAAGTGCCCAGAGCCCAAAAACAATAGTCGTTAAAAATTTTAAATATACATATAAAATTTTAACAACTATTGTTTTTGGCAAAATCAAAATTTTATCTTTTGCCATAAGAATTAGCTTAAAAAGCTATACAATTTAGGTCTTAAAAGGTTTGCTCTATCTCCAACAGTCACCAAGATATAAAAATCTAAACACAGTATAAATTGTATTTAGAGGCTCCAATATTAATCATATGGAGGATAAGAAAAAATAATATTTCACCTATTAATCTATATTTTTGGATGAAGCATCATGTTGTTGATATCCATTCATTTATGCTTAAAAATTATAGTTTATGGCTTTATCATCGCAGCTAACCTGCATACTCTTTTCCTATGTTAATCATATAGGGAATAGGCTAACCCCTTTATTTATGGACGGATGTTGATGAAAGTTATTAAGATCAGTTATCAGATGGACGATTCCCCAATCTTGATGACCGTGGAGAAGACAACGTGGTAAATAAAAGTTAGTATAAATGGTAATAATAAAAATGTTTTATGGTAGAAATGCCTACTTCCAGTTTTCCTCGCAGCAGCAAACCTGCATAGTCTTTCTCATGTTTATCTTATTGAGAATAGGCAAATAACTCTCATGTTTATTGACAGATTTTGATAAAACTTGTCATACGTTATTAATATATTATTGATTAGGAAATTTGCTGAATACGCAGGTCTGCTGCGACAGGGGTATTTAATCTTGGAATACAAATTCTGACAATTATTAGCTTTTTAAGTTTTTACTATTGATATTATTTCTATTACTTTTTTTGAAATGGTGACCTCCCAGGTAAGTTATTTTAAGCAAAGTATGAATGAGAAATGAGTGTAAGATGATTGTGGTAAGGTCTTGTTGTCTTGTCACTGACTAAGGCTGACAAGACAACAGCAGTGTAGTGTCAGGCAGTGTACTGTTAAAAACGTGTAATTAACAGACTTTAGCCAAGTCTGTTAATTTTAGTCCATTAGTCGATGGCAACTGAGGGACCAACAGCTTAACTCAATAATATATCTAGCCTCTTGAATGCAACATGTATTTACTAATTCCCAACTGATTTAGTGGTGACTTGGCAGAACCCACTTTATCAATTCTTCACACAAAAACCTCACTCAATTTTTTTATTAAATTTGACTATGGACCCTGATTATTAGCGAATTTCCCATAGGGAAGTAGCTATTACCGTAGGTCTCATGGCAAGAGTTAAGCCCGAGACCATGTTATTTTTTCTTCTTTAGGTGCCCAGAGACCAAAAACAATAGTCGTTAAAATTTATATATATATATATGTATATATATATATATATATATATATATATATATATATATATATATATATATGTGTCTGTGAACACGATAACTCTCGTAAAAATGGTCCGATCGAGACCAAATTTGGTAGAGACGTGTGTTCCTACAAATGCTCGGACGAGTTCGTAAACCAGACATATCGGTCAATGGGAACCGGTAGTTTGGGGGGGTTTTGTACCCCAAAATGGGGTTTTTTGTGTTTTTCACATGTAATTTTAAAAAATTTCTAATTTTTTATTTCACCATTGGAATCAGCTTAAAATACTACACAATTAAGTTCCTTAAAGTTTTTCTCTATCTTCAACGGTTACCGAGATATAAAAAAATCTAAACACAGTACGTTGTATTTTGAGGCTCCAATGTTAATCTTATGGAGGATTAGGAAAAATTAATTTTTCATTTATTATCTAATATTTTTGGATGAAACTGGATATTTAGCTTCATATGGTTGAGATTCAAACATTTGTGCTAAAAAATCATAGTTTATGTGTTTATCATGGCAGCAAACCTGCATACTCTTTTCCCATGTTAATCATATGGAGATTAGGCAAACTCCTTTATTTATGGACAGATGTTGATGAAAGTTGGTATAAATGTTAAAAATAAAATGTTTGATGGTATAAATGGCTACTTTCAGTGTTCCTCACAGCAGCAAACCTACTCACTCTTTCCCATTTTAATCTTATGAAGAATAGGCAAATAATTCTCATGTTTATCGACAGATT
The DNA here is from genome assembly GCA_023375725.1 of Nephotettix cincticeps. Taxonomy (NCBI): domain Eukaryota; kingdom Metazoa; phylum Arthropoda; class Insecta; order Hemiptera; family Cicadellidae; genus Nephotettix; species Nephotettix cincticeps. Next base: position 29,405,412 of record CM041788.1, on the reverse strand, counting down.
TTGACCAAACTTGTCATATATTATTATTATTATATTATTGATTTGGAAATTCGCTGAGTACGCAGGTCTGCTGCGACGGGGGTATTAGTTCTCCAGCCTACTAATAATTATTCATTCTTTTTTAAGACAAAATGATTAATATGAATTAATTCTAATTTATTGATTATTGACATAGCTGGGTTTTAATCGGCTTTGTCGATTATGAACCTACGTTAGTCATATACCGTAATATTATTTTCACTCATATCCCATTAACGTTTGACTTAAAATACACTCACCTATGTCATAATTTCAGATAATGTATTCCAAATAAGAAGAGTTCTATGTATTTTTTTCAAGTATGACTTTATCCACCCTGAGGACTAAGTTTACCCTTAAAAATGGATAAAGTTTAGGGCATCCTCTAGCCTATCAGTTAGCGTCTTGGACTTTGGTGTAAGAGGTCACAGGTTCGATCCCCAGAATGTCCACTAAATTTGATGGCTTTGAACCACTTTCCTTTGAATTTGTTTGTGAATTCTCTTGAAAAAAATGGGATCCATGCAATCGTGTGATATAACAGTTGTGCGATAGCATTTTATTCGTTACTCCTCCATGTTTTCTCTCTGAAAATACGTTGTTGCTCACCTATAGAAATCAAGAAGGTGGAGAAAATAATAAAATGTATTTAGGATTATTTTTATTTGTGACTAAAACACGGAGGAATAACGGGAAAAATACTATTGCACGATTGTTATATCCCGTACATGAAGTCCTCCCGTAAAAATGCAGTTGACATTGACATTATTCAAATTAAGAATTTAAAAATATATATATATATATAGTTTTAAAGAATAAAGTTGGTAATTAGACTAACTAGTTTATTAACTATAATTTAAATATCGAATGTAAATCAAAGATTAAGATTAGTTTTTATTTTACTTACCCATTTAAACGCAGGAGCCCAAAAGAAAATTGTTTTAGGACCTGAGAAATGAAATACATTAATTAGAACAATTCACTCACCGCCGTGTGTTAGAATAGCACACTACAATACTTACAACTTAATACTATCTCAGCTTAACTTTTAACAAAACACTTTAGGCTATGTATTAATGTTAAAATAAAATAATTTTAAAAAATCTACAAACGTATAACAGGGCTATAGAATTTATTATCAAATTATTATTTATTTTTAAACTTAATTAAACTGTATTATCTTAAGTTAATGATAAAAATGGTTATAAGTTACTGAAAAATAATACAAATTATAAGGTTTCTTTAATCGGAGACTTAGGTTGGTTAAAAAGTGGTTTATACAAAGAAAAAGTAATTCAGACTAACCATTTGATGGGATGTGCTTTGTGGAGCACAGTGGCAGTTTGAGATAGAAATTTCATTTGTGATATGACCGAGAATAAAACCATGGACTATTAGATGTTTTTGAGATAGATATGTCAAAAAGCTCTTATATGTCTTAGCTCAGGGGGGTTGCCTATTGGCAATCCGTCAGACCAAAATTTGAAACGGAAATGACGTACATGATTATAAGGACAACTGCATAGAGGAACTGAAAACATTCCTTTTAGAGTTATCCATGATCTATGCCATTCCCAAGAGGGAAGTAAATATATTTTTGGTAGTAGGCTGATGTTTGCAATTGGACCCAGCTAGGCCTAGCTTTCTTTAAAGGGCTACTTTTTAGACATCCTAGCAAATTAATCAGCTGGTCTTTGTTGATAATAAAACTGCATAGCCTACGTCATAAAATCCACCCCACTTATGTTCACCTTAAAATACCCACCAGAGTGGCTCAATAATCTAATATAATCTAATCTAGGTGTCGTGTATAAATTATAGGTCTCAAGATATGGCGGACTCAAAGAACTATATATATATAAGTTACATCTTGTTAAATTTGTTTTTTCAGGAAACTAAAGAAAACTATTATTACCTTATTACCTTGTAACCTATAATAAGGTACAAGGTAATAAGGTTGTGCCATTATGAGCTGGCATAGTATTTTATGACCTATTATTCTTCAACATAAAAAAATACCAACAAAATGGCAAAATGATAGGCCTATACAGTATCAAAAATAATTGTAGAAGACATTTAAAAAAAGTAATAGCATTCCTTATTTATTATTACATTTTCTAACATACCTTGGGTTCATAAGTTTTGTTATTCAGTTTTAAAATTATATTGTTTGAATTAGATTATATATGCTAACCTGCTGGATGATTCCACAAAGGTTGAAACTGTTGAGGGACAAATTTGTCCGCTATTTGAATTGTTTTTCTGTAAATTAAAGACATCGTGAGTCTATAATCGAAACTGGTATGGTATGAAGGTCGACTAAGACTAAAGGAAGTTTATGTTATCTCAATCCTAATACCATCATTCAATGCCCCCCACCATCAGATAAAATTTAAAGTAGTCAACATTTAACCTATCGTTTTTGACTTAGACAATTTTTAGTTGACTAAAACTAGCAGACTACTGTGACGTTCCACACAGAAATAAAGCAACCCACATTATAAGTGCATCCCTGGGCCTGGGCTATGGTGAAAGATATACCCAATGGAACTATAATTACACGTACTTTTGACATGGGCGTAATATAGAGAAGAATAGAATTAAGTTAATGTGGTTTGAGGTGTTTAAGATAGGAGATTGTGGATTATTGATATGGATATGTTTAGCTCTGGGGGGGGGGTGTTGGCGATTTGTAATATGGAAAATAGTAACAGGTTTCTATAGAAAACACGTAGTCTTGTCTTGTTGTCTTTTTGATCTTGCAACTAAGGCTGACATGTTCTTCAGGCATCAGGATGCAGACGTTCAGATCTAATCATTATTTTCTTATGGTTCATATTTCACAGATTCATTTTCCCGACCTTGGTAAAGGAGAGGAGGGTATTATGGAATACCATTTACATTTTTGTAATTAACTTCAAAGATGCATGGTAAACAACTCCAAAATCACCACTAGTATTTACTATATATTACACTAATTATAAGGAACTGTAACTAGTAAAAGTATTTGTAGTAATTTTATTTACCTAAATCAAAATTTATATGTTTCATAAAAAACTACAACTGGAGGTTAATATGGTATAGTCGGGTAATATGGAATAGGTGGATAAAATCAAATATACTTGACAATAACCATTTATTTATGAATACAAAAATCATATTAATTCCATATTAAATGTCCGAAAACAATTTTAAGATTATTTCGACTTCAAACTTAGGTTTTACAAAGTAGCTTATCATCTTTCTCTGTTCCAGAACAATTCAGGTGAACTTATTTTAATTTCTTGACTACGGGTTTTTCAGGTTTGATTTTTCATCGTTATTTTTAATTAGATAAACATTTTTGGGTTATATGGACTACCATACATTTACGTTGGGTAATATGAGATAGGGTAGATAGGGTACTTAGTTAACATTCCATAATATCCGACACGCCATCTTAAAAAAATAACCTTTTCACCATTCTACCATAGATGATAGAAGAACTATTTATAAACAACTAGCTGACCCGGCGAACTTCGTAACGCCTAACAGAAAATACATGTTAACTAAAAGATTGGCCATGTTTTGAAGTCAAATAGCATTGCGGCTTCGTTGTGAAAGCTTTAAATATTCACCAGCTGATTATTATATTATAATAAACCTAATATATACAAACATTGTAATTATTTCATTTGACAAACATATAAACACGTGACTTTTAATCATATAGAAAATAAAAAAATATAAATACAGTACATGATTCCCAAAAACCGTAAACATTAAACGCGGCGAATAATGCTGTTCATTTTGTACAGCACATGTTTACTTCATAGTTTTACATTAGTGAATGATTCATATGGCATTGGATAGTAAAGCATATTGCTAACGGAGAGTAAACCAACAGCTGTTTTAAGAAACCAAATGTTTTATTTTTAGAAAAAATTGTAAACAAACTTATCCCCATAAGGTTAACATTAGATATTTAAAACGCTATAAAATGGAAACTAATTGAATTTATGGAAACTGAATATGCCTAAAACATGACCGGAGCAGAGACGAATCCAAAAAATCAAAGATAATTAAAATCGGTCCAGCCGTTCTCGAGTTATAATGCGTAACTAACACGACTTTGTTTTATATATTTAGATTAGATGATACTACGATGTAATCACCTGTTTTCGATATGTCTTTCCAATGCCGAAAGTAGTGATTTGCCGGCGTAATTTTCGGCCCGGGAAAGACAGCTGTGCATTCACCAATTACATTGATAAAAATAATGACAGCTGATGGGCTATTCCGTTTATAAGCTTTTTTTATGGTTCTTTTTTGTCGTTGCTTAGTAACAAGAAACATCAAAACATGAATCATATTGTTCAAACTCAAAACATAATCTCCAAAACTAACCAAACTCACGGAAATGCAGGATTTGTATTTTCTAATAATATCAGCTGTACATTCAATATTTATATTAATAAAAGAATGACAGTTGATGGGTCATTTAGTTTATAAGTTTGGTTTTTCTTCTATTTTCTAACTAGCTGACCCGGCGAACTTCGTAACGCCTGACAGTAAATACGTACTAACTTTAAGATTGGCCATGTTCTGAAGTCGAATATAAGCTAGAGAAGTATCGTGAAAAGTTTCGTTCGCACCTCGAGCCGAAAATGTTTTGCGTCTCTAACTTGAAAAGATCTCGGGTCTGCAAAACATCATTTTCGGCCCTAGTTTTGAAATATACTACAGTATTACATTGTCCAACAGAGCAAAGTAGTCCAGAAAGCTATCACGTCATCATAAACTACAAGTTTCTCTGTAGATTACGCTTGAAAACGGTTATCAAATCAAATGTAATATTATACTAAAATGTTTGAAAAACCGTCAAAAACGTTTAAAGATCATAAAATAAACTCTTTTCAGACGTAGTACAAACCAAGCGATCAAATCCTTCTACAATGCATCATGGGATTGTTTATTAGTATTTTATGTCATTCCCGCGCAATAACAGCATCAAATAGATACAAAAAGCTATATTCAATATTACCCGACTATTATACCCTCCTCTCATCTACCCGTTTTGAGTAAATTATAAGATTAAAAATATTGTACATTAGTACAAATACTGCTTTGTTACTAATTCATGTTATATAAATTTACTTATGTTCTACAATATGTACTGTGCAGATTGTAAATAAAAGTTTGTAGAATTAATAATAACAATAATACCTAAGTATCAGCTGATTTCTTTTTCGCTGAAAAAAGACTCAGAAAAGACGGAATTTTGTACCTCATCGCATGTATGGAGAACAAATGTTTCCAAGTAGTATAAATAATACCCCCGTCGCAGCAGACCTGCGTACTCAGCGAATTTCCAAATCAACAATATAATAATAATAGTATTTGACAAGTTTTATAAAAATCTGTCCATAAACATGAGAATTATTTGCCTATTCTCCATAAGATTAACATGGGAAAGAGTGTGCAGGTTTGCTGCTGTGAGGAACACTGAGAGTAGGCATTTATACCATCAAAAATGTTTATTTTTAACATTTATACAAACTTTCATCAACATCTGTTCATAAATAAAGGGGTTTGCCTATTCTCCATATGATTAACATGGGAAAAGAGTATGTAGGTTTGCTGCCATGATAAACACATAAACTATGATTTTTAAGCATAAATGGATGAACCTCAACCACATGAAGCTAAATATAAAGTTTTATCCAAAAGTATTGGTTAATAAGTGAAATATTAATTTTTCCTTATCCTCCATAAGATTAACATTGGAGCCCCAAAATACAACGTACTGTGTTTAGATTTTTTAATATCTCGGTAACCGTTGGAGATAGAGAAAAACTTTAAGGAACTTAATTGTGCAGTTTTTTAAGCTGATTCTAATGGTGAAAGATAAAATTTAAAATTTAAAAAAATTACATGTGAAAAACGCAAAAAACCCATTTTGGGGTACAAAACCCCCCCAAACTACCCGTTCCCATTGACCGATATGTCTGGTTTACGAACTCGTCCGAGCATTTGTAGGAATACACGTCTCTACCAAATTTGGTCTTGATCGGACCATTTTTACGAGAGTTATCGTGTTCACAGACACACACACACACACACACACATATATATATATATATATATATATATATATATATATATATAAATTTTAACGACTATTGTTTTTGGTCTCTGGGCACCTAAAGAAGAAAAAATAACATGGTCCCGGGCTTAAGTCTCGCCATGAGACCTACGGTAATAGCTTCTTCCCTATGGGAAATTCGCTAAAATTACTATGTTAGCACAATAATTGGAATTAGCTCAAACAATTTTCATTTCAGGGGAGTGGGAAGGCCCTATCTCCGCCATATTATAGCATTCGTGAACTTAGGGTACACCTTTCACAGAAACTATAAACGATTTGGAGTTAAAATTTTATATCTGTATTTCTCCATGTATAGAGCAAAGTAGTCCAGAAAGCTATCACGTCATCATAAACTACAAGTTTCTCTGTAGATTACGCTTGAAAACGGTTATCAAATCAAATGTAATATTATACTAAAATGTTTGAAAAACCGTCAAAAACGTTTAAAGATCATAAAATAAACTCTTTTCAGACGTAGTACAAACCAAGCGATCAAATCCTTCTACAATGCATCATGGGATTGTTTATTAGTATTTTATGTCATTCCCGCGCAATAACAGCATCAAATAGATACAAAAAGCTATATTCAATATTACCCGACTATTATACCCTCCTCTCATCTACCCGTTTTGAGTAAATTATAAGATTAAAAATATTGTAATTACATTAGTACAAATACTGCTTTGTTACTAATTCATGTTATATAAATTTACTTATGTTCTACACTATGTACTGTGCAGATTGTAAATAAAAGTTTGTAGAATTAATAATAACAATAATACCTAAGTATCAGCTGATTTCTTTTTCGCTCAAAAAAGACTCAGAAAAGACGGAATTTTGTACCTCATCGCATGTATGGAGAACAAATGTTTCCAAGTAGTATAAATAAAAATTACTATGTTAGCACAATAATTGGAATTAGCTCAAACAATTTTCATTTCAGGGGAGTGGGAAGGCCCTATCTCCGCCATATTATAGCATTCGTGAACTTAAGGTACACCTTTCACAGAAACTATAAACGATTTGGAGTTAAAATTTTATATCTGTAATTCTCTATGTATTGTAAACCTACAGCACTAAAATATTTTATTATTATTTTTAATTGCTGAAAATATTTTTTAACCAATATTTTTCTTCCGATTTTTCTAGAATCAAAATTTTTCTCAGCAACTAGCATATTTAATGCAATAATTCTAGTACTGTAACTAGATATTATATACTGTAGTTGAACACGCATAAACATTTCAATTCCCTATCTCTTATAGTTCCTAAAAAAGTGAAGCCTACCTTTGTACGAACAAATCACTTTTCGGTCAATGAGCCATAAAGTGCTACTAGCATCGAACATAAAACTCGAGACATACTATACAGGATTAATTTATTTTAAAAATACACTTAAGCCGCATTCACACTATGTAACTTGTTTTTTAAACTTCTGTTTTTCAATAACATGTTTTATAAACATGTTGAAGAACGCAAAGAAATGTATTAAACAAGTTATACATACAAAAAACGTGTTTTTTAATCAAAACTCGTGTTTTAAAACATGTTATAGGTTTCCCGTGATGTGTCGGAAAGATCAAAGGAAGTTTTAAAACCTTTGTTTTATAACATGTTTGAAGATTTAAAAATAAAAGTTACATAAAACATGTTAAATAGTTTAAATGCGGCTTTAGGATCATCATACATGAATTCCAAGAACAAGATTCTGAAAGAGGACGATTTCCTCTTTAAAACTACATTAAAAACAGAAAATGTATAATATTTTTTTATAATAAACTAGCAATAAATAAATGAGTCGTAAAGTGCCTAGAATCAAACATAAAACTTGATGCATACTATATTAATTTATGTAAAAAAATATACTTAGGATCATCATACATAAATTCTAAGACCAGTTCCTGAGAGAGGAAGAGCTTTTTTAAGCTACATTAAAATGTCAATAAATTATATACCCTTTCCTTTTAAAATTGTTGGCTAACTTTGTCAACCAATTACCAAAATACAAAAATAAAAAAATTAACTGACTCAGTGAATCATTTTTTTGTAGCCTCATCTGGTCTAATCTAGAATCTAGAACTAATCTAGAAAGATAAATTACAACATTTTTAACTTATTATATTTTAATTCACGTAATAAAAGTCAGTGTTCAGCTTAGTTTAATATGTTATACTGAGAATCCAAATTTCCTTTTGACAGGATATGTCTTGGAGGGGTGTTGGCGATTTGCAAGATGGAAAATATGTAACAGAGCTATTGTATTGAATATAAAAGAATAAGAACAGCTGTTTAGAAGAACTGAAAACATTACCCTTAGATATATACATCATCTAACCTATATTTCCCACAGGGAAGTAAATACAAACATTTTTGACATGGATATGTCTTAGCTCTGAGGGGGGGATTTTTAAGATGGAAAATTTGTAACAGGTTTCCATAGAAACTACCAGAAAAATTGTATTGAATTTTTAATTTATAAAATAATAAGAACAGCTCCATGATCTAACCTATTTCCCACAGGGAAGTAAATACTAACATTTTTTGTGTGGCATTATTTAAACTTACACACCATAGGGGGTCGAACGACTCAGCCTTCACGAAAGCGCGCTGTCCACACTAGCGCCTTCCATGTGATCTAGGCAACTCCGCAGAGCTACATGGCTACCAAAATGTTTTGCAAACACGGCAGGCGAACACGTTTATTTAACTTCAGGGGCTAGATGAAAAATATGTAACTAAATTTTCAAGTCACCTTAATTAAATTTGATTAAAATTGAATTTAGGACATTTTATTCATTAAATTGTGTTGTTATTTGAGAATTAAAAGTTTGTTTATGACGTAATTTAATTTGAGAAACAGGCCCCGGTAATACTGTAACGTACACTAAACTTCATCCATAATGCCATTCTTATTTTGTAAACACAAAACCCTTAAATAGCTTGTACTACTTTTAAAACTCCAGTAAAAATAAACGGTACCAGTGGACTGACACACACTTTCTCCCTTAAGTAAATTTAAAAAAGACAATCTGTAATAAAACTCTCATGTTCTACAAAGTTATTCTAAATATCATTTAATAATTAATTGTTCAAATTGTATGGGGGACCCCCCCCCCCCGGTAATACCAAACTTTTTTGAGCTGGTTTTGTTCGGTGATTTGACCTTACACTTCATACCAAGTTTCATAGAAAACAGTTGGAAAGTAAGGAAGAAATTGATTTTTTTATATTCTCCATAAGAATAACATTGGGCGCTTTCAGACAACGTACTGCGTTTATCGTGGAAAGTAAATTTAAATTTTCTCTGGAACTGTTAGTCGTAGACAATAATTCCAAATACAAATTTGTTTAGTTTTTTAAGCTGGTTTCAATGGTATCAGTCAAGTTATACTTTACTTTTATTGTTTTCGCTGAAAATTTAAAAATTTGATTTTTTTGACATTTAAAAGCCCATAACTTTTGAACCGTCATTTTTACAGACATGCGGGTGGTGTCAAATTATTTAGTACTCTGTGCACTATAAACTATCAAATTTTAATCAAAATCGTTAGAGCCATTTTTGAGAAATTTGGATTTTTCACGTTTTTTAAGGGTTTTTAGGGGTGAACTACCCTTAAAAATCAAAAATTCAAAAAAATGAAAAAAACGCCTGGAGATACGGTGACTATATATATACTTGCCAAATTTCATCTAAATCGGACCAACGGGGTAGGCTGTGGCACTGTACACATCCAGACACACACACACAGACAGACACACGGACGGACAGACATCACGTCAAAACCCACTTTTTTGGATTCAGGGGGCCCCAAAACGGATATATCCACCCTCAACTCAAATTCGAAAATTTTGACGAAAACAATACTTTCTCCATATACTATGTATAAGGGGAGAAAGTAAAAGCAGCCGATATAAAACTAAACTATAAAAATGTTGTTTAAAATCCCATTCATTCATACACCCTATCTCCGGTCATTTTTCATTATCCCATTTTACATAGCATAATGTAGAGGAAATAGGTTTTCAAAAATTTAAAATTTGGATTCGGTTAAAAAAATATTTATTTTGAGGCTTATTATTAAACTTAAAAAGTTGTTTTCCACAAAGATCATCCTCATAATTAGACCAATCCGTAATTCAGAGGCCGTGGTTCGGATTCCACGTTAAACTGTAGGTCCATTAGTTGCCATCGGTTGTTGGGCTATTAATTAACAGTCCTGTCTAAGGAACATGTCAGCCTTAGTCAGTAACAAGACTATAAGATCGCGCCACAATCATCCTACATTCATTCCTCATTCATACTTGGCTTAAAATACCTACCTGGGTCGCCATTTCAGTTAAAAGTATAAAGTATAAAAAGACTCCGAGATCGCTCCGATCTACTTGTTTTAATTTTTAGGCTATTACTCCCACAGAAATGATTTCTAAAATCTGGAATAATTAATAAAAAATATAATAATTAGTTAAATTAGTTTAATTGTAATTTTGATTTCATTAATTATGTCTATAATTAATGGTTTTTATTTGTGTCCTTCTTAATGTTGTTGTTTTATATTCCATATTCCCTGGGTACTTAATTATCTGTACACAGGTTCTGTACTCTTGTCATAAATTATTGAATTGGTTATTCCTCCCTATTAATTATAATTTATTCGAGAAAGTGTATGTTAGTTAACTGACTCATACCGTTAATTTTTATGTGAATTTTAACATACACAACATGAATGAAAAATTAATACAAAGCAAAACATAACTGCCCAAGATTATTGTTCAATTTTCACTTTAATGCTCAAGTGTTTTTATTTTCATTTCTCTTAATTCTTTGACATTTTGACATGGATATTTGTTAGCTCTGGGGAGGGGGGTATTAGCAATTTGTAAGTTTTAGCTCTAACTTTAAACTAAAGTTAACTACTAAAGTGTAGAGTTTTTATTGTGGCTCAAGCATACTCCGTGCACATGATTATGAGTTAACTAAACAAACGGATTTGTTCTTTATTATTTGCTAGTTTGATAGCTTATCACTTGATGGTGGAGGGGGAGTGAGCTGTAAACAGTCCAATATATTTGCTTAGCGATGATGTCATCTGTCTGTATAAAACCGATCATTTCTTCGTGTCTAACAAATATCCGTAATTTAGCCCATGAACTATTAAACTTGCAAGACTTTATCTATTTCTAAAGGCATAATGCCTGGCGTTAGCATCTGTGTTATTATTGTATTTGAAATCTGAGCGTGAAGAAATCTAAGGCTATGCATTTTTGCCTGAGAAGTACCGTCCACAGTAACTTAGAACCTGGTAGATGTACCCTATGTTAGAATAAGTAAGACCCAAAACAGTAGGGTCTATGCATGTTCTTGGTCTTTCAATAAGTTGTTCAATAGGATTGCTGTCAAGTGTCTAGGCTCGGAAACTGGAATTTTCCAAATCCAATAGTTCCTTGCGACGATTTTTATTGGAATATCCTTTTTGTATTCAATCAAGGAATTCGTGAAAATTCTATCTGCTAGCGTATGTATGGTTTTTAGTTGTGTGTGAAGCATGAGGATCTTCGAATGTTAGTGGGTATGTCAAAAATTATATGTACTGTAGTTTGTGCTTGCAGCTACGATTTCTCAAAAATAATATTTAGTTTGTGCTTGTAGCTGCGATGTCGTATTACTAGCAGTAAGCCCGGCCTTAAAACGGGTTATAGGAATCAGTTTAAAGAAAAAAGATTATCATACAATTAAATAGATTATAACATTTATATCATTATTATAATTAGTTATACGTTAAAATAACATTAATATAGTATGATTTCGAAATGGGTTTAAAATTAATGACCAATAAACTAACTAATATTGATTTGACAGCTGTTTGTTTTTATTTCTATTAAATCTTTAAACTATAAAGACAGCTGATTATTACCAGTTGGTGGTTTATTGATTTGAAAGTAAAATGCGACGACTAACATCGCGTAAAAGTGGGTTTTTAAAAGCTCGTGATTTACTGTTTAAGGGGCGGTGAACGATTTCAAGCTTTGAAAACTCTTCTCTGGAATGTAGAATGTATGAAATAAGTTTAATTGTTATCAGTTCCCCCGTTTTTTTTTTGGAGAAGATGGCGTAAAATGTCTCCTGGAGCGTCACAGACAAACTGACACAAATTGTGATGAGACTGGTTTCGGCTTCTCTAACATACGAAACGTAAATATAACCAAAAAATTCAAAACTCTGAGCAATGTAAAGACAAAACTCTAATTTTATTTATATAGATTGGCATGACCAAAATTATTTTTAGTTTGTGCATGAAGCTGTGATGTCGTATTCATCATTTCACATTCAGTATTTATTATTAGTATGTACGTTTTTCATGGGTGGGTGAAGGTATTACAAGAGCTATCGCTAATTGGCGTTGGTGTGATTATATTTATCATCAGTTTGTGCATAAAGTATATAATACTATTGTATGACGAATACGAAGTCTAATGCATGATTTGTTCACGATTTTTGACCAATTAAATTTTTTATTGCTTAGACTACACCACTCACCACTGGTAAAAGCTGCGATAACGCTCTTCCCTGGCTATAGCCTCTGGCTGCATCGTCTCTCCCTCACAAGATGGTGGATGGGGATAGTACCAGTGATAGGCACTAGCGCTGGTTCGGAGACCGAGCGGTTCGCAAGGCACCTCGTCGCCTGGTGCTAGGACATGGACCTCAGCTCCATACAGAAGGACCGACATCAAGCGGCGTTTGCAGGGACGCGGGCCAACGACGTTAGGCATCAGCCTGCCCAGGGATGCATCTGCTTTGGTGGCTTTGTCAGCGGTTCGCTTCACCTGCTGCCATAAGACAGCTTGTTGTCAATAGTTACTTAGGTTTTTAGAAGCAGGTTTGGTTTTGAGATTTTTGTCTCCTATCTGTAGAGGATACACGGGTGGAATCTGTCTCTTTGTTAGAACCACGATCTATGTCTTGTTGATCGCTAGTTAAAGGCCGTGAGTTTGCATACACCCATTGACTCTGGCCATAGCTAAGCTTAAGCTTGGATAAGCTTGAGTTTAGCCTGCTAGACGGTTGCTGCTACTAAAGCTGCGACATCATAAACGTAGCCTACGAGAATACTTTCTTCTGGCATCTAGATTCTCAGCAAACTGTCGAAAGACATATTCCAGAGATCGGGCCACGAAATCGAATCCTATGCAGCTCCATAAGTGATGAGACTCGTCGCTGACTTTCGTACAACAGTACGCGATCAGTCAGGCTCGACTCATTGACTCTCAGGAGGGAGGGAGGTACGTGGAACGTGTGCTCAAGCGCCCACAGCATATCGCTCCACCTGGCAGAGTTAAAAGCATTCTGCACGTTGAGCGTGGCGAGAAGAAGCACGTAATGCGATCGGTGATTGTGGTCCTCCGTCCCCAGCACTGCCTGAACTATCTCCTGGAGGGCGCCGATGGTGGAATGGCCGGATCCGAAACCATGCGGTCGCGTCGACAAATCACTAGCAGAGACGATTGCCTCGGTCAGTAGGGCGCGAATGAGTTTCTCCAAGACCTTACCCGCGGTGTTTAGCATACACAGGGGGCAAAACGATGAGGGAGTCCCCGCTGCAGCCTTAGCCTTAGGGATCAAGACAAGGCAAGCCATTTTCCACGTAGAATGGAAACACCGTCAGCTAAACATGCATTGAACATGTCCAAGAGAAACCTTGGATTTACCTCCGTGAATAACCTGAGAATCTCCGAAGGTATGCCATCAGGGCCAGGTGCTCTTCTATTTTGGAGGGATCGGACAGGGGTGGTAAGTTCATCTTTCCGGAAAGCTGGGAAGGCACCGAAATCTCCAAAATGTTGAACAGGTCGTCGCACTGGGTGGTGGAGAACAGTGTGTTGACGACAGCGGACATGGCTTGTGGTTCCATTACCGCAGGTGAAAAGCGAGTCCCTAGCTTCTTGGTCACAATTTTGTAGACAACCCCCCAGGGGTCATTGTCAACGTCCTGACACAGCTGTTTCCGACACCTACCTTGCTTCGGTTGATGGCTCCGCAAAGTCTCGCCTGGCCGCCATGTTCAGACGATCAGGCACTATCGCGATGAGGTTCGTAAAAATGTGCAATAATGAGCTAATAATTATTATAATGTTGTTGAAAAACTTTACATCAACCGTCATTGTTTGGGAGATATTTTCTTTAACTATATACCATTTTCAGATCAAAACTAGCATCCTAATTTTCGTAAATCAGGAAAACCCGAATAACCCGTAAAAAGGAAAATTGGTATACCCAAACTGTACTAATTTATATTTGCACAAAGCCTGAAGTAATGTGCAAAACAGATCCGGTTAGTTCTAGGAGATTAAGGGGGGGTCACACCCCCTTAGTCCTACACTACCTGGTCTCTGCGGTGTGCATTAGTTTTACCTCCACCTCCGTGCGAAAAATATACATTTTTTGTTTTATCAAAAACTAGCCAAAGTACCCGTTCTTCGCACGGGTAAAAAATGTTGAGAGGAGTAGACTTTACTGATCCTTTAAATTATTCTTAGTTCATTTTTTATTGTTTACAAAATTACGAAACACGACATCTGTTAAATATTGGGAAAGTATTAACGTAATAGAAACAGTCATTGGGAGAAAACTTAAAATCTACCATTCCACTATTTCGAACTAATAATTCACTAATTTTGATGCAGAAGTTTATCTGTAAAAATCAACTAAATTTCTTCTTCTTCCCGAACTGTCAAAATATAGAGAAAACAGATGTTGACATTAGAAAAATGTAAACATTGAAATCTAGGACGGTCACGGTAGCTCTTTCTTCTTCTTCTTCCCGAACTGTCAAAATTTAGTGTTCACAGCTGTTGACATTCAAATAATTTTATGTTTTCATTCTTTAAAAAAGGAAACATTGAAACTTACTACGTTCATGGGACGTAGCCCGAAGGGATTTTAAGGAAATGAATATGCCTATGTGTTGCATGAGTTTAAGATCTATCTACCTTTGTGTAAAATTTCAAACCGGTCGGTTCACTATTTTTCACGTTTACTGGCTACAAAAAACCAACAAACATACAGAAACCACCTCTTCTTTGTAATATTATAGATAAAACACCCATGAGTTTCATATTTTCCAAAACCACTTAGACCTATATTAAGGGGGAATTAAAAACAATTGAATAAAAGTTTAATACTTATATAGAGCTTTCTCGCAAAAAAGATTTATTTCCTCCGCCATCTTGGATTTTAGTCCAATAAAACCATGTTAATTGCGCCGGCATTACCGATTACAGTACTTTATACTGTCGTTAAAATATGTTTGAGGTCAAATTAAGGATAAAGTTTATCTGGGGGATTATGTTTTCCATGTTTTTAAATTTTTCTATTATAATTAAGATAATTATTATAACTGGTTAATCATCGGATCTAATTACGTGAAGATTATATTTTCCCAGAAAATAAAAAAATCAATAATTTAATTCCCTAAATAATCTCGTTTAACTTACAATCCAAATCATCTTTTTACGATTATCGTGAAACCAGTAATGCTGTCATAAAATTATCTTATGGAGCTATAACGAAATATTTCTCCACTCAAAGGGCTACGAGGTATTTTTGTTTCATTAACAGTTTAATGTCCGCCACCTTGGATTGGCAGACATTTTATTTCCGATATGGAAATTTGAAACAAAATATATTGGCTTTAACTCTTGAATAAGTACTGTAATAAAAATAACGAATACAGAAAGTGCTCGAGCCAGTTATGAAGCAGTTAGATGATGCATTGTTGATTAATATAGTCTTAATATATATAAAAAAGTATTCAATATTATATATTTAAGTATTTAAGACATAGAAAAAAACAAATTTGTAGTGCAACAAAAATTGAGTTGTATAAAAATTAAAACTTCGAAGTTATCAGTTTATTTATTGGTTCAAGAGGAACAATATAAAAATGTATGATGAATTTTTTGAAACGTATCGGTCTTAATCAAAATGAGCTTTATAAAAGAGCATTATTGGCAGTAAAAAAATCAGTGATCGACCTCAAAAATCATTTGTATAGTTAAAAAATATATATCGTAAAAATATTGTTTGTTTTAAAGTAATTTACAATGGTAGGAAGATGTAAATTAATAAATAAATTTACCTCTCTCTTATATGTTTGTATGTTGCCTATAGACTTCGGAACCGGTGGAAAGATTGGAATGAAACTTTCAGCCATTATTAAACACTAGCTGACCCGGCGAACTTCGTAACGCCTCACAGTAAACACATGTTAACTTTAAGATTGGCCATGTTCTGAAGTCGAATAGCAATACGGCTTCATTGTGAAAGGTTATATATTCTGGGTCGCTGCATAGTGAATAACAATACTGAAACGATAAAACATACTAATAACATTCCCATAAAACAAATAAATCTGAGTGGATTAATTCACAATTTTAAAATCCAATCCAAACCCAAACGCTGTTTATAACGTACACTTTTATAGTAAAGACAACAATAGTGATTATTATAATAATAAATGTATAATAAATGTAATTATCATATAAACAATTTGTAAAAACTTAGAAACATAACGTAAATAAATCAAAATAGTAAAAACGTGTGTATAGAAAACGTATTTGTTCATTTTAGACTGTAACAAACCAATTAATTGGTGTAAATTAAATTTCTCTTTTGCTTTAATCCATTCTGTTTCTAACAAATGTTGATCATAATAGTAACTTTTGGATAATTAAACAATTACCTAAAACATTTTTAAACAAGTTAACTCGCTCATTTGATAGTGATTTTCTCTAAAAGAACTTTCGCGATTTCACAAAAAACTTTTTGTTCACTAAAAATGTGTATGGATCATTTAACCATAAATGTTTTCCTTGAGATAAAGGACAACACAATGACATACAGACATACATTCAATTTTATATATAGAGATTATTCGAGGATGGTTTCTGTGAAGTTTGGTACAAATTTGTGCAAAGGGCTCTGACTCATACTACATACTAGGGCGCAATGTCAGTTTTTATAAATTTAGTGTTTACAAAACTAAGAACTGTGATTAAGTAATTTGAAAGTTTCTTTAAACTGTAATTTCTTAAAATATAAACAACGCAATGTAATCAAACAAATGCGTTATAGTGTAATGTTAGGCCGACTAGAATAAGCCGCATCATGTTCGTGTGCCTTACTATAGGCCTACTTTATGAACACGAATATAATAATGTTGGGTGGAGCATTATTAGCGTTTTCGTACAGACATACTGAGATAAACAGTGTAAGATATGGGATTTTACAGACGCAAAGTTGGCAGTTCTTTATCTGTTACGAGAAACAGAGCGGTTCCGCGGGCCAATGTTGCAACAACGGCGAGTTATCACGTTATCACCAGCGGACGTTTGATCGTTTGAACTTGCAAGCGATCCGTACACAAGATTGGGCTCCGGATACTCGTCACAGAATGTTCTCACTGTTTAAATATGGTTAAGTCACTAAATAAACGGAACCATTTTGAACACATAATTGTTCACTTTAAGTAGTTTAGGATAGAAAAATACAGACTACACTGTGATAAGTTTAGGTATGTTAAATTACATTTTAAAATAGTAAACAAACTTTGAACATACGTTCACGTGACAAGATGTAGGCCAACTGTAATTAATAGGAGTTATGGGAGGGATTGCATAAAATACCTTAACACAATACTGTGGTACAAAAAATACCGAATTATAAACACAATCAATTGATAGAAGGAATTGTAAAATTGGCTACGTCCTTTATAGTTTTATTTTAAATGTATTATTTTTAATTGTATAGATTGTACTGTCAATTCAATATATTGATGTTCCACAAGGGTTATATCATAACTAACATGCAAAATACATAGCTGAATTAATAATACTTTAAATGTCTCATTCAGGTTGGTAGCGTTGAATTTCTTGACATAAATAAGTAAACATGCACTTCTCCTAAACATAATAACTTTGACGTCGTCCTGTAATCCTTTGAGGTCACGAATTGTGTATATTTGTGAGCGGTCGGTGAGTGTAGTGTTCCATTGTGTCTATTAACGTCCGCACTATTGAATACTAGGTTAATCCGTAAGACCGTCCTCATAATTAGACCAATTCGTAATTCAGAGGCAGTGGTTCGGATTCAACGTTAAACTGTAGTTCCCTTGTATATGCCATTGACTGTTGGGATATTAATTAACAATTCTGTCTAAGGAACATGCCAGCCTTAGTCAGCATGAAATGGTGTGCAACTGCAACACCGACCCTCAAACTAAGATCGATAAAATTGTAGTAACGTTAAAACATTCTCGTTTTGGTAATGCGCCGTGCGGGACTTGGTAAAAATCGCGATTGTAATCGTGGTAAAGGTAAATTCTTCCTTAGCGTCTTTAACACAAAATCCTGAAAATAGCTTCGCCCGTCCATCTGAAATAAATTAAACAAATCAGTTAAAATTATTGTGTCTCAGCATAAAATGCTATAAATAGACAAGTTTACAATCTGTTCAGCATTTAAAAATATTCAGTTGGGATTGTGCTTGCTCAGCACAATACTAATTTTTAAAAGGTTGAAACTGCCTGTTTAAAAAATACAACTAACTGTAAAAAGTGTGTGATGTTAGTACAGTATACACACTTAAACACTTCAACAGTTCGTTGGTGAGTGTGTATACTATGCTCTCCATCATGACATTTGTGAGGTTTTAACACTTCTGGTCGCTGAATTGTAAACTTAATCATTTTTGTACCAGTGACGTCATTGATTTTTACGCAAATCTTACCATTCTATGTTTCCTTGATCTAAAATAACAAAGTAATGTAGATGACCTTTTCAAGCATAGCAGACGTTATGTTTTGACAATTTCTTCCAGGATGTTGTGCTTTAGATCTTGAAGTGTCCTTTGTGGTTGGATCATTTTATAACTATATATTTTTTATAATTTTAGTTTCAGTTCGTGTTTCAGTTCTAAAATCAGCCATCGATGCTCTTCCAGTGTGTATCGTTGCACCATCTTTTTTGAACCAAATACTCTCTCAAGTCTAACTCATCTAGCTGTGGGAAAAATATTTACATACCGACCGAAAACACTGGCACATGATTTCATTTGTCCTCAAAGAAATAGGGACCAATAATTGCAGCTGAGGAAATTGCACAGCACACTGTGACTTTTATTGAATGGAAAGGCCTTAGGTATTCCATAAATCCCGCGGCATTCGCATCTTATTAAGACATAAGCCATATTTTATAAGTGAGATTGGGGACAATTATTTACATAGAATACTGTACACAAACTAACTGAGAAAATATTTGGAAAACAAAAATATATATGAACCGTAATTTAGCTTAAGTAATTTTATAAAACACTTCTGAAACAAAAAAACGAGTAGAAGAGTAAATTTTGCATTCACGTCAGTAGTTGCTCATTTCGACCACCAGGCAGCGCTCTATCTGCCCACCTTACCTTATGGGTGGGGCCGTGACGCAATTGTGAGGAAATAAATCCTTGAAATGATTTTAAGCGGTTGGCTGCAAGTGTGTTACTATAAAAACCACCTAGCATTAATAAAATAAATAATCAAAATGAGTTCATATTTAATTAACTGTAACATAGTCATTTAAATCTTGATTTAAATATGCCTAAACCTTTCAGCTGGTGAGTTTATAGTGTAGGCCCTGTATATAAATTTGCATTAGGAAATTCAGTAACATTGGAATTTAATAGTTCTGTGATTCTGTTCAGTACTTCTCAAAGTAAAAGAGTTTTAACATTGCTTTCACGTGACTGAAATTTTCAAGATGGCGGAGAAACTCTAGGAACGTGAAGTTGTAAGGAGGGTTCACATAACCCACACCTTTACAAACATAGGCGACTCCACGGTTGACAAACTTGATTTTTTCAAAATAGGAACCGCCCATTATTACGAGAAACTACCAGAAAATTCTTTAAAATTTACATTATACGGATTTGGAAATACGGTTTGGAAAAAATTCAAACTAGAATTTTTAAACAATCAAAGATACCATCACAACCATTTTTTCGTCGCAAATCACTTGAGAAGGTGATACTTTTTAAATAATCTGAGACATTCAACAATGCAAAATGTAGCCTAAAACCATTTACTTTGGTAAAACCATTTAGTATACATACTAAAAATTAAAAACAAACTTGAGTTAATAGGTAGTACTGTATAAAAATACGGGTATAATGCAATTTTACGAAGCGAAGCAATTGAAAAAGTTTTAATGAACTGAACCAAACAACAGATATGTTTTCTCTATCCTTAGATGTATAGTAGGAAACCTCATATCCGGCAACCCTGGGGCCAAGCCTTTGGCCGCACAACGATTTGGTCGGATAAACCAACTTTTTTTAATGATAATTTATATCTAATAATAACAATCAAGTAATTATCTCAATAGTGTGAAACGTGTATTATTATTTTTTTAACCAAGAAAATATCACAAAAAAACTGATCTAAAACTAAAACGATCCGTTTTCGAGTTGTTTATGTAAGTGAGAACGTATTCTCATGTAGGCCTATAATATGACCAGCGGATACTATTTTCGGCGCTGTGAGCTGGTCGAAGAGAGAGACTGTTAACTCCAGAGCAGAGTGTATTGTTGTCCATGTCCAGCGGCAGCGTGAGGCCGGGCGCCAGGCTGTCTGGGCGGCGACACCACGAACTACTCTCTGTTTGGAAAACATCCGCCTCGTCTACTTCCTCTAGTGTAGATCTTCGACGCCATTGTGAATCTTCGTTGTAACAGTGATTGTAAGCACTTCACGCAGCGGGCATCTTACACATTATTTTATCATTTCAATTTAAAAAATGCACTGCACGTAGAATATATAGTCCTACTGTATTGTAAAATGTATTTAGTTCTAATCTTAAATAAGGAACTGCACATAGATAGGCCTATTATAAAATATATTTTGATTTATTTTTAAACGCATGTTGAGTAATTGGTAGTGTTCGAGTTGAAGTATAATTATATTGAATTTACGAGTACCCTGCAGTTAAAATTGTATATTAAAAGGTAACAGAACGGTATGACAAAATATAAATGTTTTCGGGAAGAAAATCTATTGACACATTAAATATGTCACGTTTAAAGTTGTAATATATGCATGACATAAAACGGAGGTTAGAAAATCTATAGTTTTTTAAGAGTATTTGCCTATTTTCCGTAACATTAACATGGGAATGAGTATGAGTACGCAGGTTTACTGCTTTGAGGAACAGTAAAAGTAGGCATTTTTACCATAAACTCTTTTTATTTTGGCCATATACCAAGTTTTATCATTATCTGGACATAAATAAAGGAGCATATTCTCCACAAGATTAACATGGGAAAAAATAAAGCACGACGGCTTACTTGTTAGGCTTGTTATGCACATCGTAAAAAAACATGATATTATCTACCATATTTCAGTTGTTTTTAATTTAAAAAAATGTAGTTTAAACAAATTGCAGTGGGTATTAAATCGTATTTTTGCGAATATAAAACACATATTCGTCCGTAATACACACAAATTAGCACGAAGATGAGTTTTCTATTGATATTAATCATAGGCCTACATTTTTTAAATCTGAACAGTTGTTTTTGTACGATTTTTGTTTTTGAGGCGCTATGAGGAGTTTGCATTCTCACAATCACCGCCAACTCATACCATTTATCGTGTTAGAATATTCAGGCATTTAGTGAAGTAAATTAAAACCTAATTATTGCCGGTAATCTAACCCATGAAATGTGGGTTATGGTATCAAACCACCGTACTTGACTCCTCTAACGCCTAATGACTATTGAACAACATAGCGGAATCATAAAAATATGATTTTGACTGTTTTGATATAATATTTTTCTTGCATAATCGTGACACTTCTACAACTTTCAAAAACGTGGTGTTTTTTATTTCGTTTCTTGTAATTACACTAACCACAATACAAAAATTTCAAACATAAAAGTTTACACCTCGATCGTAAAATTACTCAACAATAAAATGTGTGGATCCATTAAAATGCGACTTCATCATTATTTATCACTCAATACTTATTTGGTCACTCAATAAATTCGCATCGTGAGAGGTTCACGAATGATCTCAGAAGGTCATCGACCTTCCGCCTTGACCCACCATCTTAAATTATATTTCAACCTGTGTAATTTTGATTACGAAAATCAATTTATCAGAAAAATAACTCTTGCACATAATAGAACTTTTGTTGTTTTGAATAAAATCTCGGTGTACGAGACAGAATGAAGAAATAAAAAAAATACTTAAGTTATATTGACTCCGAGTCACAAAATCAGGTTGAACCTTCAATTGTACATTTCAGTAACAAGTGCATGCTCGCGACTCAAAAAAGGAATGAATGGGCAAGAATGCGACCCGACTCCACAAAAACTATTGTAGGAGGTGTTATAGCGTTCGGAATGAATAGAGTTGGGATGAAAGGTTCGGCTTGGGGGCTGAGCGTGGTACCGCGAAGGGCGAGGGAGGGAAGGAGAGGTATGCGTCGCCGTGGAGGGGAGCGCTCGGCGTCACACTGTCTGGCACGACGGCCTGCTATGGCTGCCGCGCTGTTGCCATATTTCAAGGGCGATTTAAATACTTCTGTATACTCGTATTTTCATCAAAGATGCCGGAAGTTTGTGCAAAAAAGTGGTGAAAGTGACTATTAGTATTGGGAATTTATTTAAGTGTGTGAGATTTGATTTCTGACACGTATTGATCGTATTTGAAATTGTAGCCAGGAGTAGACGTGGCAACACTGTTAAAACTTGTTTTTGTCTCTCACCCCCCTTCTCCTCTCTTATTTACTCATTCTTTTCTAAAGATGTGACTAAACCGTGTGTATTCGAATTTTTGATTATGATTATTAATTGAAATATAATGTTTATTAATGACAGAGCATCGGACAGTGTTGTAACGCGTGTTGGGAGAGATCCGTGTCGCAATATCGTGTTGTCGTCAGTGATTCACACGTGCGAGGTGGCGTGATTCAGGACTGCCGCCGCCTTGTCTGCCGCGACGACAGTGGAGGGGGGCGAGGGGAATGTAGGATAGCCCGGAGTGAGAGAGATAGAGAATCGGAATTCTTACTAAGCTACAGCTACTAGTGCTAGTGCAAAGTGTCGCTCGTTCGTGTGTTAAACTGTTTCTCTTATGGTGGTGTCGAACGGAGGTGTGATGGCTCAGGGGATAAAGGAAGAGTGGGAAGAAGGGACTGTTCCTCTGTCGACGGACAAACTTCCTAAGGTCGAAGAGAGAAAAGGAAAATCCGATGGCAAAGGTATGAGCTCAAGGCGAATTTTCTCCCCTCACTTCAAATTATTAGTGCTAAATTCTTACAGAACAGACTCGGACTGTAAGGGCAATCAGAGAGCTACAGCTCGAAAATATGGAATTCATAGGAGACAAATTCAAAAGTGGTTGCAGATGGAATCTAATTTGAGACTGACCGTTCAAGCTACTTCTGAGAACCGAGTTAACAAAAGCGAGGACGAAGTGGCCTTGAACCTTAGCTCGCCCAGACAGCGAGGCGTCGATGAGGGCCGGGCCGAGAGCGCTGCGGGTTGCCTAGAGGCTCCTGCCTCCGTCGACCAACCTCCTGAGGACCAATCCTCGTCCACGTCCACATCCCTCTCAGACTGCGAGGAGATCAACGTCGATGGTGACTCCAGCTCAGAGGATGAAGTGAGTAGCACAGACTCCTTTGATAGGTGTGACTCGGACAGGGCTCTGGACTTCACTTGTGCTGCTCTAAGCAAACGCAGGTTTTATTCCACCGACTTCAAACTGCAAGTGTTAGATGCCTTTTATTATGATAAGATTTGCCATGGAAATCAAAGAGCCATAGCAAGAAAATTCGGAATCCATAGGAGACAAGTACAAAAATGGTTGAAGCTCGAGAACAGTTTACGTAGTGAAACAAGTGAAGACTGTCTGGACTTGACGTGTAAAAAACGCAAAGCAGAAGAAGAAGTGTGTGATGTGCGAGTGAAGAGGTTTTCACCAGGATGTAGCACCCCTCTTTGCTGTGACGAAAGAGTCGAAGTCACCAGCTCTTGCCAGGAAACAGCGCTGTGCCTTGTGAAACCGAGGACCCCACAAGAGGTATCTAGCACTATGGACTTGTACACTTACCAAACCTCCACACCTGTTTGTTATCTCAGTCCTACCGAACTACCAACCTATGATCCACACTATCTACCATGCTGGAGCACCCCATTTTATCCTTCCTACCCAATCGACAATGTTCCTAAATGGTTTAGCCATGATTACAGTGATAGTCCAATCAAAGTGTATGGAATGTATAGGTGAAACCTACTCTTTTTGTACTTTGAGATTTCATATGTGCCTAATAATTAGTTTATTTAAATGTTAATACTTATTTAATAAGTTATTATGATAATCTTGTGTTATCAACAATTCATCTTATAAAATTCAGAGTTTAAAAATTTGTTAATACTGTATTATTTACTATTATAATATAAACCTAGTAAAAACTAGGAAATAACACAAACTTGATATAATATCGCAATACAAACGAGTAAGATGCAGGTTTCATTAGCCTATAATCAATTTGACATAAAATTCTTGTCAAAAGTGTATTGATAAATATACTAAGGTATTTTTTTATAAAATACAGTAGGATTTAATTTTATGTGTCAGGTAGGTTATTAGATTAAACATTTATTCTTCAGTTCAGTGTTTCCAAATCACAGTGCTCATACTAATAATAAAAATTATTTAATACATCATTAACATTTGGTAATATTTTGGTTTTTGCTTGTATATTTCAGAGAAGAATTAAATTGACCATAAATAAACCAAGAGAGCTGAACATAGATATTTTGTTGTTTTTACAAAAAAAAATTATGAAATGAACTTCCTTTTTTGTTAGGCTTTAGCGAATATATGTATTTTGTACATATATTTTGTAGTTGCCAATTAATTTTTCATATGGATAATTGCGTTTTTTAAAGTTTTATATTTTGTAAAGTTAAAGAGAAGGCCTGTAAGTTGGATTTTGTAGGTATTAGTTGAAAAATATCATGTAATTTACAAGAGTTAGGAGTGTAATTGTTGCTTAATTCATTTTTGTCCTGTTTAACCTTATTATATCCAGATGCACAATGAGAGCACAAATTAATCGTAATTTTAATTAATATTCTCTTTCCTACATGTGCAATATGTATTTTTTTAAATCAAGTGTAAGAGTGACAACAGATATCTTTCATAGTGTGCATCGAGTTGAATTAAGGAAAGTAGCCTAAATTTATTTTAGGAAATACATTTTTCACATTTACCTATGAATCCTATAATTATTATTTTCATTGTTGATGGTAGGACAATCCAATTTTTTGTTCGTATTATAGCTTTTATTTAAATAGGCCTACTGTTCATAATAACTTCATTTAGTTATACAGTACTGTACCTAATAATGTACAGGTAACCTAAAACGGTTTGAAGCTGTACAGTTCTCTATGAAATTGTTTCGAGAGTTTCTGATTTAATTATGCATACTTTTTCTTTGAGTAAGCTATGATAATTAATTAACAAACAAATGCCTATCCATATTACATATATGTGTATGCCTACATCTAAAAATATGCTTGTAACATTTTATTTTTATAACCAGAATTTATTTCATATGCACAGTGCCTTATAAACTAATATGATACAAGCTCAATTTTGAGGTGCCAATTAATTATCATTATACTGACCATAAATAAACCAAGAGAGCTGAACATAGATATTTTGTTGTTTTTACAAAAAAAAATTATGAAATGAACTTCCTTTTTTGTTAGGCTTTAGCGAATATATGTATTTTGTACATATATTTTGTAGTTGCCAATTAATTTTTCATATGGAATAATTGCGTTTTTTAAAGTTTTATATTTTGTAAAGTTAAAGAGAAGGCCTGTAAGTTGGATTTTGTAGGTATTAGTTGAAAAATATCATGTAATTTACAAGAGTTAGGAGTGTAATTGTTGCTTAATTCATTTTTGTCCTGTTTAACCTTATTATATCCAGATGCACAATGAGAGCACAAATTAATCGTAATTTTAATTAATATTCTCTTTCCTACATGTGCAATATGTATTTTTTTAAATCAAGTGTAAGAGTGACAACAGATATCTTTCATAGTGTGCATCGAGTTGAATTAAGGAAAGTAGCCTAAATTTATTTTAGGAAATACATTTTTCACATTTACCTATGAATCCTATAATTATTATTTTCATTGTTGATGGTAGGACAATCCAATTTTTTGTTCGTATTATAGCTTTTATTTAAATAGGCCTACTGTTCATAATAACTTCATTTAGTTATACAGTACTGTACCTAATAATGTACAGGTAACCTAAAACGGTTTGAAGCTGTACAGTTCTCTATGAAATTGTTTCGAGAGTTTCTGATTTAATTATGCATACTTTTTCTTTGAGTAAGCTATGATAATTAATTAACAAACAAATGCCTATCCATATTACATATATGTGTATGCCTACATCTAAAAATATGCTTGTAACATTTTATTTTTATAACCAGAATTTATTTCATATGCACAGTGCCTTATAAACTAATATGATACAAGCTCAATTTTGAGGTGCCAATTAATTATCATTATACATTTGAGCCATTAATTTTTTTAATATGTCATAAAGTTTGTGATACAAAACTGTTTATTAAGTGAAATCCTATATTTTCACTATTATTTTAGTTTAATAATAGCACATCAAAAATATATAATATTAAATATTTTAACACACAGAAATATAAATCTAAGTATTTATGGATTTCTTTAAAATAAACTGAAATTTTATGTGATTTTCAATAACTTATATGAATGAATTGATAAGCATGTCATGAATATTTATTATGCCAAACTAAACTAAAATCAAGATGGAGTTAGTAGCTTTAATACGTAATTATATTTGTTAAAAACCTGATTTTATCATCATGTGCCTTAAAATTCAAAATTATAATATTTATAGTTAGTTCATATTCTTGATAATTTACTAAGCCAAGTTTGCAATTTTAATAGAATAATGTAATGCTATGACTTGTGCCAAATTAATTACCAGTGTAATGACGTGATACATTATCTCTGACTTGATCTAAGACTAATTATGTTATGAGTTTAATAATGACAAGTGAGGAAACGTAAATTTCATATTAGATTGAAGACAATTGACAATATTTATTAAGTAGGCTAATGTTCAAATTTAGACATTAAGTGAGTTTCAATATTAGTATTACACAAAGGATTTTATGATATATAAAGCTGTTCTTATAATTATATTTGACAAAATATGTCGTACATATTATGAACATACATATTAAGTCTGTTCATTCAGTGACCTTTAAAATGTATATAATTGAGATTTTATTTTTGTAATATTGTTAATAGTGTACATTAATACAATTTTAAGATATTTCTAAGTTGTAAAGACAGGGTATATTACATGTTAAGTTTGTGAAATGTACAATATTACGCTTTATCTAACTTAATATATTTTATATAAACATACTCGATGCAGTTTAATTTCATTCCTTAAAAATAAATGTGGAACATTAGCATTGTACATGAATGTAATAACATCGAAAACTGCTTTGATAATCAAAGCAAAGTCAGTTAAAGTACATTGTTACCTGACTGTTAAACTTACCATGGATATTTAGTGCCTCATTTTGAAATTACATTTTTAACTTAATAAACCAGAAATTTAGCCTGCAGTTCATACTATATAATATATATAATGATTAATTCCAACAATAGACAAAGATTTTTAAAAACATGAGCTGAAATATATTTACTAAAACAATGGAAATTCTGTTCTATTTGGAACAATGGTGTAATATGTAAATATATATGTAAATTAAGCAATTTTTATCAATCTCAAAGGAGGGACGATAAATGGTTTATTTGGAAAAGCTAAGGACTTTAGGGGTTATTCCATTATATGCTGAGCTAATTTTAAGCTGTTAACAAATCTTTAATTCCAGTTGTTTCAAGTAATTTCCCAGGATCACATAAAACATATAACAATGACAAATTAAAACACTGTTTTATGCAAGGAATGATGTTGGCATTGAGTTCTACAATAAACACACAAGCCTTTTTGAATACAAACAAGTCCTTTCCTCATCTACCTTGCTGTGGTTTACAGAAAGGTGTGTTGACCCATGATCTAAATTGTATAATCCCTAGCTGAAGAACAATAATTTTTACCATCTCTTCCTTCTGGGAACACAATTCCTGTTGGAGAAGATGTTCCAAGTGATTTTACCAGGGTCTCCTTCATAAATAAACATAAAATAAAAGAATCTTAACAGATAAAACACTTAGTTAGTATAAAATTGACCCAGCGATGAGGTTTTCCCCAGGAAGATTATCAATCACTCTCGGGTAAAGTAACAAAACATCACCTAATAAAAATAAAGAGTTTCAGTTTGGAATTTGTAAGTATATAGTATAGGTTATTGCAACTAAAACAAAGCATAGCAAAATTTTAATTATTAGCTTGACTCACTTTAATTAGATAATCGAACAATGGTATTTAAAAAATGTTTAAAAGTTACAAGCAAGTCATTAAATAATTTTCACTGTAGTGGTTGGGCTTCAAACTATGGTGTTTTGTAATAAAATAAATGGTACACCCAAACATATTTTCAGTCTTTAGAAGTTGCCTGGGTAAAATTATAAATACTTAATCAAATTACATTTTTAACCTATATGTTTGAAAATACAATTTTTTTCACATACATATTATCAAAGACATTAAGAGTACAGAGACTTAAAATAGGGTGACATAGCAGCATATCTTTGTTGTTTTATTGTGTGTTAAGCAATGTAATGTGTTTACTGCAGTTTTTCCAAACATATTTTTTTGTATTATCACTTACTGAGACCGATAGACTATTTATTTTAATTTTGTTTAACAATTTAATACAGTTACAGCTATCAACTCCACAATAGCTTCCTAAAGTACACTTATAAACAACATTTTAAAATTCTGTTTGATTACCTTCACTAATTTCTTTTTTATACAAGAATTTGTAAAAATTGCCGGTCTAACAGACCGGATGTTTCGATTAGCGTAAAAACTTTTATTTCAAAAAATTTTCTGGGGAATCCCAAATTCCTCTCTTTACTGGAAGATAAACAAAGGTGGTTTTTGGTATACCACCGCATCTCCCCGCCCCCTCAAAGCGACCAAAAGCCGCACTACTTGCTGCCCTGGGGAATATATATATAGTAGATATTCGATTATCTGAAACAATAGGGGATTAAGGGTGTTAGGATAGATGAATGTTGTGGTAATTGGTCACAGACGGGAAAATGATATCAATCCATATATAACAAAGAATGAAACAATTTTTTAATTTACTTTTTAAAATATTATAATACAAAATATACAAATAACTCTTTATAAAGTAAAAAACTTTCTTAGCTTTAAAAGATCCAAAAGAAAAGCTTAAAAAGGTTCTTTGAATATCAATTCTAAGAATACAAGAGTGAGATTAGTTGCGTCGGCAGCGCTGGGCCGCTGCTACCGCCAATGGTTAAACTCAAGTTCGACCGAGCAGTTTCATTTTTTTCATGTTTGACTGTTTCGGATAATCAACGCTCTACTGTATATATGAAATATACGTTATATACACAGTACATATATATATATATATATAAATATAATATTTAACGAGTACTGTTTTTGGCCTCTGGGCACCTCAAAACGAAAAAGAAACACTGTCCTGGGCTTACATCTTGCCATGAGACTTACGGTAATAGTTTCTTCCCTAAGGGAAATTCATTAAAAAGAAAAGTATGCCAGGGTAGGGTGCAGCTGCATGCATTGTAAAAGTTGTATTTTATTTTACATTTGAGTATTAATATTAAAAGCAATAACTGTCGATGATTATTTTATTTTTCTTAAGGAAAAAAGCAATTAATAATACTAATTTTGTAGGGTAAAACAAATTTAGTAACAAGTAAAATATATTATAAGACTTGCAATTTCCATCCTTAAATTTTAGCTTATTTCTTTGGGAAGCCTTTTAAATAATTTTATGGAATCCATTTTAATCAAAATTTCAAGCTGTGAAAAAAATGACTGTGAAATTCGCCTTAAATTATTTAATTTATGGATTATTTAATTTAATTATTTAACTTTATGGGGGACCGATGCTCCTAGGTGTTCCGAACTCGCTAGTCCTGCAGGGCTACCGGCTTCAAATAACAAAAAGAAAAAAAACTTTCATCCAATTATGGTTCAACTTAAATATGTAAGAAAAACTTTGAAAATATACATACTGCAGCTATATTTCTGATTACACGAGTTTGGCTGTCATTATACTGTTGACAGCTAAAGTTGGAAGTTTTGAGGGCAATTTTCTGAACATTGAACTTGGGTGACAGATGTCGCTGTCTCAGTTTAGATAGTGTCTGTTTGTCTTCAGTA
Source organism: Nephotettix cincticeps (assembly GCA_023375725.1). Lineage (NCBI taxonomy): Eukaryota > Metazoa > Arthropoda > Insecta > Hemiptera > Cicadellidae > Nephotettix > Nephotettix cincticeps. The sequence goes on along the minus strand of CM041788.1, from coordinate 29,374,795 downwards.
AATGGTAACCTTCACTCTTAATGACTTAATGTGAGGAAAAGTGTGGGGGTTTTAGTGCTATTAGTTCACTAAGATAGTTTAAAACATACTTATAGTATTGGTATAGAAGAAAATTAATGTTTAGCCTCCAGAAAGCATTACTTCTGTCATTATAAAGATACTGGAAAACATTATTTGTTCAAATGATCTGTAACGAGTCCCGCTTAGATCTAACCTGCCTCCTGTGACTACAAAACTGTTCTTGAAACAATAAAAGCTTACTTAGCGAGGATTAAAGATTGTACAGTTCAGGGTGTACAGTAAGTTAAGGGAAAAATACTATCAGTACTAAGTCAGTACAAGAGTAAATATCCCCGTCGCAGCAGACCTGCGTATTCAGCGAATTTCCAAATCAATAATATATAACAAGTTTTATTAAAATCTGTCCATAAACATGAGAGTTATTTGCCTAATTCTCTATAAGATTAACATGGAAAAGACTATTTGACATGGAACACTGAAAGTAGGCATTTCTACCATAAAAATTTTTATTATGACCATTTATACCAACTTTCATCAACATCTGTCCATAAATAATGGATTTTGCCTATTCCCTGTATGATAAACATGGGAAAAGAGTATGCAGGTTTGCTGCCATGATAAACACATAAACTACGATTTTTAAGCATAAATGGATAGATCTCAACCCCATGAAGGTAAAAACCGAAGTTTAATCCAAAAATATTAATTGATATGGGCAATATCAATTTTTCCTTATCCCCCATAAGATTAACATTGGAGCCCCAAAATACAACGTACTGTGTTTAGATTTTTTAATATCTCAGTAACCGTTGGAGATAGAGAAAAACTTTAAAGAACTAAATTGTGTAGTTTTTTTAGCCGATTCGAATGGTGAAAGATAAAATTTTTTAAATGACATATGAAAAACACAAAAAATCCAATTTTCGAGTACAAAACCCACCCAAAATTCCCGTTCCCATTGACCGATATGTCTGGTTTATGAACTCCTCCGAGCAAATGTAGGAATACACATCTATACCAAATTTGTTCTGGATCGAACCATTTTTACGAGAGTTATTGTGTTCACAGACACACACACACACATAAAAAAATCATTAAAATTTATATATATATAAATTTATATAAAACAATATATACAAAACATACAAAACAATATATAAATATTGTTTTTGGTTTCTGGGCACTAAAGACAAAAAAATAACATGGTCTCGGGCTTAAGTCTTGCCATGAGACCTACGGTAAAGCTTCTTCCCTATGGGAAATTCGCTAAAAAGAAGCACTGCCATATCTGTAAACTACACAAAAAATAAATCCTCTCAGAGATGATAATTTTACCTAATAATTTCTGGGAAACCAGATGTATAATACTAATACTAATAACAGCCAATTCTTTGTTTTAAGTTCATTGTTTGTGATGGTGGATTTATGTCATTTAAATTTTTTATTGCGGACATTTTCCATCACGATTTTATGTAAAACAAAGTTTCACTACGTTTCGGGATTTGGAATCTGTTCCCGTTCTCAGGTGAACTAATATCAAAAACATAGAACAATTAACATAAAATCCGGACCAAACTGGAATAAAGCTGAAAACCTAAAGTCAAAAAACTTACAAACAAACCATTCACTAAACATTACGCACATAAGAAACCAATCACGTCCACTCGTCACGGAGACTCAAAGACAACCCCATTGTCTTTGAGTCTCCGTGACAAAGTCGTCGTGAAACTTTATTTTATATAAAATCGTGATGGAAAATGTCCGCAATAAAAACCCTAAATAACTGACAGCCAAGTTCCATGGAAATGTGACTTTAATTCCCTCACGTTGACCCAACCCTGAGGGATGATTGAGAAGCTAAAAGCTTCCTCACTGAAATAGCTTGCACTAAAGTGTGCTTGGGCAAATAACAAAAGCTATGACTAGCATGCTAAATCCTCTTAAAGAATGTGAGACAACATGGTTATTATTGTTGTAAAATGCTTGAAGAATCAACTGATACCAACTCGTATCACTTGTTTTTAGATAATAAAATTATGTTTATTTATAATTTGTTTCTTTCAGAAAAACTGTCATATATAAACAAAATATTTATTGGGATGATGTACAAAAAATTTCAAGTTCGATCAACTCAAGAACCTGCCAATTTCTGTTGCCTTCATAGCGGCAGGGATTCAGGAGTTTGCATCCCGTCAGATGTGGCACCTATGCAGCAAAGGGTGGAACTACGTCCCAGGAAACACATGTCGATTTTATATGATGGGCTTGACTATGATGGGCCACAAAATGTGATTACATACCCCAAGCAATCTCACTTCAGGATATCAGCCCCACAATTTTGTTTGGGTATCAATTTGAAGTACCAGTACACACTATTTCAATTTTTAAAATAACAATGTTTTAAATTTAATTGAATCATAAAATAACTTAACATTACTTTTAGCATTGAAGTAAATTCAATAAAAAAGAAAAAGCAATACAGTACAATAAGATTTAGAATTAATTAAGATTTTGGAGGTTTAGGAAGCCTCTGAAAAACACTTACGGCTTGAAATTTTTGTGCAACAATTGGAATGAATGGAAAGGTACGATTGTTAATTCCACCTAATTCTTGAAGGAGTAAAAAAATCTTAAAACCAACCAGATCACGGAGAGGATTGCTTTTTTCAATTATACTCATTTTATTTCTAACTGACCATACATATTTCTTTCTTATGTTGTTAAAGTGGTCAGTAAAATTATGCTCCAATCCAACAACCCCCCTCCCTGGGTCCACCTGACAAGTCAAGGGTCTCCCGAAGTAGGTGCTCTCAACATTTAAATTAAGAATGCATGCATTAGGACATATCACCCCACCCTGTACACCTTTAGACTAAACCAATGAAGCATTCTTCCTCTTCCTAACACACCTGTCAGATGGACAATACCTCTTCCCAATATTTCGGTACATACTGATTATTCAATTCTGATAGGAATCATTCCCTCAGCATAGACAGCAAAATAGCTAAATCCATCAGATTGGATAGCTAGCAAACATGTACAAGAAACTAAAATTTCAATAATTTTAGACAAAATTAAGACCATTGGTTTGATTATGACAAATAGCCATCCATACTGGTACAACCTATATTTCTTGCATTCTTTGCATGGTACTCTTTCAGTTATGAAAAAATTCAAGTCTAAAAGCTATAAATAATTCTTTATAATCAGGATCGAAGATAAAATAATAAAAAATCAGAATCATTCAAACTCAACAGCCAAAACATCTCTAGTAAAAATTAAGATAACAAAAAGGTGAGAAAGTTCTCATAACCCAATTGTTGTCCTTTTCTTTTCATTACTCACTTACTCCTGTGGCCACGTAAACCCAATATCCTCGTCAACAATCCGCCTCCATTCCTCTGTGTATTCCATCTTCGATGTATTTTTCTCTTGCTCCCAACTTTCTTATGTCCTTCAACACTTGGTCTCTCCACCGCAGTCTCGGCCTTCCCACGGGTCTTCTACTATTGGGTCTACCTTTGTATACCTGTTTAATTGAGCTTAACTCTCCTTTCTTAAAATATAGCCCAAACATGTAAATATTTCTCTTCATTAAATATTTATATTTTATAGAAACACCTTACATCACAAATAAAAGTAAAGTTTCGTGTAACCTTCTGGCCAAGGGAGTTTTCAGGTCGCACTACTGCCTTACTTATGACTACTTATGTAGCCGGGACCAACGGCTTAACGTGCCAACTGAAGCACGGTGGCAGTCTGAGAAATTAAATTTCATGTGTCATGACCGGGAATTGAACCCTGGAATTGAATTGGGTGGTAGGCCAGTACTCTACCCACTCAGCTATGACGGCCATGTTTATCACAAATTAACCTTGACCCCGTCAACCTTGACATTTTGTGAACATGCAATTTCCACAAAGCAATTTTACTAAAGAAAATATGCTGTTAGAACAGGAATAGATTAAACAAATGTAAAAGCGCAATAACACTTTACTTAAAAAAAAACAATATACAATATACATACACGAGTTATAATAATATTAAAAGTGCTCAGCGAAAGAACAATGTTACTATGAGTAGCCGACACAAAGATGCAAGAAGTTGTCCGGGTAGCTGAGATGCTCGCTCATCCATTGCAGAGGAGTTTCCCACGGAGGTTCCACACCGTGGGTCATAACTCGGACTGAAATTATATCATTTGAACTATAAAATTCAATTTACTTCCATAATTTTTACATCAAAACTCTTATTGAGTTTTTGCTTATTTTTCAAAGGGATTCAAGTAAAATTTTATGGAACGATGGTTTTAGAATGTTAACACACAATATATTTTTAACCTTTTAGAGGGCGTATAGGTTTTCGAAATGAGAGAGGGCACACCTAGATGTTACCTACAGGTCAATAACAACAAATAATTATGAGTACAACTACATCACTAGTTTGAAGGTTGTTTACTACCAATGTTGTTCTGGCCACCCTCGTAAAATACAAGTGTTTACTGTGCCTTCCACCTCCCCATTAGTAGTTAATTGTCCTCTCAACGTCTCACCCAGTGTTTGTGCTAAAGTCCTTGTTGTGGATTTTATGTGTACACTAGGTTTGGACTGCGTACTAGTGATGGAGCTCAGGATAGCCTATATGAGGGTTATGTAAATACATAACCCTCATATAGGCTACACAATACAATCAATACAAGTAATACAATCATTCTGGTATATACCAGAATGATTGTATTGAGTGTATTGTATGATTATAATCCTTAGACATAATAATCACCCTTCACAGACAATAACTATCAACCAAGGCTCAGACTAGTGACAGGTCAAACATAGGCCTCAGCATGGAATGGTATAACACTTGTTTTAGTATCTTTAGGCTGGCCTAGAGGGATTTTGTATCTTAATTTAAGCTCGTCACAAATTATTTCTTTTCCTAGACTATGAGTAGTATTTATTACTCTACTATATTTGTATATACACCAGCGTCCTGGTAATCCGAATTAATTGGAGCCAAACGCTGTTCAGATTATTCAGAAATGCAGTGTTAGGTTGCATTTAAAGCACCATCCATTATTATAGACCAATTGTGTAATTTAGACCAATTAACTTATACGTCTTATTACAGTTCACATAAATACATATGTCCACTACATATTTTGCCTGAGCAACATCAAGTGTTCCTTCAGAGACGTTCTATCCGTTATGTACTTGCCATTAGATATATAAAACACGACACACACGTTGACATAATAAAAACGACCAATGATAAAACAGCGCCGTCGGTAGGACTACTTTTTACGTGATCACAGTCATTGCTGGAGATGAACTCAAATGCGATGGTCGGTAAGGACTGAGACTCAATCAATCAGTCAATCTTTATTCACATTCCTGCAGTAGTACAAATGAACAGTGTCAGTGAAAATGCAATGTATATTTCACTAGAAATAGAGTAGAGCAAAAAAGGTATTTCCAGTTCAGAAAAATGATTTTACATGAATAATTGATATCAAGATAATCTTGATTGCTGATTTTTAAATTCTTAAAATTTTGTCTAAATTAAATTTAGTTGTTGTCCCAATAAGCCTTTAAAACATATAATATATTAGAGTGAATAAGGGCAAAAATAAACTTTTTTTACCTTATCTAAAGAACAGTAATTTCTTAATACCCTTAATGCAAATGTGCCTGAGCTAATCTTCTTTACAAACTTGGTTCACATGCTCTGACCATCTTCACTGAAACTGCGCTTCTTTGCAGGGAAAACTTGATTATGGTTAATTTTGAAATTTTCTAAATCAAATAATTGACCATCATGGTCAGACAATGCAGTAACGATGCATGAAACATTCATGTGTTCTCCGTTATCCGATTTGGCATGTGATCAGTATAACACAACCCTATTACTATTGTCTGACAAAACATCTATATTGAAGTCCCCACGATGATAACTCTATTTCCACCTTCCACCAAAGAGTCCAATAGTAACGAAAGTTTATCACAAAAAATGTCAATTTTGTAAGATGGTGTTCTATAGACTCCTCAAACTAAAAAGTTCAATCCAGGAGTTTTTACTTTTACGGCACAGGACTCAAAAACTTGAGTAAAAAAAGTTAATGATGTCATTTATTGTTACTTCTTTAAACATTACGTTATCGGCAATCATGATTACTACTCCTCCGCCCTGAACTTTTTGTCAACTGTAATATATTGCCAACTTAAACCCAGGTGTTTTAATAACAGTTACTTCACGTTTATCAGGTAATATCAGGTTTCAATTCATCTAAAGTTATTATGAGAGAATCTATTATGGTGGAAAGATTTTGAATATTTTGATGGAAAATAGATATAGCGTTACTTGCTTGTTTATAAAGTAATCTCTATTTGTTTCTATTTTCTACTAAAAAAAATATTATTAGTTGGAATTTCCTTTACTAATTTATTACTTAAACTACTTCTATTATTTAAAGAGTCATTATAGTTACACTCTTCTTCAGTTCTATCTTCTATATATGACTTCTCCCCGTTTATTAACACATGTACTTTGAATTAGCAATTCACTATATGTGAGATCCCTCGGCAATATCACACTGCTTTGATGGTTTGTTGTTAACTCTATTGTTGATTGGAGGTCCGCTGTGGTATTGAAGGTTGGTTTACTGACTCGAAAATCTGGTCTTCTTGATGATTCATGTTAGATGGCACACATATTGACGACGATTGACTTGAAGAAACTTTTCAATTGTACAGCCAGCTATTTAGTAAAACATTGTGAGGGCATGGGTTTTCTAAAATGATTTTTGAATGCCACAGCTACTCTGGCTATCAAGTGATGTGGATTGCGAAAATCTGTTGAGATGTTATGAGCGGATGCCACATTGCTATCTTGTTGATTCCAATTATCTACAACCCTTAAATATTATATGCCAGCTTATTCTTACCTCTGTTGTTCAAGTTTAAGCCATGTCTAGTGTAATGAACTTAATTCTGACTTCTTAGGTTTAATAAATGTACATTATTAAGTTTTGATGCTAGCTCAATTAAATAATTAGTACCTGGTGACCGAGCTTTGCTCGTTTATACATGTATTATAAAAATTAATTAGAAAAATTAAAACACATTTATTACTCAATGAAAACATTTATGTGGTTTAAATAAAACCGATTAAATACATCATAATTAATATAGCACTGAACAAAAAGTATTGCCCCTGATGGGGTTAGAACACGCGACCTTCATATTACGAGGCCAACACACTACCGCTAGACTACGGCGTCTGTCAAATGAGCAACGCCGGTTAAGTCTTTTAGCCAACCTCAATTATTGTTTTAGCCGATCATTTACTGTTTAACTATCCATACAGTTATTATTAGCCTGTGACCAACTGATTTTGATATAAACGGAATGAGGATTGAAAAGCAAAAGAGAAATTTAATTTACATATAATTGGTTTGTTACAGTGGCTTCGAGCAATACAACAAATACGTTTTCTATCAAAACACGGAAGATTTTGGAAATACTCTTTCCTGCTTTTATTTCGCACAGTTATGTTACCCTTAAGTTTTTACAAATTGTTTAGTAACCTGATAATTTTACATTTATTACATACATAAAATAAATATTTATGAAAAACCTCTATTCACATATTGTTCTTTGCCGTCTTCAATCAAGAACTGTCAAACGGTTATAAACAGCTGTTTTGGTTTGTATTGTTTACATTTTATTCTCCATAAGCGTAATGTTAAATTTTTAGATTTTAAACTTAATATTACAAGAAAACACGAATTTTCCTGGACATTAGACCTATCTAGAACTTATTTTCTACTCGGAAATTAGTTATTTCCAAAATTTAAAGAAATTCCTCGGTGCCGTTTTCGAGATCCGTGTGCAAATATATATACAAACCTTGCTCGTATTATAGTATTGGATTCACCATGGCAAGCTCCTTATTCACGATGTGATGCAGTGGTTTGTCGTATCTGGAGGAAATAGTAGTAAAAAAATAGTCCTCTTTTTACTCACCATTTTCAGTATTATCTCTTTATCTGTGTAAATACTATCCAGTTCACAGTTCAGACTGTCATTTGTCCCCCATATAATTACCACTGGAGTTCTCTCTTGTATGAAGGTAGAGTCGATTACACGAGCTAATGTTGTATTTACCTGAACATATCCAAAGATACTGATGCATCCTTGACTCAAAATATCCACTTTTCTTGCAACATATAACTTTTTACAATCCTGGCTATCAGAACATATTGTTAACTTTATTTTAAGCTTACCTAGTTTTAATCTATCTACGTTTAAGTTTTCCTCAATATTTTACAAATTTTAATGTTTTTAATCCTTGAATTTTCTTCTACATACTCAAGTCTATTGTGATGTATTTTGAGTTTAGCTAGACATCACACTATGCTATATTGAGCAACAGTGTACTGCTACATCCGCATACGCAATGTTTATGAGACAATGGCACAACCTTGCATTTGCTAACAGAATTTCTTTGCTACCCCTACATAAAAAGATGATAACTATGTTCTAAAAAGTAAGTTAGTTATCATTGTCTACATACTACTGTATAATTAATGATGTGTTGTACATTAAAGTGTTATAATTCAGGTTAAATAGCTTCGTTTTTGATTGAAAATCAGTAAGCTATTTCCCCAAATGTTCAATAACAAAATCCAGTACCGAAGATGATAAACAATTAACCCTCAATAATGAGTGTACCAATTCTCATCCTTTTCTAGGTTTAAATAACATATGTCCTATGTGATTCAAACCATGACTTTGCTCACCTGAACTAGCTTCCTCTGGAAACACCTCCTGAATGAGACAGCGTAGTGTTTTCCGATGTCCTTGTTCTGTCAGAGGTTTGACCAATCTCTGCATCATGCAGTTGTCTTTACTCAAGTGGTAACAACGAAATGGAATGTATTTGAAGGCTTCTTCTCCAGAACTAACTTCCATTAACTTGCGATTCACCGCCCAAAATTGGTCAAACTTATCTGGAAAATTAATCTTCTGTTAAACCATACCAACCATACAGTTAACATTGATTACAATAAACGGTATCAGTGGACTGACACATACTTTCTCCCTTTCGTAAATTAAAATACTACAACCTTTAATAAAACTATATGATAGTTTTATAAAAGCTGATCTAAATAGACCTATCATTAAAAAAAAATATTGTTTCAAAAATAATCACACAATTTCTTAAACTAACTACAAGAGAAAATAGCTAAATTATAATACCATAGTTAGAAATTATTTGGACCACTCCAAAGGTAATACCAAAGATTTTTGAGTGTGTTTTGTTGGGTGATGTGACCTTACACTGCATGCTAAGTTAACCCATTTTGAAACATTAATAAATGATTCAACAAAAATTTTTGAAAAAAAATTGCCCCCCTTCCCTTATAAACACAAACCATTCAAGCAAAACAGTGTAAACTTAAAACCCAATTAAGCCTACAAATGCCGTCAACTTCCACCCAAGCTGGTTACAGTTTATTTAAGGTGGGCCCTCCTGCTTCTGTACCACACATTTGCAAACCAAATTGGGATTGCTCATGGTCAGGATTTAAACTCTAGCGCTATCGAAAAACTACCGACATTTCACTCCTCGATGATACGCAGTAATGATCCTTGTTACAAATCTAACATTGCGCTTAGATGGCTATAGCATAGTCTTGCAGCAAAACAGTGAACTCCATGAGATAGTTCATAAATTAGATCATAGGGGGTACTGTATATATACAGTAAACCCTCGTTAATCCGGACTAATTGGGGCTCCAAGTCTTACGGATTAAAACAAACCCTAAACGAAAAAAGACAGGGATTTTTGGGTACCCCTTGTAAATAATGAAACACCTTTTGCACATAAACTTAAATAGTATGTATATTCTGAATATAAAAATACATACTGTACAAACAGTACATACAGTAGTTACATTTGAACAAAACTATACCTTGGTATTTATGTCCATACAAAAAATGAGACAACGAAAAAAGACAAAATTACTTTGAACATGAGGGTTGAGGTTCGTCCGCAAGTGACTGAACTGGTTTGAAGAAGGAGTTGAACATTTGCCTTTCTTTTGTGTTAATTTCACAATTAAACAACGCAAACTAAAACATGCAGTGCAATTGACCTCTGTGGAGCAACTGACAGCCTGACACGAGCAGGAGAAACACAATCGTGTGACTGAGCTACTATTGGCTGACAGTAACCATGGTAACAGCACGTACACTACATTTTTACAATGTTACAATTACAATGTTTATACATATTGAGTTTATTATAATTATCAGCTGTTGTATGTGTTGTTGTTTAAAGTTTTCACAACGAAGCCGCAATGCTAATATGCGGCTTCTTACAATTAGACATGGCCAATCTTAAAGTTAGTTAACATGTATTTACTGTTAGGCGTTACGAAGTTCGCCGGGTCAGCTAGTATTTATATATTCTTATTCCTTATGAAATTTCAAACCAAATGGCTATTTCAGATTTTTATAAAATTAATTTAGAGCATTTTGAGGGAGCGCAAACATAATGAAAATGTTTTTTTCTATAAAAAATATTTTACACGAATAATTTTTTTTGTTACATGTAAGTTGGTAATTTTTATGATTTTTTGTAGCCTGTTTTATACTGAACACAAAAATATATATACAGTAAAACCTCGTTAATCCTAATTGGGGCTCCAAGTCATCCAGATTAACAAAAGTCTGGATTAAAACAAATAATCCTAAACGAAGAAAGACAGCGATTTTTGGGTACCCTTGTATATAATGAAACACCTTTTGTAGATAAATTTAAATAGTATGTATATTCTGAATATAAAAATACATATTGTACAAACAGTACATACAGTAGTTACATTTGAACAAAAATATAGACTTGGTATTTACGTCCATACAAAAAATGAGACAACGAAAAAAGACAAAATTACTTTGAACATGAGGGTTGGGGTTCGTCCTCAAGTGACTGAACTGGTTTGAACAAGGAGTTGAACTTCATTTGCCTTTCTTTTGTGTTAATTTCACAAATAAACAACGCAACTAAAACGTACAGTGCAATTGACCTCTGTGGAGCAACTGACAGCCTGTGGCCTGATACGAGCAGGAGAAACACAATCGTGTTACTAAGCTACTATTGGCTGACAGTAACCATGGTAACGGCACGTACGCCTTGCGCTGTGAGCGCCCGCACTCGGCATACGCACACTCACATCGCCGGGCGCAGTCGTACAGTGACGATAGCATGCTACTAATCAGCGTTCTGCGCATTAAAACTGCGATCCAATGGCTGTCCGGATTAAGCGAAGTCCGTATTAATGGGGTCCGGATTAACGAGGTTTTACTGTAATATGTTTTACTTTGCATAGTACCCATAATCTTTATGGGGTTTTAAACAAAGCCTGAGAAGTGGCTGAAAATGAGCCGGCATTCCAGAGTAAAATGACCTGCAGCTGGAGGTTTAAAAGTTTTTCAGACATGGTGTCATATTGTTTGGGACTTTAAAGCTATAAACTATAAAATTTTAATCAAAATCGTTAGAGCTTATTTAGAGAATTTTGTACTTTTTACATTTTTTAAGGATATATCAATGGTCTAGCGATATGACCAAAGTGCACCTATGTACTAAATTTGATAAAAATCGGACGATAGGTATGGTCTCTGGGTTTGTTCACAGACTGACAGACAGACTTCAGTCCTAACACCACTTTTTTGGATTCAAGATGAATGGATGAAAACTGTCATGCCTCCATAACTCAATTATTTAAAGATTTAAACTACTCCAGCTTAAGAATTGAACCTCGAGTAATCAAATATTTATGTCAAAAAAACATAATACTTTTTCACTAATTTGATAAATAAAATTGTTCTTTTGACCAATCTTATCCTCAGAAACCCATAATGTTTCAATACATATGGTGTCATTAACAAAGTGGTGGCTTGTGGCTTGAACTCTCCGAACAACTTATTTTGACTGCACTTCTGAAAAAAGAACTTCTAGAGACGTCAGGTTTTCTGGTATCAAATTAAAGCTCTCACCTAGGACAACTTGATTATGACCCACCTGACCCCTGCAAAATGACCTATAGGTATAATATAGGTCATGATGTAAAACACCATAAAACTGCTTATTAGCGATATTGCTGTATTGCTGACATTCAGCGCTCCAGGGGTTAAGTTATGTTGGTTATCGATATTTTAAAATCCTTAATTTTTTATACAATCAACCAGCCTAACTTAACTTCGCAGACAATACAAACAGACGCTGTGACTGACAAAACAGCGCTGTCAGCGACCAATACACGTTGTATTACATCATAATAATACACACGGTAATGTCAACATACAGCTCTGCAGAATTAAATTAGGTTGGTTATTGATGGTATAAATATGTGAATATAGGTCATTTTGCGGAGATCAGATGGGTCACATACAAGTTTTCCTTGATGAAAGTTTTAATTTGACACCTATGGGAGTCCTTTATAGGAAGTGCAGCCCTTATTTTTACATAAATAGGTTACTAGAACACATTTTATATCATATGTTTGTACAAGCTTAAATACTAGGTACATAAAGTAAGGAACCAATAAACTTAATTTTTGTATTTTGGCTTAGCACTGGGTTGATATAGGACGGTGGCATGTCCTACAAACCAGTTCGGATACCACATTAAACGGTAGGTACCATATTTATCAATGGCCGTTGAACTATTAATTATCAGTCCTGTCCAAGGAGCACATCAGTGTCACTCAGTAACTAGACTAAAAGATTGCGTCAAAATCATCTTACACTCATTTCTCATACATAGCTTAACTCACAACATCTAAGTAGGTTGCCATTTCTGAAAGGAATTGTAATGTTATCATTTTATAAATAATTAGCTGATCCGGCGAACTTGGTAACGCCTAACAGAAAATACATGTTAACTTTAAGATTGGCCATGTTCTGAAGTCAAATAGTATTGCGGCTTCGTTGTGAAAGCTTTAAATATTCAACAGCTGATTATTATAATAAACCTAATATGTATGAACATTGTGATTAATTTTATTTGGCAAACATATAAACACGTGACTTTTAATCATACAGGAAATAAAAAAATATAAATAGGGTACATAATTCCCAAAAATTGTAAACTATTAGCGTGGGGAATAATGCTGTTAATTTTGTACAGCACATATTTACTTCATAGTTTCACATTAATGAATGATTTATATGGCATTGGATAGTAAAGCATATTGCTAACAGACAGTAAACCAACAGCTGTTTAAAAAAATCAAAGATTTTAATTTTAGAAAATTTGTAAACAAACTTAGTTCCCAAGGTTAACATTAGAAATTTAAAACTCTATCAAATGGAAACTAATTGAATTTATGGAAATTGAATATGCCTAAAGCATGACCGGAGCAGAGACGAATCCGAAAAATCAAAGATCATTAAAATCTGTCCAGCCCTTCTCGAGTTATAAAGCGTGTTTCTAACACGACTTTGTTTTATATATTTAGATATCTAACCTTGTGAAAACCTGACCACCTAACCTTATATTTATATAATGAAAACATGTATTTTACAAATTTTGACTTGAATCAAAATGATGCTCAAAGAGTATTGATTGAGAAGTATTGAAAATCACAAATTCCTCGCTGTCACCAAAATCAAAGGTTTCACGGGATCTAGAATCTTATTTTGCTGTAGAATCTTTGTCCATCCCAAAATGTTTTGGTTTATAAATGTTCTATACTCATATGGTATGTATATCTGATTGTGTATTTCTTCCTAAAACTACATTACATGGAGATCCATCCTTCTGCTACATACACAGGTAATTTTATTGCATAAAAATACTAGAAAGTGGAAAAAGTGCCAGAATTCCATTATTGCTAAAATAAAAAAAGGGTTTTGCTGAAAAACTTAAGATGTAATAAGTATATTGTAATCCACTCACCATTTTGAAGGCCCAGCCAAAGCTGGTTATGGTCTTTCTTCTGCATGCTTGACACTATCTGCGACCGATGCTTCAACACGTCAGCTTCTTTGATGCAAGACATGAAGTATGACTCCACTGCCTCCCTACCACATCACATACAGACTACACCATACTGCAAGAGTTGTAAATATCCCTGTCACAGCAGACAAACTTGCGTACTCAGCAAATTTCCAAATCAATAATATAATAATGATATTATATGTCAAGTTTTATCAATATCTGTCGATAAAAAAATGAGGGTTAGTTCTTTATCTATTCTCCATAAGATTAACATGGGAAAAGAGTATGCAGGTTAGCTGCTGTGAGGAACACTGAAAGTAGACATTTCTAGCATATAAAATTTTATTTTGACCATTTATACCAAGTTTCATCAACATCTGTCCATAAATAAATGAGTTTACCTATTTCTATATGACTAACAAGGAGAATGAGTATGCAGGTTAGCTACCATGATAAACACATAAACTATGCTTTTTAAACATCAACCACATGAAGATGAATATCAAGTTTCATCCAAAAATATAGATTGACAAGTTAAAATAATTTTTCCTTTTATATTTTTTGTTAAGAACATCTTATGTTTGCAAAACGATCAACTTACTTGCCATGGGCCATTCCCATAGGTGACATCGGATCTCCAAGTACACAAAAAGGTAGCTAACTATATCTCGTTTTGCTTTAAAGTTATAAAGTTATCTTAAGACTTAATTGTCACCCAGTATACACAAAACACACAAGTAACAATTATAACTAAATTGAAACAGGTTGCCTGCAGTAAGCCTGTAAAATCTGTTTCTTTATTCAATAGTGACAACATTAATTGTTTGGTCATTCGAGAATCACAAACCTCGACTGACAATGAATCAGTTCATCTTCAGGAAATCGCTCAAAATGTACTGTGATGTTCCAGGGTAGCTGGATGTCAGCCTTGTTTATATCAAACAGCACTCCTATTGGGTAATGCCTAGAAACAAATAATCAAATAATTTGAGACAAAAATAATACTAAAATTGAAGACTTTACAAAAAAAGAAAGAAAGTAAAGTTTAATTTATTACCATGGTGTTAATAGTAGAGCAGTCTAAGTGGCAGTAAAGGCACTCCAAAATGAATTATTGTCACAACAACAAGCAACTGACCATTTGGCTGGTAAAAAACCGGTGTATGTGCAAGCCCCCACTGTCCGATAAAATACTGGCCGATTTTTTAAAGGCCGTTCAAAATTGGTGTGTGTGAAAGTAGCCTTAGGCCAAACAGAAGTAAGCGGGTTCGAATCCCCATCATGAGCCATCTCAATTTGGCTTGCACATAGTGGAGAGAGGGCCCATCCAATAAACAGTAACCGGCTTGGGTGGAGGTTGACAGCATTTGTAGGCTTAATTGGGATTGTAGTGGACACCTGTTTGGCTTTATAGGGCCAGCATATTTTTTGTGTTTTTTTTGTTTATACGAATTATCTTAATATAAACCGTATAGTAATCATATCATTCAATTAAGGGCAAAATATGTAGTGGTTCTAGAGTTAAATATCAATCAATTAAATACCTAAAGTAAGCTACTTTGTCTACAATAGCAGCTATTGACATAGAAACTATACTCAAAGTGGTAGAAAATACAAAGAAAGAATTCTTATCTTTGCCTACTTAATAATTCTCATCTTCCACAACAAAACAATAACACAATAACAAAATCAAATAAACTATCTGTCCTCTCCAGAACAAATTACTTCTGTTATGGCTCCAGTTTCATCCAGGAATATTAAACTTTCTTCCTCTATTGTTATTAGTATAATAGTTTCTTTAGGTTAAATTAAAATGTGAAATTAAATTATGAACTGTAAATGTGTGGAAACACAACAATATATACTTGACTTATGAAGCATTTTAGATAGTGTATCACAGAACGCAATGGTACACTAAAGGTAGACTTACAAAAACATTAATTTATAAAGAAATAACGTCCAGAAGTCCAAAAATAAAACTTATTTACTAAACAAAAAACCTCCCCAACTTCTCAGGCCACCTAAAACGTAAGTAAATTCTGTATGTCTGTGTGCTGCTATTATGTATAGGTAAATCATCTTGATTCATTAAATTTTTTTCAAATTTTTGAATAGGCCTACCTCAAAATACAATTAATTTAAATCAAACAAGTAGTAAAAACCAACTATTTAAATAAATTGCATACAAAATAAAATAAAACCTTGAGAAACAATTTAAAAAAATTTGAGCCTTAGAAGTCACTCGATGTCACTTCAAGAAGCGATTCAAGGCCAAATAGTGATCTATTACTTTATTTCTAAATAGGTACTGTAGACCTATTGCTGAATTTTCAATGTTTCTTTTTTTTTAAAGGAAATATATATTGAAAATTTTTAGCTACATGTGCTAGGGCTCCTTTTTAAAACTTGATGTTGAGTGACCAATTTCCAACATTTCCAACAGTGTTCCAACAGTGTTCCCTTGATCGGGTTGGATACTGGTGAAAATATCCATCAGTAAATCCTCCTAACCAATTTTTACTTGACAAAGACACAGACTCACATTGCTCATAGACACCAGATCTGAATTGCAAAACCCCTGCAGAAATTTTGAATACTTGAAAATGCCCAAAACATTACACCGTGACTTCATTCAACATGAGAGAAATAAACTAGTCAGTGGATTTCAATGCTACGAATGCTCTAAAGATTTACTTGTTTCAAATCAGCCTAAGTAAAAGTTCAACCAATTCTCAAGTAGAATCATTGAAATTCATGATGCTTTGGTTATTAATTACTATTATTATTTTTTTTTAGTTTTCCAACACGTCTGTGTTTTTAAGAGACATAACATTTCTGGAGATGGAGAAACTCCTCCCGTTTTTCAAGAGACTACCAAATAATTTAATTTAAAGTTTTAGTTATAGACATTCTATTACTATTCTAATAAAAAATAGATAAATATAATAAAATCAAAATACAGTGGAATCCCTCAAACCCCAGAAATCCGAAATCCCGGCAAATTGTCCCGGTCATTACGATTCACAAAAGTGGGCCAAAAACAGCCATGAATAATTTCAGACTAATTTCTCTCTTGACTACTATTGATAAGATCATTGAAAAATGTGTGAAAATCCAATTGTCAAATTACCTGAACAAAGAAGGAATTACTGAAATGCAATACGGATTTAGAAAAGGAAGAAATAGTTTGACGCATTGTTTGACTTGAATCTATTTATTTATTTATTTGACGGAAAACCCTTTTTATACAAAGACAAAGCCAATTATGAATAAAAATAAAAATATAAGAATAAATATATAAATATAGAATTAATAAATATGAACAAAGATTAGAATAGATATTAATATAGAATTTGAAATAAATATAATATATAAGAAATGAAAATAATACATAAATATAAGAATGCAATAAGACAGTGAACATTGCTTAGCATATACTGATGATTATTAAACAAAACAAAACAATGGGACTTAACAGTAACATTAAATAAACTATATGGAAAAACAACAACAACAACCTAACTATCAAAAAATATTATAACAAAATAAGCAGCAGCATTAACACATAAAGTTATTAAGATAAATAATAAGAATAATTATAAAAGGTAGAATGAATAACAAGAAAGAAGTTGTCTTAAACACTAGTGTAGGCCCTCAGGAGACTTCTTCTGAGAGCTGATGCAGAAGAAAAGAAGAAATCAACTTCGGGAGGGAGCAAATTGGCCTTCCTCTGAATACGAGCAATTAGACAATTCTGTTCATATCCAGCGCCATGATGATGTCTAGCGAACAGCTCAACAGATCTGGTACGAGAGGGTACACGGAAGTCGACTTGCTCCAGGATAGCAGGGCAGTCAATGAACCCATTAACAATCTTGTAAAGGAAAATAACATCTTGAATGTCTCTTCTGGTTTCCAATGAAGGAAGGCGTAGATGAGCGGCCAACAGGTCAACTGGAACTTCAAGAAAACGGTAATTAAGACGTACACCCACCATTCGGAGAAATCGAACCTGGATTCTGTTGATCAACTCCACAAGGTATCATTGCTGGGGGCACCAAATTATGGAGGCATACTCAAGATGAGGACGAACGTATGATATATATAGAGTTCTCAATGCTGCAGGTTGACGAATAAAGCGAGATACCCTGAAGATAAGTCCAAGACTCCTATTGGCCTTAGCGCAAGCCCGAGCAATATGAGGTGCAGGGTTGAGAGAAGATGACAAGATTACACCTAAGTCATTGACCTGTTCACCCTCCCAATTTCAGTCCCACTGAGCTGGTACGAAAAAACTATAGGTGAAACAATTTTGTGGAAAGTAATGGACATACATTTATTCGTATTCAGCCTCATACCATTATCATCACACCAAGATTCCACTAGAAGTAGATCATTCTGAATCGACTCATCTTAGAAAAATTTGCATGTAAAAACAATCTTATAATAACCTTTTTGGACCTAGCGAAGGCTTTTAATTCTGTAAATAGAAGTTTGTTATTGGGCAAGTTAAAACATGTTGGGGTTAAAAATAATATTTTGGATTTCTTTACTTCATATTTTTATAATCGTAAGCAATACGTAAAATAAATGGTATTGGCAGTGAGACTACTGAGGTTGATTATGGTGTTGTCCAGGGCAGCACTTCGGGCCCTCTGTTGCTCCTAATATACATTAACAATATCTCTAAACTAAATATTGATGGCACACTTGATCTTTTTGCAGATGATACGGCTTTAACTTCACACAGGAACACTTGGGACAGCACGTATGACAGCACATCCTCGGATCTTATCTGTATCAAAAGCTGATTTGACCATAATATACTATCTGTCAATGTTAATATAACACAGTGTTTTCTCGTCTATTTTAATGCTAGCAGTACACTATCGCCGAATGTAGGCGAACTAAGATGAGCGCGATAGTATACCCGGTGTGCTCGTGGACACCCGGGGTAGTTCGCATCGCCAACATTCGTGTTCGGGCGCGCTCGCTATTTTGGCGGTCTCCCGCCACGAATCAAAGGAGACGAACAAGGGCGAATGCCGAGCGCAGACAGGCACGAACTTGAGCCAGTACACACTTGCTGTCATTCGTGTTGTCACGGACGCACTCTGTGTGTAATTTTCGTCTTGGTGTGTGTATATACATAATTGAGGTAAGCATAACTATATAATAGAAACACAGCGGCAACTTCAATGTCAGCGTCCATGTTGCACAAAGTTTGGCGCGAACGTTTTGCCGCAAATACGCAGTAATGGGTTTAGCATGGTTCGGCCGAAGTTAGCCGATGGTGTACTTGGTTAATTCGGGAGGTTCGTGTTGCACATTCGTCAACATTCGTGGTCGAAATCTGGCCCGAACATTCGGGTGAATGTTCGGCGATAGTGTACTGCTAGCATAAGAGTGACTGTGGTCCAGGTCCGTGATTGCTCAGGATGCACTCCTGCGGTGATCCGCGGTCAGTGATCTGTACTTGCGAAGTGATTGAGTGTGTGGCACAATATAAATACTTGGGAATAGTAATTGATCATAAGCTATCCTCGGAGCCAAATATTCAACACAAAGCGAAAATTGTTGAAACTGATCTATGCATTCAGGTTACATAGCAGGTGGATCGTAGTAGGGGTGTGTATTATGCCTACGTGCAGCCTATTTTGCAATACGGAATTCTGGCTTGGGGAGGGGCCTCCGCCTTGGTGTTGGAACCTTTGGCAGTATCCCAGAGATTCATTAGAAAAACTATCCTACACAAAAACAGAGATATCCGACCAATTTACTATTTCTTGAATTTCACAGTCTTAATATTAGACAACTCTGTTTGAAAACTTTACTAATTTATATTAAAGAAAATATAAATTCTATTTTTACCATAACTATGCATCATTATGAAACCAGAAGGAAGGAGAATGTTGGCTTTTGAATACCTAAACTAATCCACAGAGCAAATTTACATAACTCTTTTTATCTAGCACATCGGCTTTACCGTAATCTTCCCCGCGAGATTTTACTTACTTGCCGAGGGAGACACTCTAGCTGTTTTTAAGCGAAAAGTGGGGGAGTGGCTGCTCCGTACCGGTTCCGTGGCTACAGAACAACTTCAAACAACTTATTGTTTTCTCCTAATGTGTAGTGTGGTAGACTATATTTAAATCAATTTGACACTAAACATTTTCATTCTTTTTTTAATTTCGTTAACTTATATAATTTTATCTTGTCATGCCATACTCAAAAATTTCTTCTTTTCATATTTCAGCTCTGAAATTTGGCTACCTTTTGTTCTGGTGACACACTTTTACGCTGGTTGTTATACTTATTTTTCTTAACATTAATAGTAGTAATAGGATTTTATCTATTTTCCCCCTTTCTACACAAAGATATTCTTGAGCAATGTTGTTTATTTTCATTAAATATGTAATCAATGAACTGAGAGACTGTTCGGCTTATCCTCACACTCAAACCTGTGAGTGTGACTAAACTCAGTCCTGTGAGGATTTTACATGTTAATAAATTGTTTGTTAAGATGAAATTGTATTGGTTTTAATAGAAATAAATATCTTGAATTTTCAAATCCGAAAGTCTTCTCGGGAAAACAAAAAAAATGAAATACTGTAGCTGTACATTAAAAAAAAATTGATTGAATCACAGAAATTTATTTTTCAAGATTTAACAAAAAGATACAATACGAGATTGAACAAATAAAGTTTTTCACTTAAAGTCTGTTATATTAAACTATTGATTTCCAAGCCAGCACCGCATTAACACATCGTTTAGCTGTTAGCGATACTCACTAATCAGCTGGTAAATGCTCACTAGACAGGCGTATCACAGTAAGGGTGGGGAAAGACGAAGAATGATTTATTTTTAGCACACGCTTGCCTAGCACTAATGACATGTCACGGGATGAATACATTCACCCACCAAGGTCACTGCCTTTTTGGACACTTGAGTCACACAGCTTGTGTAGCCCCAATTGCCACTTCTCACGTCGCTTATCGCGAATATAGTGACGAAATAAGTGTGTAATATTATTTTCGGGAAAATCCGAACACTCCTAAATCCCATTAGGCTTCAGCCCCAATAAGTTCGGATTTGAGGGGTTCCACTCTATATCTATCCATCATGTACAATAATAGAAAAACCAAATACATAAACTAACTATCAATTACTTTGTGTTTTAGTAAATTCCACATGATAGATGGATCAGTATCACATTCATCCTTAAGATAGTAAATTTTGTCACATAATGGATTGAATAATAACTTTGAGCACAAAGTATTTAGCATAATGATGCTTACCATTTCAAAGGTTGTCCATTGAAATCAAGCCACATTTCATTATCCTGTTTTTCTTCATCTATATACTTTTGATAGTATTTTCGAACCTGCAGTGAAAATTAAAAAAAATGTGGCACATACATTTAATATTACTGGAAGGGTTTTTTCTATACTTAACCATACCCTGATTACTGAATCATTTAGGTAAAATCATTGTTGCTGATTTATATATGTATAATAATAAGGGTAAGGGTATATTTGTTGCTAAGTAACTTTTTTAGTGTCTGAAAATTTAATTTTAGCGAATTTCCCATAGGGAAGAAGCTATTACCGTAGGTCTCATGGCGAGACTTAAGCCCGGGACCATGTTATTTTTTCTTCTTTAGGTGCCCAGAGACCAAAAACAATAGTCGTTAAAATTTTTATATATATATATGTGTCTGTGAACACGATAACTCTCGTAAAAATGGTCCGATCGAGACCAAATTTGGTATAGACGTGTATTCCTACAAATGCTCGGACGAGTTCGTAATCCAGACATATCGCTCAATTGGAAGGGGTAGTTTGGGGGGGTTTTGTACCCCAAAATGGGGTTTTTTGCGTTTTTCACATGTAATTTCTAAAAATTTCTAATTTTATATTTCACCATTGGAATCAGCTTAAAAAACTACACAATTAAGTTCCTTAAAGTTTTTCTCTATCTTCAACGGTTACCGAGATATAAAAAAATCTAAACACAATCTTATGGAGGATTAAAAAAAATTAATTTTTCACTTATTATCTAATATTTTTGGATGAAACTTAATATTTAGCTTCATGTGGTTGAGATCCATACATTTGTGCTAAAAAATTATAGTTTATGTGTTTATCATGGCAGCAAACCTGCATACTCTTTTCCCATGTTAATCATATGGAGATTAGGCAAACTCCTATATTTATGGACAGATGTTGATGAAAGTTGGTATAAATGTTAAAAATAAAATTTTTGATGGTATAAATGGCTACTTTCAGTGTTCCTCACAGCAGCAAACCTACTCACTCATTCCCATTTTAATCTTATGGAGAATAGGCAAAAATTCTCATGTTTATCGACAGATTTTGACCAAACTTGTCATATATTATTATTATTATATTATTGATTTGGAAATTCGCTGAGTACGCAGGTCTGCTGCGACGGGGGTATTTAAGAACTATTTTTTGGTCTCTAGGCACTGTAAAACGAAAGAGTAACATGGTCCCGGGCTTAGTCTTGCCATGAGACCTACGTTAGGCCCTAATCGCCTATTCCTTCTAAATTAAGATTTTCGCTTTAAGATTAAGTGACAATATTTAAACACATGTCTTTACAATTCAACAAAATATTTTTTACATCTTAACAAGTTTAGAAACATCAACTGGAGCTTGGGTATAGATGGTTGGACACTTGGTCGGATATCGGGAGGAGTCAGTTATGCGGAGGTCTGATTAGGGAGGTTCTAAACTTACTGTATTCTCAATTTTATGAGAATACCTAATCTAAATCTTGTAACTAGCCTATATGAGCAGTGTAATAAACATTCCAGATAAATTGTAACGTCTTGCCTTAAAGGATAAAAGAATTAGCTATTAGGTAATGAATATATTGAATATTTGCTAAGAATTTAATCAATAAACATTTATTTTATATCAACTCCTGTTTTAACCCTAAATTTATGAATAAAATATACTAAAATTTAAATATTTAACTTGGTACTAATTTGAAAGAGGAAATTTATATAACACTTATTAAATTTATTCCTTATTTCATTATTTCTAAGGAATAAATAATCAATTACTGACATCAATAATTCATAAATCAAAATACCAACATCTAACCTAGGTCATATAAAACTAAAAACATAGTTTTTGTATTTCAATCTATATCACATCATTACAAATATAAACGTCCTCAGTCAAAATAATTAGAATTTCCTAAAGACAATCAACATAATACGTTTTCAAGTCCGAAATTCAAGTTCAAGTGTAGTCCAAAAATTACAAGCTAAATGGGGAAAATACTAAAGTCCTTTGAAACAAAAATATTGAGGTTTCAGGGGTTTCACACTGTGACACTTGAACTTCAATTTTGTTCCTAAATTTGAAAAAAAATAGTTTTGTTGATGACAAAGACCTTACATAGATAATAAGACAAAGATTAAATAGGCTATGCTGAAATCACTCCTGCAGATTTAATTGCTGTTAACTCAAATCTTAATATACCTACAATGGTAATAATTCAAATTTATATATCACCAACAATGCTTCTACGACTATAAATTACCTTTAAAAACAAAAATGTAAATAATCATTTAATCTCTTCATAAAAACTGTCAAATATAGCCTGCCCTAACTCTAATTTTTAAGGCTGAAAAAATAGTAAAATTATTACCTTATCTGTCACTAAAGGAAAGTAGCTTAGTCTAGGCACCATCAAATAAAAAGGTTCTGGAGGCTGTAACTTATTTGCTTCCTCTGGATTCAATTGAAAACAAACGGGAAGCTTTCCCTCCCAAATTTCTCTCAGAATTTCCCTATCACAAGCCATATTGATGTTACAAAATCAAATGTTTTAGAGAAGACATTGTTTATTATATGCCAAGAAAAACAAAGCTGTTTTATGTACAAATCAAGCTTTTAATTTACTTTGTGGATAACCCATCTCAATAAAAACCGTACTTGTTAGTTGCAATTGCTTCGGATCACTTGACTCACATACATAACATAACCTTATCATGCCATTTACTGTCATACCACCCAAATGAAAAGACAACAAATCGCCATTCTTAAAAATCTTATTTGCATTGGCAGACTCAGCTTTTGGCTATGTAACGTTACAACTATACATAGCCAACGTTACGTACACTGTTTACATCCGGGTTTTGACCGTTCCACATAAAAATATTAAAAAATGCTGAGAGGCGTAGAAAGACACAATATTCCCGTCACAGCAGACTTGCGTACTCAGCCAATTTTCACCTCAATAATATGACAAAAATAATACAAGTTTGATCAATCATGGTCTAGATGGGCAAAATTTCACACAATCCTTTAACTCCTCTTCTTTGGTTAAGATTCATTGACGATATTTTCATTGTTTGGCAGCACGGTATTAGCTCTTTACAAAACTTTTTGAAAGACAAAGTTAGATTAATTGTTTGAATTTTATGGGGGGGGACCCACCCCCCTAATACCAAGTTTTTTGAGTTGGGTTTTCTGGGTGATTTAACCTTACGCTTCATACCAATTTCCCAATTTACAATCATACGTTTATTTCCTAATTTACATCATATGTTTATTATTATTACTGTTAAATTTCATGTTATTGTTTACACACAGTTCTTTCATAATAAAATTGTGATTTTGTAGTTAAATATTATTCTTGTGTTATTTCTTTAAGATTTAGCAATGGCAACAAGGACAATGGAAGAAATTAATAACATTACACATATGCCAATTAAAGTAAAAAAGTCCATTCGCAAAGGTCTCAAGTTTCAATTTACAAATGCTAGGAAGTGTATTCAGTCTGGAACATCATTTTCTCAAAATGAGATTAAAGCCAGGTTAAATCTTTGGATGATCTCAAAGTGAAATATGATCTTGTTCAAGATAGAATTGGTATACTAACTGAGGAAGATGACTTAAACAGATGAATTTAATGCAGACTATTAGTCGAGGTTTCCGTTTGAAAAAAACTCACAAATCTAAATAGATGAGCATTCGATTTACCAGACTAATCGACTAGAAACTGCCAATAACGAAATAACTAATTGCTACTCAGTGGCGGCTCGTGAGTGAAATACTAGGGGGAGCACACCGGGGGTCTTGGGGTTATGGATTACCCCCAGGAGAGGGGAGGTCCGGGTGTTCTCTCTGAGGCAAATTTTTGAAAATATGGTGTATTTTAGTGGCTTTTTAACGCAATCTAGGTATTAAATTTGTGATGCATGTGTTTCGTTTTTAACTAAAATAACTAGTTTTCCTTATAAACCTTGAATAATAAATACTATACTCTTGGTCTTATGGATCGACTTAATTTGGACTCTGAATTGTATGGATAAATTACATTGAAGAAACCTTTATTTGTTGCAATATTATGTAAGTAAAGACATAAATACCTAACTTAACATTTTAGCGCCTTCATTTTTCACGCGGTTGTTCCTGCAATACACTATTGTTGTTCGTTTTGTAAACATAAGATGTTCTTGACAAAAAATATATTCGCAATGATTGCCTCCTCTAGACAACAAACACTTCTAGAATTCGCGAGCTTTGTTAATGTAGAAGCATTGTTTTCTGGTACACAGTTAACTTACTGTTAACTGTGTACTAAAACTACACTACTTAGTTATATCAAAACAAACATAACCTCTGTAACACACAAAAACAAACAGACAACCGGCGCGCGGCAATCACTGTCAACTTCCATATACGCTTAGATGCGTCATAGCACCAGCCACCCCCACCACTACCTCTCTTCATATAAATAGCTATGTAATGCTATGCTAATGTAATGAGCTAATTACATCATTGTACAGTAGACAGTAATGGATTTGGACGTTCTGGCAAGCGCCCTGATATAATACAATTCCTTTTTACCTGTTTGTTATTTTTAATATTTATATCATATGTTTCAAATGTCAACTGTTTTGTTTATATTCTTTATTTTTATTCACAATTCAACTCCATGTAATGTTTAGTCGAATAAAGCCAGATTTCTCCTGGTAATCAGCATAGTATTTATTATTTCAATTTATTCGACTACCAAGAATGGATAGAATACTCAGACCGGACAAATTGAACAGTGATCCTAACTCATCAACGTCTGCAATCGAATGGATTCATTGGTACACTACGTTCGAGAACTTTATTTCGCGTCTATCAGAAACTGATGACAAAGGTAAACTAAGCATTCTAATTAATCATTTATCTCCTTCAGTTTTCACCATAATTCAAGAATGCCAATCTTATTCAGATGCAATAGACATATTGAAGACAACCTTTATCAAACCTAAAAATGAAATCTTTGGTCGACATCAGTTAGCAACAAGATGTCAAGCCCCTAATGAAACAGTTGATCAATATTTTAGGATTTTGCAGCATTTAAGCAATAATTGTGATTTTAAAGCCGTTTCAGCTAAAGAAAACAAAGAAGCTCACGTAAGAGATGCTTTTATTAGGGGTCTAAATTCCCAAGACTCGCGTAGACGTTTACTAGAGAACAGTTCTCTCACTCTAAAACAAGCATATGACCAGGCTTTGGCCCTTGAGATGGCTCAGATTCATTCTGATTCATATAATAACAAAACTTTTCATGTAAATGCATTACCATCTCCTTCATCTAATTGCATAAACAATGCATTTTTTAAAGTAAGTAGTTTACCCGAATCTCAAACTTTAGCTGCCTCCTCCACTCAAAAATGTTATTTTTGTGGGAAAGCAAGGCACCCACGGAAAATATGTCCCGCAAGAGAATCTCTTTGTAAATGTTGTGGTAAGTTGGGTCATTTCTCTGTCGTATGTCGTTCTAGGAATAAAAGTGTTGCACTAATATCAGAAGACTCAGGGCAACAAGAAAATACAGAAATTTTATCTGTTATAGCTCCATTGTGTCTCAAAAAATCCACGATTACTCCCAAACCGTTAACAAGTACACACTTTTAGATGCTTATCCTTTACCCAGGATCGAAGAAGTTGTAAACAATGTCGCCCAATATTCGGTGTTCAGTACTATAGATCTGAGTAGCGCATATCATCAAATTCCGATCGGCAAAAGTGACAGACCATACACTGCTTTTGAAGCAAATAGAAAATTGTATCAGTTTTGTCGGATTCCTTTTGGGGTTACTAACGGTGTACCATGCTTCCAAAGATTTATTGATGACCTCATAAGAACCGAAAAGCTTCAAGGCACTTTTGCTTATTTAGACGACATCACTATCTGCGGTAAGGATCAGGCTGACCATGATAATAATCTCCATGCATTTATGCAGTCTGTGAAAAAGTACAATCTAACAATAAATCAATCTAAAAGCAAGTTTTCATCCTCTTTTATAAGTGTTCTAGGGTATACTATCTCGGACCATGTTATCCGTCCCGACCCGGAAAGGCTAAAACCTCTTCTAGAATTTCCAATTCCAAAAGACACTGCATCTTTGCGGAGAGCACTTGGGATGTTTGCTCACTATTCAAGATGGATTCCTAACTTTTCTCAAAAAATTAGACCACTCATCGATAGTAAACATTTCCCACTTGACAAAACAGCGGTCTCAGCTTTCGAGAATGTAAAAAAATTGATTGCAGATTCAGCAGTGCATTCAATCGACGAAACTGGCACGTTTGTTGTTGAAACGGACGCATCTGATCACGCGATTGCAGCAACACTGTCTCAATGTGGACGTCCAGTCGCGTTCTTTTCTAGAACATTGTCACAAACAGAACAACGTCACTCTACAGTCGAACGAGAAGCTTACGCTATTGTCGAATCTCTCAGGAAATGGAAACATTACCTTTTGGGAAGACACTTTACATTAATCACCGATCAACGGTCGGTCGCTTTTATGTTTGATAGTAAACACTCAAGTAGGATTAAAAATGACAAGATTTTACGGTGGAGACTGGAACTTTCTAATTATCACTTTGACATTGTCTATAGACCAGGGAAAAACAACACAGTTGCTGATGCTTTTTCTCGAATTTGTGCAACATCAACTGATTCAAATGTCCCTTCTCTTCAAATACTACATGAGAGAATGTGTCATCCTGGAGTAGCTCGCATGTACCACTGGGTACGTTCCAAGAATTTGCCGTTTTCAGTTAATGAAATACGAGATCTAACGAGAAACTGTAAGATATGTTGTGAAATAAAACCCCGATTCTTTAAGTTTGAAGGCAAACTAATAAAATCAACTTCACCCTTTGAACGTCTCAACATTGACTTCAAAGGACCTATTCCGTCAACTACTAAAAATCGATACTTTTTAACAATCATCGATGAATATTCAAGATTTCCTTTCATCTTTCCATGCTCAGATCTATCTTCAACTACTGTAATAACCTGCTTGCAACAGTTATTTTTTTTTGTTTGGGACTCCCAACTTCATTCATTCTGATCGCGGTTCGTCTTTTATGTCTGCTGAACTGAAACGGTTTCTTACAAATCATGGAGTATCTACAAGCAGAACAACTGCCTACAACCCTCAAGGGAATGGTCAAACAGAACGCTACAACGGAGTGGTCTGGAGAACAATACTACTGGCTTTAAAGACCAAAGGCCTTGAAATGAATCGATGGGAATCTGTGGTAGGTGAAGCGCTACATGCAATACGTTCTCTGTTATGTACCTCCACTAATGAAACTCCACATGAGCGCATGTTTAGGCACCCACGAAGGGGATCCTGTGGCTCTTCATTGCCAACCTGGCTGTCATCTCCCGGAACTGTTTTCATGAAAAAGTCCAACACTTCATCAAAGTATGAGCCCCAGATAGAAGAAGTAACTCTTTTAGAAGCTAACCCAAACTATGCATACGTAAGGATGCGCAATGGTAACGAGACGACAGTTTCTCTTCGTCAACTGGCTCCCAAAGGGGATGAGCAAGTAAAAGCACGACAGCTGCAACAAAATATACAGAGACAGTCAACATACGACTTGCAATCACAATCTCAACATTGCCAAAGCGATGATGAAGACTTTCCAGATTTGTTTGATCACCAAGAACGAGAAACACAGGAAACAAGACCACAAACCCCAGAATCACGGAAATCTCGAGAAAATTTAACCGAGACAGTACCAACAGCTCAACGTCCGACAAGAGCAAGAAAATTACCAACCCATTTTAAAGACTATGAAATTTCTTCTTTGAGGCGGGAAAAATGATATAATACAATTCCTTTTTACCTGTTTGTTATTTTTAATATTTATATCATATGTTTCAAATGTCAACTGTTTTGTTTATATTCTTTATTTATTCACAATTCAACTCCATGTAATGTTTAGTCGAATAAAGCCAGATTTCTCCTGGTAATCAGCATAGTATTTATTATTTCACGCCCCACGACTACAAATACGAACTTTTCGCGCTATTTTTGTATGTTTTCCCGCTATAATTTCGTTGTATACGACTGTTAGAACATTTTGGTTAGTTGAATCTATAGTTATAACTAAATAAGTATTTAATTATTTTTTCCTTTTTCGAATCTTTGGGGGGCGGCGTCCGAGAGTCCTTATAGGCGAGTCGCCACTGTTGCTACTGAGTCATCATAAAAGAAGGAACGCTTGAAAGATATAATTCAATTTTTGGAAACAGGAAGAAGTTTCGAACAATTAGGCTACAGAGACTATGAATTTACTTTACAAGATAAAATCAAAGGCAATAGGGTTGTTATCCCACAAAATTTGAAGCAAAGGGTATTGGCAGGATTACACATTGGTCACTTAGGGATCGTAAAAATGAAAGCCTTGGCAAGAAGTCACTGTTATTGGCAAGGTATCGATTATGATATAGAAAACTTAGCAAAGATTTGTAAACAATGTTGTCTCAAACAAAACAAGCCACCTCAGACTTTTACACATCCTTGGCAAATACCTGGAGGTCCATGGCAATGATTGCACATAGATTTTGCTGGACCATATCTTGGAAACATTTACTTCTTCATTGTAGTAGATGCCTATAGTAAATTGGTTGAGGTGTTTCAAACAAAAACAATCACATCTGAATGGTGCGTCAAGAAACTTAGAGACCTTTTCACCACCTTCGGAATTTCGTACACATCAATTCTTTCTGACAACGGAAGACAATTTACTGGGCGTACATTTCAAATTTTTTAGAAAATTACAATGTTACACATAAAACTAGTGCTCATTTCCATCCTTTCTCTAATGGATAGGCAGAAAGGTTTGTTCAAACAGTCAAGAAGGGACTAGTGGCTATGCAAGAAGAAAAGGGAGATATGCGAACACAAAACTACAACTACGTATTTTTAATGCAAATGAGAAAATCAAAGAATTCAAATGGAACAGATGCTTACTCTTTGATGTTTCAGCGAAATATAAGAACAAGATGGGATATAATGAATTCTAAAAAACCTAAAACACAAATACAACCACCCTCTAAAGTTGTTCGAAGATTTCATGAGGGTGTCAGAGTGCTGGCCTATAATTTCAGAGAGAGGGAAGGAAAGTGGAGTTTTGGCCGTATAATTGGTACAGAAGGTGATGTTGTCTACACTTTGAAAATGGATTATGGTCCCATATGGAGGCGACATGATGACCATATTCTATGTTCAAGATTCAAGGGGAAAGATTGATACATATTTCCCAATTTACAATCATATGTTCATTTCCTCATTTACAATCATTTGTTTATTATTATTACTGTTAAATTTCATGTTATTGTTTACACACAGTTGTTTCAGAGTAAAATGGTGTTTTGTAGTTAAATATTATTCTTGGGTTATTTCTTTAAGATTTAGCACCAAGCTTCTTAGAAACTGTTTTGGAAAATAAGGAAGAAATTTTTTAATATTCTCTATAAGAATAACAATCGGCGCTTTTAGATAACTTACTGTGTTTATCATGAACAGTAAATTTAACTTTTCTCTAGAACCGTTAGTCATAGACGAATAATTCAATATACTAATTTGTTTAGTTTTTCATCTGGTTTCAATGGGGCCAGTCAAGTTATACTTGGCTTTTATTGTTTTAGTTGATTTTTTTACATTTAAAAGCCTATAACTTTTGAACAGTTAGTTTTACAAACATGTGGGCGGTGTCATATTATTTAGTACTTTGTGCACTATCTAATTTAAATAAAAATCGTTTTGAGCCGTTTTTGAGAAGTTTGGATTTTTCACGTTTTTAAGGGTTTAGACGGGTACTACCCTTAAAAATCCAAAATTCAAAAAATGGAAAAAAGCCTGGAGAATATACACATACATGCCAAATTTCAACTAAATTGGACCAACAGGGTAGACTGTGGCTCTGTACACATCCAGACACACATACAAACACAGATAGACAGACATCACGTTGAATCCCACTTTTTTGGATTCAGAGGACCCCGAAACGGACATATCGACTGTCGACTGAAATTAAAAAAATTTGACAAAAACAATACTTTCTCCATATACTATATAGACATTCTGTAAAAATTAGAAATAATATGTCTATTATTACTCAAAACTGAGGTTTTGAGAGCTCATATTTTATTTTCATAGAGTGTGGATCCATTTAAAGTAAGCACATACCAAAAGGTATAGAATGGTGAAAATAAGTTTCATTAACAGTTATTGACGAGAGCACCCACACAGTTATTGTGAGTGCTTTCGTTTTCACTAAGAAGCATTACAAAAAACCTTGTGCACACAAAACATAGAGTATTTTAACTTATTCATTATAAATTAAAGATTTAAAAGTCTGTTGAGTTATTTACAAATACATGTTTATACATTTCACCAAGTTAGTCTCATGGTACTCCATACTCTAAAGTGCACATCACAGTTTGTCACATTCTTAAGATAAATTTTATGAAAATTTGTGAGGAAGGATTGGGAAAAGTAATTCTCCCAGATTAATGTAAACATGTTTTATTTCGTTAACACCACATGTGAATACCATTAACACATCACATATCCATTAAAAAATGAAGTATTACTTAAGTGTTTTTAATACTGTAGGTTTTAAAGCAAACACAAATACTAACATATTATCCTAACCAGACATACTAGTTCGACAGTTTTTGAATGGTCAATAAGTACCTTAAATAACTACGTTTTACTTATTCAATTATAAGGGGTAAATGTCAAATTGAGATGGAATATGTAAACGTCTCTGTTCTAAAATTGGATAGGCACTTAATATTTTAGTTAAAAAATATGTATAATAAGTTGTTGCTCACTATACTCAAATCCTTTTCTATGAATTAGAGTCAAAATTTTAAAAAACATTAAAATATTTACTAGGTATAATTATTGGTATATTCCAAAATTGATACAAAATTGTGTTATTTTATATGTCGCCTGATGGCTTACATTTAAATTCATGGGCACTTTAAAATTCAATTTTACCTGGTCTGGGTAAAAAACTGTTATGTGCCCACAACTACAAAATTGTTTAGGTCAGTTTCTTTACGGACAAACAGCGCTCTACAGAGTCAAGTTAGGTTGGTTATTCTTATTTTTAAATCTAATCATTATCATCAATAGATGAAAAAAGTAAAAAAGTTAGTAAACTCTTCTATATACTAAGGTAAACAATTTTGCAGTTGTGGGCACGTAACAGGTTTTGACTCTGGGCTGTGACTCAACTGGTTGATGGATGTTGTGATTTACGGTGAGAGTAAAATCAGATTGCCACAACTCAAAGTAAGTTAAAGCACATGGCTCTTGCTCACGATTATAATTCATTATTTTTTATGAAAATATCAGAATACATAATAACTAAACCACATTCAAGAGATTCTAGTGTCGGCTGTGGCGACGCTTTAAGTATGAAATGTCTTGTCACTGACGTATTTCGTAGCTAATGTGAGTGATGGGGGATGCTAAATAATGCTAATAATGACGGGGGATGTTAGAGAGGAGACAAAAACATTAGTGACACGATGTAAATCATGTTAAAAACAAGTTTAAATAAGTACACTTTGTACATTTAAGTTAATAGTTATTAAATAATGTTTGAATTCTATTTGTTTACAGAACGTTTGTATAAAAAATGTTAGGAACCTTGGGATCGTCTGACATGCCAAGTGTCTGTCAGCTGGGCAATCAATACATAGGATTTGCCATTGCAGGATTGGAAGTCATATTTTTAAACTATCAATAATCAACCTAATTTAACTCCGTGGAGCAGTGGGTGTCGGCTGCAATCTTCCCGTCAAACCCATGATGGATTGGAAGAATGGCAACCCAAAAATTTTTACTCTTTTATAAGAATTTCCATCATTTTCTTGTATCTCATTGCTCATGCCTGTGCCTTGCCACTCTCTACCCCCTCTTTTTGTTCCATACTTATAAATCTTAACCCTTAAAAGTGCTGCTGAAAATCACAGTCCCTGCTCATTTAGTGTAAAAAAATCAAAATATTATTTTCCCAATGTTTTTGAATTTTGGTAGCTTCATTCAACAGAAATTTGCTTCATTTTTATTATTGAAGATTTTAAGACTATTTTTAGTTATTAAAAAAAAGTATTTTTTTTTTCTAGATAAGCCATTTCAGTTAATAAAAATTAGTTAATAAACCCTACATTAAAAACATTCACACATCATACACTATTTACTGCTCTTCACAATGATAATAAACACACATTGACAAAAATGTCAACAAATACGGATAGCTAAAGAGAAATCAGCTGGTTGTAATGACGCATGTATATAAGCGTAAGCAGCAGTAGGGAGCAAACGAATACAAACCAAAGTTGGCTAGAAACAGGATTCAGCCACTGAATATTCCAACAAAGGCCCCATATTGACTTTGAGAGTGCAAAGAGGCAAAATCAACATCACCTTGCACTCTATCAGTTGTTTTGCGAACTACAGCACAGCAAATGTAGCAAAATGATTGATTGCGTCTAAAGGCGTTAGCCATGTCCTGAGACCCTACTGTGCTATGTTTAAGGCAGTAGCTGCTTGTTAAGGGTTTAAAAACTTATAATGCCAATTTCAGTACAAAATTATTAAAATCAAATTTCTTTAAGAGTAAGTTATTGGGAATATTTCTTGCACTTTTCAAACAAAAACATAAAAAAATATTAAGCTCAATCACTACTTGGCGGTTATACTGAAACATATTTTCTATGTCAACCTTAGACATGAAAATAAATCATTTTTTTAGTTTTAATTTTTTATTCCTTAATTCTACCTCAATTTGACACTCACCCATCGACAAAATGTCAGAATGGTATTAGCATCCAGGAATCAATTCTTTGCACTACCAATATGTATGTATTTCGGCAGTATTGGTTTCTAAATTCCACTTACATGCTTTGGAACAGACTTGGTTTATTCCATAAATCAAAAAACTCTCAAACGCAAGTTTTTCTCTTGCTTCTTTCATATGGACTTGAGCTACATCTTGACCACTTGTTGTAACAAGAGGATACAACATTTCCATTTTTGAATTGGGCATGATTTTCCACAACTCATTCCTTTGGAAAAAATAATCCTGGGGTACAGACAATAATTTCTCATGGTTCCTTATACAGTAAAAACATTTTACGCCTGACTTTAAAATAGTAAAAACACCAGTCGTGGGAAAGAATTGCACAAAATCAAAGTTTTCCATTACAAAAATGAAACTTTTTCCCACAGTGTGAACTGGTTTTTCACAATCCCAAAGAGTATTGCGCTCATAACACTCATTCCCATTCAACATATGCATATTCCAGTTTACTGTTTTTATAAATTTGAGATATTTTGATGTCTGATAGTCATAAATTCTAATGCCAAAGTCAAAAGCCAGAGCCACATAATTATCTACTATTGCAAAACAAACAATACATTTGCAAGAGCATTTTTGAAAAGAACTTAACTTCAATTTTTTGGCATCATATAAATAAAAATGATAACGTGTTTTTTTTACATTTTCATGTTTGCCAATGATACCCAAACATTTAAATTCATTATCACAGTCAACTTTTAACAAGTGTACCGCCTCGCAGAAAGACTCTGTCTTTAATTTTACAACTTTATCTAGATCCCAAATATGAAGTAAATTCCCCTTAAGTCCAAAAAACATCATATTTATTGTATGAAAGGCATAAAGACGTTCACATTGACCAACATCAACTTTATGTTTGGCTAAAATCGTGTTATTCTCAAAATCTACAGTCATTACAAGAACAGAGTTTTTTCCATCCCAAACAAGAAACTTATCACTTTGAACAACTAACACTTCGTAACATCTTAAGTCAAGAATACACTCGGCAACAGTACTGGGAGGAACTGTGGAAGTATTGATTAACTTTACAATATTTACTGCATCTGGTGATGTCCAGCGAATCATGTAGCAACGAGCACAATCCTTGTTGCAGGGGCCATTCCAATAGTTGTCAATATACACCAAAATGACAAAATCATTGTTCAAAAAGATCATGTCTTCAACCTTGGTACTTATTTCATCCCTCGCAGAATTATCACAGTTCCAGTTCGACCAAAGATGTTTTTCTCGTAAATACGCAGTTCTCCATTTTCCAATGGGGCTTAAATTTGAGTTTTCTGATTCAGGAATTATGAATTTCGGTTCAACAACACAAGTAGTGGTCCTTAGGTATTCTTCCATTTCCTTGTCACAACGAGGTCTCCACACCTGTAACCCAAGTACCCAAAGTAAAAATCCCCAACCGAAAATGCAACCCAAGTAAAATCTATTTATCATTCTTAGTCTAAAAATGGTCTCCATCTGCTGAGATTTCACGTTTTCATGTGAGCATATGTATTGTATTGGCGGTGTTAGAGGAGTCAAAGTTTCAGTGTCCATCTACATGTGGGTGAGGGTGAATGTTTATAGAATTAACGGTAGCACAGCTCCTATTTGAAATTTAAAACGTACAGTTTGGCTGTTTTTCTAAAAATTTGTGTTTAAAATAGCCTGGATTTTTTCTATAGCAATTACCATGTGCTAAACATTAAAAATGT
This sequence comes from Nephotettix cincticeps, assembly GCA_023375725.1. Lineage (NCBI taxonomy): Eukaryota > Metazoa > Arthropoda > Insecta > Hemiptera > Cicadellidae > Nephotettix > Nephotettix cincticeps. The sequence goes on along the minus strand of CM041788.1, from coordinate 29,338,842 downwards.
TCACACTGGCTATTAATTAAAGATAAATATCTTTATATTTCCACAAATTTTTAAATGTTGAAATAATCACATTTAGTAATCAGTACTGGTAGTACTGGTATGTATAATAATTATTTTTTAAACCCATTTTACCCTGATTATTATTTAATGGCATTAAGTTACAACAGAAGGGATCAGCTGGTTTAAATAAATCTGTGTACCGTGGAACTCTTGCACCATGAGGAGATTTATTTTTTAGAATGATTTTGATCTATTTATTATTAATTGAAATTTAAAAAACCTCTAGTCTGATGTACCCATTACCATGGATCTAGGCTATGTGTGGGAAGACAACAAGGTAATATAGTGGCTTGAGTCACATAGGCAAACCAGAGGTAAGTATTCATGATTTCAGAGGGGTCGCAGGCCACTGGTTTCGATCCAGCAATCCTTGTTTTTCTTAGGACAGCACATTATATCTGAGCTACCATGTTGGTAAAATGCTAATTTACTAACCTCATCACAACCAAAGCGCTCTCTCCAGCTCCGTGACACAGCACAACATGAAGCCAGATCATCCACTGCCAAGTAGAGGGATATTTCAGCCACCATTTCATATGGTAATGACTCCATCCTACATAAATACATATAACCTCTGTATTTGCAGGTGTGAAATATTGCAAGCGTTCAACAATCAAATTTTTATTTTAACTTTTTAAACGCTCTTCTGACATTAAAACAACCTTCCTTGTACAACCCCTCTCAGTATGCACTTTGACCGTAAAAATAATAACGAAACAAACAACCACCATACATCTAACCAACCTCAAATGCCTATACTTTGAAAATTCAGTACTGAAATGTCAAATGGTGACCATTGCTGCATGCCCTAAGTGCTTGTAGCACACCGTTTGGAAACTCCACGTGCCGATATATAGAGTGTGTTCTTCATGTTACGCATTCATCAATAACACTTGCCACGTCCAACAAGGTTTGCAGTTGCGTCTGAAATTCTGAAGAAGCCAGAGAAAAAAAATTTTTATAATTTCTTAAAATTCTATCTGGATGATTCGAAACCGGATTGACCGGACTTTACTGATAATTTTTTTGGATCTTCTATAAATTAGTCAGGTAGTTTTTTTTTATTAATTCTTTTCATAATCCATGAAACCATTGCCATGGTCTAGCATTTTCTAGGTAAAGAGTCATTGTGGTAGCTGCATAAAACCACGCATTGTTCACTGGAAATACCTGGGACACTGCCCCTATGGGAATCAAGGGATGAAATTTTCATGATATCGCCGATGAGATTCTCCAATGTATTTTAACAAGTTATTAGAAATTGAAAAGTAAAATATTTACTACTAGAATGTTATAGAGCTCAGGATAAAAACCTTCCCATTCACATTGGGCCTAAGTGATAGCAATTTTGACATTGCGTGTGTTACAGATTGATATATCGATTATGCTATGTGTGGCTATCGATACTTGTATCACTATCGATATCTATTATTGAAGTCGATATTTTTTTTTCTTAGTTGACTGTGCGTTCGTGGAATAACCTAAAAATGTAATTCTCTTGTACTTATGTTTAAATAAATATAATATGTATATAATATTAGTATTTTCTTTGAGTTAATCCCATAATAGCGTGGCCATAACAGATACTTGGTTCAACGGTAATATATATGGCTCCATATTATTTCCCACACTGATTATGATACATCCTGGACAATATAATAGGTGGTGGGGTGTTGCTTGCTGTGAGTGATAAGACTAAATCCAGTCGATTGTGTAATCTGGAGAGCGAGGGTGAAAATTTGTGTGTTAAATTAATATTTTATGATAAGGTTTCAATAATAGATTGATCGGTGTGTTTTCCAACAAATAGTTCATATATACAAAACCATATACAAAAACTTCATATCTACAGTTTCCCACAAGGAGGTTTAAACGTTTAATTTTATATTATGTGCCCATTCATGCACCGAACTTTTTTAAACTTTACACAGCTTACAAAGTAGGTTCTAAAAATATTCGTACTAACAAGACTAGGCAAGCATGAACAATGGCTACTGTAATTCTTCACAGTGAGCCTTCTATTCTCTACAGACTCTGAGTACGAAAGAGCCTCTAAAAATCTCAATAACTTAGATTATTAAAGACTGATTGGTCCACTAAACCTGTTTCGGTCAATTAATATAATATACCGTATACTCTAGATGGTTTTGCTAAATAATTAAGCTATTTATTAAAATCACAATTCCCATTACAAGAAAAGATCACTTACGTTTGTTAAGTTTAATGAAAGCAATCGTGTTTTTAGGATTGTTGCATTTGTTTACATTTATGCTATTGCGTCTGAGGTTCTTGATGAGAGTTGGAATGTTGCTTGTAGTTAAATAAATTTGTGTTTTATTAATCAGAATTACTCATTTATCCAGCTACTGCGCCAAGTGGTTATGGGCCCAGGGCCTTTGGAAGTATTTTTCTTGTTTTAATTTAGATTTGTATTTTGTACTTGTGAATTAAAGTAATGTCAGTTGTTTGTTATTTTTGAGAGGCTTAACATCCTTTGAGTGTGGAAAGAAAAGTTTGTGTGTTGAAATTTAAATACAGTAGAACTCCAATTATCCGAATTAATGGGGACCGGGACCCATTCGGATAATCAAATATTCGGATAATCAGAGTTTTTTTTTTTAAATTGCCATTAGAGAGAAAAAAAGCTACGTTTTGGTATTGCAATATTTTTTTATTGAATTAAATGTAAGAAACATGATATTTTCACATGTTTTAAATATAAATAAAATGAACTTACATTTTACACACAAACACTGCTGGCTTCGCGGGGGAAGAATAATAGCGCACTTAGACTTTTTTTGGACAAATTTTTTTCTGAAAGTGATTCGGATAATTGGCGATTCGGATAGTCGGAGTTCGGATAATTGGAGTTCTACTGTAGTTATTTTTTTGTGAAATATCAGTTGTTTATTGAGGCTTAACATTCCTATAAATGGAAATGCAGAATACAGTTATCAAATTAAAATCTGCAAACAATTGGGACTTATGGAAGTTTCAAACCAGAGTTTTATTACAAGCAAAAGGTTTGTATGGTATTGTAACAGGAGATGTTGTTTAACCCAGTATCGAAGAAGAGAACTACGAAAGAAAATTAAAAGAATGGTTTGAAAAAGATTACAAGGCTCAGGACATTATAGTGTCAAGATTAGATGAGGGACCAATTTTACATGTTCTAAGCTGTGACACTGCTGAAAAGATATGGAGTAAGCTACTCATCATTTATGAGAAAAAGTCTGATGTAAGTATAGATTTACTTCAACAAAAATTCATTAATCTGAGCTATTCTGGAGAAGGAATGTCTGTTTTTCTGTCTAAAGTAGAAGATATAGTAAACCAGATTAAACAGTTGGATAAGAGCAAAGCGGTTAGTGACAGTATGATAATCACCAAAGTTTTGATGGCGTTGCCATCTTCGTATTCTTACTTTATTAGTGCTTGGGACTCTGTACCTGTTGAAAATCAGACAGTAAGTTTGTTGAATGCGAGGCTGTTGATTGAAGAAGAAAGAATGAATGCAAACAATAGGCATACTAACTTAGGTGAGGCAGCACTGAAAGTCCATTCGTTACGGAAGTGCTTCAGTTGTGGTAAGTCAGGCCACATGAAGGACACTTGTCCATCAGGTGGAGGTAGACAACCACGAGGTTTCTTCAAACAATCATTTCGTTGTCATTATTGCGACAAACCAGTTCACATCAAGAAAATTAAAGGATGAACCCAAACTATTTAAGGCCAGATTAGTTGCTAGGGGGTTCCAACAGAATGACATTTTTGAGTTTTCTGAGACATATGCCCCTGTAGCAAGATTGAGCACTCTGAGAATTTTTATGAGTACAGCAAATCAATTGAGCCTTCCTGTGCATCAAATGGATGTTACTGGAGCGTTTCTTCATGGTGATATAGATGATGTGTATTTGTCTATACCTGCAGGATTTAAACCAAATAAAGAAAACAGTATACTAAAACAAAACAAATGTATTTATGGACTAAAGAAATCTCCCAAAAAGTGGAATGAAAAATTTAATTCAGTAGTTGAAAAGGAAGGTTTTAAAAGATCTCAATCGGATTGTTGTCTATATAGTAAAGTAAGCAAGGCAAGTAAACTGTATCTTCTACTCTAAGTAGATGACCTTGCTTATAATGGGAACTGAAGATCAAGAAGTTACGGACCTGAAAAAAAAATTGAAAGATAGTTTTACAATGAAAGATTTGGGAAACGTGTCCAACTACCTAGGGATTAAGATTGACCATGACATTCAGAAAGGAGTAACAAAGTTGAATCAAACGGCATATCTAAAAGAAGTTCTTAAAAGGTTTGGAATGGAAAACTGTAAACCTGTTTCCACGCCAATGGATTCAAAATTTCATTTGAGCGTTGAAAATAAGAAAGAAGGAAATCGAGAACTTGAGAAACAAATTGCCGGAGACTGATTGGTTGCCTGATGTACGCAATGATGGGTTCAAGACCAGACATATGTTGGGCTGTTTCATATTTAAGTCGATATCAAAGTTACCCAAGTGAAGAGTTATGGACATCTCTGAAGCGTATTCTGCGATATTTTAAGGGAACTATTGATTTTTCTCTAGTTTATAAGAAAAGTGATTAACCGTTGCTTCATGGTTTTGTTGATAGTGACTTGGCTGGTGATATAGATGAAAGGAAGTCTACAACTGGATATCTGTTCAAGATGGGTAACAATACTATCTCTTGGCCATCAAGAAAACAGTCTACAGTGGCGTTGTCCTCTACAGAGGCTGAATATATCGCTCTAAGTAAGGCTGTAGTTGAAGCATGTTGGATAAGAAACATTTTTAAAGAATCTCATCTTCTAGCCCTGCATGGTCCTATTAAGATTTTTGAAGATAATCAATCAGCCATCAAAATTGCTTCAACTGAAGAAAACAAAAGATTAAAACATGTTGATGTAAGACATCACTTTATAAAGGAAATAGTAAAAAGAGGTGAAGTACAGCTACAGTATGTACTGACAGAGCGTCAAGAAGCTGATTTATTAACTAAGCCTCTACAGCGTGCAATGTTTGAGAGACTTAGAAATTGTGTTGGACTTGAATAAGATTTTCTTATTCATATAGTTCATGGTTGCTCTCATTAAGGGAGGGTGTTAAGTTTAATGAAAGCAATCATGTGTTTTTAGGATTGTTCCATTTGTTTATGTTTATGCTATTGTGTCTGAGGTTCTTGATGAGAGTTGGAATTTTGCTTATAGTTGAATAAATTTGTGTTTTATTAATCAGAATTACTCATTTATCCAGCTACTCCTCCAAGTAAGTTTGATACCGTATCCTGAGAAAACTAACAAAACCCATATAATCATGCAAATCTAGTGAATGAAAACACAATAATTAACTTAACTAGTTTAACTTTTCAAACTAATAATTTTCATTTCTACTGGTCTATTGAATGGGACCTTTTAGTACTGGTAGCCTAAAATTGGGCCTACTAAGGTTAGATTATATCTTAGCCCATCATGTACATTTTGAATGGTACTAGTAACTAAAGCTTATAAATATGCTATGCTTATTTTATGCTAATGACCCCCCATGAAGAGTTCAAATTGGAATATTTATTATACAAAGTAAGAAAATTTCCTTTCATAAAGATTATAACCTACAAACTAGTTAAAATAAAATTTCAATGAAGAATTGCTTATCACAATTCTTTAGTAAATACTCTACCTTTAAGTATTAATATTTGAAATATTTTTAAAAACTATGTGCAAAATTAAAGCGTACCTTAAATTACAGACAAAATTTCAAGATTGTTCCTAAACAAAGAGAATGACTAAACGTTCTTTAAGATGTATGGATTAAACATCAAATAAACATGGCTTATAACCTAAAACACACTCTATAAACGGAGAGACATAAATTTCAGCAAGAACGATATCAAGAGGATTCCCTGGTCCTCAAGGACTATTAAATAGCTGAAAACGAAAACACCAGTGGTAAATAAATGGTAAACGCTTCAATTCATAGCGTTACTTTACAGGAAACACTGACTTGCAACTCGCAACAGCGTTAGTAATAGACTACTTCACAGATCATAATACCAGTGTAATCACCAAATCTGAACTAAAAGCCCCAAGCATCGGGCAAACCTACACTACATGTCTTAAAATCATATAATATTGAAAGATATGTCTTCTATTAAATCTTTCTTCTTTCTATCTTTATTAAATTTACACCAAATTTAATAAAGATTTGAATTTTTTATGTGATTTCGTGAAAAAAATATGTACACATACACCTGCTCACTCATTTATATATATATATATATATATATATATATATATTGTGTGTGTGTGTGTGTGTGTGTGTATGTGTGAGTGTGTGCTTTAGTCAAAAATTAAATGATATTAGCGAATTTCCGATAGGGAAGATGCTATTACCATAGGTCTCATGGCAAGACGCCTAGGACCATGTTTATTTTTATATTTAGGTGCCCAGAGACGTGTTTGTGCTGTGCAACTATTCTCCAAGAACTTCATTGTGCGGGCTCCTGGGACTCTGACGCCTCCAAACCGCGCTACCGCGTCGGTCTTGCTAATGACTTACGTTCGTTATTCGTGATTCAAGATCAATGTGACTGTGTTTATGTGGAACAAACTGTATGTAAAAGTACAACTGTATTCCACCCACATCAATCGGACGATGATGCGTAATCCACACCACGCCATCACAGACTATTTTCCGATGGAAAAGAGGATTTTGGTGAGTGACTCATATTTTCAACTTTGTTAATTTTTTACTGTTTTTTTGAATTACAATCTGTTTCGAGTTTTAAGTGTAGCGAAATTACGGTCCTCCTATTATTTTTAATTAAGTTAATTGATTTGACAGAATATTATTATTCTATAAAACGTTAACCCCCATAAATGAAAATATTATATATATATTAATAAATATAATACTATGTTTATTTTGATGTGTGTGTATGGAAATTCTGAGTATGCAGATCTGGGTATCACCACAAGCAAGAGGAAACTTGGTTGCAATGTAAGTTTGTACCATAACAAATTGTAATATACTCGTCCCTCTTATTTATTAAAATAAAAGAAATTTTAAAAGTTTCAACTCTTAAACATTTATACTAGTTTTGCTTTTTGCATTTTTAGTGACATTACAATTTCAAACTTATCCACAACTCAGTGGAAATATTAGTGAGATGGAAAGGGTCACAAAGACGGCAAGGGCAAAGATTACATATAATGTCCGCAGCTATGTGTCTGTCGTTAACATCGCGACTCCCATAGATAACCAATTCGAAATTCGGGACCTTCCGCTGCCGCACAATCACGGACAATATCGAGCACTGTAATGCCATTATTTATTTGTCAGATAGAAAAACCTGTCTAAGGAACATGGCGTTCAGTATTATTTAAGACTACAAGATCGCGCTAATATATTTTTCAATCATTATTTAAAACCATTTAAAATCGTACCTACCTTCATTGTTTTGGAATCAAGAATTTCAATGACGCAGTCTGCTTCAAACGGAGGGCACTCTCTGATATATAAGGGGCTTGACTGTACAGAGGGGTGGAATTGGTGGGGTCAGTCAACCTCAAAAAATATAACTTGTTTCACAAGAAAGAGGAGACTTGAGCATTTGAAGACCACAATTTGGGGGATTAGTTTGAGAGTGAATTTAACCAGGGAGATAGCAAGAAAAATACTTATTTAAAAAAATTAGAAACTTACTTTAGATCATGAGGATATGATGTACAAACCATATATATAAATATATATATAAATATATATATATATATGTGTGTGTGTGTAGAACCATATCTCGTAAAATGGTATCGAGACCAAATTGTTAGTACGTGTATTCTACAAATGCTCGGACGATTCGTAAACCAGAAATATCGGTCAATGGGAACGGGTAGTTTGGGGGGGTTTTGTACACAAAATGGGTTTGTGATATGTAATTTAAAACTTTTTGAGATTTAATCTTTCACCATTATAAGCTTAAAAACTACACAATTAATTCCTTAAAGTTTTTCTCTATCTAAGACCGAGATATAAAAAAAATCTAAACACAGTACGTTGTATTTTGAGGCCATGTTAATCTTGGAGCATAAGAAAAAATTAATATTTCACTTATTAAACAAATTTTGGATAAAAAATTTATATTTACAGTGGTTGAGGTTCATCCTATGCTTAAAAATCATAGTTTAGGTGTATGGCAGCAAACCTACATACTCTTTCCCCAGATCATAGGAGAATAGGCAAACTCCAAGACAGATGTTGATGAGGTATAAAGTTAAAAAAAAATGGAAGATATAAATGCCTACTCTCAGTGTTCCTCACAGCAGCAAACCTGCACACTCTTTCCCTTGTTAATCTTATGGAGAATAGGCAAATAAAAATTCATTGGAGACTTTTGACCAACTTGTAGAAATTATTATTCAAGATTTGGATTCGCTGAGTACGCAGGTCTGCTGCGACGGGGGTATTATGTTATTTATAATGAATGAAATAGTGCCAAATCTATCTTAGTGGATACCTTTTTAAACTTTATTATCACATCGATCTTTGTAATTACCGTAATTGATTTTAACTACTGAAAATTTTTATTTTTGAATTATCACTAGAATCTCGGAGGGGCAATTGCCCCGACTGCCCCCCTGATATATATGTGTCTGTGAACAGGATAACTCTCGTAAAAATGGTCTGATCGAGACCAAATTTGATATAAATGTGTATTCCTACATTTGCTTGGACGAGTTCGTAATCCAGACATATCGGTCGATCGGAACAGGTAGTTTGAGGGGGTTTTGTACCCCAAAAATGGTTTTTTTGCATTTTTCCCATGTAACTTTTAAAAATTTCAAATTTTATCTTTCACTATTAGAATCAGCATAAAAACTGCACAATTTAGTTTCTCTCTATCTTCAACGGTTACCGAGATGATAAGAAAAATAGAATATTTCCCATATCAATCAATATTTTTAGATTAAACTTGGTATTTACCTTCATGTTATATTCATGTGTATTGATTTGGAAATTCGCTGAGTATGCAGATCTGCTGCGTCGGGGGTATTTTTGGTATCTGACCACCTCAAGATGGAAAAATTGGTTGCTGGTCTAGGTCTTGCCAACTCCTATGGTAGAGCAATGCTACTTTCCAAAGGAAATTTTGTTAAACATTGGTCATGGGCTGAATATAGGTCTTGTCCCTCTTGCAATGCAGATTATAATAATAGTTAAATTTTCTTGAAGGGAAGTTACTACAACAAGAAGCAAGTGGCTTATTTTGCATTTTGAGTAAAGAGGTTGACTTAATGGGTTGACCCCAATTGACGGTGGCGATGTCCTGTAATCCAGCTACTTGGAGGGCCATGAATTGTGGATAGTTGTGAGCATTGGACGGTGGGTGTAGTGTTGTCTTGTGTGGATTAATGTCCGCACTATTGAATACTGCATTAATCCGCAAAGACCATCCTCATAACTAGACCAATTCGTAATTCAGAGGACGTGGTTCGGATTCCACGTTAAACTGTAGGTCCATTAGTTGCCATTGTCTGTTGGGCTATTAATTAACAGTCCTGTCTAAGGAACATGGCGACCTTAGTCAGTAACAAGACTACAAGATCGCGCTACAATCGTCTTAGACTCAATCCTCATTCATACCATTTACCATCGTTGTACCTACCTACATTGTAGTACGGTTGCTATTTCAATGATCCAATCGAAAGTAAGGGCAGTGGAGAGGAAGAGTTGGGTGTTCATCTCTAGGTTAGCTAAGGACACCAAACCTGAAGACATTATCTCTTAACTTAATGATTGTAGGGGAGTGTGTCAAATTAAACAAAAAATATGCTATATAGCTCCTTCAAACTGGGAATACCACCAGCCGAGGTAACCAAAGTGCTTGACTCTTCTTCCTGGCCGGTTGATGCCCTAATTAAGGAATTGAGGTTAGGCCTAGAGTAAATCTAAGTGACTGTGTGCCTTCTCACACTTTTTTAGGGAAAATAAAGTGATCTGTAAGGGTTGAACTGCTCCTCTTAATAATTTGAAACTGTGTACAGTCAACACTCAATCTCTAAGAAATAAGATTCCTCTCTTTGAAAATTATGTGATGAACACAAAACAGATGTATCATGCATACAAAAAATATTCACGGATGGTGAATGAGGAAATAGACCGTTATAATAAAATATCCCACGTGAATCTTATGTCCTATTTTTGTCTCAAACGCCACTGTGGAGGTGTAGAATTGTTTGTTCATAATCAATTTAGCTGTACAACCTTAGTGACATCTCTGTCAAATTGCAAGAAGAGTTTGCTGCTGTAATTATTAAAGAATTTTCTACGGTTGTTGTTACAATGTACAGGTCACCAAGTGGCAATATTGCTACATTTTTCAGTCTTCTGGAATAGTGTTTTAGTTATCTTGTCACACTTGGACTTTCTGTGATAATTGGGACGGATCACAACAGATCTGTTAAAGCCCTCAAGCGAAGCCAATGACTTCCTAAACTTACTTCGCAGCTTCAACATGTATAATTGATGCAACGAGAGAGAAAGCATCTCTCGACACATTTTTAACCAATCTTGACCGTTGGAGTTACAATATGGTGGTAAGCCGGAAGCAGATTGCAGACCATCGGCATGTGTTTCTCATTGTATCGACCACACCAAGTTCTGAGGGGGGAAATGAACTGTTAGATAGTAGTCATAGATCTGAAGTTAGCTTTAGGTTATTTAAGCCACCAAATATCCAATCCTTTCACAATATAATGAGGTCATGCCTTGGTTCCTGAAGTGAATCTAACTTGTCTTCCTGCTTCCATGGCATTTTCTTGTTTCTTTGTTTAGAGGCCCTATTGTTTTTGTTTAGAGTGTGAAGGAGTGATGAGCATATTGTGATTTGAACCTCTTGCACCGAAGGTCCAAGACGCTAGCCACTAGGCTAGCAAGACCCCAAAAACTCTCATTTAGTGTTGGCAAGTCTGTTGACCAGTGGCTCAGTGCGCTTAAACGGTTATCGCAAAGGCAAGATACATTTATTTAGTGAACCAGTCATTGCTATTTATTTTCTGTGCTGTATTTGTTTCTTGTGGATGTGGTCAACATATAAAGTCAGCTAAATCTTGATCCTACTACCAATTAAGGAAGATGTACTGTGTATGAAGGAATATGATTGTAAAAATAAAAACTTATACTGATTTTTTTATCTTACACTGCACTAACAAAACATAACAAAGTCAAACTAAATTAAGGTAAGAGAAATGCTATGCAAAACCATTTTTGCTCAAAGTATGCTGTTTTTTATTTTTCGAAACAAATAGTACAAAAATGTTGTAATAAGGAACAAATAAAACACAAATTACAAAAATATATTGATTTTGAATACATTAACTTGATATTAGATGACATACATGGTTTTAATTAGGGCTGGTACTTTGCTCGTATGACTTTGTCGGCTTCTTTCAATGAGACAAAATTGTTGAGACCTTTAACACGTAGTCTGGACCAGACTATGTGGTCAGTGAGCGCAAGGATCTGAAAAAACATATCGAATTTGATTTTTTACAGTCAAATACCTAAAAAATTTGTGTTTTAAATTGAAATTCAAGAGCTTCATTAAGAGAAAGAAAGAACCATACATAGATCCTAGTAAAACTCTGTGAGTTTGTGTTTTTTATGGGCATCTAATATAGAATCTTGAAATGTTCTAAATCATTTTTGTTGAAAATTTGTAATGTTTTCCTCTCCCAATACAAAAAGAAAGCAAATAAATGTAGAAACATACTTTTAGTGAACTAATGCAGTAAACATTCTTCACACACAGGGATCTTTGCCAGGATCTATGATGCAGATTGCGCTTGTTCAAAATTAAAATAAGAGTTATCATACAAAAATTCTTGCAATAAATATTTTTTAAAGCATGTTTACTTCAAGACTAGTTACTCTGCAATACTCTCTATACTGTTATTCCAATATGTCATGGAATCCAACAAGACTTCAGCAACACTATATTTCATGAGTGCAAGGGGGTTTGGCATGAGAATATACAGTAAAATACTTTGATTGCTTTATCTCTATATATAAAATTGAATGTATGTCTGTCTGTATGTATGTATGTATGTCCTTTATGCGTTGCCAAACTACTCATCCGATCGCCATGAAATTTTAGGAAGTTGGTCTATATGTGTCCAGGAAGGTTTTAGTGAAAAAATATTTTTGAAAACCCCATAAGTTTCCATTTTACCAGCGTTTTAAATTTCTAATGTTAACCTTATGGAGAGTAAGTTTGTTTACATATTGTCTACAATGAAAACATTTGATTTCTTAGCTACAGCTGATTGGTTTACTTTCCATTAGCAATACCGTATGCTTTACTATCCAATGCCATCTGAATCATTCATTAATGTTAAACTATGAAGTAAATGTGTACTGTAAAAAATGAACTGCTTTATTCACCACGTTAATAGTTAACAGTTTTGGGGGACTATGTATTTATATTTTTATTTTCTGTCTGATTAAAGTCACGTGTTTATATGATAATTACAATGTTTATATTATTACGTTTATTATAATAATCAGCTGTTATATATCTTTCCTATAAAAGCCGTATTACAGTTAGGGTTCGTTTGGGTTTGGATTGGATTTGAAAATTGTGAATTAATCCACTCAGATTTATTTGTTTTATGGGAATGATATTAATATGTTTTATCGTTTCAGTATTGTTATTCACTATGCAGCGACCCAGAATATATAACATTTCACAATGAAACCGTATAGCTATTCGACTTCAAAACATGGCCAATCTTAAAGTTAACATGTGTTTACTGTGAGGCGTTACGAAGTTCGCCGGGTCAGCTAGTCTCTATATCCAATACTATAATACGAGCAAGGTTTGTATATTTGCACACGGATCTTGAAAACGGCACTAAGGAATTTCTTTAAATTTTGGAAATAACTAATTTCCGAGTAGAAAATAAGTTCTAGATAGGTCTAATGTCCAGGAAAATTCGTGTTTTCTTGAAAATTCGTAATAAATATAAATATTATAGACATGTGAATAGAGGTTTTGCATACATAATTATTTTATCTATAAATGTAAAATTATCAAATTACTAAAAAATTTGTAAAAACTAAAGGGTAAAATAACTGTGTGAAATAAAGTCAGAGAAAAGTACTGGTCAGCTGGGGTCACTTTGGCCCAAATTTCAAGTTTTTTTCTGGATTTTCTTGCATAGATTTAATGCCGTTTAAAAATCCATTAAACCAGTTTTTGTTTCTCTTTGTACATTAATCATAGAACATTTTAACATAATAAAAAATAGTATATAGTACCTCAAAATATGTATATTTTTTAATTATTTAAAATTGGGCTAAAACTGACACTGACTTGGGGTCACTTTAGCCCAAATGTTAAATGCCATATAAAACCATGTCTTTTATGACTTGGGCCAATCCTACACTGATTTTACTTTCAATATAGTTCATTCTGTATATAAAATAGGGGTTCAGGATGGAAGATAATTGTCGGCACAACTTATAAGAAATAATTTCAATAAATAAACTAATGTAGGCATAGCGACTTTTAACAAAGTAAAAAATAATTAGGGGGCTTAGTTGAATAATAATATAGGGCCTTCTGAGAAAATTAAATGAAATCTTAGTTCAGCAACCAAAAATTGGTTCATTTTATCACGTTTTATGGGTTGATTCTGCAGAGAATGTCGTCCCATTGATAGCCATGACAATCAACCCGCTCCGGGCACCTTCAGCACTTAAGTGCTGTTGCATTAGATTAATTTGTTTAAGTTAATAAAAGTGTTTTGGAACCAAAATACATTGGAAAAACAAACATTTAGTTGACAGCAACTCAAAAACACTATTTTCTAACGTAGAAAGATGTGGGCTAAAGACACCCCAAAAGTTGGGCCAAAGTCACCCCAACACATATTTTTGCATATAAAAATTAATTCATAAGGAAAACATTTTAATCACATTAACATAATGTTTAGCAAATATATAAAGAATCATTTTTGCCACTTAACCATAGCAATACTATAAATTCATAACTGTGACGATCAGAAGAAGTTGGACAGGTAAAAGCTTTCGCCAAATTGTAGACAGCTGTGTTGCCAACATTGATAGCTTTTTAGAGATAGATATTACAATGTAGTAGCATAGACTAGAAAGAGCATAGAGTAAGCAACAAATTAAGCACCATAACATCGAAAATGGTGGGAAATGAAAAGAACAGCATAGGACTGAAAGTTTTTTTCGTCCATGGGCCAAAGTCACCCTCAAGGGCTAAAGTCACCCCGGTTGACGGTACTTCAAAAATCTTTCATGTTTTAATTTAAAACATATTCATTCTATTACTTGGAGCCACTGTAACAAACCAATTAATTGGTGTAAATTAAATTTCTCTTTTGCTTTTCAATCCTCATTTCTTTTTTGACAAAATCAGTTGATCACAGGCTAATAATAACTGTATGGATAATTAAATACAGTATAAGATCAGCTTATACAACTGAGGTTGGTCAAAACCCTTAACCGACGGCACTGACTTGGCCAACACCGTAGCACAGTGCTAGAGCTTGGACTTCATATACAGAAGGTTGTAGGATCGATCCCCAACCGGGGCATTACACTTTTGTTCAGTGTTTATGCTATATTATATTAAATATGCTATATTATTTATTAGGTGTATTAAATCAGTTTTATTTAAATCGCATAAATGTTTTCATTGAGTAATAAATGTGTTTTAATTTTGCTAGTTAACTTGTATAATACATGTCTTATTCTATCTGAGCAAAGCTCGGTCACCAGGTACTGAAATAATAAAACAAATTGTGAAATTATGCTCAACTATCAGAATAAGATTAACAACAAAACCAAAATGATATTATTACTGATGATAACTACGATGATGTAGTAATTACTTTCACCACAGAGTGTAAGAGATTAACAACAACATTGTCGCTACCTGAGCAGCAGCCAGGGCAGCAGCCTCCGGATAGAGCACTGTGGTACAACCAAGACCTGAGGGAGTCTTGAGCGAGGACCAGACATCCTGCGTTACACTGTCCGGGCCAAGGGGAGGGCAGTTGATCACCGGGAGGACAGTGTTGCCGGATAGTACGGGACCGAGACCATTGCTGCGGCCCGCCACAGCCACCAGCACTACCGGCCTTCCACTACCTGTCACCGTTACAACTCTCATTCTACTTATTCTGTTATCAAAAACATTTTTAGAAGTACATTTTGGTATACAATTTTAACGTGACAAGTTTGGTGTTGATTTGTGGAACATTAAATGTAGGGTTGAATGAACCACATCATGAAGTACTTGCTTATAGAGTTCCATAAACTGTTTTAATTTTATATCTCATAAAAACAATAATAAAGCAAAATATATAAAAATTTCATATTTTTTAAATTCATGGTTTTAGAGTAATAGCTGAAAGAAATCGCTGCATACGCAACAAATATTTGAGCTACAAATAGAAGTTATAACACAGTTTTGGATTAAAATAAACTATTTTATAGTAAAAACTTTAATTAGATAATTTTTGACAAATAATCTTGTTTCAGGGATACTATCCTGGTTACTGAATTAAATTGTGTTCAAACGACGGGTTCTAAAAAATTGAAAATATCAATTGGACTAAGTACATGAAAACTCAAATACTAGAAACTGAAGATCCATTACGCCAATGAGATAAGACTGAGTGTCCAGACTCGGCCAGTGTAGCGAGAGAGAGACCAAAGAAATGGACCAATATAGAATAGAGATAAATGGACCAAAGTGAGTGAGATTTCTAATCACACTGGATAAAAGACTCACCAATAAATTGATCGTTTCTGATAACATGTTTAGCGCATGTAATGGGAATTCCCGCTCCACGGTGACAGCATCACTTGCACGGAGGGAAATATCATCCTTGAACAATATCGCAACCGGGCTTCATTGTGAGCTCAGCCTCGTACTGGGAACGTTGATCTAATTGCCACATTTTATGTGTATTCCGCTACAACTTTTGGTACGCTTTGTTTCCGTGACGGCCATTCCGTGCTTTTATGATGCTGTAGTGTTTTTGCTTTGTGCTCGATGTCCCACTTTAGCAATGCAATGTTAACAATTTCACACACTTAAAGTGTTAATAGAAATAATATCTACCTCTAAATAATACATATAAGTCCAAAATGAAGTCTTAAGTTATGGATGAATGTAAAAAACACAATAGGCCTTAGCTATTTTCTTGTAACATGTGAGTTACCTTCATACTCTGCTAGAATCTGCAGTGTCTCCTGAGTGGCTTTGTGCGCTGAGCTGCATCGAAGCTGGCATTTGACACCCAGCTGTTCACAATGCTTAGCAATTTTGGTGCAGTGTTCCTCGTCCGAAGGCGAGCCCATTAATACTACCACCTAAGACAACGGACAAAGTCAGAACCTCCATAGATGAATGAAGAATGTAAATAATGTCTTGTATCAGTATTTTTGGAGTCAAAGATTAAAATGACTGTGAAATGAGTGTGGATATGTGTGTGAATGTTGATTAAGCAAAGACAGCTGCAAGAATTGCTTCAAAATTATAAATTTATATTCTTCAGCTATAACCACAAGGATAATATGTAACAATTGGAAAAAATTGTTGGTCAATTTGCATTAATTCATATTTAACGACTAAAAGAGTGAAATTATGAGAGACTTTATTAATTTTCTTATTTCAAGATTTTTCAAGTAAAAAAAATACTTTCAAGTTTTTTTTAAAAAAGTCAGGAATTTTTTAAGTCAAGCTTTTTTTAAAGTAAAAAATAAAAAATTCAAGATTTTTGGAAATGTAATTTTGTCATAGGTATAGATTTCAATTTCTAGTTTTCATCATTGGATCATATCCTCGTATTGGCATCACTTACTCCAATTGCTGACCAGTTTGTGCGAAGAAGGCTTGACAAGACATATGTTCATTTCAAAATGGAATAGCTGACATTGGTCAAAAATAAAAATTAATATGCGAGCAAAACCAACCCTATCTTTCAGAGGAAAAAGAAAAGAGAAAACCGAGTGGAGGTTTATTCTCCTAGAATTAATCAAAATTGTTAAAAAATTACAACAAAAAATTCAGTTTAGCTTCAAATCTACTAAAAAAATGTAATCAAAATCTGATATCTGTGTTGAAATAGCAGCATACAACACCTACTGCACATGCAGCACAAGTCGTCAGTAATCTGGTTACTGGTGGTGGTGGTGAATGTACATTGTACACCAACTGGTGGGAAGGGACACAATTAGAAGGGGAAAAGTAACAAAGAGGTTTTCACACTTAGATCTAACAATGTACCTAGCATAGCTTTGTCTAAACCAACAGTTTTAAGACAATCCCATGGCCATGGATGAAACTTGTAAACAAGAGAGACAAGTTTAACTATCTTAGCAATGTTTCCAAATTTTTAACCATAGTTATCTAGAAAGTGGTTCAGTTTCCGTTATTATAAAAATACAACATTAAAATGCCTTGAATGAATTCAAATTAAAGTGCAATAAATTAGCTAGAAGAAACATTCCCCTGATATAATTATTTAATAACTTGGTAGATGGACAAATTCAAATACTTTTCTTAACCAATATATGCTCATTTTGAAAATAAAAAATACTGATGAAAAATACAATAGGCTCCCGACTATCCACAAGCTGATTCACCGTATTACGGCTTATCTGCAATTGGCAAAAACAAATATAGCAAATGCGGCAGGCAAAGTTTAATGCATAAACTTCCATCCTCATGCCTGCAAATTATAGCTCCCGACCGTGACACATGACCTGGGGCCAAAGATCGTACGCAACTGCCCACCATTACACAAAGGGCGACTTCTTGGACAGGGAACATGACACTTCGCTGCATGATCTCACAGTACCAAGAACAATTCGGTCAACTATTGCTAAAAAGGAACCTAATGCCTAGAAACAAAAATCTACAATGTTTTTCCTTAAAGCCAATATAGACAGCAACTTCAACAGTAGACCTGTAATACACTTGTTGCACGTATTCGACTGTTTTTTACAAATGTAAAAATAATTTGTTCGATACTGTATCTTTATTAAAAGGTAATCTTGTATCTTAAGTATTTCACATTATTAAATCGAACATTGGAGATTTTTAATGACTTATTTTGCTTTCATGGTTGTTTTAGCAAATTTCCCATAGGGAAGCTATTACCGTAGGTCTCATGGCAAGAACAAAGCCTATGACCATGTTACTTTTTTGGTTTGAGGTGTCTACTGACCAAAAACAAGACAAATCTGACATGGTTATTTAAAATGTCATATTATTGGTAAATTTTATATGGAATGGCCCTTATTTGAATGTATTGAGTGGAGACATTTACCAATCCAGGTGAGGGAGGAGACAAGAAGGCAAGCTGCTCCTCGATCCACTTGAAGTTGTTTTTGATGGTCTCCAGGTCCGCTTGAGTGACACTGGTCAAGTTGCGGTAGACCTGCTTGTCCTTCATCAGCCGCTTGTCCCCACTTGGCCAAAGCCTCCATGAATCACTGTCAATAACATCTGCGACCAGGATTTCTCCTAGAACAGGAAACTTGTTGCAGTCGGGAATGCACAAATGCTGGATAAATCTATTTAGAGTAGAATATTATTCAAAGTGTCCAGCAATTCATGACAATTAAATTAAAGCATAAGTCAAGGATTTTAAGGTATGAATAAACAAAAATTCAAAGCACTCGCGGTAAAGTCACTAACACACAGAATAATTATCGTAAAGAGGAAAAAGTCAGTTTTAATAAAGACATTTTTTAGGAGCAAAATATTAAACAGGAGAGTTCATAAATTTACTTAATAGTTAATAATTAAGTTAATAAGAGTTAATAATTTTCATTGGAATGGAAATATTTCAATTAAATGATTTTATAGATTTTATATACTATGGAATGTAAAACATGACCATATACATAAATTAATAAATAGGCCACTTATTTTTATTTATATTTATACTAGCTGACCCGGCGAACTTTGTAACGCCTAACAGTAAATACATATTAACTTTAAGATTGGCCACATCCTGAAGTCAATTAATTAGCATTGCGGCTTTGTTGTGAAAGCTTAAATATACAACAACTGATTATTATAATAAACTCAATATGAATAAACATTGTAATTATTTTTTATTTGGCAAACATATAAATACGTGACTTTTAATCAAACAGAAAATAAAGAAATATAAATGCAGTATATAATTCCCAAAAACCGTAAACTATTAACGTGGCGAATAATGCTGTTCATTTTGTTCAGCACATATTTACTTCATAGTTTTACATTAATGAATGATTCAGATGACATTGGATAGTAAAGCATATTGCTAATGGACAGTGAATAAACAGCTGGTTTAATAAAAAAAATGTTTTGATTGTAGATAATTTGTAAACAAACTTAGTCCCCATAAGGTTAACGTTAGAAATTTAAATTGTTATAAAATGGAAACTAATTGAATTTATGGAAACTGAATACGCCTAAAGCATGACCGGAGCAGAGACGAATCCAAAAAGTCAAAGATCATTAAAATCGGTTCAGCCGTTCTCGAGTTATAATGCGTGTAACTAATATTTAGATTTTAATTTTTTTTATTATTTTTATTTAGGCCACTATTAATAAAATATATTAATAGGTAATATAGGTAGGCGTAGGACCAGTTGGGTCGGTGTCTCAAGAATAAGAATAATGCGACACTAGAAAATATCCTAGGGGTCAATGTGGTTCCCCAAACCTAAAAGGAGAAAAAAATGTGGCCCTTGATAATTAGAGGAGTTAAACTAACTCATCTCTTCTGATTTTTAATCTTATTTAAAATTAGTTATAATTTTTTGAATTCATATGGTATACCTTGAGGGCTAACTCCAAATTCAATTTTCATATCAATAAGAGCACAGTTGCGGGTGGCCCATGCTCGCTCTAACACTTCAAAAACAACCAAAGTCATGCGTTTCATTATGTCTACATCATCTTTGGTTATGAGCCGGCCATTAAATCGGAATGCTGCAGAAACAATTTGCTCGTCTGACCACTGAGGGTCATGGTTGGCGTCATCCTGAAATCATCGTATATATTTTAAATAAACATTTTTTTTATAAGCGATTCTGAATGGTTTTAAAACAGGAAAATAAACTGATTTGATTCAAATAAAAAATTCATTCAAAGTAATAGTTATATACAAAGGAAACATTAAAATATTTTTCCACAACAGTTCTTAATTTTATTAGTTATAAATTCATTCACAAAAATGATTGTGTTTTCTTCCATGCGGGAAATAGGTTCATTAATGAACCACTTTTCTATTATTACTAACTTATATTATTCAGATGTACTTAAAAAGCTTAAAAAGTAAATATAAGATACTGTACAGTAACCATCATGACAATAATTCAATAAATTAGCAACTTACAAATTTTAAACTGATAAAAAATTGTATATCACCATTAAAACCCTTGACATATCCTATTAACTTGTCAATATTGAGAAAAAAACTATTTTAAAACCATGTACACACATATAAATTAGTATTGCATATAACCGTGCTGTACCTGTAACTTTCCAACAAACACAAACGATCGATTCCACCAAAACCAATTAATAAGACAAACCTTAAAGAAAGTCTCTTGCTTGGGAGGGTTGAAACGGTAGCCTTCGACAACACCAGGGTTCCTCTTCAGGAACGAGCCGGTGGCCAACCTTCGAGTGACCCACTCTATTGGCACCATCTCACATTTCTTTGCAATGAATGCTGTCTTAGTGGCGCTCTTCACAAAAGCAGTTTTAAGGCCTGTACAGTGATCATAACAATTTAATTATGATATAACAGTACTTGTATCTTCAAACTTTACATGGGCAAGCTTTTTACTTAGTGGTTTGTGTGAGTAAGAGGAAATGTTTTATACCCAAAATGTAGGACTCTCACACCCCTTAAGCTCCCAGGGTCTAGCCTGGAACAAATTATCTTATTAAATTATATATATATAATATATATATATATATATATATATATATATATAAACATTTTAACCACTATTGTTTTTGGTCTCTGGGCACCTAAAGAAGAAAAAATAACAGGGTCCCGGGCTTAAGTCTCGCCATGAGACCTACGGTAATAGCTTCTTCCCTATATATATATATATATATATATATACATGTGTGTGTGTGTGTGTGTGTGTCTGTGGATAACTCTCGTAAAAATGGTACGACCAAATTTGGTAGAAACGTGTATTCCTGTAATAACTTGGACGAGTTCGTAATCCAGACATATCGGTCAATTGGAAGGGATAGTTTGGGGGGGGTTTAGGGGGTACACCATAAATAGGTTTTTTTTGGCATTTTTCCTATGTAATTTTTAAAAATTTCAAATTTTATCTTTCACCATTAGAATCTGCTTAAAAAACTGCACAATTAAGTTTCTTAATGTTTTTCTCTATCTCCAACAGTTACAGTTATATTAAAAAATCTAAACACAGTTTTTACGTTGTATTTTGGGGCTCCAATGTTAATTTTAATGAGGATAAGGAAAAGTTAATATTTCCCATATCAATCAATATTTTTGGATTAAACTTGGTATTTACCTTAATGTTGTTGATACGGACCCGTTTATAAATCATAGTTTATGTGTTTATCGTGGCAGCAAACCTGCATACTCTTTTCCCATGTTAATCATATAGGGAATAGGCAAACTCCTTTATTTATGGACAGATGTTGATGAAAGTTGGTATAAATGTTAAAAAATAAAAATTGCTTATGGTAGAAATACCTACTTTCAGTGTTCCTCACAGCAGCAAACCTGCATACTCTTTCCCATGTTAATCTTATGGAGAATAGGCAAACAATTCCCATTTTTATAGACAGTTTTTAATAAAACTTGTCATTATTATATTATATAATTAATTTGGAAATTCACTGAGTACACATGTCTGCTGCGACGGGGGTATTTAATGCACATTATGATTTAAATAAAAATTCTATCTAAATGTTTTCTGATATGAATACTACACCATTATGGAGCAAAAATGTTCTTTCCTCACTACATTATCAACTATTGATCTGACTACTTCCTAACCGATCCTTGCCCCACTATTAAAGGTGGTAGGAGATGAATTGTAATTAAATACACTTTTTATTTAATATCAGCCTACTACAGAATTACTCCTTAAAAAGTTAGCCTTGAAACACAATTAGTTATCCTTAAATACAATATGTGAAGCAGTTATTTTTTAAACACCACTCCCTTGGGCCGACGAGCCTCACTAAAAGTTGATATTTCCTCAAAAGGAAACAGTTTATCGATAACAGTTGATTTCAGTTAGCAAACCAAGGAGATTTCATTCTGTCTACAGGTGTTCAATCCACTATTGTCTTTGGGGAGAGGGAGAGGGGGAGACACTCCCAGAGAGCGCTAAAAGATATTTTCAAAAATTATAAAACTGGCTGGGTGGTGTAGTGGTTATAATACCCGCCTTCAAAACTGAAGGTCGCCGGATCGAATCCCGCAAGGGTCGAATCTGGACCCAGTCGCCATTTGTCATTGGGCTACTAATTAATGATGCTTCCTAACAACAGGTCGACGTTAGGTAGTAACAAGACCGGGGTTTGGACCGTTCCCCATCAAAACGTTAAAAATGCCACTGGCGTAGAAATACACAAAAAGAAGACAAATGTATGCATAAATAAATTGAAAAACCCATTTTAGGGATACAAAACCCCCCAAAAGTGTAGTTAATGTAGTCCGATAGTGTTGCCAAACGAACTCATCTAAGATATTAAAGGGACAACGCCATTGAATTTTATAATAATCAGACAATAAATACAGTTACTGTTATCGTGTCAGCACATAGACACACACACACACACACACACATATATATATATATACAATTTTAAATGACCCTCCAAAAAAACATGTTCAAGGTGTTGAGTTATGAACATCTATCATGGACTCAGGCTTATCTATCACCATGTAGGTCATGTGAATAGCTTACTTTACCATAGAAAATTTTCTAATATAGGTCAGAGGGAGTCTCCGTTCCCTCTCTATTGCTTCCTCCCAACAAGACTTGGATAATCGATAGGTCAAAAATGATCGAAAATACATTTTATTTACTTATTCCACCTACTATATTTCTTTCGGTAAGTAAATATATTTAGGGTGGTATTTACAATAGAAAGAATGGCAGAATAACACAAAAAACACGGTGGATCAATCACACTGTGGACCGATCGCATGGTCCCCTAGCAAAACCAAGCGTTTTTAAGATTTATTAGCTGTATGATATTGTGATCGATGGATCGAATATTATATATTAAAATGGATGAATATTTGGCTCTTTTCACAGTTAACAGTATATAGTAAAAAAATTGTATTTTATTTAAGTAAGAGATTAAGAAAAGGAATTATGTTCCCTACCATGAATACATACAACACTATTGGGGCTTTGTAAGGCCCCTTGGCCCTACAAAGTTATAAACTAATTATCAATAATAGATAAAACTAATTAAAAAGGATTAATTAGTTTTAGTAAAAAAGAATTAGTTAAAAAGGATTAAAGGTTATCGCTCATAAATGTTAAGTAGCTTATTTTTCCTGTTACTTATATAAGTGACAGGGTGATAAAAAGCGATTAAGTAAGTCTTTCCAAAAGAAGACTTATTCTGGGTAAAAATAACTACGTTAATTCATATGATAAAAATATAAAATCAAATCATAGAATTATTAAAAGTATTCAAAAAAGGTTCCAATATTTAAAATAAAATTCAAATTTGTCCCCAAACAAAATATTTACATATTTACATTTTCATGAAAAAACAAAAACAAGCTATTTATAGTACTGATACGTAGATAAACCTTGATTAAAAATGTGTTGACGATTAACCATATTTGTTTACACAGTTTATAGATTATAAAAACATGTCTTTGAATATTTACGTGGCGTAACTTAATTCTAAATTTAATTATGTTTAAGCTAAAAAAAAGGATTTTCATAATAATAAAAAGTTTTCAGTACTTCTAATTAATACTGTTAATATTAATTAAGAATTAAATTTTATAACAATCATAATTAATGCCGGCCATGAGAGATCCTGATTTGCCTTACAAATCTGTGGTACAGTGGTGCGAATGCCCATCTAAAATAAACAGTGACCAGATGGGTGGAAGTTTATGACATTTGTAGGCTTAGGTGAGATTGCAATTTACAGGTATATGGTGTGGAGATATAAACCAGCGATCATGATGTTTCAGTGATCAAGTTTTCACTTCACAATAAAAAAATATTTTTTGTTGCACTCAAACAAGTAGTATATAATACATTTTTGTTCTTTGTTTGAAATTCATTATTGGTGATGGTGGATTAATGTTATTTAGATTTTTACTGTGGAAATTTTCCATGATATTTTGTAAAACAAACAACGTCGTGAAACTTTGTTTTACATAAAATCGTGATGGGAAATGTCCGCAATAAAAATCTAAATAACACATTTTTGTTTTTTGGTACGTTTGTCATTTGTCAATAGTATAAAACATTCAAACACTTAAATCACTGAATTTTCTCTAGAATAAATCTGTCCAGCATAAGTGAAATGTTAGAGCACAAGCATGATCATTTATTTGATCATGTTTGAAAACCAGGAAGATCAGTTTATCCTAATGAGTTATGGTGGGTGTTCTTCTCCACACAAAATTATTTTTTCTATAATTAAGTTATTTTTAATGAATCGTATACAATATCATTGGAATCAACTAAAGAAAACTAAAATAAAAGAAAACTGGTCTTTTGAATTTCTGCTCTTTGTCAATTGGTTACAGAGGTACAGAAATTTCATTCTGTATCTTAATCTTCTATATCTACATAAATTTTGTTTTTGAGTGTAAATGAAAATATGTGATGTTTGATCGCTATTTATTATACACATAACTTTTTCATACATTATCACCACTTAAAGCAATTATTTTCCATTTCTGTATTTTAACCCTTAACGCCTTGGTGAAATTTTTGTTACTCTCAGAAATTTTTGTTGGGTGTGTTCTCACAGACCGCCTTTTTGAAAAAAACATTTAAAATTTCTCTTTACTGTTGGAAATCATTTTATCATTTCAATAAGTTATTTGAAATGTTAACTATGTGAAAAATATTAAATTACGTTTATTGAGTACTTATAATAGATGTATAAAATTTAAAAAACTTGGACATGGCGAAATCTGATGCAAATTGTAAACATTTTCTACAACCATAAAAATTTAATGATAAATAAATAAATTACTCAAGCGGTCTGTGAGACCGCACCCAGGATGATAAGGGTTAATTCAAAATACATCTTACCAACAGAATTCAAGATTTCAAAAATCTTTCCATTTGTCTGATTGGAAATTTCAGCTTTCCCTTCCAAATCATGGGCCTTAACTCCATCTCCAGCTGTTATTCTATCTTTACTTAAAACCAAAACTTCATTTGGATAGTCTGGAAGCTCAAATACTTGTTTGGTTTTACCCTCAATAATGAGTTTACCAAGCTTATAGCCACCAATTTCTGATCCTAAAAAGAACAAAATTAATAAATACATGAGGACTACACTAGGGCACTAATTATCCAACACAAATTTAGGATAACTAACTGGTTAAGAAGTTACAGAGCTCATTCCATAGTCTGAAGCTCGCCAGTTCAACCCCGAACAAAAACGTAATACAATTTTGAGTTTATTCACAAAATTGACCCAGATATTTTTATTTTTTGGGGTATGATCCTAGAAAATGAAGACCAGCTAGTCTTTTTCAGTAACAAAGCTACATATTCATAAAACACAGTACATTCATTATACTGTACTTACTGTTCTGGCATTTCAAATACCCATAAGACCTAAATGGTATCATCTTAGGGCCATGTTTTATGTAACGTGAAAAACATTACCCCATCACTAAAACCTAATCATCAGTCAAGCTTTCATGCTTATGACTATAATTTGAAAATGAAACAAAATTCATTAAAAAGAACTATTGTATTTCCAGCTGAAATTTGAAAATGATTAATGGATTTCTTAAACAACATAGGTCTAATTAACATTAAATTTGGTGTAATGGTATGAGCCTAAATTTTTGTTTTCAATTCACAAAAAAGAAATCGGTAGAAGGATAAAACAAATGATAAATCTTAATTTTGGTCTAAAAGATATAAAACTTAGTTTTCATTGGAAAATCACATAAAAATTTCAAAGGTGATTGGCTTTGGGTTGTATGCTAGTGTAGGTCGAAGAAAATCAATATTTCTTGTTTGTTTGATGTGCAAGCAGTGCTGATTATGATTGTTGATGTCTGACAATCTGAATATGTGAGAAAATTAAGGGACTGGGACTTCCAGCTTGACCCACCGCTTCCCAGGTTGAAAAAAATAGACGCCGCATGAACACATTTGTAAATGTCTGTGTGACTGGAAAAGCAATCTTAATTTGTCAGCTTTTAATTTTTCATACCCATGAAAATGTGTTAAGCACATTACTGGTATTGCATTTGGATATTTATAGCCTACTTTATATTAAAAATATAATAGAAAATTACATTTTCAGTAATTTGTATGATATTTGCGAGCGATGCACAACTGAAAGATGTTAAAAAAGATAGCTGATATTTAATTATAGGTACATATGTCAGTACCATATAGATAACATTTTCAACTACTATTTATTAAAAACGGTAATCAAAAACAATAAAATTTCCAAAAGAATGTACTTTATTACTAATTTTATCAAACTAGAGTTCACATAACCGGAAGGTGTGATTAAATCATTTTAATATTTTTACACCTTTTTAATCTTACCATTATGTGTTATGAATATTATATATTACTGTAGACATAATACAATTTATTTTTTACACATACACCTTCACATTACTTTTGTAATTTCATCTTTTTGAGAAACATAAGAAATTAATCTGCTATATTTAATAAAAAAAGGTTAAAATATGGTTTATACCTAAGCTAAAACATGACATATCTGTGTTTTGATTTTGTTGTTATTTATATAAATATGTTTTATTCTATGCTAATAGAAAGAAGAGAAACTGACTATAATAGATCTTATAAACTGAATCCCACAAGGGAAAATAAAAATAAAAGTATAATGTCTTAAAAATAAAGTAAAAAACATTATTCTAAAATCAGCTTTAATGTCGAAATTCATATATTGATTTTTATTAATTTATTCATTTGTAAATCTATATTATAATATATGTTATTTATTATAGGTATAATCAATATTCAAATTTATTATCATAGACATAGTAGTTTTATATCTATAATCCAATTACGACTACTGAGATATAGCTAGCTCCAGTATAGGCATTTATCTTTCTTTCGACATAATTCAAGTTGCAGTCTCATTACATAATGAAGTTATTAATTACTTGTTTATATAACTTGGAATTGTATGACAAGCTTACTAAAACTACATAAATTTTTCATCAGATTCGATGAACGAAAATTCACTGCAAAGTTTTATTTATCTTTTTCTTGAGAAAAAACTGTTGCCAATAAATGAGAATAAAGGGCCCTGCTCACTCAATTACTTATTAAAATATCTCGAGCCAACTTTGAGCTAGTGAGAAAGAAATAGTTGCTGTACTTATTTTGTTAGTAATGCAGCATTAAAAAGGTTTAAATTACCTAGGCCCTACACTGTCCAAGGTGTAGTTAACAGAATCACAGTTTTGAACTCACAAGTTCATTATCAAGCTGTAAAACGTACTAGTATTAAAAAAAAATCATCTCCGGACAGCCTCACATGCGTCTGTTTAAAAAAAATTCACCAGTAGTTTGTTTTTGGTCTATCACTCAATATTTGTGAGAGGTTTCTCCAACAGGGGGAAATGATCATTACAACTTCATGATGTTTGTACTTGAAAAATGAATTCATGAGATAATTTGAAACCGTGGTTGCGTTGATAACTAAAACTACAAGATTCTGACAGTACAGGCAGTTTAAATATTTACAGTATTTTTTAGTGAAGTGGAGGCTACATGTTATGAAATTGTGCATTATCTAGACATCATCATGCATGTGATTATGTAATAAGAGTACTAATAACAAGCTCTTCATAAATTATATTGTGATTTATTATCATGAAATTAAACTTTATAAATACATAATTGGCTTCATTACAAACCAAAAATAACCTACAAATCCTCAGTTAAAGACTATTAAGGTTAATTAAATAGGGCCTTTAAATTATTTTAAGTTCTGGCCTACTCATGAATTTATTTGCATAAGACATGTTTCTCATTTCAACAGGTGCCTTCTAAAAACCTGGTCTTGAACGAAATCTTAAGGAAAAATGGAGTAATTATGATAAATATTTAATTTTACTAACCTGATTTACTCATGTTGAAGTTTCTATGAAAAATTGACTTTTTAAAGAAATATTTCTTGGTTAAACTGAGAGATCTTTTGACTATCTGACAACTCTTTCAACTAACCTCTATCTGTAAATTGAAATTGAAGACATTGTAGCAGGGTCTTATCTAATAGATTTGATTTGAACTTGGAACCCGGCCTCCATAAAAACCTGTTGCTTTGTCTCGGGTCACGTGGTATCCACAATGCAATCCGGTTCACGATTTTGTTTTATTTTCGGGCGGACTATTGGGAATTAATTCAATTAAGTGGTAGAGGGGAGGTATCACATTATCGCGGTGAGTTTTAAAAACACCCTTTACATAACGCGTTTTCAGAGTATTCTTATACTTTAAACAATTACGTGTCGGCGTATTTGAGGGTTATTAATCGCCAGAAAAATAAGTTTCTAGTTTGAGTGAATTTAGAATAGAAGAATTGAAATTCGTTCGAGTTCCATTTGGTAAGAAATGTCGATAGTTATTTTTGTTTCATATTAAACTTAGTCAAAATAAATAAATAAAACTCCGTTTTTTTTCAAGCTAACAAAATTTTAAATCTCGATTTAAAATAACCAAAGGAGATTACATGATGAATAGTTAAATTTCAAATTCAAAAGGAATAAAATTCAAGGAAAATAAGGAAAACATCTGTACAGAATATATTGACGGGTTTCTTGTCTTTGAGGTTATATTGGTTACATAACTAGCAGATGACGGATAGTTGATTTCAAATCAGCTGTTTGAATAACTTAATAGTATTTTTCCACAAAGGGTAGGCTTTGCTTTATTAACATCAGTTAATTAATCGCTATCAAAAGGAATAATATTACTTCATTCTCGTTTTTTATCTTTCAAGCTTTTAAACAAGGTATATAGTTATCATAGGAAGCAGACCTCCCTATCCTTTCCCATGTTAATTATCCTAAGTAGATTTATCTCATTAATGACATAACAGATAAAGCTTTGAAACTTTTAGTATTTCATTATTGTTTCATATTAAAATTTACACCAGTGTTTTTTCAATAACTAAATTATTTACTGGTTTTTAATTTTAAAAATTGTTTTCCTTAATTTTTACATATAAATATATCTTTAAACAAAGTATTTAAAATTCATAACTGTACTGTGGTGTGTCTTGTAATCCAGCTACAAATTGTGGATAGTTGTGAGCAATGCTCAGTAGGTATAGTGGTTCTCTTGTGGTGATTAACGTCCGCACTATTGAATAGTCCAGTAATCCGCAAAGACAATCCTCATTATTGGACCAGTTCATAATTCAGAGGCAGTGGTTAGGACTCCTCGTTAAACTGTAGGTCCCTTAGATATGTCATTGACTGATTGGCTCTTAATTAACGGTTCCGTCTAAGGAACGTGCCAGCCTTAGTCAGTAACAAGACCACAAGATTGCGCCACCATCATCCCACACTCATTTTCATTCATATTTGCTTAAAATACCTACCCAGATAGGTTGCCATTTCAGTAAGTAGGCAGTATTAAAACCAGCTGGAGTAAATGTGGGTAGTATATTAAACTACTGATGTAGTCCAGTCAATAATGGCAAAAAATGTATAAACTGTATACTGATCCCATATAACACCGATGTTCATAAAAATTTGGATTTAGGTTCTATCTACCCTCTATTTTAAAATTTACCCTTTGTGGGGATTGCTTTTTCCCAGGGGGTGGATGGCATCCCTTCTTGTAGGTGAAAAATTGTTAGAATTTGAAGTATTGATGAATTTGATGAATTGACTAATTTGAAGAAACTATTTTTTTTGTTCAGTGAAATTTTTTCTGAAGTTCAATCAATACTTTTCGACTTATTCGTGAGTGAATTTGTCGGTTTTCAGGCAAAAACAACACGTTTTTGGATTTTGAGGGAGACGTTTTTGATTTTTGATGGAGGGTAAGTAGAACCTAAATCCAAGTTTTTATGAAAATCTGTGCTGATTTAAATACACGGGGAAAATGGTCATCGACTAGACTATATACTAAACCTCAACTTCCTAGCTCTAACTGAGGAAAATATACCTAAATGTGAAAAAACTGAATTTCATAGAAGTATGAGTTTCATGGGATCTTGGACCTTAAAAAAACAATTTTCTGGATAAACCTAGTTGTAATTATTAAGTGCCTTTATACCTTTTTATTCAGCACAAAAAATACTGTAATATTCCGTTAATATAAAAAAATCTAATTAAAAAAATCTTTTGAGGTCTGCTCCCCTAACCATAGAGAATATAAGACATAACTGGCTGGGTGATGTAGTGGTTATAATATCCGCCTTCAAAACTGAAGGTCGTCAGATCAAATCCCGCGAGTGTCGAATCTGGACCCAGTCACTATTTGTCATTTGGCTACAGGTCGACATTAGGTAGTAACAAGACCGGGGTTTAGACCGTTCCCCGAGTCTATTTTTGTTTTTTTTGTTGAAATACACAAAAAAAAGTAATCACGAAAGTATTTAAATTCAAAACCAAATACAAATTTGCAGTGAAGTAAGATTTTAATCATAATGACAATGAAGCAGTATATTCATAAAGTTGATTAAAATAATACCAATAGAAACCACTTATATTAATGTAACAGGTTTATAATAGAGGTGTGCGGATAGTGAATTTTTTTCAGATCGGATGGCTCAAGTTCGGATTGAACCCGGATAGGATAGTTAGGGTTCAGATCAGATAATCGGATTCAATATTTGCAATAACACAGTGGAATCACACTTATCTAAGAATAAATTAGAAAAAAATCAATAAAAGAGTTATTAAGGTTATTAATTTTTTTTTAATAATTGGACATAAAAAATCGTAAATTTTCATAGGCTCAACTGCAAATCCAAAATTTATACTTCACTGCATTTAAAATTAACACATTTTAAGGTGGAGTAATTCACAAATGAAATCGACAGAAACCTTATAATTCGCCAATAAATTATATCAACAGTTATTAAAAGTTAGTTATATAAACCATGCAAATAGATTAATAAGTAATAATTCTCAATTTTATTTGATGACTTAACAGTTTTATTTATTACAATGATAAAAACTAAACGGTGATATTGGAAATTTTTGAGTTTTGTCTATGCACATATGAAAAAAATAACTGTAAATATAAATAAATAAGAAAAACTTTTTTTTAATTTTTGTTTTTGAGATATTAATGTAGTGTTGCATATCAGAATAAAGCTTAGCTCCTAAGGAATACAATTGTTCAATCAGAGCAGAGTAATCAACATTTTTCAGGAAAATACAGGGTTTTCAAAAAATTTGGATTTTTTCACTAAAAGGGTCACCATTTTGGAAGGAATCGAGATATTCAAAATGTGATTGCGCCAAAATGTTTGTATTAGCTAGAGCTTTAATATAATGCATAACATGATATATGTTTGTACGTGATATTTCCAATATTCGAACTAGTGACCCTCATTTTCTGGAAAACTGTATTTAAAAAATGTTAAAAATATTTCTACGTTATTCCTTGAGGTTGGTTTTATGGGGAAATAACTTTATTCCATCACAGTAGAACCAATGGTTTGTATAGAATCAATATTGGACACCTTACGTGAATCACCCTGTATATTACCTGGAGTTATATTGCCCGATACTTTCATGGAGCATAAGGTCCAAGAAAGTATCTGGCAAGATAAAACTGGAAATAATTTAAACAATACCAATTAATTAAAAGAAATGCAATGGTGATTTGAAAACATGATATTTCCAAAACTCCCCCTATAAATTTTATTCCTCTTATAATTTATTTTTTTAGTTTGTTTAATAGTAGGCCTACTGAAAATTGTAAAGAATTTGATTTTGGAATACGATATTGCTATACAACCAAATGCAAGATTTAGGAGTGTAAATAGGCTGTTTTGGGCAAACACAAGGTATCATAGGGGTCTTGAGAGTGAAACATTTAAAAGAACATTCTGCAGACCACTGAGTTTGGCTAACTGACGTTCAATGTTTTCCAATTCCTTGCACCTGAAGCTATTCTTATTCAACTTACCCATTAACTCTTGTTACTGTAAGCAATATAACATCAACAATAGTCTACATAGATACGACTTCGTTGGGGTATTCCAATCTTTTTAGATACTGGTACAACTAAGGATTTATATCTAAACTAGTCACATAATACCAGTACTTATAACGTATACATAACGTTTCACGTTTCTTGATTTTTGTTTCTTACCTTAGCCTCCAAGATGGCTGCAAGTGGAGGAGTGGTGGAAGAAATCACAGGTATGCGCCACGAGTGTGGAGTTTTTGGTTGCATCGCATCCAGCTCGTGGCCAAGCCAGACTGACGTTGCACAAGTCATCTGTCTTGGGCTTGTAGCTCTTCAGCATAGGTCTGTGTTATATTTAATTCTAATGCACAATTCTTTTATAGAAATATATAAGCCCATCCCACTTTAGCTTTCGCATCTTGGTGGACATTAACTGAGATTCAGGTTGCCTGAGATAGTAACTTTTGAGACAGATTGACATTAGTAACAACACAAAGGTTTATACTGTTTATAAATGCTACTTAAATAAATACCGAATTTAAATATTGATCCAGTAAATACGTATTTTATATTTGAAAATAGAGGAACCCTGATTTGAAAAACATGTTTCCACAGAACTACTTTGCCAATTATTGTAGTTTACCATGTTTGACTGAAGGAAGCTCTTGGTCTGGAACTAAACCATCGGAACATATATTATCTTTAGGTGGTAGGTAGCTGATAAAATTAAATGTTAAATGATAGGAAACACTTCATCAGTATTTTAACTAAATACGATGTAAAAATTTATACCAATTAAACATTCTCATGCGAACAACCCTCAAAACAAGAAATATTTAAGGGTGAAGGCTGCAATGCAAAACAGGAAATGCATTACATATGTTTTGTGTTTTAATCTGAATGTAGTGTTTTGTTAGGCTTATTGTGTTTGATTACAGTGGGAGATTAAATGCTTTGCCTATCTACTTTGTTGTGGCGCTTTGTGTTATGTTGTTTTATGGATAAAAATTGGATTAGTACCTTGGGGTTTGGATGGCGGTCAGGTTCTTTGAGTTCACATTGGCTTATGATTTTATTTTTTGATTATAGGTTTATAGTTAGTTGTTAATTGGTTTGTGTTGTTAATAGGGGACAAGAAAGTGCAGGTATCGTCACAAGTGAAGGAAATAAAAGACATTTCAATGTTAAAAAAGGAATGGGGATGATCAACATGGTATTCAATGATGAAGCTATGAGAAAACTAAAAGGTAACTCCTGAAAAAATAATAACAGGGTAATATATCTATCTTTTTGAATCCCAGTGCCATTTTTTTTATACCTATTCAGGGACTGAAATTGGTTGGTTTACTTCTGTTAGTTATGTGTCCTTCTTCCCATGACATGATTTTTTGTACTTTCTACGCCAGAGACGTTTGTAATAGTCAGAAGAGATTGTACACAACGCTTTTCAGGAAAGCAAGCGTTCTAAACGCAAATGGGCATCCCGGGATTTGAATCAGTGATCACTTAAACTGAAGTCCAAGACACTAACCTGTAGGCCAGCAAGACACCCAATTTTTTTTGTTCGCAGATCTTAAATCATTGTTGAGGTTAACCTTGCAGCAAGTAATTTGTATAGACAGATTAATGCCTTTTCGCTAGAAACAAAACCAAAATCTGTAACCATACAGTAACTACGACTATCCTCTATAAGGAGATATACCCCCGTCGCAGCAGACCTCCTTACTCAGCGAATTTCCAAATCAGTAATATAATAATAATTTATGACAAGTTTGATAAAAATCTGTCGATAAACATGAGAATCATTTGCCTATTCTCCATAAGATTAACATGGGAAAGAGCGAGTAGGTTTGCTGCTATGAGAAACACTAAGAGTAGGTACTTATACCATCAAAAAATTTTATTTTTAACATCTATACCAACTTTCATCAACATCTGTCCAAAAATAAAGGAGTTTGGCTCTTCTCCATATGATTAACATGGGAAATGAGTATGCAGGTTTGCTGCCATGATAAACACATAAACTGTGATTTTTTAGCATAAACGTATGGGTCCCAACCACATAAAGCTAAATATAAAGTTTTATCAAAAAATATTAGTTAATAAGTGAAAAATTAATTTTTCCTTATCTATAATCCTCCATAAGATTAACATTGGAGCTTCAAAATACAATACAATACTGTGTTTAGATTTTTTAACATCTCGGTAACCGTTGGAGATAGAGAAAAACTTTAAGGAACTTAATTGTGTAGTTTTTTAAGCTGATTCTTATGGTGAAATATAAAATTAGAAATTTTTAAAAATTACATGTGAAAAACGCAAAAAAACCCCATTTAGGGGTACAAAACCCCCCCAAACTACGCGTTCCCATTGACCGATATGTCTGGTTTACGAACTCGTCCGAGTATTTGTAGGAATACACGTCTCTACCAAATTTGATCTTGATCGGACCATTTTTACGAGAGTTATCGTGTTCACAGACATATATATATATATATATATATATATGTAGGCCTATATATATATGTATATATATATACATATATATATTAACGACTATTGTTTTTGGACTCTGGGCACCTAAAGAAGAAAAAATAACATGGTCCCGGGCTTAAGTCTTACCATGAGACCTATGGTTATAGCTTTTTCCCTATGGGAAATTCGCTAAAATGTACAAACTTTAATATTTCGGAAATGGGATTAACAAGACTCTCCCTAAACTCCTCTCTCCTTGCATTTATGTGCAATTTAATTGGATCCGTACAGGACTGCTGGCAAAATAAAACTAGGTTGCCAATGGCTTAAGAGGGAAGTCATTCAACATTTACTGTATGGATTATGTATGTAACAGGATTACATGGAGGTCACGAATCGTGGATATTAATGAGCGAAGGTCAGTGAATATGATATTCTCTAGTATGGATTAACGTCCACACTATTGAAAACTAAGTTCATCTGCACAAAGACCATCCTTATAATTAGACCAGTTTGTAATTCAGGGGCAAAAATGGATTATAACCCATGTTAAATTTTAGGTCCCTTAGATTGGCTTTATTTACCCTATTGGCTGTTGGGCTGTTAATTGAAAAAGGAACATGTCAGTCTTAGTCAGTAACAAGATTTCAAGATCACGCCTCAATTATAATAAAATACCTGAGCAGGTCGTCATTTCAGGTGGTAATCTAATCTAATCAAACAACTAAGGTCTTCAAGACTCAATAATAGCTTTGACTATACATATAATATGTATAGTCAAAGATAATAGTCTGCCTTGGAAAATGTACATTCATATACAAGATAGTCTTCCCCTCCATTGCCTGTATAATACCTACAATATACATTGCTGGGCTTTAAAATCGTTTTGATCTGAAAATAAACTGAAAGTACTGATGACATATTTTGTAAACAGGAAACCTTGGAATCGGTCATACCAGGTACTCGACAAGTGCAGCTTCTGATGAGGTCAACTGCCAGCCATTTGTCGTCCACACTGCTCACGGGGTTATGGCTGTTGCCCACAATGGAGAAATAGTTAATGCCAACTCATTACGTGAAATGGTAATGTAAATGAAAACGTGCCAGAAGGGATACAATTCTTAGATAGATTGATGTTCTTATTATCTCAGATGTTTATTACAAATTGTCATTATAATTGTTTCCTTATGTGTAAATTTTAAAGCATAGTGATGATTCCATTAGCCATGTTAAGTTACAAGATACTTCTTCTTGTTCACTCGTACCACGGCTGACCAATAGCTTAACAAAAACAAAACATTCTCACACATATTTAATCCATTGCCATAACATCCATTTAAAGCCTGGCTTGGCCCAGAGTGGCCATTAAAAATTAGGTAATTTGAGAGCTTTTACAAAAAGGCTCATAAAAATTGTAAATATTAACTTATTGTTCTGTTTTTTATCACCATAAAATCCAGGATTAACTAGGCTTTTAAAAAAAATATAAAATCAAACCATGATGTAATGAAAAAATATATAAAATCAAACCATGATGTAATGAAAAAATATTTAAATACCGTGAATTTTTTCAATTTTTAAAATAAAAAAATATATAATTTCAAAAGAAAAAACATGTTTATTGCAAAAAAACATTTTTTGCACAAAAGATGCCCACAAACGATGCTTTAATATTTGTAAAATATATATTTTTACCCAAAAATGTAGTTCAAAAGTTTTTCTTTTCATTAGCATACTTTTTTTACTACTGCGCATCCCTTTACGGCAGACATCAGCAGTATTTTAATTTTTTCCTTGTCACATTATATTTACCAACGAATATTATGAATGTTATTTTGGGATTTGGACCACCTACTACCAGCAAACCTGACCTGTAACTGATAACTTCATCTAACCACAATGCAATGTTATCATCTTAAGTCTATTACAAACTAATATTTCATTGAAAACTTCCAAAAATGACCTAGTTCTAGGCAGTACTCACGATTTCAGTTTACCATAAAATGTCTTTTTTCTGTTTCAAATTTTCAACTAATTTTCCATTTTATTTTTACTATTACGACACTAAACTTCGCTAACAAAATATAAAACACTTTCAGAAATAATAACTAATTATATTTCAGTTCAAAACACTGTCAAACTAAGACAAAAACATTGCCTTCCCATATTACATCAGACAATAGTAAACAAACAATAAACCAAGTGGTTATCGTATACTCTTCTAGCTGAGATTTTTTTAGTTTTCCTCCGTTCAAAGACAGCAGAATGGCAAAAACAATTATGTTAGAAAGGCAGACAGCGTTCTCCAATATTGAGAATCTCCAATTAGTTCTAAACAATTATGTAAGGTAGCAGCAAAATGCAGTACTGACAAAAACCGCTCTGCGCGTCGCTGTGGTAGGCAATCTTTGCTGTTTTCATGTTACTTATCCATTTAAGTCTGATCAGGTAGATTTCACATGAAATTTTCTTAGTCAGCTGTAATATGTGATCTGTCCATGAAAGGTCTATGGTTAAGCCCAGCAGTTTTGTTTTTTGTTCAAGTGTGACATTGGGGATTTCCGGTATTTTTTCATGTTGCCTGCTATATAAATAATCTGAGTCGTTTTGGATTGGTTTATGGCCAAATCATTTTGAAGACAGTACTGGATGGCTTTATTGGTTGTCGTGGTGATATCTGAGTGCAGTTTTTTCAGATCATCATTGGCAAAGAGTAGAGTTGTATCATCTGCATACATTATGGTCTCAACATTATTTTTGTCGATGAAGCTGGAAAAGTCATTTGTAAACAATATGAACAAAAAATGTCCCAAGACCTGAGGAACTCCTCTGTTTACTGCGAGTAGACTTGATTTACCCATTTCTTGTTTTCTATTTACCTTTTGCTGTATTTCAACAAACTGTTTGCGTTCTTTGAGGTAGCTGGCTACCCATTCTTTTGCAAGGCCATTGATTCCTAAAATTGATAGTTTATTCAGGATGAGATCGTGGCCCAGGCAATCAAAAGCTGTAGCTGTAGACGAGCAGGACAGCAGATACGTGTTTGTTGTTTTTTAGGTGGTCTATTGTGTGTTCAATTAAAGTTACAAGGCAGTGTCAGTAGACTAGGTTCTAGGTTTTTAGAACTAGGTGTTTTAAACATTCTTGATAATGTGATTTTCTCAATAATTTTTGAAAATGTTGATATTAATGAGATAGGCCAATAGTTTTCTGGCTTTGTCGAAGTTCCGCTTTTGTGTTTTGGATACATTTTTGAAATTTTCAGGGCCGATGGGAACTCTCCTGAATGGAATGATTTGTTTATTTTGTTAACCAGTGGTTTTGCAAATTGCTTGGCACAGTGCTTCACCACTTTAGATGGGACTTCATCAACTCCACACGAGGGTTTGGTTTTAGAGTGGCGATTGTCTGTAGAACTTCTTTAATTCAGGTTGTTGTTAGGCTTAGTTTAAGGGTGACATTTTCATCAGGTAAGATAGGCTTAGTCGTAAGTGTATTTTTGAACTGTTTTCTGTTTTATCTAATGTGGAATTTGCTATTTCAGAAAAAATAGCTTTAAATATCAAGAAAGTTTTTATTTTCATGTATGTACTAATGATGGAAAACCTCTATGAAGAACATGCTGCTCTGTCATTATAAACTATTTAAAAAAGTTGTCAAAGACATAATGATTCTTCTTGTGTAGGTATTTTCAAGGGGAGTCGGCTTGTCGACACACTCAGACAGTGAGCTGATCACACAGGCACTGTGCCTTAACCCGCCTGAGGGGGAGGTGAACGGTCCAGACTGGCCGGCAAGGATCAAGCAAGTCATGACGCTTGCACCCCTCTCCTACTCACTGGTACTTATGCTCAGTGACAAGATATACGCAGTGAGAGATCCATATGGAAACCGTCCTCTCTGTATCGGCAAAATTGTGCCTCTCAACAGTAGGCCTGGTGAGTAAACATAGGTCTATTCTATCCATTATTTAAAACTTTTAAGATCAGTAATAATAAATTAACAAAACACCATACAATCAATAACCAAACAAGACGACAATGAACATCTCTGGTCGCGAGATGTAAACAAACAACTGCGCAGCTGTTTCGGTTTTTAGTCATTTACAACATCTCTTATGAAAACAAAGTGATAAGTAAACAGCTCATAAGTGAATTCTAACATATTTAGCAGTAAACTAACGAACTACAGCGATTTAACACAACAAATACCAAGACTGAACGTAGTTTTACTACGGAACAATGTGTTCCGTCAGGGGCTCTTTTTTTAGGACTTTCTCCCTGATGACGTATGTCACCAAAAAACTGTTAATGGGTTAATGTACACTGCATATCCAATAACAAAACTGAACTTTGGTTGTCACATTTCAAGCTTCTCTGAATTTTTTAAAATTTCAGAAACAAATGAGGCCGAGGGTTGGGTGGTGTCCTCGGAATCATGTGGCTTCCTGTCTATGGTGCTCTTTTTTAGGAAGTGTTCTGAGACGTAGTTGACGGAGAGTAAACTGTAATGGTTAAGATGATGCCGATACCAATAACAACTGAACTTTGGTTGTCACATTTCAAGCTTCTCTGAATTTTTTTAAATTTCAAAAAACAAATGACCGAGGTGTTTAGCCTGGATCATGTTTCCTGTCTATTGTGCACATCTTTATGTCAATTTTATATTCTTGACAGTAATATTTTTAGTTGAGCAGATCTTATCGTAGAAGAGCTTATCTGGTGTTAAAGGAAGATGTTTTATCATTAACAAATAACGGTATGTCTGTAGATATTGAAGTAATGTATGTGTATGTGTCTTTGTCATGCTTGTGAGTGTTAAGTACAACTATGAGGTAACTTTTGAGACCTCATTATAATGTTACAAAAAGAGATAATTTATAAAATATTGTTGTAATTATGTCAAACATATTTTCTCAATCTTAAAAATAATATATTTTACTAAGATAATTAATAATGTAAATAGTGTTGGTAGTAAGTGTGTTTAGATGTTTATGAAAATGTTATATTAGTAATAGAAGTTAATGTAGAATGTATTAGCTTTGTGATTAAGTAGTACAACTATGAGGTAACTTTTGAGACCTCATTTATAAAGTGAATTACAAAAAGCAACAACTCCTCCAATAAAAACTGATTAGTGTGATGTTACACATAGCCTCACAACAACACCAACAATAGAATACTTATCCAATATGAGGTGTATGTGTTTGCAGGTCAGATGGTTTACAGTGTAAGACTGGAATGTGGTAAGATGTTGGCTCGTGAGGCATGGGTTGACGCCGACATCGTGAGCTCAGTACCAGAATCAGGTACAGCAGCTGCGCATGGTTTCTCAAGAGAGGTAACGTGTCAATAATGGTTTATTTCATACATAAAGCTTACATTATATCAAAATATACATTAGGACAATTGTGGGAACTATTTTAACTAGAGGTCTGCGGGTTCACGAAAATTGGTAATTGCGTGAACCCAAGTGGTCGGGTGGGCTCCGGTTTTATTCGGGCGGACTTTTATTTGATGTCGGGTCAGGCAGGTACCTACTACCTGAAAGGCATCAGGTTGTATAAAAAACCCTTTACTGTGTTTAGATATTTAAAAGAAATCCAAACACAGTACATTGTATTATACATTTGACTGGGACGGTGGTGAAGTCCTGTAATCCAGCTACTTGGAGGTCACGAATTGTAGATAGTTGTGAGCGATGGTCGGTGGATGTAGTGTTCTCTTGTGTGGATTAACGTCCGCATTATTGAATACTACGTTAATCTGCAAAGACCATCCTCATAATTAGACCAATTTGTAATTCAGAGGCCGTGGTTCAGATTCCACATTAAACTGTAGGTCCATTAGCTGTCATCGTCATTAATTAATGTCATTAATTAGTTGCCATGTTGGGCTATTAATTAACAGTCCTGTCTAAGGAACAGTCAGCCTTAGTTAGAACAAGACTACAAGATTGCGTCACAATCATCTTACACTCAATCCTCATTCGTACTTGGCTTAAAATACCTACATTGTAGTATTGTTGCCATTTCAATGATCTAATCTAATCTAATAGAATCTATTTTGGGGCTCCAATGTTAATCCTATGGAGGATAAAGAAAAATGATGTCACTTATCAATCAATACTATTGCATTAAACTTGGAATTTACCTTCATGTCTTATGCTTCAAATGATTAAAAATCATAGTTTATGTGTTATTATGGCAGCAAACCTGCATACTCTTTCCCATGTCAATCGAATGGAGAATAGGCAAATAATTCTCATATTTATTGGCCGATATTGATTAAACTTATTATACATCATTATTATTATATTATTGATTTGGAAATTCACTGAGTACGCAGGTCTGCTGCGACAGGGGTTTTTGGTATTAAACCTTGAAAAATAAGTTTATGTAATTACATTAATTTGTTTAAATTCCTAGCTATTTCTTTTTTTGATATCCTGTACATGTTCGGATTTGAGGGGTTCCACTGTAATATTAAAATCTAAACACTCTGTACTAGTTAACTATTTTAGTATAAAGAGCACTTTGACATTTAATGTAATAGCCTATAGAAACCACATACCAAGCATATGTCATCATAAAATATACATTTATATCGACATTGAATTATAATTTTCATTCCCATCACTTCTGATTCTAGTCGGGCATACCATTTGCAGAAGTACTGTGCAAAAACAGATATGTTGGAAGAACGTTTATTCAGCCAAGCACCCGCCTCAGACAACTCGGAGTTGCTAAGAAGTTTGGAGCTTTGTCTGAGAATGTTCAGGGCAAGAAACTCATACTGATTGATGATTCCATCGTCAGAGGCAACACGATCGGCCCCATCGTCAAGCTGTTGCGAGATGCAGGTGCCAAAGAGGTAACCTTTGTAATTACTTCAACATCTTCTATAATACTTGTTTAGTAAATATCAGTACCAAAAATGTTTATTTTTACTTCCTTGTGGGAAATAGGTTAGATCATGGATATGTCTCTAGGTAATGTTTTCACTTCATCTAAACAGCTGTTCTTATTCTTTTATATGAAAAATTTAATACAACAGCTCTCGTGGTTTCTGGAAACCTGTTACATATTTTTCATCTTACAAATCCCCATCACCACCCCCCCCAGAGCTAAGAAGGTCAATGTATTTTTGCATGCGGTGTACTAGATTTCGAATGCCTAATTCAATGAAGTCTGCCACCAAGCCGCGCACATAGCTGAGAACCGCTTCTTCCAGTTCTTCTCGGCCGCCAAAATGTGTTCCACCCAGGTGTGTCTTTATATCAGGGTAGAGGTGGTAGTCGTTGGGGGCTACATCCGGGCTGTAGGGTGGGTGTTTGATGATACCCCATCCAAATTTAGCGATGAGTTCGTTGGTTACATTAGCTGTGTGCGGTTGGGCGTTATCCTGATGCAAACGCACCCCCTTGGATAGCATACCACTCCTCTTGATTTGAATGGCACGGTGAAGTTTTTGTAGTGTCTCGCAGTAGCGGGCAGCGTTGATTGTTTCACCGGTGGGCAAGAATTTGCTCAAAAATACGCCTTTCCTGTCCCAAAAGAGGGTTGCCATGACTTTGCTGGCACTTTGCATTTGCTTGAATTTTCGTGGAACGCTCCTCGTCATGGACGTCGATATGCCCGTTCTTGAACTCCCTGCACCATTTGCGCACATGTTGTACGCTCATACACTTTTCTCCATATATTTCGCACAGCTGGGAATGAATTTCCCTGGGCGCAAGGTTTTTGGCAGTCAAAAAATGAATCACTGAGCGCAGCTTTCACCTGGCGGGCGAGGCAATGGGTACCTCCATCTTGTATGGCTACCAGGCCAAGACTGAGCGCCGCAGACACTTCGTTACAGTGGGGATTTGAAGTGGGGGAACCCAGGTACACAACCAAACCGCAGGAACCCCTGTCACAGCACTATTATCGACTGCAGCGCTATGGGAATTTTACTTTACGGACGACCCTAGTAAAACCCAAATCTGAATGACTGATTACAGTTTCTCAAAAACTACAAAGCTTTTGAGCTTCAAATTTGGTAGACAGATTCTACTCAAGGTCTAGCTGCATACTAAGAAAGGGTTTTTTGAAACTCCCAAAGGGCTCTGCCCTACAGAGGGTCAAAGTCCCCATGTTATTCTTATTGGAGTTACTTTGTTTTAATTTTTTGTTTACTCTTCTAAAGGATTTCAAAACTAGACTTATTTTGTTTAAACATTTGTTAAGGTAAACATCTAAATATTCAAATGAAAAACACCTGTGTTTATTAAAAGTATGGTGACCGAGCTTTGCTGATAGAATAGATTGTTTTACAAGTTAATTAGCAAAATTAAAACAAATTTTCTGCCCAATGAAAACATATATGTGGTGGGGATGGAACTCGCGGCCTATAGTTCTTGAGGCCGACAGCTACAACTCGGCTACGACGTTAGTCAATTGAGCGATGCCGTTCATATTTTAGCCAAAGCCGATCATTTACTATTTAATTATCCATACCGTTATTATTAGCCTGTGATCAACTGATTTTTTTTATAAACGGAATGAGGATTGAAAAGCAAAAGAGAAATTTAATTTACATCAATTAATTGGTTTGTTACAGTGGCTTAATACGTTTTCTATCAAAACACGGAAGATTTTGGAAATACTTTTTTCTGCTTTTATTTCGCACAGCTATGTTATCCTTAAGTTTTTACAAATTGTTTAGTAACCTGATAATTTTGCATTTATTTAATTCATAAAATAAATATTAATGCATAACCTCTATATTGTTCCCCGCAGTCTTCAATCAAGAACTGTCAAACGGTTATAAACAGCTGTTTTGGTTTGTATTGTTTACATTTTATCTCCATAAGCGTAATGTTAAATTTTTAGATTTTAAACTTAATATTACAAGAAAACACGAATTTTCCTGGACATTAGACCTATCTAGAACTTATTTTTATAAATTAGTTATTTAAAATTTTAAAGAAAAATCCTCTGCCGTATTTCATAACATAAAAAAATAATATAATTTATAAAACCTGTGTTTATTAAAATTTTACAGTTATGAAGCAGAAGCAATGCCATTTCTTTTGAAGTAGCTGACATTTCCTTTTAAGTGGTTTGGATTTCCTCAAGTGACATTTTTCTTAGGTCTGTACTTACTGACAAACCATGAGTAATCTTGCTGATTTTCTGTTAAGGGAAGTGGAATCAGGAACTTAGTCAACGTGTGATCATGTGGACAAATACTGGAACAAAATACAACCTACTGATATGTCAGTACTTTTTACATTTAGCACCCTGAATCAATACAGCCTGTGCATACTCCTCATTTTTAATGAATTTTTCAAGCAAATAAATGTGAATCACATTGGTCACTTTATTACAGTTTACCAGGATGGCAATAATTTTTATGTTTATAATAGTCTAAATAGCAAAATATTGACTGCGGATCTAAAAAACCGCTCGTGGATTGACTTGGATGGCTTTTTCCAAACACGACTGACATCCCTATCTT
The DNA here is from genome assembly GCA_023375725.1 of Nephotettix cincticeps. Taxonomy (NCBI): domain Eukaryota; kingdom Metazoa; phylum Arthropoda; class Insecta; order Hemiptera; family Cicadellidae; genus Nephotettix; species Nephotettix cincticeps. The sequence continues at coordinate 29,294,365 of CM041788.1, read as the reverse complement.
TGTCTCCATAAAAACTCAAGCAAATCAGATTGATTGCGGTGTGTTCGCTATTGCCAACGCCACAGCTTTAGCTTTATATTTGAACCCGACATATAAAAATTATGATAATGAATATAAATATTCATATTGTTAATTGTTTGATGATTTATTTAAAAATCAATAAAATAAAAAATATTATCTTGGTTGAAGCCACAACAGGTACCTGCTAGTCTTGTCATAAAGTTATTTGTTTATCATATTTATAAGGTTAAAAGTAAAAATAATATATTTTTGTGTTAGGATATAAACTATACTTAGTCAAAATGTATTTACAAGATTTTAAAAGTTTAAAACAGTTTTTTCCTCAGTTATAATTTAACCCTATAAGTGGTATGCCTTTTATTTTTTAACTGTAACATAAAAATAATTACTTATATCTTCTTAAAATATTAAGTATAAAAAAACATAAAACATGCCACCCCCTACCTCATAACCACTAACCACAAAAGCAAAACAGGTGTCCACTGCAATCCCAATTAAGCCCACAAAAGTGTCGTCAACTTCCACCCAAGCCGGCCACCGTTTATTTAAGGTGGACCCTTTCTCCACTATACCATATATTTGCAAGCCACATTGGGATTGATCATGGTCGGAATTCGAAACCTAGCTCTTTCAAATGAATAGAACGTTACCCTTGTCAGCGCAGCGCTCTAACCAGTCTAGCCACCAGTGCATAGGAGTAGAAAGCACTTACTTGGCTTTAAGACATAACCTGGTTGCAGTTTAGTGAACTGCGTAAGCAAGTTCAGTTTCTTGCCCCCAGAGAGCAACACGGTCAAGAAGCTGATAAGTTCACAAAATTGACGACAGATACCTCCACCTGCCACTTCTTATTGAATTTATAAATGCACCATGAAATACGACTTTACCACTTCTAGGATTAAAAAATTAGTTTTCAGGAAAAAATGAACTATTTTTTATTTTAAAAGTTAACAGTAACAGAAAAATAATTATAATATCATACGTATTACCAGTTTAATTACATAATTGAGTAAATGTACATAGTTGATACTTTTCGTGCTAGGTAATGTTATTCACTGTTTAATTAAAGAACAACAGAATCAGCTGTAAATCTCTGCCATCTCACAGGCAAGTCCGGTCAGCCAATGTCTGTCAGGGTTAGGGTCTAGGGTTGAATGTGTGTCCCTGTCAAGAGTTAATCGTGCACATTTCTTTTTTAGGTTCACATTCGAATTGCCTCCCCTCCACTTCTCTACCCTTGCTACATGGGCATCAACATCCCAACCCGCGAAGAACTGATTGCTAACAAATTAGACACCATGGGCCTTGCGGAACACACAGGTAACACTCCAACAGTTAATAGAAGTTAATAGTTACTGAAATGGCGACTTACTCAGGTTGGTATTTTAAGCCAAGTATGAATGAGAAATGAGTGTAAGATGATTGTGGCGCTATCTTGTAGTCTTGTTACTGACTAAGACTGACATGTTCCTTAGATAGACCTGTTAATTAATAGCCCAAAACTGTCAACGACATATCTAAAGGACCTACAGTTTAAATGGAGTCTGAACCACTGCATTTAAATTACAAACTGGTCTAATTATGAGGATAGTCCTTGTTGATTAACGTAGTATAATAGTGTGGACGTTAATCCACACAAGAGAATACTACACCTACCGATCATCGCTCATAACTATTCACAGTTTGTGATCTCCAAGTAGCTGGATCACAAGACAGGCCACTGTCACAGTCATATATATTGCTTGCCATCTGGTGAATCACAAGATGATGCATCCAGCGTAAAAAAAGGTACTGATCATGGTGGTTCCTCGTCAAGGTGCTACTATCATGCTTTGTTGAGTGTATGCATCCCTTTCTATCTTCATTATGTTCAGCTCTGACACTTGTATGCTTGTGTGGTCTTGGTTTTATAACAATAAATTCCACTTTTATACATCCACACAGGGCCAGATTTACCACTAGGCCGACAAGCCATTAGCCTAGAGCACCGAATTTTTAGGGGTGCGGTACGACCGGTTTTTAGGACACCTTTTGTTGTATGTATACAATAACTATCAGCTAGGTTGTACATGCACAAGTTCATTATTGAACACGGAGTATTGAAGCACACTTTGGGTTGTCTCTCACCTTGTATCTCTAACAAAGAACATATTCAAATGGATCCTACTACTCTCTCTCTCCTTCTTGCTGTCACTTTCTATCTCTTGCTCAAAACCCTATACTACCTCATTGACCTAGATGAGTATTAGATAAGATACATTGATTGCTGTTAAGCTATTTTTATTTCTATCTTTAATAATCTTAATAATATGGAGGTCTTGATATAATTTAGTCGACAAAGTTAACTTTTAGAAAAGAAACCTTGACCAAACTAGGGGCAGAAATATTATTGGGCCTAGGTGCACGAAAATTCTAAATCCGGCACTGCATCCACATGCTGCCCTGTTTTAATTATAGTTCTTGAGTCTTCCGCTGCTTTGTCTCCTAACATTACCAATGTCTGTCCTCAAGTCCCTTCTCTATGGTGGCTGTACAATTACTGATGAGTGAGGTAAAACCGCTGAGTAATTTTCATTAGAAGTTTAAATTCACCTAAGAAATTTTGATGATATTATTAATGTTATTGGTAGGAGCGGACAGTCTGGCGTATCTCTCAGTGCAGGGGCTCTTGGATGCCGTCAGACAGAATATTCAACTCAGCAAAGGCCTTCCAGTTGGACACTGCACAGCCTGTCTCACTGGGAAATACCCGCAAGAGTTGGAATGGTGACCACTATGATTTTCAATACTTGTCTGATTAGTGATTACAATGGTACATTTAATTTAAAGTATCACAGTCAGTAAAGGTTAGTTCAAGTATGAAAGTTAATTTTCCTTCATCGGTTTTGATCAGCACTGGGAAAACTGTTTGTTCAGTGTGTAGAGAGGAGAATTATCATTAAGAAAATATTGATTGGTTTTTGTACTGAAATGTATTCTCAATATTTTTTACTGAGATCTTCTTAATGTAACTTAGTATGAGCTTTAACACAATGAATTTCTTGTTACCGTCTGTAAAATGCTTTAAAAATATTATTATATAGGTAAACAAGGTGGTATATTAAAAATGACACACCAGAAATTCAAACCTAGTAGAGTTAAGTTTCAATAACTTTGTAGAGCTCATTTTAAAAGGCTAATAGCCAACCAAAGAAATTTATCAGGTTGTTGCTTGTTTCCTTTGTGAGCATAGTAAGTCAATACATTCCATTTTGTGGTTTACACAGTGTTTTGTTGAAACATAAATTTCATATCATGCATTTACCAATATAACGAGCTTCTGCAGTGGGAAAGCTTCTATTCTGGCAGAAGTTGTGTTTTGCTTCTTATTTTATAAGTTTTGTATAAATAGTCTGGATTTTAACTTTCGTGGACATTAAACACAAATTTTTAGAATTTATCATGCTAGTTATTAGCTTATGATGTTATAAGAATCAAATTATTATTAAATGCATATACATTTTTAAAAATTTTAGGAAGTATATTGGAACAAAATAGTGTGACTGAATGAAGTTTCATTTCTTCAAAATAAAACTATATGAGCAAAATTATATTAACTCATTTTTTTCACATGTCTCTTTCCACTTTTTCCACAAGCATGGATACATATTTGGTGCTTACTTTAAGTATTTTCACAAATCCTGCCAGAATATTTTAAGCTAATAATTTATTTTGCTCAATATATTGTTGTAAAATAATTTTTTAAAAGATCTATTGTTCATGTACCTTTTACATACATGCTGCTCAAATGTATTTTTGTATTAATAAAGTTTTTGCTATTGATTTAGTTGTATTTTCCCTACATACATATTTCCTATTATAGTAAAACAACATATGCTTGTGCAGTTCAAATAATAATGTCTTAACTGTTAGTACCAAATCCAAATAATCAAACTATCAATCTAGACAAAGATTTTATTCTGTATTGATTTTATTTTATCCTGCTACAGTATTATTTTACAGTGTCTGCCCGAATTTTCTTAATGTTTTACTAAAACTTGATTTTTTCTGGGAGTATACATTATATCAACCTAATTGTTTATTATATATGTGTATTCTATTTATATAAATATAATATCTAGCTACTAACGCTATTCTCACAAATGTTATACTTCAACACAAAAATGTCTTTCACAAACACATCACTAATTTAAATTTTCAAACAAAATGATAAGACACAATAAATACTTAACTCTTGAGAGGACGCATGCAGATTTATCTTCCGCACTTGTAGTTTTTGTTAAAATAAACATGCATATCGGGTGTCGGCAGCCATGTCAGGCTCCGTACCTCACGCGCCTCATTCCCACGAAACTATTTACAGCCCCCACACTCCTTTTGTTTCCCTGTGAGTTGCAATGTAACAAGGATTACCAGATTGCGCCACAATCATCTTACACTCAATCTTCATTCATACTTGGCTTAAAATACCTACATTTTACTATGGTTGTCATTTCAATGATCTAATCTAATCTAATGCAGTGAAGCGATGTCAGTTTGCGGAGGCTTTCTCCGTGTGCGCCCTATCACGCAAGAGGTTAGTCCAGAGTTTAGTTCCTCGTGCATTTTTCTGTTAGAGAACTTACCATTTTATTTGTAACTGTTTTCAAGTAAATTTAATAAAAATTTGTGTTTTGCATTTTGTATTACACCGATCCCACCATGGATTTATTAGAAGACAAGAAATTACATCGAATGCAATATTTCTGAATATGAGCATGTGTGTTTACCAAAATATATTTTACTTTTACAGTGCAACTCGGTTATTGTGGCCTGGGCCATAACATCAACTCGGATAAAACGTAATTTATTTTCAGGTCCCGCCAAACTATAGGTATTTACATAGGTAAAACCTCGGATATATTGTCAGTAAATTCTAAAACCTCGTATATAACATCAAGAAAATCGGGCCGAGATGAAGGCTACGTATAGCCAAAGAGAGAAATTTCGGTCGGTGGTGCCGTGGCTATTGTTTAGCTAGATACCCCTTTCTATTTTTAGAAACGGAATTTTATTGCTGTCTTACAGCTAACCTTTGCCGATTAAAGAAAAAGTGTGAGTTATAAGAGCGTGTGAGGAGGGACGTAAGATAGCAGACGTTTGTTCGGGCATGTTTTCATTTCCGGGTTCAGCTATTACGTACTCATTGATTCCCACGAACTTTTTTTTTTCTTCTTTAGGTTGCAGAGACCAAAAAAACAATAGTCGTTAAAATTTTTATATATATATATATATTATGTATATATTTGTCTGTTACACGATAACTCTCGTAAAACCTATCCGATCGAGACCAAATTTGGTAGAGACGTGTATTCCTACAAATGCTCGGACGAGTTCGTAAACCGGTATATCGGTCAAATATATCGGTCGGTAAAATATCGGTCAATGGGAACGGGTAGTTTGGGGGGTTTTGTACCACAAAATGGGTTTTTTTTGTATTTCACTTGTAATTTTTAAAATTTCTAATTTATATTTTCACCATTAGAATTAGCTTAAAAAACTACACAATTAGTTCCTTAAACTTTTGCTCTATCTCCAACGGTTAACGAGATATAAAAATCTAAACACAGTACGTTGAATTTTGGGGCTGCAATGTTAATCTTATAGAGGGTAAGTAAAAATTAATTTTTCTAAAAAATGATATTTTATGTGTTTAACATGCCAGCAAACCTGCTTACTATTTTCCCATGTTATAGAGAATAGACAAACTACTTTATTTATGGACATATGTTGAAAAGGGTATAAATGTTAAAAAATAAAATTTTTGATGGTAAATGGCTACTTTCAGTTTAGCTAGATACCCCTTTTATTTTTAGAAACGGAATTTCATGATCGACAGATTTTGACCAAACTTGCGATTAAAAAATAAGTGTGAGTTATAAATTCGCTGGAGATGCAGGTCTGCTGCGAGGGGCATGTTTTTTAAAATCAAACCAACAGTTGAATTCACCAAGCCGAACTTCATTGTGATATTTTTAAACTCGATTTTTTATATAGTATAGAGTAGTTCAGTCAGTCATAAACATTTATATGTATTTCAAATTACCTCCATTAAAAGTCTTAATTTCATGTAAAAATGTGTTTTTCTATTTTTCCTCGGTTTTAAATTAAAATTATGTAACCTCTCTTATAGTGTCACTCTGATATAGCGTCATGAATTGTGTGTTCCCTTCAATGACGTTATAACCAAGTTCCACTGTATTTAATTTATAAAACTGTCATTAAATATATTTGGTTTGCATTGATGTTCAATTTCATTGTCACGGAACAAAACTCAGCAAGCGCCCTCTCATGTTTGAACGGTGAAGCGCCCGGTAAAGGGTTAATTATCTAAGGTAAAAGCTTAGTGTATAATTTTATATCAGTTTACATTGTAAAAATTATAAATATACACAAAATTATAATCAATATTCTCCACACAGTCCGAGTTCAAAAAAGTTCACTAAAATGTCGCTAGAATGTGCCACCTGACAGGTTGTATCATGATGAGAAACTCGTGTCAAACCGCAATCCATAATGTGTTGCTGTCATCAAACCACCTTGAAGGGTTAAATAATGAAAATATCACACCTTGTTGGGTAGGAAAACGTTTTACATTCCACGACTTGTATTAACTTTGTGGCGCATAGAAGTTTTGTAAGTACTTATTTAACTACGCACATTGGTTTTTTCTTGACCTCTTGAAACTTGCATCTACATAAGCTTAACTCATTTGTCTTTAATTTTATTGGGTTCAACCATAAATTAATTTGGAATAAAGAGGTTAAATTTTCATCAAGACCACAAATAAGAATATAACAGTTTGTATATTTTAACAATTATTAGGAAAATTTGTATAGTAAAAAGTGTACATCAACTTTAATAAAAAATTAAACATCTTTGTAGACATAAGGTTATGATATATCAACAGTCCACATTCAGTTGTAAAAGAATTTTGGAGAAACTAAATTCACTAGGATGTACTGGTACCGACTAGATTTTCAACAACTTCAGGTTCTTTGGGACATAACCCTGTAAGGAGGATAGGATTGGATTCTGTTACTAGTATATTGTCTTCAATTCTGATTCCTTGTCCGCAGAATTCTTCATTGACATCTTCATTATTTTCAGAAATATACAATCCTGTTAACAATATTAAAATCTGAAATATGGTGGAAATATCTTCATTTAGTTCTGCATTAACATGTGCGTAAAAGTATAAAATTCAGTTTTCCCAGTAAATTCGTGGCATTTACCTAGGCGTATCTCTTGGCTTTTGTGTTACTGAATACATGATTTAAAAATAACAAAAAAATAATGTAATAATAAAAATGAATAATCATTTACTGCACACCATTTGATAGTCCACAATATTTCCATCAACAGGATGCAAATATGGTTGCAACAGGGGATTTTGTTGATATAATTTAACTTGTCTCATGTTTGTGTTTAATATTCAAAGAGATAACTTAAAATATTGTATAAGAATCAAGCACTTTTCCATGCAATAGTGTTATGATGAACCTGAAAATAAATTTCTAGGTCATTTATATTTTAGCAAATTTTCATTACCAAATAGAGCTATTACCGTGGTTGTCATGACAAAAACTGTTATTGAATATTGAATATATATATATATATGTGTTTTATATATATATATATGTACTATATTACTGTGTCGTTGTTGTATGTATATTTGTATACACTATAACTCGCATAAAAAACAATTACCACAGAATTTGGTACAGCCTTATAAATAGCAATTACTTGATCAAGATCGTAATCCAGCCAAATCGGTCTATCCGATGGCAGGTTTAGGGGGGTTTTAAACCCCAAAATGGAATTACATATATATTGGAATAAAATATAGTAACTATGTGTATTATTATTTTTTACTTCTTGAAACTTACACCTGAATAAGATAAGCTAATTTATCTTTAATTTCACTGGGTTCAACCATAAATGAAGTTGGAATAAAAAGGAAGAGCATTCTTTCCAAATTCTTAACTTAAAAATATAATTTTTATAAGCACCATTGATATCAACTCTAAACAGGTACAGTGGACAAACGTTTATCCGAAGTTGTTTTCTACTCAATTTCACTCTTAATGAGAATATTTTATCACTTTTCATGCTGACCCCGACAAATAGCACTGCCTTCTTTATAGCCATCTCCTATGATATAGCCATGATATACGATATTTTATTAACTATTACTATACTGTAGACTATTATATTAACTTGATATACTATTAACTTGTATTATGACGAGAATATGACATGCATTATGTTTTCAGTCAATAAAGTTCTTGATTCTTATTCTAAGAATCGTTTGCCCGAAGTGGTTTATCACAGTGTAGCGTGATTGTGAGATGTTGATACAGTAGAAATGTTCTGCTTATAGAGATCGTTTTGATTGCTCATCTAGATGTTGAAACAGTTTAAATCTTCGTTATCAAGAAGTTCCGCTTATAGACTGTTTAGATTGAGTTTGAATTTGTTTAAATTTCTTAGTGACACATTATTTCAATTGTTGCATCTGTTAAATGTCAAAATACTTAAATCCTATTTGACGAAACTTTTTTTAAGTGGGAAGCTAAATAACTACATAAAAGTAGGCGTATAGTCGAACTTAATTATTTTAAAGATGGCCATAAACCCATAACATATCTGATGTTTTAAGATACATAAACTAAGCCTGAGTTTGTATAATTTCATGCAATTCATATATAAATAAAAATTCTCTGAGTACTCAGGTGTGCTGCTACATGGGTATCTTATTCTGTTGGCTTACCTGGTTCTACAGTGATGACCATTCCAGGCTTCATATTTATACCACGAGACACAGTGCCGGTGTCGTGGACGTCCATCCCGAGGTAGTGGCTTGCATGGTGTGGACACAGTTCGTACGCCATCTATAATGTTGCCATGTTTAATCCTTTTGTTTGAGCTAATATTTATGCCAGAACAATACAGACACATTAGCAGAATACCAAGTGGCTTTTCCCATGTTAATCATATGAGGAATAGGAAAACTCCTTTTATTTATGGAACAGATGATCATAACGGTTGGTATAAATGTTAAAAATAAAAATTGTTTATGGTAGAAATGCTTACTTTCAGTGTTCCTCACAGCAGCAAACCTGCACACTCTTTCCCATTTTAATCTTATGGAAAATGTTTATCGACAGTTTTTTGATAAAACTATTCATATATTATTATTATTATATTATTGATTTGTAAATTTGCTGAGTACGCAAGTCTGCTGCGACGGGGGTATTTTAAAGATACCGGAAGCTTCTTTTAGCAGAAAGTTTATCAAGAATTCTCAACAGACTGAGATCTGATGACCAGGAATCTTTTATACATACTGATTCCAACATTGTTGAAGAAGGATGAGTCAGCAGCCAAGGCCATGGAGAAGTCAGAACATAATGTTTTCTTAAGATTAAGAAAACCTTAACCCTTAAAGCACTACTGAGAATCACAGTCCCTGCTCATGTAGTGTAAAACAATCAAAACATTATTTTCCCAATGTTCTTTGTGATTTAGGTAGCTTGCATAAAGTTAAAAAATTTTGCTTCAATTTTATATAGAATTGAAGATTTTACTACTGCTTATAGGTACTAACAAACGCATTTTTTCGTCTGAATGAGCCATTTCAGTTAAAAATAATTAGTTAATAAATTCTATTCAATAAAAACATTCACATTCACAATATACACTATTTACTGCTTAAACGCAATGAAAATAAACACACACCGACAAAAATGTCAACAAACAAGGTTAGCAAAAGTGAAAACAGCTGGTCGTAGTGACTCGTTAAAAGCAGTACGGGAGTGCACAAAACGGGCCAAAGTCGCCTAGCAACTAATTTCAGTCACTAAATATTTCAACAAAGCCGCCATATTGGTTTCGTGAGTGCATTGAGGCTAAAGCAACATAACCATGCACTCTATCGGTTGTTTCGCGATCTACAGCGCAGTAAATGTGGTTAAACCAATGATCGGGAATAAACTTGTTTACCGTGCCGTGTGACCCTACTGTGCTGCGAGAAATATCGTCAGCCGCTCGGTAAGAGTTAATATGATTGTACTAAAAATAAATACTAGATCAAGAGTATTGAGGGGCCCAGTAAGTCTGATGTTTTTGGAGTCATGGGAGATTTGCTATTCCCAACCAAGATCAGACCATGATGGCAACACAGGTTCTACTGGAGGTTAATGTAGTGCCAAGGTTAAATGGAAGTATACTCGACATTTCAATTGTTCCATTTACCAATCCCATGACAAAAAATAATAATGAATCTTTTTAAATACTGAGGCTGTGAGAATTCTTCACTAGTCTACTATTTCTCTTTTTTACCCTTTTTATGCTCCTGATTTTGACTTGTTATCTTAAATAAACTTTAAGAGAACAACGTCTAAGATTTATCTTAAGATCACAATTAATGGTTATTAAAAATTTAAAATGAAATTCCTTGTTTTACACATGGCCAGGAGATATTCTCTTCTTTCTTTTCCCTTTTTATGTTACAATTAGGCTTACACCAGATTTCATAACATCTCACCCTCGAAGGATGGTCTTTCTTGGCTGTTTTCTTGAAGACCCCAGCTTCAATGAGCTTCTGGCCAAGCAAATGACACATGACGTTAAACAGATGGTCCAACGTATTAGCCGGATGACATAGTGTCATCAGCTGTTGTTGTGTCTGCATCACAATCTCGTACAAAACCAGCTGAGCCTGTGTGAAGCGTCCAGATACAGGCCATGTACGGGTTAGATCGCTGCAGTAACCGCTCAGTGAACAGCCTGTGATCGTAAAAATCTGGTAAACATTTTGATATGAATTTTCTAACAAAACTAAAGATAAGGAGTTTTTATACAAATTGAAAATCTTATGATATTTTGGAGGGTAAATTATGTGAGTGTTAAAAAAACTATTAAGAGGTAAAATATGCAAATTTTTTAAACACTCTAGGAAGTGCCTAGAAGAGATAAACTTACCTCTTCATCTCATTGATAAATTCAACTCATCAATTGTCCCCATTTGTGTTTCATAGATTAAGCAGAGAATACTGATATCTAAAATTTTATGGAAGATTATCTATTGGTTGGCAAAATTAGTTGTCTGAATTTTGTTGGTTTCAACATTTTTCATAGACACCTTTACATATATCACTAATATCTCACTATAACCATTACATTCATCATGCTTACCTTTCACTCATAATCAACTTAAAACGTGCACCAGATTACATTGGTGTCTAAAAAATTAAATATGCTGATCTTACACCCACTTCGTAGTTGTGTTAGGTCCAATATATTATAATAAATCAACAGAGAGGTTCTTAAAATGAAAAAAGCACTAATGCTAATTTTTTTTATATTACTCCTATTAAACTGACACTTAAACATTTAAGAGCTCAAAATCCAAAGTGAACTGACGAAAAAAATGCTAATTAGAATAATTTTAAATTATTTATGACACCTGGAAGATTCAGAGTCATGCTCCAGGTCAACACTGGTGAACTAATTATCCAGTAATGCCATGCACATAACAACCCAGTGTTTTAACATAATCCCTAGAAATAACTGTTTCACCTGCGTCCATGAGTACCATTTCGCCAGGCCTGGTGACCTGGGTGTTGGCGATGTAGTGTATTGTGTTGGCGTTGTTGCCTGAGGCCACAACTGGTGGATAGGCGAGAAAGTCAGCACCCCTGATGCGACTCTCGTAATCCATTTTGGCAAACAGCTGATGCTCCGTGACACCAGGTTGGGTGAAGGCTATCGTCCGACGCATTGCAATGCAAGCCATCTCGCAAGTTCTTGCCATCAGCTCCTGCTCAGCTGGTGACTTTATAAGTCTCTGTTGGTGAAGAAGTGGTTTTGGCGACTCTGTCGGCTGTTGGAGCAATATGACAATAAGAAAAAGTAATGTGGGTGGAGCAACTTGTAATTGATTAAATCTGACAAAGATTAAAAACTCTCCTCAGTTCATTTTAAATTTAAGTTGAAATAACATTTGAGCATGATATTCAATAATGATCAGCTCACACAATTTTGTGGATACTGATGTAAACCACTATACTGAGTTGCTGTCAGTTGCAACGGAGCATGTTTATCTAAGTTTGTCTATTGTATAGTTTATTAAGACTACATAACAGCTAGTCCAGCTATTAGTGTATCCATTAATTATGACGAGATAAAGTATTTTTATCAATACATTTGTTTACAATATGAGGCATTTTTTCTCACTTGTTACATTCTTTGTTTGTGATTAAAATCTCCTGTTACAAAATAAAAAGTAGTGGTTTTAAGCCAAAAATTACTATCACTCTTATGTGCAAATCCTTAGAAAATATGAATCAGGCATAAACTACATTTAAGATTCAACAAAACTTAACAACCCACAATCAACAATGACAGTAGCAAATAAACAGCACGGCGAAACGATTAATCTTACAGTAATTAGTGAATAAATACTGAAGATAAAACAATTAAAAATAAATTCGATGAACCAATTGTCTTTATCAATTGAAATGAAATTGCAAATGGTAAAAGCTCTTATGTTCATGCTAATTCGGTTTGAAGAATGCCTATGTTTCATAAAGTTATGTATAGTTAATAGAAATGTTTTATAATATAAAGATAGGATTTTACCTTTTCTGTTATTCTTGATAAAAAAGTATTCATTATAGAGTGAACTTCTGGATGAATACTTGTTGAAAAATCATACCACAATGTGAACTGTTTGTATGTTTGAGCATAAGATGACAGAAAAGTTTGTAGTTCTGAGAATGGAAGTGCTTGGTCAACACCAAATAATTCTAAAGCTCCCAGTACTCCTGTGAATAAAAAATACATTATCATATAATTTTATGTTTTTAAAATATATGCAATTCAGAATTATTTTGATTTTATGTATTTCAACCATGTCACAAGCCAATTCATGCAACTGAGTAAATTTTTTTTAATAACATAAATTTGGTTACACCAATTATGTATAAGGGCCTATACTGGTAAATCTATTCACATGAGTTTTCACACGTGACTGGGCCAGATATTGGCTCATCCATTGTATTTTGTCATGGCATTTGTACTAGGATATCTTACTATATAAAAATCTTCTATACGTGTGTTTGAAAATAAACTCCTAAACGGCTGGACGGATTTTTTCTGATGAAATTTTTTGTGTGTATTCAAAAGGGTTTGGGAATGGTTTAGATTCACAATCTGTGCATATATATCCAAAGGGCTCCGCCCCAGAGGGTGTAAAAAGGGTGCAGAGTCAAGTTTTATAAATTTAGCGTTTACGAAATCAACAGCTGTGATTAAATAATTCCGAAAGATTGAAACGTTCATATTTTGTTCAAATGAAAACAATTAGCAATATGCTTTGCTATCCAATGCCGTCTAAATCATTCATTTATGTAAAACTATTAAGTAAATCTGTACTATACAAAATGAAAAGTTTTACTCACCATGTTAGCATTTTACAGCTTTTGGGGATTATGTATTATGATTAAAAATCACATGTTTATATTTTGGCCAAATAAAAAACAATTACATTGTTTATACATCTTATGTTTATTATAATAATCAGCTAGCTGTTGTATATTTTTATGTTTTACTTCCGCTATCTGAAATGTATAAAAGGTTGAAATTGTGTATTACAGTAAACCCTCTCATATCCGGACCCTCCAATATCCGGACATAATTTTGAAAGAAAACCAAAATTTGAAAACATTCTAGGAGGCCGGTTAGTAGAGCTTCGGTTACTGAACGCGGGGTTGAAGCGATGTGGACAGCGGTAATGTTCTAAAGCAGAGTAGAGGGAACGATGAGTCACCCTTGTCCCGAGCGCCTGAGTCTTGAGCACTACTCTCTGTATTCTGTGCTATCTGGTGCAAGGTCACTGACTCACAAAACAATAAACCTCCCTATCCCACCTGTCCCTACCCACCCCATTAGCCAACGCATCACCTGTACTACTGTAGTGACAACACCCGCATCAGTGGTCAGTGTCGCCTTTGTTTTGCTTGAGTGACCTACTCTTTCTTGCAACGGTTCGTTTTAGTTTCTATTACTCTACATACTGAACCGCTTTATACTGTATAACGTAATTTTTTATTTTTGATGTCATTAAAGTATTACAACAAAAATTATGTTTTTTTATTTAATATCCGGATACTTTATTCCCCTCTCTTATCCGGTTTTTTCCTATCCGGATCGGCCGTCGACACATTAGTCCGGATATGAAAGAGTTTACTGTATTAACAAATATTTGTAAAGTTAAATTTACAAATATTTATAATTAGAACAAAATTAAATACACAGTGGTGTGTAATTTATTTAGTACCTGGCTAAAAAAATGATCAAAAGTACCATGGTGTAAAATGATTCGTGCGTCCCAATTTTTCATATATTATGTTTTAATATCTCAAATCCACATAAATGCAATAATTTTTTTTATACATAATTTGACTTAAAATACCTAGATATGCCATCATTTCATAAATGTAATAATAATTATGCTATGTTTCATATGTTACAGGGAATCTAAACCGGAATCTTAATCTGTTTTGTACATCGTAGCTACGTGCGACAGGTTTTTGCTAGTCATATCTCATAACTGCTACTGCTTTAAGTAATAAAGTAATTTTGAAACATCAAAGTATATATTTTCAAACAACCCCTTCCTCAGACAGCTGTTTATACCTATCATATAAGGCAGCCATACATGTTCACGTTCAACCCATTCATTTTCATGTTTAGTTTGGTTGAATTTTGGTAAATCTAAGTAAATTTCCAGGGTTAAGTATAGTGCCAAGTAAAATAATTCCAGTACATTGGGGGAAAACCTCTAGTAAAGTATAACAAATACTTCAAAGTTCAGTACAGTCTCTATAATATAATACTGTTCAATCCTTAAGCACATAGGGTAATCCATCGCTATATTTCCGGATTCTGATAATGAATCAGAAAATTTCACTAAACTTAGGAAATATAAAATCATAAAAAATTATGTAACACATCTCCTTTGGGGTGCAATTAAACAGGTTAGTACTACTCATAAAAATAAATTTAATAACCGACTATAGTTTTGATTCAATAACATTTGGAGAGATTGTTCACTAAAAAAACCTTACTATATTTTCAAGAAAGGCAAGAGAAGGCCTGTGAAATAAGATGTCCTAGTAACACATCATAAAAGGATAAATATATTCAAACTCCACCTGTTCTTGGTCCATCCCATTTCTCAGCATGTTTATCTTTTTTCCGAACAAACAGTATGCAGGATGCACTATCCTCGTTGGGCACAGTAATGACTAGGGCACTGTCTGGTTCTAAACATCCTGTTAAGTAAAGGAAGTCTGTATTTTGTCTAAACACATATGGTATTTTTTCTGACATGAAAACTTTGGTTGCTGACGGTATAATAACCACATGGTTACTTTTTGGATTAGTTTTCAAAATGTTGTGGATAAACTTTTTCCTCCTTTCTATAAATTCTTCTTTTTGGATACCAGACACAACCTGCAGGAAAATGTATATATTTTAAATATCAATGCCATTCATAGAAGTACACCAGAGTCCCGGTAATCCGAACATCCGGATAATCCGAACAACCTGATGGGGAAAAAGTTTACTGAGTTTAAATTAAAAACGAAGAAATGTAATCTCAATTATAACATTTTAATTTACAGCTCGGTTACACTAATTTTACATTACCGGGTACACAATGTTATTAATATACAATAACTTACTTTTTGGAATATAAGAATTCAATTATCGTTTTTTGACGTTGACGTAACAAAAGATATTCTGATAGTCACTACAGAGTCTCATGACATAAACATCAAGCATTTGGATGTAGCAGTACACTGATGCTCGAGATAACATAGGGTGATTTCTAGCTACACTCACAGTGCATCACAATAGATTCGATTCTCACAGTCCGACTCTTTAATATCGCTTTTCAGCAAAATACTTTTCGAACATACGAGTTCATCTCTATCAATCAACGTGATCGCGTAAAAAGCAGGCCTACAGATAGGACTGTCTTATCATTGTCCATATTTTATGTGTCAATGTGTGTGTCGTGTTTTATATATCGAATGACGAGTACGTAACAGATAGAACGTCTAAGCAGGAACACTTGATGCCGTTCAGGCAAAACATGTAGTAGACAAACCTATATGTGAACTGTGATAAAGTTAATACACCGTTCAGGTCTAAAATAATAGACTTTATTAGAACTTTTAATGAACTCTCCTCACTGCACCTCTGGATCTGAACAGGGTTCGGTCCCAATTAGTTCGGATTACCGGGATTCTGATGTAGTTTAACAAGCTAAATGTTTACTATTTTCTTCACTCTATTGAGAAAAAATTCAAAAGTTTTAATTAAACTTTCTAAATTTTGCTAAGAATTCCTTTTATTAATCTAAAAATGTATATGAATTCTTCAAAAATATTCCTAAAAAATAGTTATAAGTGTAAAGTACTAAAAATACAGTATGAACTTTTATAAGAATGCCTACACACAAACAAACATTACTTGATAAAAGACTTCAAAGTTTTAGCCATAATATTGAGCAAACAATAAATAAATTATATTGAGATTGGCTTGAAGGACATAACTTACGACACTATCTCTTGAGTTTTTTTTTTAATATTCGCTCTCCTTGCTCCTAGCCATCAATTAAAGTATTCACGTTTTATTAATTTTGTTCAAAAGTTACAAGAAGTTGCATTTATCTTTTGGTCCAAGTTTCTAGCTTAAGTTCACAGTGGTAAACTTTGTGTGATTTACCAAATACTTAAGAAGAGATCAACGTTCCAGCCAAACAAAACATAACTCCACCAGAGAAAAACTGAAAATTGACACCGTATGACAATATATTATGGAAAGACTACTTTTTCTAAGTGTGATGAAAATTCTTGCTAGAAAAAGAAAATAAGATGAAGTGAATCCTGGCATGAATAAACGGTATCAGTGGACTAAACGGTATCACACATAACGGTGGACTGACACATACTTTTTCTCTTAAGTAAATTTAGAAACCATAAACTGTAATAAAACTATCATATTCTTGTTGATCTAAATCATTAAATAATTTATTCTTTAAAAAAATAATCAACCAATTTCTGGAAATAACAACAAGAGAAACAAAGTTAAATTAATTGTTAGAATTTTATGGGGGGAGACCTTTGAGTGGATCCTTTTTGAGTGGATTTAGTTGGGTGATGTGACCTTATGCTAAATACCAAATACAGTGGAACTTGGTTATAACGTCATTGAAGGGACCACACTATTAATGACGCTATATCAGAGTGACACTATAAAAGAGGTTACATAATTTTAATTTAAAACCGAGGAAAAATAGAGAAACACATTTTTTACATGAAATTAAGACATTTAATGAAGGTATTTTGAAATACACATAAAAGTTTATGTTTATGACTGACTGAACTTCTCTATACTATATAAAAAATCAAATTTGAAAATATTGCAATGAAGTTCGGCATGGTGAATTCAACCGTTGGTTCGATTTAAAAAAACAAGCCCGAACACACGTCTGCTATCTTGCGTCCCTCCTCACACGCTCTTATAACTCAAACCTTTTCTTCAGCAAAACCTTTCTCTTAACACTTGCCATTATTTTTCAAGACTGTATTCATAAATTAAAATAACGAAATACAAACTGTAAAAGACGTACACTGAAATAACGATAGCTACACGAACTGTACGAACGGCATCACAGTGCTTTGACGTGACGTGAGTCACTGACACTGACCTTGATGACGGCGAGAGCGGATATAGGGTAGGGGTGGTTAGCGGTAAGACAGCAATAAAATGTCGTTTCTAAAAATAGAATGTAGCTAAACAATAGCCACAGCCCTCACGTTGCAACACCGACCGAACTTTCTCTATTTAGCTATATGTTGCCTTCATCTCGGCCCGATTTTCTTGACGTTATATACGAGATTTTAGAATTTACTGACGATATATCCGAGGTTTTACCTATGTAAATACCTATAGTTTGGCGGGACCTAAAAATAAATGACGTTATATGCGAGTTGACATTAAAGCCGAGGTCGCAATAACCAAGTTGCACTGTATCAAGGAAAACGGTTTGGAAATAAGGAATAAATTGTTTTTAGCAAATTTCCCATAGGGAAGATGCTATTACCATAGGTCTCACGCCAAGACTTAGGCCCGGGACCATGTTATTTTTCTTCTTTAGGTGCCCAGAGACCAAAAACAATAGTCGTTAAAATATATATATGTGTCTGTGAATACAATAACTCTTGTAAAAATGGCCCGATCGAGACCAAATTTGGTAGACGTGTATTCCTACATTTACTCGGACGAGTTTGTAAACCAGACATATTGGTCAATGGGAACGGGTAGTTTGGGGGGTTTTGTACTAAAAAATTAGGTATTTTGCGCTTTCCATATGTAATTTAAAATTTTTTTAAATTTTATCTTTCACCTTTAGAATCTGCTTAAAAAACTACACAATTTAGTTCCTTAAAGTTTTGAAATGTAAGTTTAATGTAAAGTAGAAATGTAAATATTTCAGTGCCTCGATAGGATGAAAAATTACTTATTCTAGGTTTATAAATTACCTCTCCAGGTTTCAGTAGGTGGGGATGGGTCAGAGGAGTTGGTTGTCCATAAAGTTGTCTAGGCGGTTTGCTCTCAACTATGGATCCTAATTCTTTAGCTTCTTTCGGAGTTGTAGTTGAATAGCCACTCAGCGTTTTCCATGCTAAAACATAAGGTTAACTATAAAAAAATTAACAATAAAATATTGATGAAATTATAAGAATTATTTTCTGTAGTGATATGGTTTTAAATTCTTTTTAAATTAAATAAATATAGCAAACTAAATGTAAAGAGGTGTTTTAAAAATGATATGGATTAAGAACTCGTCAGAGTAAATGTAGGAATCACATCACCACACATCTCTACCAAATTTGGTCTCAATCGGACCATTTTTACAACAGTGATCGTGTTCACAGACACTTATATCCACACACACATATATATTTTTAACGACTATTTTTTGGTCACTAGAACACCTCATTACGAAAAAGCAATATGGTCCCGGGCTTAGGTCTTGCCATTAGACCTACGGTAATAGCTTCTTTCCTATGAGAAATTTGCTAGAAACACTAGTTTCAGGAAATCAGCTGTAAAATGTTGTGTAAACCTAAAAGACATGAGAATTATAACATACTTTTACTTTATAACTCAGCTAGAAATAAAGATATCCTTTTTCTGGTAACAGATTGTTCAGAAAAAACTCAAGATAATATAAGACTACTAGCAGTAAGTCCGACCTTTGTACGGGTTGTAGGATTCAGTTTAATGAAGAAAGATAATCATACCGGTACCAAAATGTAAACCTGAAATCCTAAATAAATCAATACAAAGAAAATAAATCGATACCCAGCTTTATTATTTAGTATTACTTTACAATTAATTAGATTAGAACATTTGTACAATTACACTATTATAATTAGCTATACGTTAAAATAACTTTTTAATATAGTTATTTTTTATTTTTATTTGACATTGTTGACATTTGCTGATTGTTTTTATTTCTACTAAATCTTCAAACTACAAAGACAGCTGATTATCAGTAGCAGTAGGTTATTCATTGAAAACTGAATCAAAATGTGAGTAATATCGCGTATAAGAGGGTTTTTAAATGCTCGTTATTTACTTTTCAAGAGGCGGTGGGCGATTTCAAGCATTTAAAAAATGTTCTCTGGAATGTAGAGAATACATGAAATAAGTTGTCCCGTTTTTTTGGAGAAGACGGTGTAAAATGCCTCCTGGAGCATCACAGACAAACAGACAAAAATTGAGATAAGACCGGTTTCGGCTTCTCTAACGCACGAAAAGTAATAATAACTAAAACATGAATAATTCTGAGCAATGTAGAGACAAAACTCTAATTTATTTATATAGATAAATATTTTTCAAAAATTGAAATTTTTAACATTTTAGCTAGGGAGCCTCCTTAAGCGAATTAACTCTTACTTGGTACTTTGGCAATAAATGCCTTAGAATAAATACATTTACAAAACACATAAACTGCAGCAATAAACTAACTTTTACCAGTTCCCTTGAATATGTTTTCTCCAACAATCTCTTTAACAATTAGCCTGGGTATAAAGAACATGTTTTATCTTCTTTTATACACCTGAAACCAAATAAGTGTCAAAATAAATCTCAAATAGAGAACTATTGTCCACGTAAGTGTACTAACTCAAATACTCACAGTTACTGTCATTAAAAGGAGAATCGTACAACATTTTTGGTATGCCACCTTTCAACCCATATAATTTTAATTTTAATTTTAATTTTAGAATTAAAATTTCTACCCACAGTAAATATTTTATATAAATTTGACAGCATAAAACTAAAATTGTATCATGTTTAGTTATATTGTATCATGTTATATTCTAATTACTGTCAAGAAGGAGTGCTTATAGATTAGGTAGATGAAGGAGAAGTGTCATGAATACCATTTTAGTTTTGTGTATATTTTGAACTATCTGAAAATACATAAACTCTACTACTACGCAGTTTTGTGAAAGATGTTTTGAAAATAAAGACTGGCCATAAGTCCTCATCTGCTATTCCATGGAGGTAAAAAGTTGGCAAGGCATCAGATAATTTCTGGATTCAACAAAGACCACAAGAACTTTTAATATGAGTAATTATTTACCTCGGCCTGGACTAGGCATAGTTATTAAATTCTTGTAATTTTCTTTAAAAACATAAATGTTGTTTACTTTGTCATAGTCATAGTCAAACTTCTTCATTCATGTACGTGGGTGGTACAGTGAATATTTGCATATTCACTCTTAAATTAACAGCCACATTTTAATTGTGCTATACTATAGTTTATAAATACATAAATGCTTCCTGTAGATTTGGAAGGCAATTACAAATCTCTAACCCATCCCCCGTGCCTGTGTGATTATACCTCCAATCCTCCACTGACCTTCGACTGCAGCATAACTTACTGTAAATTGCACAGAGACAGCGCAAATGTTGAGGAACCTCAGGTACCTTTGGGCGTACTCTGATGGGTGGTGATATCAGATTCACAGCCTTGTGTCCACTGAATTTTAACTGTCACCAACACGTGACTCCTACGTCAATTGGCCCTATCGGTTGTCGGTATGAAATTGGGCAAGGGACAATGTAAATAAACCTTTTTTGTTCATTACGCCTTAGTCTTTTTTAACAATTATTATTGTGCAACGATGAAGACTGGCAGAAGAGAATGGCACCATAATAAAGCTTATAACTAACCCTTGCAGTACTCTTAACTGAGGACAAACTAACCGTTGTGTGAAATGGAAGGCCCTTACTACCAAGACTTAATAAATATATGTCATTAGAAATCGTTCTCATAGACGACATTTAACTGTTTCTAGCTATGACTTATAAGAATTATAATTGGCTCTGTGTTAGTGAGACTCTTTCAAAATTGTTTTAATGGACTTGCCTTCTGTTTTCTAAAATGGCTAGATTGGAAGTATGGGTTTCTAAAAATTTCTGTAGGCTGATCAAAACAAATTAATTTAAATCAAGTAGTAAATATGAAAAGTCAGAACAATGTTAGCCACACCAACAAGAGGTCAACATAAATGCCTAAATTTGTTTAGATATGGGGATAAACAAATTCATGATTGTAGTATTTAAGCTGATATCTCTAGTAATTCTTGGTTAGTATTTTCACTGTTGATTTTACATATAAGTTGAGATTAATATATTTTATTGATACTTTTTTTTATTAATTATTCTCTCTATAACATTATAATATTATTTATTTATTGTAAAGTCTTTGGATAACATAGTTTTATTATTGATGAAAATCTTTAGCAGTAAATCTAGAGAATTTTGAGTTATGAAATCACAAACATTTCAAGACTTTGAATGAGTTTTATAGTTATAGATATCTTGATAAAGCACCTGTACATTGTATAAACCTTGTCTGTACATTTTGTGCAAATAAAATGTCTATTGTCTATTGATAAGTAACCTACGTTTTACCTCATTGATAAGGAATTTATGGAATAGTCGAGGAAAAAGACAAATTTTACACGACAATAATCAAAAAATTTGCCAAGAGGACGAGGAGAATCACGTCTGCTTATAAATAAGTAGGTTAAGTAATATTTTTTCTTATATGTTCCACATTTGTGTATAGATTCTCAGGTACAAAGATACAGTATCAAAAACCATATTTAATTATTATTACAACACCCAACTTGGTACACAATACTTATCTATTAGCTTACCATCTCACCAAATACTGAAAGACACCTTCCTAAATGGGCTACATAACTTACTACAAAAAGGACTGAGATGACTTACCGGAAGAAGAATAAAGACTGCTCTTATGGAATGGCTTAGCAACAATCCATTCTATACACTGACTGTGTTCATTGAAAGATCACAATAAACATTGTAAACTATCCAACTGGTGCCATTATTATATTATTTTTAGTATATTATATTGCCATGAGTATATTATTTGAATGGACTACGGATTAGGAGGAACAACTTGTTGTGGATAAAATACCTGATTCGGCAATCCAAATGCAAAATGCTGCGACTGTAGTTTCGATATTGTGATGTCATCATCAGGCTACAAGGATTTTTCTTTCTCACGTCTCTTGTGTAGTGTGTATGTGTGTGTATGTTTTAAATGTGTAAACTCCAATGATCTTCAAGAGAAGTGAGAAAAAAACATCATTTAAAACAATATAGAACATTTTAGAGTAAATTATAAAGTGTACTATAATATGATATAATGTTGAAGTCTTTGGGTTAATAAATGTTCTACAATTATCTCACACCCCTAACCACGTGGCGCAATGCTTTAGAAACAAAACCCTCCATCCCTTTATAGTCAATGCTCAATTATTATATTAATAATCTCACTTAAGACTGCACAACGCCTTACTTTTTATACTTTTTTAACTGAAATGGCGACCTACCCTTGTAGGTATTTTAAGCCAAGTATTTTAAGTCCTTGTTCTAAGGACCCTACCCTTCAGAAGTGTTTAGTGCGGCTATCCTACAAAATCTTAGACGCCGTGTTTTTGGAACATTCTAATGAAACGCGTCTCATGATCATTTTCTTATCTGTCGGTATTCAGCACAGTTAGTTCGTGGGCTGTTTGGCATCAAAGATAACTGATAACTGCCGTAACAATTTATTTTGGTTTTATTTTTATTGTGTTGGTTTTATCAATATCGTGATGTCATCATCAGGCTACAAGAATTTTTCTTTCTCACGTCTCTTGAGTAGTGTGTATGTGTGTGTGTATGTTTTAAATGTGTAAACTTCAATGATCTTCAAGAGAAGTGAGAAAGAAACATCCTTGTAGCCTGATGATGACATCATGATATCGAAACTAGTCACAGCATTTTGCATTTGGATTGCCCAATCGGGTATTTAAACCACAATAAAAATATTTGTATTTGCATTGTCATGCTCTTTCACACTACAAAAAATATTTTGGCAGTATATCAGTTATGGTTTGCGAAACATAAAAATAAATCTACCTAGTCACAATTAAAGACAAGAATATTTCTCATTAAAGATAAGGATAGCCTTGAATTATTATAGTATTATTCTATAGAATAACGTATAAAAATAATTCCTTAGAAATACACGATTGTACCTTGTTAAGTATAATATAAACTAAGTTAACCTCACTCTCAGTCACTGACAAATTAAAAATAAATATAATACTTGACTGACAGCTGTGAGATGACAGATTAGTTCAGTCAAAGATTAGGTGACATTTTTTTCATGCTACAATAGGCAGTTTTATTCTACTCCATAAAACTGAAATGTAAAAAGTCATTCAAATTTATTTATTTGAAAAAGTAATTTTTGTAAAATGTATCATCTAAGTTAAGGGGGCAATGCCCCTCAGACCTCATTATTTAATTTAATTTTAATTACCAATCTTAACAGTTCAATTATAATTATTTATTTGAAACATATATTTTGATGAATTTTACTGTGGTTTTATATTTGTTTTAAGGAAATGTTTCTTTTTTTATGTTTTAGGCTATATTTGGACATAAACTAGGAAATTAACTCCATGTCCCCCGCGTCATGTATCGAGAGATGAAAAATCGCAAAGTTTATAATCCTCTGATGTGACCGCTAACCAGAAAATGAAATAATAGAATATACTAGATTAGATTAGATTATTGAAATGGCAACCATAATTCAAGGTAGGTATTTTAAGCCAAGTATGAATAAGAATTGAATGTAAGATGATTGTGGCGCGAACTTGTAGTCTTGTTACTGACTAAGGCTGACATGTTCCTTATACAGGACTGTTAATTAATAGCCCAACAGCCGATGGCAACTAAGAGACCTACAGTTTAACGTGGAATCTGAACCACGGCCTCTGAATTACGAATTTGGTCTAGTTATGAGAATCTAACACCACCAATCGTTGATCTTAGGCGTTTCTATCCAACAAGCTAATGGCTATGGGTAGTCCCTGACGTCTAAAAATACCATCTCAAAATAAAAGTTATCCCACTTGTTTAGACAAAATAACTTAAGTGTTTTTAATGGAGATACCGAGTGGTCCTCAACTTACGACCATCAAACCGTACGACCAATAACTTGAACGCGCTCTACAATGGGAAAATAGCCACAATACGTGATATGGATTATGGGGATACAGGCTAACCTGGGACGAAGAGTATTATAATATTTATTGTTGAATAATGAATCGGCCAATCACACACAATAACTGGCCACTCAAATCGTTACTTTTCTTTAAAACAATATAGAACATTTTAGAGTAAATTATAAAGTGTACTATAATATGTTATAATGTTGAAGTCTTTGGGTTAATAAATGTTCTACAATTATCTCACACCCCTAACCACGTGGCGCAATGCTTTAGAAACAAAACCCTCCATCCCTTTATAGTCAATGCTCAATTATTATATTAATAATCTCACTTAAGACTGCACAACGCCTTACTTTTTATACTTTTTTAACTGAAATGGCGACCTACCCTGGTAGGTATTTTAAGCCAAGTATTTTAAGTCCTTGTTCTAAGGACCCTACCCTTCAGAAGTGTTTAGTGCGGCTATTCTACAAAATCTTAGACGCCGTGTTTTTGGAACATTCTAATGAAACGCGTCTCATGATCATTTTCTTATCTGTCGGTATTCAGTACAGTTAGTTCGTGTGCTGTTTGGCATCAAAGATAACTGATAACTGCCGTAACAATTTATTTTGGTTTTATTTTTATTGTTCCTGCATTTACCCAGATTTTGTAATGATAATTTAAGACCATAATCAAATATTTTCAAGTTCCTTACACTTATACATAATTTTTACAACACTTTTCAAACACTAATCATCTTTCTCTTTTCTTCTGTTTACCACTTTACTAGCAGACAGCAGTTTACCGGGAAATTTGGTTACTGTTTTTCATGTTCATTAATGGTATGCTTCTGTAGAGACTGAAAGTGAAGAATTAGTTGTAAATTACAATAGAAGGTAGAATAGTACAACTACAGTACTTTCAAAAACTAAGAGCTTTGCTGGCACGTAGGTAATATAGTTTAAATAAAGATTTCGTGTTACTTTACGTTTTACATCAATATGTGCACTTATTGTGCACAGGTTATATTTTGAGCAATTGTTAATATTTTTGGATATTATTAAATTAACAAACCGAAACTGGTCCAAAAAAATGGTTGGAAATCATTACCGGGAGTTTATTCACACCTGAAAACTTTGATTTAACACTTCTTTGAGGGTGGATGGAATTGTTGAGCTATACTGAGTACATGGAATATTTGTAGGCTAGGAGTGACAATTAAGTCATCATCCTCTTCCACCTGATTGTTGATTAACCAAAATGAACAAGTTTCCCGATTGTTTTGGTCAGGTATTTTTATCAGTATGATTTCATGTCCATTGTATATTGTCACTTTACATTGTAGTAAAAAGTTTTTCCTTAGTGGCTTGAGAATGGTTTATAGCTGAAAACTGTTGCTGATAACCAAATTTGTTATAGTACTTATATCAAAATGCAATGGCATTTTGACACAGATTGATTTGAGACAAGTGATATGTCTCTGTCAATTTTGGTCTCAAATGGACTAATTTTACAAGAGCTATCGTGTTTACAGACACATTTATTCATGAATAATAGAACAACTTGTTTTAGTCCCAAGGCACCTCAAAAGGAAAAATGTACAGTATTTACTTGCTCATGGGAAAAAGGTCAGATCATGGATATGTGTGAATGTTTTCAGTTTCTCTAAACGGATGTTCTCATAACCAAATGACGTCACCCCAGAGCTTAGACATATCCATGTAAAAGTGATCTATGATGCACATCTGTTTCAAATTTTGATGTGAGGGATTGCCATAACCACCCCCAGAGCTTAGATATATCCATGTCAAAAAATGTTTGCATTTACTTCCCTGTGGGAAATGGATTAGATCATGGATATGTGTAAAGGGAGTGTTTTCATTTCATCTAAACAGCTGTTCTTATTCTTTTATATTTACAATTCAATACTATAATTCTGGTAGTTTCTATGGAAACCTGTTACATTTTTTCTATCTTAAAAATCACCTCCCCCCCAGAGCTAAGACATACCCATGTAAAAAAATTAAGTCCCTGGGTCTAGGTCTTATATGAGGACTACCTTATATGAGGACACTTTCCTATAGGAAATTCTCTAGTTACTTTCATGTTATACCAACCATATAACCACATTCATACATTGTATTGTATATTCTGACATATAGCGCTCTGCGGAGTTAAGTAAGAGGTTATTGGTATTTTTAACCTGTAATATTACTTTTATATTATTTTTTAATATTATTACTAACAAAGAGACCTAACCTAACATAACTCCGCAGAGCGCCTGATGTTGGATATAGAATACATTGTATGAATGTGGTTGGTATTATATGAAAGTACCATTCTCTAAATCAAGACAGGCTGGGAAAGTCCAATTAGGCCTAGTAATATTAAATTATTAATAAACGTAATTGTTTATAAGGTACTTTTTATATTTAAATTGTGACTAGCTGTTACACAACTCTGAAATCGAAAAGCTTACATGGTTCACAGATAAGGTATCAAATCAGTCATACATTGCAACACTCAAGCCCATATGCACTGTGGATTTCACAAGGAGGCCAGTTTGGCCTGTTCAGCTACGCCCTAGGATTCAAGGCACCACATCGGCGGGGATGAAGTTTTTTCCACCACCCACCACGAACAGCCACTAGCGACTTCCGCCGGATCGGTATCTAGTAACCGACACTAGAGGCTTTCGATGCCACACCGATCGGGGACGCCCCCTGACCAGCATTCTCCCCATCTGCACCCCCAGTTTACCCGTTGTGAGAATCGGCTATCCGCCCGAGGGCGGCCCAGAGACGAGTGACACCTATCCGAAATGCCGGTTAACCTAAACATATTTAAACATGAAAACATAAAACCGCACGCTGAACTTGAGTTTAACCAGTTGGCGGTAGTAGCAGCCTAGCGCTGCCTATGCGACTTAACTTGCGTTTGAGTGTCGAATTGATGTTCAAATTTTTTTAAGCTTTTTCTTTTGGATTGTTTTAAAGCTCAGAATGTTTTTGTACTTTATTAAGAATTATTTGTATCTTTTGTGAGTATCATATTATAAAAAGATAAAAAGATTGTTCCATTCTTTGTTATGTGCAATGAAGATCATTTTTCCTGCCTGATCGATTATCCGAAAATTCAGTTATCTGAACACCCTTAATCCCCTATTGTTTCGGATAATTGACTCTACTGTAGTATGGTATTTTGTAAGCCTAAACAAATTTGGGAAGGCTAGCACAGATAGTTCTTTAGGTTTTTAAATTGTTGCTACCATTTTAAATACTATACATATTAAACATTTTAGTTACAGCTATAATTTTGTTTCAGTTTTTTTAATGATGAAAAACTTGAAAAGTCAAACATCTTATATCAAAGGAGTTATTAAATGTGCAGAAAGAGAGCTTCAACTAAAGCCAACTTTGATAGGAGGACAATGCTTCAGGTACATATTGCATAGGCTAATTATTATTGTTGATAATCTAGGTTATATCAATCAAAGGAAGGCTATATAAGTTTATTTACTCTCCATAACAATAAAAATGAATTAAGGAAATAGAATAACAAGAGAATAACATTTTAATTTTTCAGAAAACAACATTAGATTTTAACTATTAGAAGCTGTGTTAGTTTTACAAGGGTTTTTTACAATATTTCAAAAAGAAAATCAAATACAGTAATTCAAATAAAAATATCAATTAAGTTATTGTAACCTTTTCCCAGTTTTTACAAGTGTTATTTTGTTTTCAGCCACACATATACACAAATAGGGTATATAGGCTACATGCATTAGAGTAGAACCTCGATAAGACGAGTCCCAAGAAGATTTGTAAAAAAAGTCTTATTGAGGTACAGTACTACCTCGATAATACGGACCCTCCATTAATTCGGCCGACCATAACGTTTGTTAGGTCCCAATGGGCGGTTTAGCCGCAGCGGTAATTTCGCCGTTCGAGCAGTCGCTTGAAAGATTAAATGGAAGTTTACACACTGGGCGGCAGAAATGCTGCACGGCGTATCGCTGTCGGCTGTTTTTCTGCCGCCTTTTGGCAAGCAGTGGCGTATGTAACCAAATGCAAGTCTACACATTTGGCGGATTTTTTGCTCGCCGCCAGATGCTGCGCTGAAATTACCGCCGTGGCAGAAGCCGCCCAATTTGTAACGAGTGTATTATTTCAAATTCGTCACGTTTTAAACAGTTTCATGGTAATCTGGCATTTCCGTAAATCCGTCCCGCCGGCCGCCCATTCATAACTGGTTGTACTGTTTATTTTTTATTGAGGTACAGTTACTAGTCTGGATTTTTGGAATTAATTTAAGCTGTCCAATGTTAAAAGTTCTATTCTACTCTATTGTTCACAAATGCATATGGGAAAGACTTGAATACGTGAAAGATAGTTCTTTTTCCTCGTTCAAAAGGCTCAGCTTACATTTAACCTGTTGATGATTTGGCCCGTCATGTGATGTGGCTAATATCAGGGCTACACAGAGTAGGTGTAGTACCCCTGGGAGGCAGAAAAAATCTTGGATTTATTTAAATATATTTAATTTATTACTATGATAAATACATAAAAGTCGTATTTCAAACCTATTTTGACATCTTTCATACTATTTACACCTCGTATAAAGTGTATTGGATGTGATATATTTCAAAACAATGATGTGGACATTGCGGAAATCACCCATTATTGACCATTACAAAGAAGCAGATTATTAAACGGAAACAAAAATGACTATGTTACTCTAACAGACAGAAGATTAGTTGGACACTCATCACATTGACGTGAAGCGAATTGGTGAGAATCGTCGACACTTCTGTCATCGTATCATTGTACCAACCTAATAAACGTAATTTACCGAGTAAATTATGCACCAGTTCTAAATTACTTGTTTTTAAATAATGTTATTTCATTTAAATGTTTTCACATGTAATAAACTATTATACATGTTTAATTTAATAGTAATGTTTAAAAAAATATCAAATATATTATCTCACGTCATATGACAAGGATCCTAAAGTGGGAACAAACGTCACTTGACGGGTGTCCTCAAATTGACTCATTTGTCGTTACTCCTCCACGGGTTAAGCCTGACGCTTCAGCCTTAGTCAGTAAAAAGACTACAAGATCGTGCCACAATCATCTTACACTCAATCCTCATTCATACTTGGCTTAAAATACCTACCTTGTAGTATAGTCACCATTTCAAATAATCTAATCTAATCTAGATATTCTAATCGAAAAATAAATTTTATCAGTAGTTTCCATTTTTGAAGTTATTTTTATTCCATTTGTTTATTACCTTCAAATTTGCCTTGACATAATCTCTTTTCCTTTTCTTATTTCTTTTCGCTTGGTTCCTTCTTTTCAACAGTATCTGGTTCAGAGTGATTTTCTACCTGCTAAATGTGTTTGTTTTAGTAAATTAATTAGCCTTTTTTTTAAAATAGAAGAATCATATCAAATATTATTTCTTCACCTCATCTCGGTGACACACACATTTAAAGCTTTAGACCAGAATATAGAATTATTTGACAATGGACATGATTCATGATTTGTAAGTAATAGGTAAATTTATCTATTTTTATAATGATAAGTCTTTTATTTTGATACATCTACATGTCACTACCGGAGAATTAGTAAATGTCAGAGTAAACACAATTTTAGAATCAAAATTTATTGTTTTTTAGTACTATCTATTATCTAGCATAAAGTTACAGAAATTGTAAGCACAAGTCACATTGTGAAAATTTTCCCTACATCTAATTACCTATTGATTCAAATATGGATAGTTTGACAATAAATACGTAATTAATAGGAATATTCTTACCTGATAATTGATGAATTTGATGTATTTATATCAATAACAGAATTACAGTAGAGCGTCGATTATCCAAAGCCTGGTTATCCGAAACGCCGGTTAACCGAAACACCGCCAAACATCGAGTAATGAAACCGTGCGCCAAACTTGAGTTTAACGTTGGCGTTTGTAACGGCCCAGCGCCGCAGACGCGACTAAACTCACGTTTTCGTACTGAATCCAAGTTCAACAAACTTTTTTAAGCCTTTTATTTTGGATTTTTTTTTAAAGCTCAGAATGTTTTTGTACTTTATAAAGAGTTCATTTTATCTTTCGTGAGTGTAATATTATTAAAAGTAAATTTAAAAATGGTTTTATTCTTCATTATGCGAAATTATCCGAAAATTCAGTTCCGAACACCCATAATCACTTATTGTTTCGGATAATCGACTCTCTACTGTATCAGCATTTCTTTAAAATGTGAAAAGAATTTGTCATCCTGTGTCAGTCATATAAATATTGACCTTAATTTGATTAGTTGGTTAAGATTGAGACAACCAATCCCAGTTATACTGTATTGGCTCTAGAAGCCTTTACACAATCACTGCATAAGAATGTGTACATTGCAGAACTCAGTGGTAAGTGTTTATAATCTTAGAAATAGAACTAGCACAATTATCTTTGACCGCAGTAGATGAAACAGAATGTTCATGATAATCTGGTATCAAAATGTTAAAAATTTTGAATCATGTCCTTTCAACCCATATGCTGAATGGGACGATAAAACAATAAACAAGTTGTAATGCTTACGTACACCTGTGATCATGAACGACAGCAGATTTTTCTAAAAATCTGCTTTTGGTTCTTCAAAAATAATGTTTTTAAATTATTAAACAAACCAAAAATATGAAAAATGTACAATATTAAAAAATCTTTCATGTTTTTGCATGGAGAAAAATCCAGAGTTTTTATTAACATTTCAAACGGTTTTCTCTGAATTACCTTCTCAGCCTGTGAACTTGGCAAATTTGCCTTGATTAGCTGATCTTTAATGTCCTGAGGATCCATCCTTTTGGCGGCCGCAAGTTCTTCTACAAACTGAACGAATTCAGAGTATTGGATACTTCTCGAGCGGAATTTGCTGAAGGCGTTATTTGTGTCTGTGTAGGTGACCTTTTTCCCATCCAATATCAGTGCTTGCTTCATCCATTTATCTGCTTGTGTCAGTGTCATGTAAGTGCCTTGGCTATCCTTTCTTGTGTCTCCCAGTTTTGCAAATGCCGCGAACTGTTCTTCCAGCGTTTTGCCTTGGCCTTTATTTTGTTTTTTATGTTGCTCTTTCGCTTGCTCAGTCATTACTATGGTTTATCTTGGTGTTAATAGTGTTATTTAATATTAGAGACTCAAGTAATGTTTTGTTTCCTAAAGATTATTTTACTACAGATTTTGCCAGATTAAAATTACTTCCTTACTATTAATTAAAACGTTTTCCTCGAAGATATGCAGTTGCCATGGTGTCAGTTCCGATTGTTTATTTATAGTTGAAAAGAATTAATGCAGTACATTACATATTATGAATCAAATTTTTATCTTATTTCGTTTAATTAGAGCCTAGTAATGAACAAATATTAGATTTAATTTAGTAAACTTACAAAATGAAATTTTAGTTATGTCGCGTCCTATTGTAGTTAGTTATTGTTGTGCATTTTTCCAGGCCTAATGACCCTTATCTAAAATGTTCCTGTATACCCTTAAGACACTAAAGTAAAATGTGTAATTCAATGTTATTTGTGCAAAAATTAAAAATACTTCTCTACTTTAAAAAATTGATATTTGTGGATACAGTGTACTTCGTTGTATCTGCTGAATAATATTGTTGTAATTTGTTTCCAGATGGAAACAGCTGCCTCAAGATGAATCGAATCTGGAATCTGGCAAGTGGAGGGGGGTGTTCAACCACAAAGTATGGGACCTGAGCCAGGACCAAGGCCAGCTGTTTTACCAGGTTTATTGTGAAGATGCACCCAGTGGACCAAAAACTTTGAAAAGGAACAAGAATTTGAATGTAGGAAATAACATTCAGGAAAATGAAAATTATTTTGAAAAACAATTAATCGATTATTTTAGGCTTGATGAAAACCTGGAGGAACTGTATTCTGAATGGTCAAAACAAGATTCAAACTTTAAGGAAAGTGCTTTAAATTTTTATGGGATACGAGTCCTGAAGCAAGACCCTACAGAAAATATATTTTCTTTTATCTGTTCTACCAACAACAACATAATTAGGTAAAGTTTATTATTTGTTAAAATAAATATTTTATGTTTGAGTGTTATATTTTTTAAATGAGAGCACAACATAGTTAAGGTGATGAAATAATTACCTTGAATTAAAATCAAAACCTCATGTTGTTAGCCTTCCGAATCACACAGTTTAATGGTACCTTAACAGTCAATGTGATCCTTGCGGTCCTTCTTTTCTACTTGTTTTTATTACAGTGGAACTTGGATAGTTCGAACTTCTGTAATTCGAAAACTTCTTTTAGTCGAAATTTTGTCTTGGTCCCTAGAATTTTATATAAAAACAATGTTAAAATATCTTGGTTAATTCGAATTGTGTGTATAAGTAAACAAGTCATTGTGTGCGATTTTCCAGGAAACGACGTTAGGGCTTCCTGTCCTCAGACTATTTTTAGCTTGATCAACGTGCCCACCCCACTCACTAGTCCACTACTGCTCATAAATCACAACATTGACATCTGTGTGTATCATCGATGGTGGTTTGTTCCGATATTCGTCGTCTTTGTTTCGTGTTGGCATTTGTGACTTTGTCTGCTTTCATGTTAACACGTCGTGTGTATGATGGCTTCGTCAAAGCGAACCTACAAATCTCTGACGTTGCAAGAATGAATAGCGGCGATCAAGGAGGTAGAGAAGGGATTTGAAAAAGTTTGTAATACAGTAGCTAGTTTCGTGATCCCTCCAAACACATTATTGACATTTAACAAAAATTAGGATTTTTAATCAATAATATCTTCATTAACCTAACTTTTTTAATATACAATGTTAAAACTTTTCTAATTCGAATTTTTGGATAGTTCGAATTTTTTTCTGGTCCCTTGAGGTTCGAATTATCCAAGTTCTACTGTATTATTCTTTTTCTTACCAAAATTTTACTTAATCATAAGGAAAACAAGAAATTATAGTCCACCAATAATGTCCACACTCAGAAAATTGTTTCTTATTACAGTTATGTGGACGATACTTTCTTTATATTTAATGGTAATAAGAGACAGTTGAAGCTACTGTGGAACTATTTCAACAGTCTAAACCCACAACTCAAATTCACTTCAGAGGAACAGCAGAATAATTTGAGTAACTTCCTAGACCTGACCGTTACCAGATCTGACACCAGCCTAAATGTAAAAATACAGGAAACTAACCACGACCAGCCAATAATTTTTACAATAATTTAGTACACAGACTTTCAACAAATCCTCTCAACCATGACAACTACATAGAAGAGTTAAAAACCATTAAATTCAGTGCTGTTTCTAATGGTTACAAAACCAATATTGTTGACCAGATTATTTACAAACAACTTCATAAAGTAAATAAAACCCCCCAAACAAAACGACAATATGTAGCAGGGAGAGGGACAACAAAGGACCACACACAGCCCTGATAACGGCTATAACGCCAGTCCAGATAATCCTGTAATCCAGCTGCTTGGAGGTCACAAATTGTGGATAGTTATGATATGAATGATGGTCGGTGGATGTAGTATTCTCTTGTGTGGATTAACGTCCGCACTATTGAATACTACATTAATCTGCATAGACCATCCTCATGATTATACAAATTTGTAATTCAGAGGCCAGGATTCCACGTTAAACTGTAGGTCCATTAATTGCCACCGGCTGTTGAGCTATTAATTAACAGTCCTGTCCAAGTAACATGTCAGCCACAGTCAGTAACAAGACTACAAGATCGCGCCACGATCACCTTACAATCAATCCTCATTCATATTAGGCTTAAAATATGAACCTTATAGTTTGGTCGCCATTTCAAAAATCTAATCTAATAGAGTATTTAGTAAATACAAAATACAATATAAAACATCAATAATATACTGAACTAAAAACTATACAAACTGAATTATATAAATAATAATACAAACTGAATTATATTTACTATCATGATTTACCTGATGTCAGAATAATTATTAATTATTATAATTATCAGATATACTCCTGTCAGTACACTAAAACCTCGTTTATCCGGTACTCGCTTATCCGAAATGGTTCCAAGAGAAAAATAAAAAATGTTGCTGGAAAAGTACAGCGCGATTTGTGGCAACCTAAACGGCGTAGAGTGTATTTGGCCAGCTCTTCGTGGTGTTTTAAGTTGGTACTGCGTGGCAAGTTCGGCCGGTACTGTGCGATGTTTTCGGCCCGTTCTGCGCGCCGAATTCGGCCGGTACTATTTGACGTTTTGGGCCGATACTGCACGACGTTTTCTGCCGACCATTCACAATAATGTCGGTTTAAAAAAATGAACTGTGTATAAACGCTGTAATCAAAGAATCGCAGCTGTAACGTGATCCCATATTACGGGTATGGTGTATAAAAAACTGAAGGCGTTTATTTAGCTTTTACTTCCAAAAATCGGTAAGATGGTTTATCCAAAAATTCGCTTATGCGAAATGTCCCTGATCCCATCAAAACCGGATAAACGAGGTTTTAGTGTATATCACTGAGTGGGCATATTTAGACCACAGCAAAGCTGGTAACTTACTATGACCCAATTTTGTCCCAGGACCACTAAGGAGTATGTTGACGTTAAAAGATAGGAATGAATCTTCAAACCTATATATCCCCAAGCTTAAACTCGATATCATGCTAGAATGTTGTGTTACCGAGAAATACAAAGTGTCCATTTATTTATTTAAGAGTTCTTACTCGATATCAAAGTGCAAACCATGTTGTGGCCAGAAAGGTATCTAATGGTGAGAAAGAAGCTGTTTTTTTTGGATTCACATGTTATATTGTGAGTGTGTCCTATTTGAAGATAAGGTGCGAGTATATTATGAAGGGTAATATGTAGTATGAAAAGTGGTTAGTGTTTGTGACTTGAGCAACAAAAGGTTACGGATTCAAATCTTGGGGTGCTATGCTTGGGTTTCAACGGTTTTCTCAAAACCGTTTATGTAAGGTAATAACTATACACACTAAAACAAAATTGTAAGATATGGTACCTGTATATTAGCAGTGATAAATTGATTCAGTAAAATTTCTCTGGCATAGATACAAGTAAAAAAAAACAGTCTTCAAATACCTAACAGGGTGGGTCGATGTCACGAATGATAAAAATAATTAAATAAAAATCAATTTAGATTAATCTTCATCTATTTTTCATAACATTTTTTTAACTGAAGGCTAAGAGAGATGAAAAAGGACACAATACAAAGGTTTGGATTTCAGGATTTCCAATGAAAAAGCTACTCCTGGTTGTTGTGGCAATGTTGATGTAGTCAAAGAAAAATAGAGTATGTTAGAATATGTTAATAAGCTACCATGGTATTTAAGAAAATTATTTTTTAACCCTAGAAGTGGCAAGCTTTTTACTTTTAACTGTAACATAAAAATAATTACAAATATCTTCTTGAAATATTAAAGTAAAAACAAAAAAAGCATAAAACATGCCCCCACCTTTATAACCACTAAACTAAGAAGCAAAACAGGTGTCCACTGCAATCCCAATTAAGCCTACAAATGCCGTCAACTTCCACAATAGCCAGCCACTGTTTATTTAAGGTGGGCCCCCCACTCTGTTATACCACACATTTGCAAGCCAAATTGGGATTTCTCATGGTCGGGATTCGAACCCTAGCACTTCCGAATGGCTAGAATGTTACGCTTGTCAGCGCAGCGCTTTAACCGGTTCAGCTACTAGTGCATAGGAGTAGAAAGTGCTTACTTGGTTATAAGACATGCCCGGTGGCAGTCTAGTGCACTACAAGGGCAGGTTCGGTTGCTTGCCCCCAGAGGGCAACACAGTCACATAGGCGCTAGTGTCTAACAAGTTCACTAAACTGACGACAGATGCCTCCACCTGTCACTTCTTATTGAATTTGTAAATGCTTCGTGAATTACGACTTTACCAATCCTAGTGTGTATCACTGTTACGGTTTATTTTTATGGCTGTTTGACTTTCAGAATAACGTCAATGGTGGAAAAACTATGTAGATTTTATGGTGAGAAAATAACCGAAATAGATGGAGTAGAATATTATGACTTCCCAGAAGTTTCTGCTCTTGCAGCAAATGGAGTTGAAGAGAAGTTGCGTAAAGAAGGATTCGGTTATAGAGCCAAATACATTCATAACTCAGCAAAACAGATTTTAGAAAATGGAGGTGAAAGTTGGCTGAAGAAACTGCAGGCACTACCATATGAGGAAGCAAAACAGCAATTGATGACTCTCTCTGGAATTGGGGCTAAGGTAAACTTATTTAGGTAAACTATTTAGTGAACCTAGAGGACCTTGGGACCAATCCCTAGATGGGACACGTTCTATTTCTAGTTGTTCCATTGTGTTTTGCTTTTTGTGGGAAGTTTTTAGTATATTGGAAAACATTACATCAATTTTAATTCATAATTTAGCTAAGTAAATTAATTATTCATACAAGTTCCCTGTCTCTCAAGCTATTTTTATAAACACTTTTACTTTTTCTCTCAGGAACACTCAGTCCACTAGTACTTATTTTAACATGTACAGGTTGCAGACTGTATCTGCCTGATGTCACTGGATCATCTTGAAGCAATTCCTGTTGACACCCATGTGTTTCAAATCAGCCAACGGTACCTTCCTCATCTGAAGGCCTGCAAGACCGTTACTGATAAAGTGTACAACGAAATCGTCTCATATTTCCAGAATCTGTATGGAAAATATCCAGGATGGGCTCATTCTGTAAGTAATCCACTATTTAATATAAATCACAATGTATAGGCCTAAAAAACATTTATTATGTTTTCTTAAATCCTGAGTGAAGACTCCCTATTCTTGTCGAGAAGACCCAAAATGTTGTTCAGAGTGTGTACCAAAGCCTGAGCCAGGACCTGAGATAATAGTCAATCGTTCCTCTAGAGTTAAGTAGTCTTAGTGTCCTATCTTTGTGACCTCTGTATTCCTTGTCATCATGCAATTTATGGTTTAATAAACTAATTAAAATAGTTTAATCGATAGCTTAAAAGCATGCTCAGTTAAAAATAAAAAAGTGCATTTAGAGGAAGTAAATTTCAGTAATTTTAGTGCACAGTTAAAAAAATCTGCAGTATGTGTGGATATAAATTCCAAGTTATTATAATGTACCAAAATACCGCAAATCATACCAATGGTTTCAAATATTCTTTGCCCTCAAAGTCACTAGTTATAGATTGTTTTCATTGTTCGAATGGTCAGCAGTTCTGGCCGCCGCTATTTGCGCATCAGATTGTATTTGGTTTTGCTACAATGTCCCCACTGCATGAGTACTATCATTACACTAGCTGTTGATAAATATGTCTATCGCTCAAATGGCCAGTACCACTGGCCACTAAAAACCGGTCACTTTCAATATTTTATTTGTTTTATATGATACCTAGTGAGTGTTGAAATCTATCGGGCACCTCTTGAACTAAATAACCATGTGATTTCTTCAAAAATTAGTAAATACCCCCGTCGCAGCAGACCTGCGTACTCAGCGAATTTCCAAATCAATAATATATGACAAGTTTAAAAAAAATCTGTCCATAAACATGAGAATTATTTGCCTATTCTCCATAAGATTAACATGGGAAAGAGTGTGCAGGTTTAGCAGCTGTGAGGAACACTGAAAGTAGTCATTTATACCATAAATAATTTTTATTTTAACCAATTATACCAAGTTTCATCAACATCTGTCCATAAATAAAGGAGTTTGCCTATTCCCTATATGATTAATATGGGAAAAGAGTATGCAGGTTTGCTGCCATGATAAACACATAAACTATGATTTTTAAGCATAAAAGGATAGTTCTCAACCACATGAAGCTAAATATCACGTTTCATAAAAAAATATTGATTAATATGGGAAATATTAATTTTTCCCTATTTTCCATAAGATTAACATTGGAGCCCCACAATACAACGTACTGTGTTTAGATTTTTTAATATCTCGGTAACCGTTGGAGATAGAGAAAAACTTTAAGGAGCTTAATTGTGTAGTTTTTTAAGCTGATTCCAATGGTGAAATATAAAATTAGAAATTTTTAAAAATTACATGTGAAAAACGCAAAAAACCCCATTTTGGGGTACAAAACCCCCCCAAACTACCCGTTCCCATTGACCGATATGTCTGGTTTACGAACTCGTCCGAGCATTTGTAGGAATACACGTCTCTACCAAATTTGGTCTCGATCGGACCATTTTTACGAGAGTTATCGTGCTAACAGACACATACATATATATATACATATATATACATATATATATATATATATATATATATATAATTTTAACGACTATTGTTTTTGGACTCTGGGCACCTAAAGAAGAAAATAGTGATGTTTAAATTTATCGGGCACCTCTTGAACTAAATAACAATGTGATTTCTTCAAAAATTAGTAAAAAATAATTTATTTTAATAAGGCCGAATAAGTAAATATATTTTTAGTTAAATCTTATTAAATAAACTTTTTACTGATAGTTGTACACTTTATAACCTTAGAAAAACACTTTTAGGCCAATACAGTAGATTTAATGCTGTTTACTTTTGCGATTTCAGGTCCTTTTTTGTGCAGACTTAAGACAATTTCAGTCCATCTCTGACAATGAAAGTGGTTTGAAACCAGGAAAAGGTACAAAACGAAAGCTTAAAAAATAAAAGTAAGTCTAGCGTTTTAATTATCAGTATTTTATTTACCTTGTTTTAATCTTTTTATCTTTTCAACAAAGAGGACATTTCAGTTGATGCTGTGTGAACAATTTTAAATATACAGTACTGACTTAAACTTGCCATACTATATCATTAATTTATCCTACAAAGTTATTTAGAGTTGTGTGTATATTGTTACATAAACATAATTGAAATTGTTTTTATCAAAACTATTATGATGTTTAACTATTATTATTATGTTCAAAATATTTTATTAATAAATTGGTGTCAGTAAACTTAGAAAACACGATCAATAGCCTATATTTGTCAGCATTTGTTTTAAATTAAAGAGGAAATCGTATTAAGGATT
Source organism: Nephotettix cincticeps (assembly GCA_023375725.1). Lineage (NCBI taxonomy): Eukaryota > Metazoa > Arthropoda > Insecta > Hemiptera > Cicadellidae > Nephotettix > Nephotettix cincticeps. Next base: position 29,254,578 of record CM041788.1, on the reverse strand, counting down.
TTGGGACACTTTTTGTATACATCAGTTAATTTTTAAAACAAACGGTAAAGAAGAAATGAAGATTTGTTGTTCTCACAATCTTTATAAATTACAATCATTATAGTTTTTATTTAGTAAACAATGCAGATAAATTTGATATATATTTTACATATGTAAAATGCCTAGTCTGTACAAATACCACTTTGTTGTTTCATCTTAGCATTAAAATATTTAGAAATCAGAATTTTAGGTGCGTGTTTTTTTGGTTTTTTCTTTATCTTACCAGCTGGATTATTGGCTACCACTTGATGCATTTTCAAATCAGCACAAAACAAAACCTGAAAAAATTAAATTATTAAGTCTCTTGTTTGAAGTTAGCAGAGTAATATGTATAACTTATACAAGTCATACAAATAGAAAAAATTAAAGAAATGGTTTTAATAGTCAAACTTTGTGACATCAATATTGGCGTTAAGGTATGTTATGCCTCATTTTAATATTTTGTTACCTAAGACCATTACAAGAAGTACCAATAAAGATACTGAACATCATTAAGAGGCTCATTCATTGTTAACCCTTGAACTGGCAGTCATCGGAAAAGCGACAATACCGGCCGCCGCTGTACTGCAGTCGTCGGAAAAGCGACGATGTGCAAGAATCACGTAATCAATTTATTGTAGTTGTTTAAACTGGTATTGGTGGTGATATTTATATACCATTGTAATGAAAAATACCCCCGTCGCAGCTGACCTGCGTACTCAGAAAATTTCCAAATCAATATAATAATAATAATATTATATGTCAAGTTTTATCAATATTTATCGATAAATAAACGAGTTAGTGATTTGCCTATTCTCCATAAGATTAACATGGGAAAGAGTGTGAAGGTTTGCCGCTGTGAGAAACATAGAAAGTAGGCATTTTTAGCATTAAATATTTTTGCTTTGACCATTTATACCAAGTTTCAGAAACATCTGTCCATAAAAAAAAGGAGTTTGTCTATTCTCCATATGATTAACATGGGAAAAGAGTATGCAGGTTTGCTGCCATGATAAACACATAAACTATGATTTTTAAGCATAAACAGGTGGGTATCAACAACATGAAGGTAAATACCAAGTTTAATCCAAAAATATTGATTGATACGGAAAATATTAATTTTTCCTTATCCTCCATAAGATTAACATTAGAGCCCCAAAATACAACGTACGGTGTTTAGATTTTTTAATAACTCGGTAACCGTTGGAGATAGAGAAAAACTTTAAGAAACTAAATTGTGCAGTTTTTTAAGCTGATTCTAATGGTGAAAGATAAAATTTGAAATGTTTAAAAATTACTTGGTGAAAATGGTTTTTTTGGTAAAAAAAAACTCATTTTAGGGGTACAAAACCCCCCAAACTACCCCTTCTGATTGACCGATATGTCTGGATATTTGTGGACAGATGTTGATGAAACTTGGTATAAATGGAAAAAATATAAATTGTTTATGCTAGAAAACCTACTTTCTGGCACGTTCCTCACAGCAGCAAAACTGCATACTCTTTTCCATGTTAATCTTATGGAGAATAGGCAAATAACTCTCATATTTATTGACAGATAATGATAAAACTTGTCATATATTATTATTATTATTATGTTATTGATTTGGGAATTCGCTGAGTACGCAGGTCTGCTGCGACGGGGGTATTTGTTTTTTATAACAGTTAACTTCCTTAAAATATGGAACTAATGTTTTCATTTTTTGCATTTCCTTTATTTAAAATAAATTTCATTTATTGTACTAAATTTAGTACTGTACAGTATCTTTTTTTGTTGCAATAAAACAATTTAATGCTTATTTCAGGAAAAAATTATAAATCCCCTTGACTCCCGATCGTCCGAATTTTTCGTAATCCAATCGGACGCCCACCACATTAGTTTGGATGAGCGATGTCTACTGTATTGCTAAAACACACAAAACTGCAAACATCACCACCAAAACATAGCCAAACTCATCAACAACCCACTGCCCACTGTTGCAGAAAAACACATGAAATGAACGATCAGGTGATATTTTAGCGCCAAATGTTAAGTTGGGCGAGGCGCCGATTGGCGTCAGCTACACATACAACCGGACACTGCTTGGCACTAATTGCACTGAACATGTTTATAAAAGCGTTACTTAAAGTATTTAAATATTACTCACCACATGAGCCCAGCCTGCGTAGTGTCCAAAAAGAGCTCTGAAGAAGTCTGCTATCTGCTTGTAGACGGTTCTGCTGACGGATTTCTTACCACACAATTCTGGGATGTACTGTTTGCTGATTTGGAAAACATGAGTATCCACAGGAATAGCGTTTAGATGATCTAATCCCATCAAACATATGCAGTCTGCAACCTGTACCAAACACATATGTATTATTGGAAATTAGAACTGGAATTTATGTTCCAATAATATAATAATATTATAATACAATATAATAGCTTCTTAATAATATTGAAATATAAATGAGTCACAATCTCAAGCCTGAAATGTAATATTAAAGGAAATTTTTATTCCTATTTGGCTTATATAAACGAATTTGTAATACCTATTCCTACAATTATGACTGTGTACAACATAATATGTAAAACTAGCTGACCCGGCGAACTTCGTAACGCCTAACAGAAAATACATGTTAACTTTAAGATTGGCCATTTTCTGAAGTCAAATAGCATTGCGGCTTCGATGTGAAAGCTTTAAATATTAAACAGCTGATTATTATAATAAACCTAATATGTATAAACATTGTAATTATTTTATTTTGCAAACATATAAACACGTTACTTTTATTCATCCAGAAAATAAAAGAAATATAAATCCAGTAAATAATTCCCAAAAATCGTAAACTATTAACGTGGCGAATAATGCCCTTCATTTTGTACAGCACATATTTACTTCATAGTTTTACATTAATGAATGATTCATATGGCATTGGATAGTAAAGCATATTGCTAATGGAAAGTAAAACAACAGCTGTAGCTTAAGAAATCCAATGTTTTGATTTTAGAAAATTTGTAAACAAACTTAGTCCCCATAAGGTTAACATTAGAAATTTAAAACGCTATAAAATGGAAACTAATTGAATTTATGGAAACTGAATATACCTAAAGCATGACCGGAGCAGAGACGAATAAAAAAAATCAAAGATCATTAAATTCGGTTCAGCTGTTCTCGAGTTATAATGTGTGTAACTAACACGACTTTGTTTTATATATTTAGATGATGATGAAAACGTTGTCACAAACAAGACCGAAATGCATAATATCTTTATGCAATGAGAATTAAATATCTCAAGATGATGAGAATCAAATTAAGCGTCAGAGCAATTAAAATTCTGAGTAAAGGTGGTCAGAACTTTTGTAAACAGGTTAAACTGGAACTACAGCTTAGTGGCTCTGTGGCTTAGTAACAACGCCCTCTCTGGTTTAACTTAAACCATTTTGGTGGACCCTATCGTCATTTGTGATAGTATCAACATTAGGTTTAACAAGACTAAGGATTTGACACCCTTTAAATGTTCATTTGTGTTAAAATTCCCTTTATGTGTCCTTATAATATAAGTATCAAAATTCATAAGAAAATATATGCATATAAATATTGGGATAATGACTTTAAACCTCAATGTTGGAGATTGGTTCAGTACTTGAATAAAACAGTTAATTTACAATATCTCTGTTCACGTATACCATATATTTCAATTTAAGTACCTTTTCTCCAACACCTGGAAGCTCCATCATTCTATTTTTCGCATCACGATATTCCATTGCAGACAGTTCCTTGAACCATTCTGTTCCACCCATAGTTTCTATTTTATTAGCTGAGTTCACAATGTATTCAGCTCTGTATCCAAATTTTTCTTTTTTGAGAACTTCAACATCAGAGGAATTTGCTAAGGTATTTGTATCAGGAAAATCGTAATAGGGAACTCCATCTAAATCACAAATTTTCTCCCCGTACAGTGAACATAGCTTTTCAACCATTTTCGATATTCTGAAAAAATGAATAATTACCTAATCACTTCATCTCCTCTTTTACAAAATCGATTGTTACATTTAAAAAATGTAGAAAAACACCTGACCACAGAATTTTCACCACTTTTGTTTAACTTGATACATTTTTTCTGGATAAAGCCAGTTAGGGTATACCTTTCTAAGGGTCATCAACACTTGGAGGTAACTTATGCGGTGTGCTAAGGGTCGTTGCATAGTTTTTTGGTGCCTGAGGCCAGATGTTGTCAGGCGTCCCGCCCACTATCCCCGTTCTACGATGTAATCGTCGGCCATCTTTGTAATTGCAGGGACTGGTGCTTATTGAGGCTATTCAATTTTGTAAAAATATTTAATTCGGCAAAACCTTTACAAATAGATGAAAGTGATAGGTCAAACATGTAATTGTTCAATAAATGCATACAGTATAATGTAATATTCAAAGTACAGTTACACGTAGCCTTCAAACATATGTTTTATAAGCCAACATCTAGGCCTAAATTATTAAGAAAATGTCAATTACTTCTTTTGCTGTGGCACTTGCGGTGACCCCCTGGCCAAGGGCGCCTGGGGCGATCGTCCACGTGACAGCCCTTGGGTGTGCTCAGTTACTTTGCTACATTGGGAAATTTTATGCCAAATTATAAGATGAGAATTTTATGCAAAAGATAATTACATATTTTTACTGTATTACTTATTTATGGCGAATTTCCCATAGGGAAGAAGCTATTACCATAGGTCTCATGGCAAGACCTCAGCCCGGGACCATATTACTTTTTAGTTTTGAAGTGCTTAGAGACGAAAAACAATAGTTGTTATAAATTCATATATATATATATGAATTTTATGTGTCCTTTGACACAATAATTCTCGTAAAAATAGTCCGATCGAGATCAAATTTGGTATAGATGTGTATTCGTACATTTACTCGGATGAGTTAATAATTTAGTTATATCGGTCAATTGGAATGGGTAGTTTGGGGGGAGTGTTGTACTCCAAAAATGTTTTTTTGGGTTTTTAATTTATGTAATTTTTTTAGGAAAAATTACTCTTTATGTAACATGTAAAATGTGACAGCCTTTTTTAAAAAGTTAAAAAACTTTCATCTTAGTATAATGTAGTTAATATATAGTTTAATGTATTTAAAACAATGATTTATTTTAAATTCATAATCCTCCTTATGTACATGATAATAGGGTTTCAAAACTAATGCATTTATAATCCTTATAAAGGTCTTCGATGAAATTTATTGTATGGAAATTAAGTTTGTTGTGTCTATGAATATTTTGCTATTAACCTGCTAATTGTTGTGTTTGATGAGCATATAAAGGTGAAAAGTATTTCTTCTGGTTCTTGTTTTAACATTCGAAGTCCATGAAATTTATTTGCTTTTTCACTAAAGTTGGAATCACACAAGGACCATCGTTTGTAATGTCCTTCCAGATTTTCAAATAGTCTAAAATACTCCCAGATTACAAATCGAACTACATCCTCATTGGACAATTGATACTGAGAAATTTTAAATATATTGCAATAATCATCAAATATTTTCCCTGTCTTTTTTACACATCCAAGGAGTCTTTCAATATTTCCATGAACTTTGTAAAGTAGATATCCATTTTCATGTTTGATTACCCACACACAATGGTGAAATACTCCTACCCAAGTACCATCTAACTGTTGTAGCCATCTGGAAAATAAATAAATACTGTAATTAATAATCATTTTAATTACGGTTTGAAAAATAATACAGCTTACAAATATCTTTCTCACTTTTATTTACCTTGAAACACACAGTTGAAACACACTGACACGAGTTGTGTCAGTATTTTATATACGAGTAATAATATATTTATGGCCGGTTTTCAGCAAAAACTGGTATCATTCAATACTCAACAGGTGTTTGTTTATATATAAATGACATTTCACCCCTTCTACTCCCATAAATTATATGTATTCGCTTTAAAATTCATAGCTAGAAGGCCTACACCAGAATCCTGGTAATCTGAACTAATTGGGATTTAACCCTGTTCGGATTACCAAGTTGTTCGAACTATCCGTAAATGCAGTGTAAGATGCATTAAAAGTACAGTACTAATAAAATCCATTATTTTAGACCATTAACTTACATCTTATCACAAGTCACATATAGGTTTGTCCATTACATGTCCAGCCTGAACTGCATCAAGTGTTCCTGCCGGGCTGTTCTATCTGATATGGACTTGTAATTAGAAATTTAAAACAAGATGCAGGCCTACTTTTTATGTGATCACGGTCATTGTTGAAGTATTGCTCAAATATTCAAAAAGTAATTTACCGAAAAGCGATGATAAGGAGTCGGACCAAGAATTGAGTCTATTGTGATGTACTGTGAGTGTAGCTGGCCATCGCACTATGCTATCTTAGAGCAACAGTACACTGCTAACAGGATTTCTTTGATAAGTCAAAAGACGATAACTGAATCCTTATGTTCCAAAAAGTAAGTTATTGTGTTTAATTAACATTGTGTACTTAGTACTGTATAATTAATGATACTGTGGATTAAAGTGTTATATTTCAGATTACATTGCTTCATTTTTAATTTAAACTCTGTAACCTTTTTCTCCATTGGGTAGTTCGGATTACCGGGACTCTGGTGTACTAGGTTGGTGTCCTACCGATCTACTGTCCAAAAATGTATGATATTCAACCTCACATCTAACTTGTGACTGGACTGTTCCGAATGATTACCTACTATTTAAAACCCATGTATAGACACATAGCATATGCATACAAGGTATATTTGGAAAGTAAGTTCCATTAAAAAACAAGTACGGTACTATCTATTTTACTGGGCTCACTCACCTATTCTTAATTGTGGCTACATCTCGTCTGTATAAAATGCACTACACAATACTCCCCCAAAAAAACTAAATCAATAACACAAAAGGATTGATTTTGTGTTTTTAGCGGATTTCCCATAGGGTAAGTATTTTTTTCATATTAAATATATCCTTTAGGTGCAGTCCAAAAAATAATATATTTTTATATTATATATATTTTGTATATTTTTTGTGTGCTGTGTACATGAATAGTATTTAAAAAAATTTAGAAATTTTGTATACTCAGAATTTTAGTTTTTATATCACAAAAATTAAAAAACTATATTTTCGGCTAATTTTTTATTAAAATTTCAAGTTTTATAAAACATTAAACACACATGCTGTAAAAATGTAAGTTTGTTTTAAATAAAAAAACATATTTAAAAAATATTTTACAAAACAGATAGTGTATTGATACATTTAAAAGCTTAAAAACTCATTGTTATTTGATTTATTATAATTCAAGATATATAGTATAAACATACTTGTTAATGATCTTATGGAGATAATAATAAAAAAAATTTTTTTATTAAAGTTTTATGAAATTGGTATAAATGTTAAGACAAAAATTAAAAATTTTTATGTTTCATAAAAGCAAAAATTTTCTTTGAGTGTATTATGGAGAATAAAAATAAATTATATGTTTATAAATTGATATTTTAACAGATTGTCTAATTTACTTTGGAAATTTGCTGAGTTTGGATTTATTTTGTGTGTGTATTGTATCGTAAGTTTTATATTGACCAGATCCAGCCACAATTAAAAATAGGTAAGTGAACCCAATAAGGAATATACCTTACCAAAAAACCATGTCTTTTATAAATAAAAAAACAAGTACTGCTACAGCCTACAAATTTATTGCAACCAAATCGAAAGCTCTTAAATAATTTTTCCACATAACTCCTGTGATTTTCTAGACATTTGTCGCAGCGTGGCATAGGTATTTGTAAACTTGTGTTTTTGTAGAATATTACCATATAGTCAACCAAGATTTAATATGTTCTTTTGTATCTTCATCGTTGGTAAACCGCTGACCATTAAAGAATGACTTCTGATGCAAAAATAAATGAAAGTTCGCTTGGAGATATGTTGAGGCTGTACAGAGGATGCCAAAGCCCTGATGGAGTGTTTTAGTCAGCATTCTTCAGCGCTTGTTTTGTAGTACATGGAACAATATCTTGAACATCTCACATTAAACATTTGATTTGATTATACCCCTTGAGGCAAGATATCAATCCACAAAATGCCTTTACCGTCTCAGATCATTGTGCACATGACTTTCCAAGGTATCAGAACTTGCCTGGGTTTCAATGCAGGCTAGCCAGTGTTACAGGATGATGGAATTGTGATACTGATGGTTTATGCAAAATCATTATCTACACTGCTGACATTCTGCAAAGTTAAGTTGGATATTGGAATTTTGGGGGGGTGGGGCAGGAAGTAACTCTTCATGAGTCCTTGTGGGGGTTATGTGAGACTCACACCATAACGCGGTGCATACCTACCTAAACCCACCTTCCCCTATCCGCCCATACGTGTGTGAGCAACTTGCACACTGGCGTAATGGCTTCATTTGAGCGATTCACAGGATTAGGGTTTCCGCTTCAGCTGCTGGAATACCTCTGGCAGTTGCTAAATCAAATCAGAACAGTGCTAGTTCAAGTGAAATTACAGATGTTAATAAAAAAATAATAAACATAAATTGAGAAATAGTGTGGACACATTGCTATGTCAGACTTTGGCTAGGCAGGTTACTGTGTTTCCCCATGGTGGATCATCCAGGATGGCGATGGGCCTGAGCCTCCAGTCCTCTGTGACATTGTACTATCTACAGAGCTCCCTGGTGTTACTGCTGCTTTCTGAAACAGTCCTGCTATAACAGCTTTAGTTCTGTTAAATACATCAAGAGTTGGGACTCTAAACGTCCCCATAATGACGGAGTTCCTGAAGAACCATGGTTGTCTTGTGATTTGTCTTAGTGTCTTTGTCTGGATGACCTCTAAGCATTTCCTGTTGGTCTTGCTGGTCAAGATACACCACGCTTCTCAGGCATACATTATACAGGAGCGGAAAGTTAGAAGGAACCTTTGTCCTGACCAGGATTGGGATGAAGCGGCCACATCAGCTCCAAGATTGCCTCAGCGACTTTCCTCTCAACAAGCTGTTTGAAACGGACATGTGAGTCCAGGGTGACTCCCAAGTACTTCACTGAGGTCTTCCATGGTATTCCCACTCCATCTAGCTGGATCTCTGGTGGAACTGCTCTCAACCCTTGCCTGTTCCTGAAAAAAATGGCATTACTTTTGTCCAAGGTGACACCTATGCCAATGGTGGAGCCATGGTGACAGAGCGTCATTTGTGTCTGCATCATCCTCGCGGTGTATTGGATATTGATATTTTACTATTAATACTACTTAATAGAATCTTTCATCCAACCTGACTAACTCTGCAGAGAGATGATGTGCAACTTATCAGCATCATAATTTCAGCAAACATATCTTTTGTAACACTGGCCAGCTGCCATTAAACTGAAGTATGATGATAGGTAATCAAAATAGACAACGTTGCAGTGTTTCGTTTTACATAAAACAACAATTAAATTTAGTAATTCTCATCAAATCCTCGTAAATATTACATGGATCTTCTAAATTTTATAGTCATTTATATAATAAAACACTAGTCACAGCAGACCTGCATACCCAAAAAAAATCCTGGTCAATAATATGAAAATAACAACTGGTATTTTTTTGGGGATAGCCAAACTCTCTTTTACCCCCATCTCTACTTGTGTGACTTTAATTTAATAAACCTTGAAATCAACCTTACCTGTAACACTGTCCACAATTAAAAGTTATATGAAGTTGTAGAATATTCATAGAACATGGTAATCTCCCTTCCATAATTTAATCGTCCAACTTATGCGTTTCATTCAGAGTTGCGTATTGGATTATGCTGTGATGTAATATTAAATAGTAATAACGCAGAGAATATACCAAGTCTTTAAGCAATGGTAATAATCATAAAGGATGATCATCAGGTGAATCGGCTTATTACGGTTAGGTTATGTGTATAACCTTAAAAAATCAAATATTTAATAATACAGTAGTTCTGGAGCTGACGGGTTATCACGGCGATATTGGTTAAGGGTCGATAAGACTAAGTCTTCTTCACCTTATTTTTGTTAAAAAGTTAGTAGTGCAGTAGCATTGTTTATAGCTATAAGCATAGATTAACGGATAGTAAAACATTGTTTATGAATAGTTTTTATTATTCTGCTTTTGCCAACGGCAGGCTCAGCTAAAGCTATGCAGTCTCGAAGTACACTGTTATTTTATGGAATTCCCATCAAAATTTTGTGACAATCACCTCTTGCACTGAATTCCAAGGCGTTAACCGTTAGGCTAGCAGATGCCCAAAATAGTTCTTTTATCAACTATGGCAGTCAATAGCCCCCCGTCATCCGGCCACATTTGAGACGAAACATGTTATTTTTGGCCCCGCTTCGGACGCAGTTTTTCATCAGATTTTCTTACTTGAATAGTTATAATAGAGCCCTTATTTATTCCTCAAAAAATTGAAAATGAGAAAACAGTAGTTTCAGCAATGTTTAAAAGTAACTTAATTTTAGTTACTTTTAAGATTTATTTGTACTTACACAATTGATTTTTGGACATATCAGGTATGAGGATCTAAGAACCAACATTTATCTGTAAGACTAGACCAAAAAGGTTTTAACATTACATGAAAAATGTAATGTTAAAACTGAAAAATGAAACAAGTAATGCAATCCAGTACAGAAACAATACAGAAATACCCCCGTTGCAGCAGGCCTGCGTACTCTCAGCGAATTTCTAAATCAATAATATAATAATAATATATGACAATATTTATCAATATCAGTCGATACATCAAAGTAATTAAATCAAGAAATCATTTCGTTCAGCAAAGTATCATTAGGTTTGAAATTTAAATAATATTTTTTTATATCTGGTAAAAAAAGTTATAAAGACAGTGGTTTTTTTATTTAAATTAAAAGCTTTTTAACCGCCGCCATTTTGAAAATATAAAATCAAACTAAATCATAATTGTGGAATATTCTTCTCTTTGGCCAATAAATATGTGTGCAAAGTTTTGTTTCTGCTGCTTAAATAGTTCTTGAGCTGTTACATTTTTGTAAAAAATATAAAATGGTGGCTAGCAGCTAAAAGAAGGATTTTTCGACAAATGTTTATTGGACATTATTTTATCTATTTTGATGCGTGCTATCCATCCCTCTAAGTTTGTCCCCAACTTTAATGAAAGCCCTGTATAGAATTCATTTCGAGCCAATATAATTAATTAGTCAATAATAGTCTCTGGTCACTGTTGATAAATAAGCATTTACAAATCAATAATAATTAGTATTTACTCATGTGCTACTTAATTGGACCTCTCATTCAGAACTTATAAAATCATGTCTTTTATAGTTGCAAATACAAAATCTAATCCATTGACAAATTTGATTTACATAACTTTGATACATCCAATTATTGAAGTTCGCAGTCTTTAATTATTTATCTATTTTAATTAATAGTGTTTGAAACGCATTTATTATGATGCACACCTTCATCCTACAGCAATATAATCATTAGCTAACGTTAGCTTTTTCCTAAGTTCATTTGCATTTATTCTGGTACCGGTATGATAACTCCGTTAATTCCAACTGCGCTGTTTTCCTTTATAATTTGGTTGAGATTTATATACACAATATGAAAATATCTATTTTATATACGTGAAATGACTGAGTGTTATTCAGTCGAAACTACCGGATTATAATCGTGTAGAAAGAGAAGGTTTCCTATTTTGTAGAAAAGATAGGGTGTGCCAATGTGTCGAAATGCAAGTTTTGCCAACTCAACAAAGAGAAATAATACAATTCTAAACTATTGGAAAACTTTATATTTACAGAATAGGATTCTACGAGATCAAAACCCACGTATTGAAATAGCGACCATACCACAAGTTCGGTATTTTAAGCCAAGTATGAATGAGGATTGAGTTTAAGATAATTTGGTGCTATCTCGTAGCATAGATGATAGAAGAACTCTAGATGAACGCATAGAACGCATAGATGAACTTCTATTCATAATCAATGCTCGTAGTCTTGTTACTGATTAAGGGTGACACGTTCCTTAGACAGGACGGTTAATAAATATCCAAACAGCCGATAGCAACTAAGAGAACTGTTTAGAACTTCTAACAGAGAGGAACTATTTATAAAGACGCGTACTTTACCATCCGATCATCTATGCTACTATCATATATGAACAATGACGTTACCCCTGATCTACCGTGCCGGTACGACATTACAGCATGAAATTTTTATAAAATAAACTGTATCAGTGGACTGGCACATACTTTCTCCCTTAAGTAAATTTAAAAAGACAATCTGTAATAAAACTATCATGTCCTTCAAAGTTTATCTAAATATCATTTAATAATTTATTGTTTCAAAAATAATCATCCCATTTCTGAAAATAAAAACAAGAGAGACAAAGTTAACTTAATTGTTCGAATTGTATGGGGGGAAACCCCCCTCACGGTAATACCAAGCTATTTTGAGTTGGTTTCAATGGTTGATTTTACCTTACGCTTCATACAAAGTTTAATGAAAAACTTGATTGAAAACTCTTGAAAACTAAAAAAAAATTGATTTTTTAATATTCTCCGTAAGAATGACATTGGGCGCTTTCAGACAACGTACTGCGTTTATCATGAACAGTAAATTTAACTTTTCTCTGGAACCGTTAGTCGTAGACAAATAATTAAAAATACTAATTTGTTGAGTTTCTAAGGTGGTTTAATTGGCATCAGCCAAGTTACACCAGAGAGGAACGATCCGTTCATCTATGGTTACACTTTACTTGTATTAATTTCGCTGCAAATTTAAAAATTTGATTTTTTGACGTTTAAAAGCCCATAACTTTTGAACTGTCATTTTACAGACATGCGGGTGGTGTCATATTATTTACTACTCTGTGCACTATAACCTATCAAATTTGTACAAAAATCGTTAGACCCGTTTTTGAGAAATTTGGATTATTCACGTTTTTAAGGGTTTTATTTAGGGGTGGACAAACACCCTTATACTTTTAACTAACAATCAAATACTTAACAATCAAATATAAAAAAATGAAAAGAAAAAAACACCTGGAGATACGGAGATGCGCACACATGCCAAATTTCATATAAATCGGACGAATGGAGTAGGCTGTGGCTCTGTACATATCCAGACACACTCACAGACACACAGTCGGATATACATCACGTTGAAACCCACTTTTATTGATTCAGGGGACCCCAAACCGGATATAGAAACTCTCAACTCAAATTAGAACATTTTTACGAAAACAATGCTTTCTACAATACTATTTACAAAGGGAGAAAGTAGCAAACGTGATTAGTAAAACGATGTTTTCCGGCTTATTTTGGTTTCTAACTACAGTACATCTACCGAGTCATAGAAAACTAAAGAGTTATTGGAGGGAATGACGTACCTTTACATAATTATCGGGAGTCTGGTTCCAGCGTTACGGTACAGTTTCTTTATAGGTGAGAATGGGGTGTATAATGAAAATCTTTTCTTTACGCTATATATTAGTGATGCTACCTAAGAAAATGACGTCAATGTTTCAGTTTTTGGTCGCGCAAATTGCTAAAAACCCCCAGAGCTAAGAAATATTCATGTCACAAACTGTAACAACATGAAACATGTTACATGAAGTATAATGTAAAATATTATAGAAATTAAATTGTGGGTGGGAACACTGCATTGAATCTGTACTTGCCACTGTTACCAACCATCAAACCTAAAACTGTAAGTCGAGGTGAAGTGTCTACTGTCACTGTCGTGTTATTGTGTTGCGGTTATTGTTTTGTAGAAAATACAAAATAAATTGAGATCTAAATGGAATTAAACAAATAGTTTCTTACATTTATGGGTTGATCTTTTTCCATGAGAAAAACCCCGTAGTTAAGTTCTTTAACGAAGTCAGATTTTGTATTATAGTAGAGTTAAGGTAAGAAAATTAATATTTACTATGTATATCTAGCTGGTATTTGTGAAATTTCGCCAAGTTTTATTTGTATAAAACCTAATATTATTTCAATTTTTGAAGTACAGCATTTATGAAAAAATAAATCCAATTTATTATTAATTTTGTTCAGTTAATTTAAGAAATGTTGGCAGTGACAAATAAGAGCAAGCTATTTTTAATACTTGAAGCAACTCATATTTGCAGGGTTACTTCTCCTCATTATTTTTGGACTTGTAGTGGTTCTTTTTGCCTTAATTAATAAGCCAAAATATAAATTTCTGGATTGCCTATTATAAGCTTAGAACTCCTGCACAATAATATAAACTCATTAAAATACTATAGGAGATTTGAGTTACTGACACTTACATCAGGTGCAGTTTCATAATCATATTTTCTTCTGTGGCACTATTAAGATATACAAAAGGGAATAACTGACCATTTGAGTTATTAAAGTTAATAAATAAGGCAAGCTACAACTAGAAAATAACAGCTAACAGACATTTACATAAACAATAACAGCCTTAAGCGTTTATAGCCCTTCATTTAACCTCACATCAAAAGCCCTTTTCCCTTGATTTTGTTAGGGGTCATTGGGGGGGGGGTAGGGGGAATAATTGTAGGGGGTCCCCATTACATACATAATTTTTACGGGGGTCCTTGAGTGGATGAAGTTTGAGAACCCCTGGCGTAATAATATACTTTGGACTGATTGTTATGTTGTATTGTACACCCCACATATTACAGAGATCAATTACAGTTATAGGATGTTACTTTTAGGATGTTGTTAAATTATATTTAACATTATTTTTAATATGTCATTGATTAATGTGAAATATGTCTGATTTTATATTAAAGATGTTATCAACAATAATTACACACAATGGATTTGTCCCAATTATTTTTAATTATACTAATACTGAGCCCTATTTAAACTACTGTATTTGTATTATAAATGAGGGCTTTGAATCATGTTATATTTTAAAGTTCACTTGAAATTCAAGAGTATATGAACCTTAGTGTAGTCAAGTTTTTGGATTGTTGCATACTAGGAAACTTATTTTCAAAGTTTTATACATAAAATAACTAGAGAAATATTGTTGTATTTTTTAATTAATTTGTTGGAGTAATAGTTAAAAAGTGAATTCTCAATACTATAGGACAACATACTCACGGTCTAGAACAATTTTCAATATGTGTAAAAACACTCGAGTCAAGGCTTAGAGTTGGAATTTAAAGTACCAGGATTTAATTTATATGAAAAAACTCCTGTAATTCAATAATTTATTCAACTAAAGTTTACTTTTTTAGTTATATGGAATAATATTGCAAGGTATTTTGATTTTGGGGAATACACGAGTATATATGAAGTTGAGTTTAAAACAGGGAAGATTGTTATGTAGTTTTAAGGATGTGTGGCGGGTAGTCTTTTCACATTTTTTGCTAAATTCATCCCTCAGATTGTTGAGGTTTTTTTAGAAAATATTCTCTTTTGTGTGGTTTCTATTTTTAGGTTAAGTTCTTTTTGTACTATAAACTTGCAGGTTTGGCCAGTGTGATCTGATATTCCATAGTTAACTATTGTAAAAGTTATATCCTCTTCAGGTATGTCTGTGCAAATGCAATCGATGAATGTTCTACTGTGATTAGTTATTCTAGTTGCTGGAAGTGGACTTCGTTTGGCTTCAAACATTAGCAGCATGTCCTCGAGTTGGTCGTTGTGTGTGTTTGTAGTTAATCGATCTATTTTAATGTCACCCATTAAAATAAAGTTTTTAGTTTCACCTTGGAATGAGAAAAGTGGGTCTGAAACAGCATCAATGGTTAACTTGGCTCGCCCCCCTGGCGGCCGATAAATCCCCAGGACGTACAGGTTTTTTATGGTTATTTTTGCTAATGCTGCCTCACACATTATTTCTGTCGTTTTGTCACTTATATCTATATCTTCAGCCTTTATGTTGGCGGACTCTTCTTCATAGATTACTACTCCTCCTAAAGGCCATGCCACACCGAGATCCGCCACTACCGCCGCGGGAGTACCGCACGCGGACGTTTTACCTCGAGCCAGTCCACACCAAAATTACCGCTACCGCGCGGTAGCGGTAGTTTTTTGGTGGTGGGGGGTATCCAGCTCTCTGCTATCACTTTGAATATCAATCACTAGTGATTAAAATGTCGTCCGATGTACCTTGGTTGAACCACGACTTGGTGAAAAATAGTGTTCCGTGGGTGGGCGACTCGAGTAGTGACGAGGAATACTCTTAAACTCGGTGGCTTGAAAGAGGTCCAAGTGGGTTCACCCCATAAATGAAAAGAAAGAGACGGATGAGGAGTTCCATTACATTGTGGCAGATTTGGAACTGGATGAAGAAAGGTTCAAGCCTACTTCAGGCTAAACCCAAAACAGTTTAGTGAAGTGTTGTCACTAGTTGGAGAACATATTAAGAAAAATGATAAAAACTACAGGAAATCAATAACCGCAAAGGAGAGATTGGCTGTTTGCTTATAGGGCAATAGAGTCAGAAACTTCTTTGCGCATGCGCAAGACCAAACGCCCGCAGCGGTAGTCTGAAAAATTCGCTCAGCAAGCGGTACTGGCGGACACTACCGCACGCCCGCGGGCGCGCGGTACTCGGTGTGGCTTGGCCCATTTGATAACATGGTGAGCGAATTTTAAAAGTTCGCGTCCGCCGCGGTAGCGAGCTCGGTGTGGCATGGCCTTAACCTTTGCTCATTCCTGCTACAGTGTGTATTTAGATTGTAGCCAATCATCTTTGTCTGCAATAAACTGTCTGTGTTGAGACCATGTTCAGTTATTATTAAGTACCTGGTGACCGAGCTTCGCTCGGATAGAATAAGACATGTATTTTACAAGTTAGTTAGCAAAATTAAAACAAATTTACTGCTCAATGAAAACATTTATGTGGTTTAAATAAAACCGTTTTAATACCCCTTAATTAATATGGCATAAATACTGACCAAATATATAGCCCTCGGGTGGGGATCGATCACGTGACCTTGCATACGTGAGATCTAAGCGCTTAAGCTACGGCGTCAGCCGATTTCGCGTCGTCGTTTAAGAGTTTTTGGCCAACCTCAATTAATTGTTTTAGCTAATCTTATACTGAATTTAAATGTCCATACTGTTTGTTATTATTATCCTGTGATCAACTGATTTTGTTAGAAACGGAATGAGGATTGAAAAGCAAAAGATAAATTTAATTTACACCAATTATTTGGTTTGTTACAGTAGCTTCAAGCAATACAACGAATACGTTTTCTATCAAAACAAGGAAGATTTTGGAAATACTTTTTTCTGCTTTTATTTTGCACAGCTATGTTATCCTTAAGTTTTTACAAATTGCTTAGTAACCTGATAATTTTGCATTTATTTAATTCATAAAATAAATATTAATGCATAACCTCTATAATGTTCCCCGCAGTCTTAAATCAAGAACTGTCAAACGGTTATAAACAGCTGTTTTGGTTTGTATTGTTTACATTTTATTCTCCATAAGCGTAATGTTAAATTTTTAGATTTTAAACTTAATATTACAGTAAAACACGAATTTTCCTGGACATTAGACCTATCTAGAACTTATTTTCTACTCGGAAATTAGTTATTTCCAAAATTTAAAGAAATTCCTCGGTGCCGTTTTCGAGATCCGTGTGCAAATATATATATATATATATATATATAAACCTTGCTCGTATTATAGTATTGGATATAGTAGGTTGGAGTTTGCTTGTTAGGTGATTTATTATTTCCACCTTTTTTGACAGTCCACAAACTTTCTGGTAAAAAATAGTGATTTGTTTTACTTGGTTGCCTGAAGGGTGGAGTTCCAATAGATCCGAGTGTTTTGTTTGTATAGAGTTTGTTTGTGTCTTTTCTTTTTTAGCTGTTCTCTTACTAAAGAAGGAGCCTACATTTTGACATCAGTCAAATTATTTTATAAAATTATTATAGTTTTGTCAGAAATTAAAAAAATATTCCTTGATATTTAAATCCCATAACTTTTGAACCATTAGTTTTACAGACGTGCGACTAGTGTCATAGTGTAATACTATTTGGGTCCTTAATAGCTACAGACTACGAAATTTGTAATCAAAATTGTTAGAACGGTTTTTGAGAAATTTATATTTGTCACATTTTAAAGAATGTTAGGGATAAAGTACGGGATAAAGTAAGAAATCAAAAATTCAAAAAATAAAAGAAAACCTGGAGGTATAGCTAGAGTGTGGCAAATTTCATAAAAATCGGACGATCAGTGTAGTCTTGGGGTTTGTACACAGACTGACAAGACATCATTCCAAAAACCACTTTCAGCCAATTTCCCATAGGGAAGAAGCTATTACCGTAGGTCTCATGGCAAGACTTAAGCCCAGAACCAGGTTATTTTTTTGGTTTTGGGGAACCCAGAGGCCAAAGGCAATAGTCGTTAAAATTTATATTTACACATGTAGGCTATATGTTTGTGTCTGTAAACAAGATAACTCTCGTAAAAATTGTGCGATTAAGACCAAATTTGGTAGAGGCGTGTATTCCTACAATTGCTCGGATGAGTTTGTAATCCAGACATATCGGTCAATGGAAACAGGTAGTTTTTCCTATTTTTGAGTACAAAACACCCCAGGTTTTATACTTGTAAAAATAGTTTTTGCGTTTTTCATATGTAATTTAAAACATTTTTCAATTTTATCTTTCACCATTAAAATTAGCTTAAAAAACTACACAGTTTAGTTCCTTAAAGTTTTTTCTATCTCCAACAGTTACTGAGATATTAAAAAATATAAACACAGTAGGTTTTATTTTGGGGCTCCAATGTTAATCTCATGGAGGATAAAGAAAAATTAATATTTTTAAGATATCAATCTATATTTTTGGATGAAACTTGATATTTAGCTTAATTTTCTTGAGATCCATCCATTTACGCTTAAAAATCATAGTTGATCATGGCAGCTAACTTGCATACGTTTTTCCCATTAATCTTGTAGAGAATAGGGAAACTTCTTTACTTATGGACAGATGTTGATAAAACTTGGTATAAATTGTAAAATTAAAAATTATCTATGTTAGAAATGCCTACTTTCCCCACAGCGAAAACCTGCATATTCTTTCATGTCAATCTTATAGAGAATAGGCAAATAACTACCTCTCATATTTATCAACAGATATTGATTAAACTTTTCATATACTGTATTATTATTATTATTATATTATTGATTTAGAAATTCACTGAGTACGCAGGTGTACTACGACGGGGGTAATTTGGATTCTGGGTGCCCAATACGGATATATACAGTACACTCTCATTTCAAATTACAACATTTTTACAAAAACAATACTTTCTCCATATATTAAGTATGTATAAGGGGGGAAAGAAAAAGTTCAACAAATTAACTGCCCCCTTACATGTAACCTACTTTCAGTATGTTTCATGGCCTCACGAGAACTGGTAATAAAGCTTCTCCCACTAATTATAAAAATTAAAAATTGACCAGTCAAGGTCGCATTTTAAGATAGTAATCACATGTAACCTTAGTCATTATACAGAACATGAGTGTAGTCTTCATATCCAGTAGGCCTATTGTACCAGTTCCGCTCTCATTATGACGTCCTTGTCTCACTGATAATACGACTGACTCATTGATTTATTGTGACAAGTGAATCAGTCAGCTTGTTCAATCTATCTTGCACACATCCGTTACCAGTTTTCGGGCAAGTTTGGACTTTTCCTTGTACACTGGGGTTTAGCATAGATAAAGTAAAATACAGTACTGAGTCACAATAATTTATCGTATTAGTCTGCTCGAAGTGATAATGTAATAATTAATTAAACTGTTATATCATTACAATATTTCAGAACACCAATCCCATCTTCAGGTAGTTCAAAATCATCTTACAGATTTGTCAATTGGTACACACTATAACAGTTTAACATTTAGACAAACGGTACACTTATCGGCATAAAATTAAAATTTGTATTTTATCTATAAATATAATCTTAATGAAATAAAATGCCATTTAAGAAAGTGTAGGGGCTTACTGTGGTTTTTTTAATACAAGACTTGTAGACAGGGGTTTTAAATGTGCCTCCATTTTAACTACAACTTCCCTAAAGGTCTAAAATTAACAAAAAATAAAGTATTTATAAATATACACTTTCCAATATGGCACACAGATAATTTTTTTCTTATATATTATAATGATTTCGGTAGAAATATAATTATAGGACTTTTACTTACTTGAGTAATTTTTACACATCCATCTGTTTACGAGTAGGCTAATAGTGAGGCCGATAAAATTATCAAAATTAATTAAATTATTATTTTCAATTATTGAAAATATCAACAGCCGTAATTTACCAATGCCAGATATTTATTATCACCATAGCTTCTTTGTTGTACCAAAAAATTATTTTATTCCAATCTAAAATGTCTTTGGTAGTAAAAGTAGTACCTTACACAATTGATAACCTCATAAATTGCCTACACAGGCCTACACTCCTTCGGGCCTACGCACAGACCATTCTAGGTCCATTTCCTACTTTTAGCGAATTTCCCATAGGGAAGAAGCTATTACCGTAGGTCTCATGGCAAGAGTTAAGCCCGAGACCATGTTATTTTTTCTTCTTTAGGTGCCCAGAGTCCAAAAACAATAGTCGTTAAAATTTTTATATATATATATATTATATATTATATATATGTATATATATATATGTGTCTGTGAACACGATAACTCTCGTAAAAATGGTCCGATCGAGACCAAATTTGGTAGAGACGTGTATTCCTACAAATGCTCGGACGAGTTCGTAAACCAGACATATCGGTCAATGGGAACGGGTAGTTTGGGGGGGTTTTGTACCCCAAAATGGGGTTTTTTGCGTTTTTCACAAGTAGTTTTTAAAAATTTCTAATTTTATATTTCACCATTGCATTCAGCTTAAAAAACTACACAATTAAGTTCCTTAAAGTTTTTCTCTATCTTCAACGGTTACCGAGATATAAAAAAATCTAAACACAGTACGTTGTATTTTTGAGGCTCCAATGTTAATCTTATGGAGGATTAAAAAAATTTAATATTTCCCATATTAATCAATATTTTTGGATGAAACTTGATATTTAGCTTCATGTGGTTGAGATCCATACATTTGTGCTAAAAATCATAGTTTATGTGTTTATCATGGCAGCAAACCTGCATACTCTTTTCCCATGTTAATCATATGGAGATTAGGCAAACTCCTTTATTTATGGACAGATGTTGAAAGTTGGTATAAATGTTAAAAATAAAATTTTTGATGGTATAAATGGCTACTTTCAGTGTTCCTCACAGCAGCAAACCTACTCACTCTTTCCCAATTTAATCTTATTGAGAATAGGCAAAAATTCTCATGTTTATCGACAGATTTTGACCAAACTTGTCATATATTATATTATTATATTATTGATTTGGAAATTCGCTGAGTACGCAGGTCTGCTGCGACGGGGGTATTTAAGTTACTTTTATTATTTTAATTTCAATAATCTAATCTAATCTATTTTCATATTATGTCTGCGTAAAGTTTGTTTTGTTTTTTAGCGAATTTCCCATAGGGAAGAAGCTATTACCGTAGGTCTCATGGTAAGACTTAAGCCCGGGACCATGTTATTTTTTCATCTTTAGGTGCCCAGAGTCCAAAAACAATAGTCGTTAAAATTTATATATATATATATACATATATATATATGTGTCTGTGAACACGATAACTCTCGTAAAAATGGTCCGATCGAGACCAAATTTGGTAGAGACGTGTATTCCTACAAATGCTCGGACGAGTTCGTAAACCAGACATATCGGTCAATGGGAACGGGTAGTTTGGGGGGTTTTGTACCCCAAAATGTGGTTTTTTGCGTTTTTCACATGTAATTTTTAAAAATTACTGATTTTATCTTTCACCATTGGAATCAGCTTAAAAAACTACACTATTAAGTTTTTAAAGTTTTTCTCTATCTTAAACGGTTACCGAGATATTAAAAAATCTAAACACAGTACGTTGTATTGTGGGGCTCCAATGTTAATCTTATGGAGGATAGGGAAAAATTAATATTTCCCATATTAATCAATATTTTTAGATAAAACTTGATATTTAGCTACATGTGGTTGAGATCTATCCATTTATGCTTAAAAATCATAGTTAATGTGTTTATCATGGCAGCAAACCTGCGTACTCTTTTCCCATATTAATCATATAGGGAATAGGTAAACTCCTTTATTTATGGACAGATGTTGATGAAAGTTGGTATAAATGTTAAGATAAAAATTATTTATGGTAGAAATGACTTCTTTCAGTGTTCCTCACAGCAGCTAACCTGCACACCCTTTCCTATGTTAATCTTATGGAGAATAGGCAAACAATTCTCATGTTTATGGACATATTTTTATAAAACTTGTCATATATTAAATTATTGATTTGGAAATTCGCTGAGTACGCTGGTCTGCTGCGACGGGGGTATTTTTGAATTGTATAATATCTAACGTTTGAAAAATGTGCACAGTTTAATTTGTAATATATTTTGTTTGTTTTTTTTGGAATAAATCTGATTTTGACTTGATTTGACTTGGAAGTCGAGTTTGGAAATACAGATGTGAGTTGAAAATACAGTGGAGCTGTTAGTTTTAAAGTACAATAATTAACAGTGTAGCCTATTTATTTCCTTGACAATGAAAAATAACTGTTTGAAACTTTTTTGAAATGTAATGAAATTTCGTCTGAAATTCAATCGCGTATTTATTTATTAATCACTTTTAGATCCTTCTGAGGTCCAAACCCCCAATTTGATAAAAAAATACTCTAAAACATGATCGTTGCGAGAGCCGTGATTATTCGTAAAGGCAATGACTACACAAAGTCCACTAAGAGGACTTGCAGGTCTGTACTGTACAGACACGCGTCAAGGTCACCGTCACTGCAATTGTTTGTTACTATCGTCGAGTTGGTATTGTAAACACAATAATTGCCCTAAGAGTTATTTAATGGTATATTTTATGTATTAGTATTCGCAGTTATTATATTTTTGAATCATTTTTTGGTACGCTATAGTATTTGTCATCAATACGATTGTTAGTCTTAATATTTGATACGTACATTAAACGTAATTAGCTGAAAAACCCTTTTTAGGTTGAAAAACAAATATTTCTGCACCAGTTTTACGATCTCTTAAATTTATTTATTTTTACATGTAGCCTACGTAGCTTTAATGTATTTTAAACGATTGCACCACAATTACCTTCTATTACTATTATTGAAATTACTCCAACAGTGCATTTGTAAGAGTAAAATTTCCTTTGTCTCTATAAGGTGGTGCGAGCAAAAAATCAAATATCATAAAAAATCATAACTTTAACGTTTATCTTTGATTGTATCACAAATATGCTTCGGCATAATTTTTTTAAAGGTTTTAGTGAAAACATTTCGAGTTACGTAGTGATGAATTCGGAAATTGGGCGGTTTTCATGCAAGGAGTGTGGGGAAAGTAATTATGCTTATGATAAACACATTGTTTATCCGATAATCTTATAAAATATGGCATTTTGGAGGTCTTTTAAAGTACAAAAAAACAGAATTGTTACTTAAACAGGTCACTCAAGAAGCTTGCATGAAACAATCACAAATGCGTACCGTAGCGAATGCGGTTGGGGAATAGTCTACATCCTAGACTAGTGTCCAACCCACACTTGCTCGGGTAAACATGTGTTGGACAGGCCTGTGGAATAAATTTAATTTTGTGTTTTGTAGTGTTGTATGTGTATGTGTTTAAATTTAACGACGCCAGGTGGCTGAACATTATTGTCTGAAGATGGCATCTTAATGCCGAAACTGCCGTAACTACATATTACTAAATTTGAACTGTTGGCGAGGTATTTATAGCAAGTAGTTAGTCAGAGGTGATGACTTTGTGAGCTGACAGGAGTCGCTCGCCACTCGTTTCAAACCAGACACGTTGGCCTTACTAGGCTACCGTTACTAGGCTAGAGCGTCAACCTGAGTAGTTAGTGACAATTGTATAATGTATATGAATTCTTCAATCACCACACAGCAATAAATACGGTTGTAAAAGTCTATACCCATTAGCATGGGGAGCGCGCTGGTCTAGGGGTAGAGTGCGGGGCTTTGGTGCCCAAAGACCCTGGTTCAGATCCAGCCAATCACCAATGGCTTTTCACTAAGTGGTTATGTCGCAACCCACTAGGTCTAGCCTGAAGTAATGTGAAAACAGTTGCGGGCAATGGCCTAGTTCGAAAAGTCTTGAGATCAGAAGGTGGGACATAAAAAACCCCATCAGCATGGCCGTAATTCTAGGCTAATGTTAGAAAAAATTTAAGACTGGACTAGCAGCGCATGTCTTATATGAATAGTTCCCCTGTAAAATCGTTAGTTATAACACATCGTACATAAAATTGATCTAATTAGACAATTACTGTCCGTAAACCATGACTCTCATTGTTTTAAGATTATTAACTAATTTTACAATGTTACAGGAAGATGTCCATCTCCAAGCAAACCGACCCAGAGTTGGGCACCACTTCGGAAAACGTGCCTTTCAGCGGGATATGTAAGTCTGTTGTTGATTATATACGTTGTACTCGAATGTTTGGCGTCTTGCTAGCATAGTGGTCAGCGTCTTAAACTTCGGTGCAAGCGGTCATGGGTTCAAATCCCGGGATGCCCATTTTGATTTGGGTGTAAAAAAGTATTTGGGTGTAAATCACTCAGTGACTGTTGTAATGCCGCTGTTGTTGAAAGAGAAAAAAATAAAAGTAATAAAAGTCATGAAAGTAGGTAAAAGAGACACGGTAACTTTGATACAAAATACTAAAAGAATAATTAAAAATTGAATTACGCTCATCCCTCGCACCCTTTGTTAATTTTCATTTCTACAGACGCGTCCTACCAGGGTTGTTCGGTGTCTCGGATTAATACGAATAATATGTGTAAAATCTATAAAATTCCTCCAATTGATGACGTCAGCAATCTGTGCGACCATCGCAGTTGCGCGCACGAACCTTTCAAACGCCGGAAACGCCGTCGATGTAGACACAGTTATGTTAACGCGATCGCGATGGGAGGTTAATTGGAAGATAAGATCGACCCTTGGCAACAGACCACCACAACGGGGTCAAAGTTCGGGAGGAGAGCGGCCGTGATGATCGCTCCCAACATGGGCGTGGGGCTGCAGTGGATACATCGGGAGCCCACCAGCCAGCAGACGGAAGCGGAAGCGGGAGGTGCAACCTTTATTGTTTTTCTTTTAGGATTTCATTCATTTGTATCATTAAATATGACTAGCACTAAGCCCGTTCTGCTGTACGGGTTTTAGGATTTAGTTTAAAGAAGAAAGATTACCGTACCAAAATGTAAATCTGAAATCCTAAACAAATCAGAACAAAGAAAATAAATAAATCCCAGTTTTTTACAAGTAAATAGATTAGAACACTATTATACAATTTTTAAAATGATTTATTAAAATAAATTTTTGAAATAGTATGATTTCGAAAAGGGTTTAAAATCAATGACCAGTATAAACGAACTATTATTGATTTTAATCTGACAGCAGTTTGTTTTTCTTTCTATTAAATCATTGAACTACAAAGACAGCTGATTTACCAGTAGGTGATTCATTGAAAAACTGAAAGCAAATGCGACTAATATCGCGTAAAAAGTGGGTTTTTAAACGCTCGTTAATTACTTTTCAAGGGGCGGCGGACAATTTCAAGTATTGAAACCCCTTCTGTGGAATGTAGAGAATGCATTAAATAAGTTTCATTGTTATCAGTTCTCCCTTTTCTCGGAGAAGACGGCGTAAAGTGACTCCTGGAGCGTGACAGTCAGGCAGACAGACAAAAATTGAGATACGACTTGTTTTGGCTTTCTCGAACGCACGAAACGTAAAAATAACAATAAAATAAATAACTCTGAGCAGTGTACAGACAGAATTATAGTATTATTTTTATAGATTTAAGGAATAGTAATGTAAGGAAACAAATGTCAGTGTAGAGTGTATGTCGTAGTCAGTAACTGGTGACCGATTGTTGCTCGGTGAGATATATGGTACTGTATTATGAAAAGGACACGTAATCCTACATTTATTTGGATGAGTTCCGAGAACCAGGCAAATCCTATCTATTCGAAGGGGATGTAGGGAACGGGTTGTTCCATTTGATGGAATTTTAGCATTTTTACGGTTAATTTATTAAAAAATAAAATTTTTACTAGCACAATCGAGATCAGCCAAAAATAGAACGTAGAAAATAGAGCGTTTAGCATTTTAATCTTTTTTATATCAAGCTGTTACTGAGATATTTAAACTGGTAAACACAGAAGGCATTCTGTTGGAGTTCCAATGCTATTTTTAATGCTATACAATGTTAATCGTATAGGAAATAGTCTAGTCTATGTGGTATACCATGTGAAAATTCCGTGTATAGAGTTTAATTCGTTGTTGAGATCTAACAGTATAGTGTTATTACTTAAATACAATTTTATTCAAATTATACACCCGTATTATAACGGCGGTGTTATAAGTATGTGCTGAGTTTAAATAATTTAGGCAATTGCGCCGCCTGGTACGTGAATGGAATCCATTTTCTTTGCTTTGGACGGCGACACAATAGTTGTGTGTGCCTCGACATCGACACGTATCATTCACCTACGAAATTACCTTGACGTCAATGTCGACAGATGTTGTTGCATCTGTCGGCTTTATGAACAAAAGCCTTCGAGTTGTTAACCAAGAAACGAGTTGTTAAATTTTACATCCCCAGTTTTGAATTAGACCGAGAATGAAATGACAATTCCTTTTTTGTTTCACATGATAACGTGGAAAGTTTTTGCTTCTGCTGTTATACTCGTAGTTATGAAAATAAAAGTAAACAAGTTTAATTTTTCAACCTGAAGATTTAGACACCAAAGAAATGTTATCATTTTATAACCTTACCATTCAATGAAATTCTATAATATAGACCACGCTGCAAATGACATTACATTGGTTGAAACATGATTTACAACACAAAAAAAATTTTATTTTGTGATAGGTTACAGCAATTTCGTGAAGGAAACACATGTTGAAAAATAGAATATTCACATACAGTACCATAATAGAATATTATGGCCAATGTGACTGAATTTTCTGACGAGATTAATTTAAACCTTCTTACATTTTAAAACTTGCTTGGTCGTAAAATATCAACAGTATTTATGTGCTTTAAAACTGTACCGTTGTTTTAAACGACTGTTCCGGCATAGCTCACAGTGAAGAAGTAGTTTTAAAATTAGGTTTAATATATTTTTATTTCAGTCGCTTTGTTATGTAAAGCACCATTTATACACAGTTTGTGAAGCAGAGTGACAACTAAAACGTGTTGGATTCCCAAAAGTTGATAGCATTTTCGTATCGCTCTACTATGTCCAGTTAGGCATTTTAATATTGTAGGTTGTTAGTTTTAACACAACATGATTACACATTAGGGTACTAGCGTATTTCTCATCGTTTAATCCATCAATAAATCGAGGAAAATAATGGCAGCTTACTTAATAAACAACAGGTGTACCAACTTTGATCTGTGCGCGAAGTCACCGCACAAGGGCGTTCCCAAAATGCATGCTGTAATAACGGGTTAAAAATAGCTTAGACGATTAATAATTCAGGCGCTTCTGACATATGCCGTTGGGCAACAATCGGAAATATCAGTTTGTTTAACTGTTGTGGGTAAGTGAGTACTATTGAAGCCGATCGATATGTGGTTGTCGGTTGCCCGGGAGTCCAACAGAAGCGACAACGACGGTGGCCCTCGCAGTCCAGTTTCGCGAACGCGTCCTTCCGGTGTGAAGCTGTAATATCCGGTGTTATCGTGCTACCGGTGCGAGAACAGTGATCGGATGACGTGATCTAAGAAGTTATGTGTCGTAGTACATGGATCTAGCTCGATGGTAAAAGTGCGCCGCTTGATACGCATAGGTTGGCACATTGGTGTGCTATTATGAACAACTGTTCAGATAGTATTAGAACGAGTTAAACAAGTGTATCAAACCAAGCAGTTTTATTTTAAATTCAAACTTTTGTATCTAGCTAGTATAATATTTGAATGAAGGCTGAATAGCTGAATATTGAATAGTATAAACTGGCAATAATAAGCACTTATATCGACTTCATAACATATATAAAAATTTTAGATTTTCGATTGTTTTATCACACGTAAAATCGCCGATTTATAGATTATAAACAAAATATTGTTTATAACATCAGTATATCCAATTATTATCCTATGTTGGAACTACGAAATGAGAATATGTAATTGGGTACATTGCCGCACACCAATAGTAGGCATATATTGTGCGAGATGGACACTCAATCAATTCGCAATCAAATGGGTGCATCAAAAGAACGTATAGTACTTAGTAACTCAAATGTATTTTTCGTGCGATAAGAATTCCACTGATGAAATATTTTTCTTCAGTTATATATTTTATGTTGCAACCCCCAAAAATAACATTTCCCTTGACCGTACTGCGCTCATTGGCTGAGGATATTGTCCTCATTAGCTGGGTGGTTTAAGATATTTAATTCCCACCTAATTATCATAAGATTTTTCTGTTTCGTTACAGAGCTCTATGTGAATTTCTCTTTTGGATAGTACGAAATCGAAAAGATTCGTTCAGAGTGTTAAACCATTTCAGCAGTATAGATTTTGTTTTCCACTTCACCCATCTATCATATGACCACTTGACAACACTTGTTGCTAGCCATGAAGCACTCCAGATGTCAGTTTGGTCGCGCCTCTGTTCTGTGTCTGACGTCAGCCGGTCTGCCAGATCTATACTGACTTATCCATGTCACCATCGGTTCGTAATTTGGAACACGGCTATAAACGTAAGCTTATGGAATATTATATGTCGATTTTAAAAAATTCTCAGAAATAAAAAAAACAACGATTAAAAATTTTAGAAACTTTTAATCAATTTAGATTAATTATTTAAAATTTGTTTAGAAAAAATAGACAGTAACATTTTTTTTAACTAAATAACGGTAAATCAATTTCGTTTTAGTGTGCTAAATTATTTGAATATTTTTGGAACTATATTACTGAAAGAGTTTTAATCCACGCATTAACGAACTTTATGTCAGTATTTATAGTTATATATTAGGATTATGTACTATATAATCCTAAGTTTCAATGTTTACATTTTCAAAGAATGAAAACATAAAATTACTTGAATGTCAACAGCTGTGAACACTAAAATTTGACAGTTCGGGAAGAAGAAGAAATTAATTTGATTTTTCAGATAAACTGCTGGATCGAAATTAGTGAATTATTAGTTCAAAATAGTGGAATGGTAGATTTTAAGGGGGTTTCCCCGATGACTGTCTCTATTACGTTAATTCTTATCTTCTCCCAATATTTGACATATGTTATTTTGTCATGTTGTAGACACTCGTGTTTTGTCATTTTGTAAACAATGAAGAATTAATTAACAAAAGATTATCACAATGTTTATACATATAACGTTCACAATGTTTATACATATTACGTTTATTATAATAATCAGCTGTTGTATATCTTAATCTTTCACAACGAAGCCGTAATGCAATTCGATTTCAGAACATGGTCAATCTTAAAGTTAACATATATTTACGGTTAGGCGTTACAAAGTTCGCCGGGTCAGCTAGTTTATAGTATGAATTGAATTTCTATTTCCATAAAGAAAACTTTAGAATTGTCAGGAGCAAGCAACATATTTTACAGAATTTTCCTCGTCCAAAGTTCATTTATAATATATAGCACCAGTCTGGGGCGTTGCCGCGATAGTGGTTGATAATGTAATATTCACGTTTTGTATGTAACAGCATATTAACTTATTGACGGCGTGATTAATTATTTGCGGCCGAGCGTTGTTCCACGCGAATGTTTCATGCCGTATTTAGTAGCCAATGAGCAGTTCGCAGGACAGTACGCGGCTACTGGTAACATTGTGGACATTAGGTTTAGTGTTTGCAAAGCTATTTAAGATTTATTTTGATCAGGTATCGGGTAGACTAGCGATAACGGTTTTGTAGATGAACTAAAACTTAGATATTATTGTTGAAGCGCACTGCCACTTATGTCGTACTCCAGAAGCTAAATATTAGTGCACATACTGTGTGTGGGAAATACGTCAGGGAGAAGTTGACTTCTTATTTAATTCAGGATCTTCCTTTAAATCCTATAGTTAATTACAGTTCTAATTTTCGAATAAGCGATTAGTATATTAATGTTTTGTTTCAATATTGTATCCATTTTCAAGAGCTTTTATATCAAATATATTTACCTCCTCATTATGCCTTAGTTCTTGATGTTATTCGCTACGAGTTTGGCATCATCAGATTAGCGAAAGTATTAAGTTAAATCGAAGACTATCATTACTAAAATCAAGAACTGATTGCCCACATAGAAGTTGAACATGGATTAATATTTGTAAAATCTACAGATTTAATGATATTTTAACAGAAGTAGTTTTGAATACGTAATTTTATTACATTATTGCTATAGATGGAATAATCCAAATTTGTTCGTAAATAGTCTATATCTTACAGTACTTTATTTTTAATTAAATTTATAAATATCAAAGTTATTTGTGTTTTCGTTCACATAATTACAAGGGTCTTTACGTTTGGTGTTTATTTTTGAATTTTTAATATAAATCTGATTTAATTTAAACGGTATTTAGTTTTGTGGAAACTATTCCAGACTTAAAATTGGAGAATGACTGTATAGGCCATATATAACCTTATTGGTAGAGATTTGAATAGCAGGGATCAGAGTACAACTGAAGTACCAGAATTATAATCAAATATGACCAAGATGGATGTAATCTCGAGGGTTACTGTGATAACTCAAGCACTGCTGAGTGATTGAGTCAGATATCCAGACTTTGACAAACGCTTCCTTGTCGTGTCATTCGTGGTATGTACGATTCGTAATAAGGGAGAATCTAACGAATATCTTCGAGGTGATACGGACGTGAGTTGGGTGGAAGAACTAAGGATTAAGTGAAAAGAAAGAACCGAAATTGTCGCCAAGCGCCTAGAGACTGAGACCGAAGAAGCACACAGAGTATAAACCGAGAAGGGAAAATTGAGACTGGAGGATATCCGTAGTATAAATTATAAGTGAACTGATGCGAAACTGAAATATAGGAAGACATTGAGGCGTTGAAAATAGAAATTATGAATGAGAAGGACCTAAGTTGAGTCAAAGGAGATAAACCCGGAAACAAAAGGGAGAATATTAAAAAATTCTGGAAGAGAGAACAGAAATTGAATAGGATTAAAACTATCAAGAAACAGGGATAAAACAAGAATAAGAATCTAGAGAAAAAGTTGAGTCAGGACGTGAAGTCTACAATGAAGACGTTGTAGTCAGTGACGTCAGGTAGTCGGTGTCCGAGGAGAGTGGCGGGTCGACGCCGTGTGAGCCCGGTGGGTGTGGGGGCGATGGAGACGCTGACCGTGGAGGAGCTGATCCCGGGGGTGACGACGCCGCCCACCAGAGAGGCGTCGGGGCGGCGCCCCGGCTTCACCAGGTTGGTCACCCAGGACGGCGTCTTCAGGATGCCAGCATGCCAGCAGGATGGCCAGCAAACCCATGATCCTGGTGAGATATTCCCACAGTAGAGAATTTTGGTTCAATATCTATACAGGATGTCAATTAAGTATGGAACCTTTTTTTTAATTTTTAAACCACAATAGAAAAAAATCCAAAGTTGACGCATGCTTACCTGTGATAGTAACGCACACTTCTGCTCAATTACCGACCGGATAACCTTTGGGGGACGGTTCACAAGGAGTCGGACAAAATTCTTAAACAGCAGCATTGGTTGAGTTTGGTATCAAATTAAAGGTCTCACCTAGCAGAGTACAATGCCGTAAACCGGACTTCAAAAGATGCTTGATGCAGTAGTTATAGTTGTTTGAATTATAACATTATTGAAAAATGTACATTTTTATGTATACAAGTAAACAATAATTTTTAACTATCTGTGATCAAAGTAAGTGCAAGTGTGGAAAATTATTCCATGTGCATAACTAAACCCGCGGAAAGCTTCAGTGCAACTGAATTTTTACCTTCATAACAAAATTACAGAGAACAACTGTTGCAGTCAAAGTTCAATTTGTGGAAAACCCTGAGAGACACTATCTCATTCTAACAGCAGTTGTGTATAACTATTGGTAATAACTATTGATGAGGATTCCTGGCTTTAATTACCACATTGCTAGACGATGGGAGGGATACATTTAGAACACTTTGATCGCCGGTACTTGACGTATGCGTTACTGTCACCAGTAGCCATATGTGAAATTTGGTATTTGGACTATTACGTCATCTGTCGTCATGAGAAGTCAATGGTAGGTCAAATCATAACTACGTAATCCAACATACACTAATATTTACATTTCATTAAACACAGTTGTTGCCTGTTGACATTTTAACGATGGAACAGTCGTAATCGTATATTTCTGGACATATAACTTCTAGTTATATATTTCTAGTTTTATGACAAGTTTTATAAAAATCTGCCCATAAACATGAGAATTATTTGCCTATTCTCCATAAGATTAACATGGGAAAGAGTGTGCAGGTTTGCTGCTGTGAGGAACGCTGAAAGTAGGCATTTCTACCATGAATAATTTTTATCTTAACATTTATACCAAATTTCATCAACATCTGTCCATAAATAAAGGAGTTTGCCTATTCCCTATATGATTAATATGGGAAAAGAGTATGCAGGTTTGCTGCCATGATAAACACATAAACTATGATTTTTAAGCATAAACGGGTTGGTATCAACAACATGAAGGTAAATACACACACATATGTATGTATATATATATTTTTTAAAGACTATTGTTTTTTGTCTCTGGGCACCTAAAGAAGAAAAAATAACATGGTCCCGGGCTTAAGTCTCGCCATGAGACCTACGGTAATAGCTTCTTCCCTATGGGAAATTCGCTAATAAAATTAAATAATGCAAAGTTACTATGGTATTCATTTACAAAATAATATAAAAATTTATAAATAAATTTATAATATTATTCATTTATAATATAAAAATTTTAACGACTATTGTTTTTGGTCTCTGGGCACCTAAAGAAGAAAAAATAACATGGTCCCGGGCTTAAGTCTCGCCATGAGACCTACGGTAATAGCTTCTTCCCTATGGGAAATTCACTAATACAGTATAACAAAGATAAAGTTGTTATATTTTGTATGTTCTAATTTATTAGTCTTTGTGAAAAGTGATTGCTGATCGAAATGACTCTCACGCTGATGTTTGTAGGTTGGAATTTGTAAAGAACTGAACGGGAAGGGGTTAAAAGGCAAACTGTGGAGATAGGGCGCTAAGGGTTTCCTCGCAAACCCTTGATTATTCCTGTCCAAGAGTTCCCCCTCTCCTTTGTACACCCCTGCATTGTTTAACGATTTCATTTTTATCGCTAATCGGGGGTTAACATTAGCTTTTTAACCAAGGTATATGATTGTAAACAATTATTAAAATCTTAACAATTTTTCGCTTATTTTGAGTTCTAAGTGGTTTACTGTGTTTTTATGTGATACAAACACAAAGTTTGCGAGCTGAATAACTCGTGAACTGTTTCTACTAGTCATTACGATAATTAATACTAACGTATAAAAAAATTAATTATCAAAGTCTTGACCTGTGGCTTTTTGTAATTTTTTCTACATATATTTATATTTTTAATTGGACAGACGAATCAAACTAGCAAGTACAATACATACGTGTAAGTTACTTACAACGAATCACATAACAAAAAATAATAGGTTTTGTCAGGCTTATGGAAAATACGTTTTTTAAACTTCTTTGAGTCCAAACCAATAATTTGTTTAAGACGGTCCATATAAATTTACTAAAACGTGCTCACGCTCACACTCTGGTAGGTGATTGTCATGACAATGATTTCTGAAATATTTCAATGATGGTTCAACTATTACAAACAGTGTACTTTAACAATATTGATCATTGTAATATTTCAGTACGTGTAATGTACTTGTTACGTTTGCTCTGATAGGATAGTATACGATGTCGGCTAAATAAATTGTGAAGTATTTACAGTAACTAGATAATATTATTCAAGAAAGTGGCTGTGTTTGGTTGGTATTTTAACTCACGGTGTTTACGTATACATTTTAAAATCTGTATTCACTAATCATAGATAATTTTACTGTAGGGCCTATAGTAGGGCACTACAGTAGGGTACATTAGGGCAGTAGGGTGTATGAGGTCGGTTGAATGCATTTATTTTGATTTATTTTATTACCTTAATTTGCCGTTATCCTTGTGGAACATGATTTCGCCAGAATTGTGGCATCTTCAGGGAATTTACACTTAAGACAAAACTGTAAGATTATATGGTCATGATTATTTAGTTCATTTCTTTTATTTTTATCTAGTTAAACCAAATTGAAAATAAGCTTACAGGGTTTGTGGAAGTATGTTGGAAGGAATTTAAAGATTATGCAGAAACTCCTACTTTCAATGTTGATCACAGCGGAAACTTGCATAATCATTCCCATGTTAATCTTATGGAGAATAGGCAAATAACTAACCCTCATATTTATCGACAGATAATGATAAAACTTGATATATATTATTATTATTATTACAGTATGTTATTGATGGGGAAATTCGCTGAGTACACATGTCTGCTCCGACGGGTGTATTAGGGAATATAAAACTATTGATTAATGACAAATGTAATTTTAATTGAGTTATTTAGTCCACAACATATGTTAGTGTTGCGTAACATAGCCCCAAGTTGGTTTACTAGTGCCGCTTTTACAGTACTCGTAAAATATGCTGGACTGTTATCGGGACTTGTCACTTCTAGAGACGAAAACATCATCCTGTGATGGATCTTGATACTGTCATCGAGATATTTATAGATTAACTGTTAAATATTAGTCTATTTAATTAAGCTGTTTTTATCGCAAAGTGAGTCATATGTGTGGGGAGCGGGTCACGTCGTTCAAATAATCTCAAATCTCAACAGCTGACTGATCAATCAGCTGAACACGTTTGCTCCATTCCCGCGCTTGTCTGCTTGCTTGTTGCCTGTCTAGTCTATAAATATAGCATTTGAAAACATTTACAAACAGTTAACCTACCTACCGCATATTCTGCCGATCGAGTTTAGGTGTGGTTTGTTTTCTTTGTTCTTTGCCATCGTCGCTGCGCGTTTCTTTTGATAAGATTACAATATACCGGTGACATTTTTCCATTATGGATGCTGGTCCCTCATCAAGTGACAAACTCTTGGAACCACCTCCGGGGATTAGCAAGTATGAAATCAAACAACGTAAGTTTTATTTTAAAATCAATGGACAATTCATGAATTTAATTATTTATGTACCTAGGTATTAATTATTCCATTTATCAGTCCTCGTTTGCATCGTTGTATAACAATTTAAAATCATGAAGTGTGACAAAACTATTTATTAGTTGTTATGAAACAAGTTATTATTTTTAGTTAACAGTATTTTAAAGAAACATTAAAATTACTTCCTACCATCATAAGTTTGACCATTGACTAACTATAATTATTGGACTATTAATTAATAATGATACCTGATACCTATCTTAAAACAGGTTGATGCCAGTTCAACAAGATCAGGGTTTCAACCAAACCCCCCCTGTCGAAACCTAAAAAATGCTTTTATGGTGGATCATATGAACAGGAAAATGTTTGTTCATGTTTTATTTAATATTCAAATCAATTAAAACATTCTATTGGTGAAGGGTATCTACTTAAAAATGAGTATTCAAGAATTTGTAAAGGTCTCTGGAAGATTAATCATAAAATATAAGTTTACCACATGTTTATTACTCAATTTAGAGAATCAATCAATGAAAAGTCAAAAGTGCATTTATTGAACACGAGTGTCCAAAACGTGACAAAGTACCACCTGTTAAGTAATGTTGGGGAAGGATAAGGAATAATGTAATAGAGACAGGCATCGGGAGAAAACTTAAAATCCACCATTATCTGCAATATTAATTTTGATCCAGCAGTTTATCTGTATGTAATCACCTGTTTTCTTGAACATTGGAAAGTTGCATCGTCTTTCCAATGTTGAAAGTAGCGATTTGCCGGCCCAGGTTGAAAAATTTTGGCCTGGGAAAAACGATACCCGGTCTTGCTTTAAGATGTTGCCTTAATCTTTCATCCTGTTTAAAGGTTATAGTTGTTGGTTTACTATTTAGTATTTAACAGAAACCAAAAAACATGAACGACGTGTCCTTATCATTAAAAAGAAGAGCGGATGGAATCACATAGAATCTCTGCGTGAAAATCACCAAAATCTATAATAATGTACAATGATGAATATCACAAATTTCTTGAATGGTTGGGCAAGGAGAACGTGACACCTTCACATATAAGTGATGACATTGTGTTGGTTTACTTGTCTCATCTATCTCAGAGTAACAAAGCAACTCTTTAGAGTAAATTTTCAACAGTTAAAGAGTTGTTTAAAATTCAAATCATTGATCACTCCAACTTTCCTAAACGTGTCTCGTTCCTTAAAAGGCAATCTGTGGACTATGTCCCAAAAAAGTGTCAAGTCCTCTCTGCTGACAAAATCACAAAATTCATATTTGAAGCCCCAAACCATGACTGGATTTTTACCAAAGTTTTTATGATTTTTGGAGTTTTTGGAGCATGCCATGAAATTAAAGACAATGGGAGTTTTATAACGGTTTAAAGATAATGGGAGTTTTATAACAGTTTTTCTAAAGGAAGGAAAACCAATTCTCGAAGATCTTTTACCATAACAGACGAAAACTGTCCATTTAATCCCTGCTATTTCATATGGCAGTACTATCCCTCCGCCTACCAAACACACCAACAAAGCGGTTATTTATTGGTTACAGGCAGGAAAGATGCACTACCCAGAAGGGAGACAAAAAAACACTTGCAAACATGCCAAAGAGGATAGCTAAGTTTGAGTTCCTTGGACTTGAAAACCCCTCAGGCTACACAGGTGTGACCTGTGTAGCTAAAAAGGTATCAAGAAGTAGAGTAAACAGATGGTGAAATTAGAAACTGTAAACATTGAAACCTAGGACATTTACAGCAACTGTGTCTTCTGCTTCCTGAACTGTCAAATTTTAGTGTCCACAGGTGTTGACAATCAAGTAATTTTATGTTTTCATTCTTTGAAAACATTGAAACCTTGGACGTTCATGGGGGTGTAGCCCGAGGGCATTTTAAGGAAATGAATACGGCTATGAATTGCATGAGTTTTTAGATCAACCTTTGTGTAAAATTTAAATAGGTCGGTTCAGTATTTTTCGCATTGACTTTCGACAACAAACCCACAAAAACATACAAAACCCACCTCTTCTTTATAGTATTATATAGATAAAGGTGTTTATAGGCCTACAGATCTCCATAAAACAACACAAAGACAAATGGTCAAAGACCATTTGTTCAGTTGCATATGGTGCAAACACTGCCAACAAAACATACTTATATCCTAAATATCTCAACAGAAACATAAAAAAAACTTAAACAAAAAAATATATCTTATTAAATTTTCCAAAGTATAGAATACAAAAATTAATAGAAATAAAAAACTTCACATTACAAGAGTTTGTTCCATTTATTTGAAAATTACATAATTACTGTTTAATATTATAAGAAATATAAAATAGCTAGTAACTTCTTGTACATATTTTCATTTGCCTAATCATTAAAAAATTAAAAATCAAAAAGGGAATCCATTTAAAGAGTTTTTATAAAAATAAAAACCTAAATCGTTAAAAATAAAAAAATTATGTAGATTTTATGTTCGGAAGCCTAAGTCTAGTGGTTTACTACTGTAGTAGAAATAGTTTTTCCTGTAACATATCATGATATATTTTAATTGATAAAATAAGTGAAAGGGTTTAAAAATGTTTGTAACTGTAAACATTGAAACCTAGAACTTTTACAGCAACTGTGTCTTCTGCTTCCTGAACTGTCAAATTTTAGTGTCCACAGGTGTTGACAATCAAGTAATTTTATGTTTTCATTCTTTGAAAACATTGAAACCTTGGACGTTCATGGGGGTGTAGCCCGAGGGCATTTTAAGGAAATGAATACGGCTATGAATTGCATGAGTTTTTAGATCAACCTTTGTGTAAAATTTAAATAGGTCGGTTCAGTATTTTTCGCATTGACTTTCGACAACAAACCCACAAAAACATACAAAACCCACCTCTTCTTTATAGTATTATATAGATAAAGGTGTTTATAGGCCTACAGATCTCCATAAAACAACACAAAGACAAATGGTCAAAGACCATTTGTTCAGTTGCATATGGTGCAAACACTGCCAACAAAACATACTTATATCCTAAATATCTCAACAGAAACATAAAAAAAACTTAAACAAAAAATATATCTTATTAAATTTTCCAAAGTATAGAATACAAAAATTAATAGAAATAAAAAACTTCACATTACAAGAGTTTGTTCCATTTATTTGAAAATTACATAATTACTGTTTAATATTATAAGAAATATAAAATAGCTAGTAACTTCTTGTACATATTTCATTTGCCTAATCATTAAAAAATTAAAAATCAAAAAGGGAATCCATTTAAAGAGTTTTTATAAAAATAAAAACCTAAATCGTTAAAATAATAAAATTATGTAGATTTTATGTTCGGAAGCCTAAGTCTAGTGGTTTACTACTGTAGTAGAAATAGTTTTTCCTGTAACATATCATGATATATTTTAATTGATAAAATAAGTGAAAGGGTTTAAAATATGTTTGTATTATGTAATGCTTTGCTGTACACATGCTTTTTTGACTTAAAATGTGAACTGTTGGCCATGTAATAATATTTTATAAGTTTCAGGAATCATTTTAATACTACTGTAAACCTAAATGAATTGATGAATTGTTTTTATAAAATTGTATCTTTAATGGTCTTATTACTGTAACATTTATGGATTTATTAAATTAACGACAAGTAACTCTTTGATTACATACCCACTTAATCCTCACTTGATTTATTCCTCTGAGACAGTAAATAGGTAATTAAATGGTTGTCAAAGCATTTTGTGAATCAAAGAGATTTTTAGTTTTCTGAGGTTAACTATAACATCCATATGTCTATAGATATTGTTTTAGTCTCATTGGAAATAGCGACATGCTAGCTTTGCATAGTTTAGAGACAGCAAACGTCACCTTTCACTCGTTTTTGTGTGCTGTATTTGTCATAGGGGTGTGGCGCAATGGAGACTGAATTATTAAACCACCCCCGACACTGTAAACCTTAACTCTGTTACCTTTTGCATTTACAACACACTTTACCCTTTCTATCGAATTCCCTTTCTTCTTTTCACTCCTTGTGATCAATAATTGATAAAAAATTCAGGATGATTCAGTTATGATGAGTTACTGTAATATTATGAATAGTTTTATCGAGTATTACTCTGTTTTGTTCAAAGTTTGTTTGTAGTAATTATTATAATTTGATAAAAATTCATAATTTCTAACTACGAGCTGCTGCATGACTGTTCAGACAATGTGATAAACCTTATTTAACAGCTGAATAAACATGCTCAAACATATAAGCATTGTCTCACATGAAAACACACAAACAAAATATTTAAAGATAAATATCCTCTACAAACCAATTTCTCACATATACACCAGTAAGCATAATTAAAATACCACCGTTTCTTAGCAGCAAACCATATTTAGTGAATTTTCTATTGATTTAAGAATTAATAGTCATTTTGAAAAACTAACCTTAAACATTGGTTAGATTAGAAAATTATATAGCTGCCATAAGGAACCAAAAAATTGAAATTTTTCATCACACATTATAAGTTCTTAATTATATGAAGCTGTATACAAAGCTATACACATTCAGGCTTCTTTATATATACAGTATCGAACAAACAGTGTTTTTTGCTTGTGGGAACCCTACAAAAAAAACATAGTTCCGGTTCGAGATCTTGTCATGACATCCACATTAATAGCTCTATTTCTTGTAGGAAATTTGCTAAAACTAAGTATATGAATATGATAGTCAGTAGGTAGTATATTGTTTTAGTCTTATTTGAAATAGCAATATGCTAGCTTTGCAAAACTTAGTGACAGCAAACGTCACCATAAAATTGATATACACCATAATCTGGCACCAAGGAAAATGATATTTTACACCCCTGAGATTATGTTTGAGGAATAGTTGTTTGATTTTAAACTAAGATATTAGAATTATGTAATGAGTATATTACAGGTTGCCCAAAATAAAACATTATCCGTCCTTATCTGACTTCTCCAGACAGCACTGTTAATTCTTGCAGTAGTTTTAAAAGAGTCAACATAAACTCCTTATTCTATCCCTTATTGATTATTAAATCTTCATTTTCACATTTCAGTAAACTGGTTTATGTTTATCATGTAGTGTTTCAACAAATTTAGTATTTTTCCCCTTTGTGTAAAATGTGGGAGATTCCTAATAACTGAACTGTGGACTACAAAATAAAAGTATTTTGGGAAGAACTGCTCATATACAAGACCGCTTTAAGTCAGTATTCTATGGCTATGGAGAATACCCCCGCTTGGAGAAGACTCATACCTCAGAGACTATTGTGCCCCTTGTGATCTCATCCATCTATGATACAGTTCACCGCAAGACATCTTCACAATCATTACCGCTTTAATGTCAAGTAACTGTTTTTACTCCTCTGTTTTTATTAGTAGGTCTCTGACATGTCTCCCAGTTAAACATTTTATGTAAAATTAAAGTGTGAATTTTTCTGTAGTTCCTCGATCTCTTCTCTCAATCTCTCCTTTGAACCCTGCCCCCAACAATAGTCTTGTATTTGAAATGATGTAAAAATTACAAAAAATTACTGAAATTACAAAACTCAAAAGTAGGAGAGAGTGACAAAATGAATAGTAACGTGAAAACATTAGTAAGTGCTTACTGTCCTCCAGAAATTCTTCATTAATTACACATTTTTCTGTTCCTCATTTCACTGAGTGTCGAAGTTTTGTATGTTTTGTAAGTTTGGTTCATAGAACTAAATTTAAAAAAAATTACATTTAAACTTGTTCCAGCCGAGCCAGATGCGGAGCCAAGTCTGGTGGAGCGACTGGCTGTCATCTTCAGTGTTCTTCTGCTCATCATCACCTTCCCCTTCTCAGTCTTCATGTCTTTCAGAGTAAGATCTTTGTTTTCTTAAGTAAAATACATTAAGCTTTGTAAAGTATGTGGAATTTTAAAACTAATTTATTATAGACTTTTAGCTTTGTGACTTAGAAGAAGAATTGATGGAGAATTATCTAAAATCCATCAATAAAATAAAATTACCGTAGTTAGCCCATCAGCTCCAGAATTTTAACCCTAGAAGTGGGTGTCGTACTTCACGATGCATTTACAAATTCAATAAGATGTGGCAGGTCGAGGCATCTGTCTTCAATTTAGTGAACTTATCACCTTCGTTACGGTATTGCCCTCTGGGGGCAAGCAACCGAACCTGTTCACGCAGTTCACTAAACTGCCAATAAGGCATGTGTTATAGCCAAGTAAGCGCTCTCTACTCCTAAGCACGGTGGCTGTATTGGCTAAAGCGCTACACTGACGAGTGTAACGTTTAAGCCATTCGGAAATGTTAGGGATCGAATCCCGACCATGAGCAATCCCAATTTGGCTTGCAAATGTGCGGTATAGCGGAGTGGGGGCCTGCTTTAAATAAACGGGTGGCCGGCTTGGGTGGAAGTTAACGGCATTTGTAGGCTTAATTAGGATTGCAGTGGACACCTGTTTTGCTTTTGTGGTTAGTGGTTATAAGGGGGGCATGTTTTTACGCTTTTTTTGTTTATACTTCATATTTCAAGTAAGTATATGTAATTATTTTTATGTTACATTTAAAAGTAAAAAACTTACCACTTCTAGGGTTAAGAGCCCTTCCAACACCCCCGGACAGCATTATTTTGGGATTTGGACCACCTAGTACCAGCAAACCTGAGCTGTGACTGATAACTGTTTATCTAACCATAATGCAATGTTACTGTCTAAGTCTCCTACAATCTAAAATTTTATTGAAAAAAATCCAAAATTAACCTAGTTCTGGGCAGTACTCACAATGTCAAATGTCTCCTTAAAATTAATTTACCATTTAAAATTTACTAATATGACACTACACTTTGCTAATAAAACATAACACACTTGTTGTATAATAACTAATTATATTCCAGTTCAAAATACTGTCAAACTAACACAAAAACGTTGTCTTCCCACATTAAATCAGACAATAGTAAACAAACAACAAACCAAGTGGTTATCGTCTGCTCTTCTAATTACTGAGATTTATCTTCCCTCCTTTTAAAGACAGCAGAATGGCAAAAGGAATTAGGCTAGAAAGGCAGACAGCGTTCTCCAATAGTGAGAAGCTCCAACTAGTTCTAAAAAATTCCGTAAGGTTGCAGCAAAATGCAGTACTAACCAATGCTTGTAGAGCATGGCAACCGGCAGCCGGTTCGTCATTGGTTCGTCATTGGCAGTCCGTGCACAGCACCTCAACCGGGGTTAAAGGGTTAATTTATCTCTGTTGCCCCCTCATCCCACTACACGACTGTTGTTGTGGTAAAATGACTGTCCGCTGCCAAAATAATGAAAGAAAAAGGTTGTATTACTTTCAAAGCAACTGCTTGATTTCCAACTCTTTAATTACACTTAACTTTTAGTACTTAATTTTGAAGAAAATGAGATGCTAATTGCTAAATAGACTTTAATGAACGTTTTTAAATTAAATGAATAATAAATATAATAGTTAACTAATTCACTATCATTACAACTTCAATATTAATTATTTCAATAATAATTACTCTGGAAAAAACAAACTTAGACACTCAATTATTAATAATTAATAATAATTATTATTTAGTATTATTATCAAAGTGACTACAAATTGAAACCTAAACAATATAAGCCTTTGTTTACTGTCATTAACTCTTAGTATTATTGGCTTAAAATACCTACCTTGTGGTATGGTCGCCATTTCAATAATCTAATCTAATCTAACAATGCACTGTAAATAATTAACATTTATTATTATAATTTAACTTTATATGTCTCAAATGCAACGGTAAGATATTTGATTTCCTATAAGAGAAAAGTAATTTTGTAAAATAAATTTATTAATGATGGAAATTTATCACAGCAAGAGGAATTGAATGTATAGAAATTAATTCCTCGGTTGCTAAATAAAATAACTCCAGAGGTCGATATTGTATTTTAACTGATTTTCATAAAATTGAGTGTTAAAGATTTAACCTATTTAAATATATACTATCAATGTAGTTAGTCATAATTATTATACTAACCAATTTCAATATATAGTAATAACAATGTATAATTCATAGATTGGAATAATGTATATCTTTCTTTTAAACCTACATAGTTTTGAATTAATTCATTTGTGTCAACACAAAAATTATGATGTGTAACATATTCTTGTTAACTTGGCTATTTTAAAGGTTGTCTAATATACAAATAGATGAAATATTAAAATAATACCATTGGCTGGAACCTTTTTTGAATGTGACCTGCTTTTGCAGATTGTACAAGAGTACGAGAGAGCTGTTATTTTCCGTCTCGGCCGGTTACGTCAGGGAGGAGCTCGAGGACCAGGAATATTCTTCATTCTCCCTTGTATAGACAACTACTGCAAGGTCGATCTGAGAACCGTATCTTTCGATGTCCCCCCACAGGAGGTAACTTCCGAATTAGATAGTTTCCTTGTATAAATCAGTACTGACTACTGTAAGGGAAATCTGTTTTAAGAATACAGTAGAACATCAATATTTCGGACGTCAAAATCTGGACCATCAATAATCCAGATTTGTCTCTAGCTAAAAATAAAATTTTGCACCGACTACCCTTTCACTAAGTTCTTTACTTGGGTAGGCAATGGTAGAATGGTAGTGCGTAGCAAGGAGAAGGGGAGGAGGGAGCGTTGCTAAGGTCACACAGTAAACCTGTTAATGACCTTTGTCTTTCTACCCG
Source organism: Nephotettix cincticeps (assembly GCA_023375725.1). Lineage (NCBI taxonomy): Eukaryota > Metazoa > Arthropoda > Insecta > Hemiptera > Cicadellidae > Nephotettix > Nephotettix cincticeps. The sequence continues at coordinate 29,210,547 of CM041788.1, read as the reverse complement.
CCAGTTACCCAGTTACGTCAGCAGTCTTTTGACCCTGAGCGTATATCTCTAAATAATAATATACGATAGAGATCATGAAAAAAAATATATCTTTTTTAGATCCTTAACTGTACCTGCCTAAGAAAGAAAATATACAATTTTAAATAGTTTTTCCTCAAATACCATGGAACCTCTCTATAACAAACCTCAATGCAACGAATTATCCGGTATAACGTATTATTTTTCAATTCCCTTGAAAACGTCACATTACTCAATAAAAAATATATCCCTATGTAGCGAACAAATTGTAGAACGCACTGCAGTGCGTTCTAGCCCTTTTTAAGGTATTTTTGATCATCTGGATAATTTCATCATCCGGATGGGATCTGGTCCCAATTAATTAATGCATATTATTGATGTTCTACTGCATTTTAAATGGTCATATCTGTCAAATTACATAAAACAAGTTTAGTCATACTCAATTGAATCAGTCACACCCACAGAGTAAAGTATATAAATTTCTGTAAACTAATTTTAAAATAAAATTAAAAAAATAGAAAGATAAACATAAATACAAATAATTGAATTCTCCAGTATGTGCAATTCCTGAGAATGGAATAAGTGAAAATAAGCAACAGTCTTGTCGGAAAAAAGTGCAAACATGTGTATTGTACAGAGATGAATGAATCTTATACATTGGGATTTAAATAGAATAACACATATTCAAAATTTCTTACCTGTGTTGGGGATTCGTAAGGCCTATTACATCTCAAAGGGCTATTACATCTCCTATTCATAATGCCCAAAACCTTAAAACAGAGAAATAACTGTGTTTCAGAGTGTCCATATTCATTGTGTCTAAAAGTGCTGTGTCACAGAAATTGAAAAAGTTTAAAATGTACTGTGATTGCTTCTTCACATTTTTCTTATTTTTGGCGAACTGTATACCAGTTATAGATTAATGTTATACATGATTTAGTTGGTCTTGTCTTATAAAATATTTTATCTTCGACCATTGCTAAAAGTACCAATAAAGATACTAAAAGTAACATCATTAAGAGGCTCATTATTAAACTGAAATTGAAAACCGTTGCATTATGAGTTCTTAATGACACAGATTTTTCATAACGATACAGGGTCTAGACCAATCAGAGCTCAGCATTTGACGAAAGTCATTGTGGATATAATGAAATGTAAAATCAGCTGATTTATGCATAAAGATAGTGTGTTTTAGTGGCTAACCTTAAATGTGAGTTTTGAAATGTTCACAAAATGAGTGATTTAAGCTGTGAGGAGTTCAATTTAACAATATGCGTATATGGTAATATGCGTTTATTGCAATGGTCGTAGATAAATGAAATATACAAATCTTGTATTTAAAATTCTAAATTTTGTTGGTCGTAGATAAAATAGTGTATGCAACGATTGTATTATACTAATAAAATTACAATACAATCATTGCATAAACTACTATGGAATTATCGGCATTTGAGTTATCATCAATAAAGTTCCAAAAACACAAGGGGAATGAATACCTTATTGAAGGCAAAAATAAATTTAAGTGTTATGAATTATTTATATAAACTAAGTGCTGTGATTTGTAGCATGTGTTAGATGGGAAACAAACAAACCACTAGCATAGGGCAGAGCAGTTCATGGCTATGTTCTGACTAATCACTTTTGGAAATCACTCTTTCCCAATTCAATAAATACTGTATATTGAATATTGTAAGAACTGTGGAAAAAGGGGTCATAAAAGGGGCAGAAGTGATCAGAGTCCGGTGTGACCACTTCTAGGTCCTCTCGCGGGACTCGGTTACCGTTCATGTGGACGCTGTAGTGTTCTATAGAGTCAACAGTCCAACCATGGCCACCAATAACGTAGAGAACTACAGGTATTCAGACACGTCTACCACCCACCATGTTTCACAAACCTCTTTTCAGCTTCTTAGTTATTTTAATTTTTTGTTTTGGTTTATTTGCAAACTGTTCAGCACTTGTTTGTGGATGTAGTTTTACTGAAAACTGAAAAAATATAATGTTCGACATTTATTTAGAAATTTTAAAGAAAAATTTGATGGTAAAATTAGATTGTGAGGTTTAAATTAGCTGTATTTTGATTGTTTTATAGTTAGAGAAAGATTAAATTAGTTGATAATTAAATGTTACCGGTACTCTATTAATACTGATTATACTATCATAAACTATTTTGTGTATAGTGCTAGCTGCGGTTGAGATGAGGATTTTTTAGGATTTATTTTAATGATTTAGTTGTATGAGATATAATCTTCAAACAAAAATCTCAAAGCTTTAGTTTTTTGAGCTGTTTATTAAAAGATTTAGCAACGTGCTAAGATTAAAGAAAAACATGGATTAATCTTAGTGAAATCTGATAAGACATCTGAGCAAACTCGTTAAATATAGAAAGGTTGTATCTTCAATTATGAATGACTTTGGAAAGCGGCAGTGGCTTAATTATGCTAAACAACATGAAAGAGACTTGATTGTTTTTCACTTGCTATAATTATTGTTAGTTGTTCAGAAGTCAATTTAGGTTTTCCTATAAATGATCAAAATGGTTAATTATTTATCAATATATTTATTGGAACAAACAAAACTTTAGTTTGTTTAAATACTTGATAGAGATTGTGAAAATAGCTCACATTTTTTGAAAATTGTAGCAGTAAGTAACTGTACTTGAGCTCCCAAAGTCCGAAAATTTCAGAAATGAGATCATTATTTATAAAAGTTTTTGATAGATTTTGAGACAAAGATTATGTTTTATTTAAGATTTTAAGTATATTAAATAAGAAAGGTGATCTTCTGACATCAGGAAAGCGTTAAACAATATTCTAAAACCATTTTTATTCCACTCAATATTTTCTTTTATTACTTTGTTGCTACCATAAGCTATTCAGTTGTGAGAAATTCTTATACAATTGATTTTCCAAAATTTTCTTCTCTGTTGCGTCCTTTATGAGCATCCTGTTTGGAATCGATGTTGTATTGTGGCGCACTCTGTGTTGCACTCGATGTTGCATGCTGTATGTTGCCATGTTTTCGTGTTGCTAGGTGCTGACAAAGGATTCCGTCACAGTTGCTGTTGATGCTGTGGTTTACTACAGAATTGCAGATCCTTTAAATGCGATCAATAACGTCACTGATTACAGGTATCTCACATTTTACCACATACGTTGTATTTCCAACTTTAGATAGTATTTAGAATTTTTTATTTGTCGCTTGGCTTCATAACGTAACTATTTGCAAATGAAAATATTAGGAAATTTGTATATATTAAGAGTAAATATTATTTAAACATTTGGTATTTGGCTTAACATAGTATATCTATGTGCTTAAAGTTGTCAAGATGTAACGCTTGTTGCAACCAACCTTGATAGTAAAATTGAACTTTATTCTTACGTGAAATTAAAAATTGTGTAATTTTTCTATAAGTAGACAAACTTATCGGCAGAGATTATATTTTCAACGGCAATGAACAACTTTTTCCTTGAAAATAAGTTTCCAAGACCAGGGTTTGAACTGTTACCTACAAAAACATTAAATACAACCGTCGCAGCAGACTTCGCCTACTCAGTGAATTTCCAAATCAATAATATAATAATACTGTAATAATAATATTTGACAAGTTTTATAAAAATCTGTCAATAAACATGAGAATTATTTGCCTATCCTCCATAAGATTAACATGGGAAAGAGTGTGCAGGTTCGCTGCTGTGAGGAACACTGAAAGTAGGCATTTCTACCATAAAAAATTTTTATTTTTAACATTTATACCAACTTTCATCAACATCTGTCCATAAATAAAGGACTTTGCCTATTCCCTATATGATTAACATGGGAAAAGAGTATGTAGGTTTGCTGCCATGATAAACACATAAACTATGATTTTTAAGCATAAATGGATAGATCTCAACCACATGAAGCTAAATATCAAGTTTTATCAAAAAATATTCATTAATATGGGAAATATAAATTTTTCCCTATCCTCCATAAGATTAACATTGGAGCCCCACAATGCAATGTACTGTGTTTAGATTTTTTAATATCTCGGTAACCGTTGTAGATAGAAAAAAACTTTAAGGAGCCACTTAATTGTGTAGTTTTTTAAGCTAATTCTAATGGTGAAATATAAAATTAGAAACTTTTAAAAATTACATGTGAAAAACGCAAAAAACCCCATTTTGGGGTACAAAACCCCCCCAAACTACCCGTTCCCATTGACCGATATGTCTGGTTTACGAACTCGTCCGAGCATTTGTAGGAATACACATCTCTACCAAATTTGGTCTCAATCGGACGATTTTTACGAGAGTTAACGTGTTCACAGACACATATATATATATATATATATATATAAATTTTAACGACTATTGTTTTTGGTCTCTAGGCACCTAAAGAAGAAAAAATAACATGGTCCCGGGCTTAAGTCTTACCATGAGACCTACGGTAATAGCTTCTTCCCTATGGGAAATTCGCTAAAAATGACATTGACGTGGAAAATCATCGGTGAGAGAGTCCTCTTAACCCTTAAAATGATTGTAAAAATTTATTGTATTTACATCCCTGTGGGAAATAGTTTAGATCAGTTTGTCTAATGGTAGAATGTTTTCAGTTCCTCTAACCTTAATCAGTTTTCAGTCCTTGTTACCAAATGACGTCATTAAGTATATAACGTCGTTTAAAATTTTGGTATTACCCCCCCCCTCCCATGAGCTAAGACTATCCATGTTAAAATGTTTGGAAAAAATGCACAAAAATAAAAATAAACAAACAGTGAAGTTGACATTTATAAAAACTTCATATTTTATATTGTCTATGTTGTTTGATATTTTGATACCATTTTTCGACACCTTTCTCCTTTAAGTCCATGAAGTGTCGAACAATTGAATTGAAATTTTGTAACTGTAGTGTTACTGTTTTGATAGTAAAAGTTAAAAAGCAAAAGATTAAGTTAAAAAAAAGGTAATTACGTTAAAAAGGAAAGATAGATGTGTAAACATTTTATGTTCTACAGTCACTCAACTCGACTACTTGCTGCTACAACTCTGCGAAATGTTCTCGGGACACGCAACTTGTCCGAGATTCTCTCCGAGAGAGAAAACATATCCCACACAATGCAGTCCAGCCTCGATGAAGCTACAGACCCCTGGGGCGTCAAGGTAGAAAGGGTGGAAATGTGAGTGAAGACCTAGCTCTTGCTTCTTCGTAAAACTGGTGTTTAACAAAATGACAATTTAAAGTCTTTGAAGGTTTATTTAAGCATTTTCTGTAATAGGAAATAAAGGAATGAATTATGAAGGCCCGATTACCTTTCCAAATTTTGGCTTTCCACATATCTTTTGCTACTTTAAAAAAGTCAATGTTTTCTTGTGAGATATTATGTTACATCCATGTGAATATTCTTCAAAAATGAGTTTACTTTTATACTTTTAAGTGAAATGGCAACCTACCCGGGTAGGTATCTTAAGCCAAGAATGAATGTGAAATGAGTGCAGGATGATTGTAGCATGATCTTGTAGTCTTGTTGCTAAATAAGGCTGAAATGTTCCTTAGACAGAACTGTTAATTAATAGCACAACAGTCAGTGGCATATCTAAGGGTCCTACAGTTTAATGTGGACTCCGAACCACTGCCTCTGAATTACAAACAGGTCTAATTATGAGTATGGTCTTTGCAAATTAAAGTAGTATTCAATAGTGCGGATGTTAATCCACACAAGAGAACACTACACCCACCAACTATCCACAATTTGTGACCTCCAAGTAGCTGGATTTCAGGACACGCCATGGCCCTAGTCTATTGTAACATCAGAATGGTTTCATCTATCAGTAAAAGCGATCCTTGCATCACTGAGATTGTTAGAAAGTTTATATTTAACAAAGACTATTTTTTCTACAGCAAGGACGTGAGGCTGCCAGTGCAGCTGCAGAGAGCTATGGCGGCAGAAGCGGAAGCATCCCGAGAGGCAAGAGCCAAGGTGATCGCGGCCGAGGGTGAGATGAGGGCTTCCCGAGCTCTCAAGGAAGCATCAGATGTCATCTCCGAAAGTCCTGCTGCACTGCAGGTAATCTCTCTTAATTTATGAACGTGCTGATTAAGATGCTAAGGTATAAGAACTTTCCTGAAGCAAAACATCAAAACCTTTCACATCAAAGTAACTGATGAGGAAGGTGTAACTGGAGTCCTAAAAAGAGATTTCACAGCCATGTTGCTCACTAAAGTCAAAAGTTGAAGCTCAAGCAATTGTTTTCAATGTCGCAAAGTTTTGCAGGTTATTTTGTGTAGAATTTAATTTTTATGATGGTTTTACCTCAAACGGAATTTCATTGTGTCAAATAGTTAAACTATAGACTTGTTGTTAATTCTAACTCAACCTGTTAAGTAACAACCTATTGTTAAAATATATCTGCTAGTTAATTCAATCAGTGTCCAGAAGCTATTCACCCTTCAAATAAATACATTTTGTCTTTTGAGTGTATTGGTCCTAATTTGTATCTGTAATTTTGTAATTATTGTAAATTGAATGAGGCTCAATCTGAATTAAAGTTGGCTGATAAAAAAGTTGAAGTAGAAAAGTAGAAGTTGCTTCAGTAAAATATTTCAAACTCAACGAATTATAACTACTAAGTTGCCAGTCTAATTATAGGGTATGAGCTAGAACAAAATCTATTTTGTTATATAAGACACTCATAGTAACTTTCTTCAATTCACCAATATCCTAAGTCTTACTCAGTACTTAATACTCAAACTTGAAAAATTTGTACATTTTATAGCTAAAATAATGGGTGTAGGAAATAATGGTGTGCTCCAGGAGGCATGTGTACTTAGGCATGTTTGAAACTACGAAAGACCTAGTCAACAAATTAAGTGAATGTCTTTCCTTTTAAATGCTATGCTTGAGATACACATACAGTGCTTGAGATAATCAGTTATAGTACTTCAGAGACATATTCTACAACATAAACAGCATTTTTAACCTGCCATTTCATGTCATTTACATCTGACATGTTTCAGAGGGTGTTGAGTCTGTTTATGCCAAGTTTAAGGGTTTCTGCTATAGTAGGTTCTATTCAATTTAAATTATAAAACTGTAAGTCCAAAACAGGGACCAAGTTGGTTAGTTTTCCGGTTGTCCACAGGCCATACCAGATGTTGAAATCGTAGTGTGGGGGTTCTGCCAGATGTAGCCAAGGATAAAATTGATTTTGAAGTGCTTTAAGCCAAGTCTTCCAGGTTGTTGCATAATATTTATGCTGAAAGCATGGCGAGTGAACTTTCATGATAGAATTTTCAGATATAGATGCTTCATTGTTTATTTGTAGACAGCAAGTTTGTTTGTAGTGTAGGATTGAGCAATACTTTACTTTTTAGGGATACACACTAATGAGCAGGTAAACACTCAATGGACAGTAGACAGACGCAATACATATTTCACATGCCCAGTAGGGGTGGGGGTAGGGGGAGAGCGATTTATTTTTAGCACATGCTCGCCTAGCAACAATGACATGTCACAGGACTTACATCCGCCCGCCAAGGTCACAGCCCTTTCGAACACTAATTCACCCAGCCTGTATAATCCTAATCGCTATGTCTCCCTCGCTTACCGCAAATACAGTGACGAAATGAGTGCGTGCGTAATATTATTTCCCGGGAAATCAGAACAGGCTTCAGCCCCAATTAGTTTGGATTTAAGGGATTTCACTGTATCTAAGTTGTTGTATGACTGATATTTTTGGCAGTAGTTTCAAATTTTGATAAAAAGTTAGTTTTCAAAATCTTTTTAGGGTAATCCCCATTTTTATTTTTTATTTGGGATTTTTAGTTTTAACACAAAATTTTAATTTTTTAGTCAAAATACTAAACTATTGTTAGTTCTGTAAACTATCGGTTTTGAAAATATTTGCTACCATCTGATTGGTTCATCTAGCTTTTATGGGTGTGTAGAAGGCATGAGTTTATTTCTTATGCACAAAATAGTTAGTTTTAGGTAATGTTAATAGATAATGTTTTACACAAAATCATTTCAATTGTACAATGCCCCACTTTTTATGAGGGATATTCCAAAAGTAAGGTCCGATTCACAGAAACTATTTGAATTCGGCGCCAAGGACTAAACACACATGCATGCTGACTCCCAGCATGCCACACGAGCAAAGCGCCGCCATTAGTGTTGTTCTGGTTGGTGTCTGCTGTTTATAGTGTCAGTACACAATGTTTAAGGAAATCAATCAGCCCGACAGTTGTGATGTAAGGGTAGTAATGCAGTTTCTGTCTGCAAGAAACATTTCAGTGGTAGAAATTCTTCTGCAGATTACTGAAGTTTACTGTCCTAACATAATGAGTAACAGTAAAGTGTCTATGTGGGTGCAACCCTTTAATGAAGGACGAGAAAATATGCATGATGAACCACACTCTGGCCAACCATCAGTGATTTCAGATGCTTTCACCTTGTCACTGAGTCACTATTAGGGTTCATTTTCAATAGAAAACTAATATAGAAAAAGAGCTGTTCTGATCCAGTCACCAAAATTTTCAAGCAAGCTCGCCTCGGTGCTTTGATGTTCAGCTATTTTGGTAGTTTGTGTTAGCCCATCTCACAGTCTTTTTGTGTCATGTCATTACACCAAAGCCCCCACTAATGTTTGAACTTATCAGTTGGTATTTCCAACGTACTGGCTCTGTATTGTTTTGATGAGGTGAGAATTGAATGAGTCAGCAGATATATATCTGTGGATAATGTGGAACGTATTTGGGGGCTTAGAGTTGGAGATAGTCCACTCAGATTTGCTTATTGTAGAGGGTTTGCCTGCTGCAAGGACTCTTATCACCTATTTTCTATATTTCATAGAATGTAAATATTTGCCATTACCACTTTTTCATACAGAAATATCTGGATAGGTTATGAGTGTCATATGGTGGGGGTAGGGATTCTTGTGTGGTTCAGTCAAACCTCCTGAATACATATATTTTATTGTTTAGTTTTTGCCTGAATTGGTGATTTCTCAAGTGGCTAGTCAATGAGGCATTAGCTTAAATCAAGGTTTTGTACCATCCCCTTGCATGGAACAGATTAATTTTGTCCAGAAATGCTCTGTAAACGGTACGTAAAATTGTACCTTAGCTAGTAAATTTGCTCTGATGTTATAATTATACTATGACTGGGACATTGGCGACGTCCTGTAATCCAGCTACTTGGAGGTCACGAATTGTGGATAGTTGTGAGAGACGGACGGTGGATGTAGTGTTCTCTTGTGTGGATTAACGTCAGCACTATTGAATGCAACGTTAATCCGCAAAGACCATCCTCATAATAAGACCAATTCGTAATTCAGAGGCCGTGGTTCGAATTCCACGTTAAACTGTAGGTATAAGTATAAGTATAGACAAAACATCTAAAAATGCTTGGATGTAATTGATATAAAAGTGGTTACTTATTTATACTTGTAGGCTTACGTAAAATGAAACAGAAAAGCAAGATAACAATTTTCTATTCTCTACCTACCAAATCCCCGTCACCGATGTGCAGTAAGGACATCAGTGACATAATTGATGTATCAAAATAGGATTTTTCTTAATCCCCAGGAAGCTTTGGTTTTCTATCGTAGAAATGCCATTTTGTAGCGCCTAGGTGGATTTGGGTTAGCTGGTTTTTCCATCTCTCATTAATATTTTCTACACTAATGGCATTTTTAATGTCTCGATAGGTAACAACCCAAATCCTGGAATTTATACTAGATTACTTTGGGCTTTAGTTGGATAGGTATTTAATTAATAGCCTGATAACAAATTATCTAGAATTGAACCAGCATCCTTTGGATTATGACTAGGGTTCTCAATTCCGGGATCCCGAATTCCGGTCGCTTTTGGGTACCTATGAATCCCGGGATTAGAGGATCTCAATCCCGGGGTTGAAAAAATCATTATTTTACATTTTTTTCGTGATTTTAATGTTTAAACTACTGCAAAAGTCGTCTTTACAAACTCAAATTTGTGTGAACATTTTAAATGTCATCATTATTGTTTGAATATAATATACCTATAATAAATATATAATATATAATAAATAAATAATAATATAATATAAATAATGGTTTTTATTTCTTTTATTATATCCCTTTAAACCAGTATTTACAAATTTACCTTTCTCAAAGTTCAATTTTTCCTTAAAACCGAAGTGCAGTTCAACAATGACAACTTATTTTTGGATATTGGTACAGCACTGAGTAGTTTTCTTATCGCTCCAAACTTCCGTTGCTGTTAATTCCCACGAACTAGGTATCCCTTAGTCAGTAACAAGACTACAAGATAGCGCAACAATCATCCTACAATCAACTCTCAATCATACTTGGCTTAAAATACCTACCTTGTGGTATGGTCGCCATTTCAATAATCTAATCTAATCCCACGGCCGCACAGGTGGCATTTTTTGCTTCATGATGTCCTACTAATGATCAACATTTTTAGTTGCTATCGGGGTTTCGTTTAGCAAACAGCTGTGCGAGTTGGGAGAGGTTTGCATAGTGAGAGTGAGTAATATGTGCCGTTTTTTTTTTTCATTTTAACAATGACCATTCGTGATCTGTTGATAATTCCTAAAGCTACCAGATTTTACGATGTTATAAGATGAAACTGTTGATAATTTACAACTTTAATTAAAAAATTCATTTAAGGGTGTCTTCAACAAACAAAACATCCTAGATTTATAAAAACGATAATCCCGGGATTGGCCTTATTCAAACCCGAAATCCCGGGATTGAAATTTAGGTTAGGGATTGAGATTCCTAATTATGACATGATCATGTTACCACTGAGTTACCCAGTGACAATCTATATTCAAATACAATTTTTAAAGCACTTTTCTTTAACTATGATTTTTGTTTGTTGCAGTTGCGCTATCTGCAAACACTTAACACCATCTCGGCTGAGAAGAATTCGACAATCATCTTCCCATTGCCACTCGACATCATCACACCGTTCCTCAGCACAATAAAGAAGCAGCAGCAGTAATAGGCCTTGGGCGCTGCCTTAAGTTGGCAAAAGCGTATTCAAACAAAAAAAGCTTTTTAAGGTTAAGTAAGAATTTTTGCTCGAAATTCCAATCAAACCTTAGAATAAGGTTTGATAACAAAATTCTGTTGTTAAACATTTTCATCCTATTATGAGGTTGGGTAAGGTTCAAAAATTTTTAATAATCATTAATTTGAGAGTGTAGTTTCATAAAACTTATCTTACATATAAAAAAATTAGTTATTTTGTCACTGCGAATATCTTCCTCGAAATTGGGGAAAATTTTTGTCAGTAGAAGTAATAAAGAAACAAAGGAACTAAAACTTTAACATTAACATTTAGTCTTTGTAAAATATCTTTATAATACATGTAAGCATTTACTTTCTAAATGCTTATTTATATTTTTGAGAAATTGAACAAACAAAAACCTCTAGTATCAGTTTATGGGCAAAATGCAAACTGAGTAAGGATTTTTTCCTGTACCAAAGCAATAATGCCCTTAAGATAGATAATACTACATTTGCCACTACAGGTAAATGTCATTGGATCAAACGACCCAACGTTAGTTGAACACACCATGTTATCTGAGTATTGTGTGCGCTTTTAGTTTAATGCATTTGTTGTTACTAACAGTTTATATATTTGTTAATGTATTCTTATTATTCTTATGATATTCTTATTCTATTATTAATTTTATATCACTATATTATTGAATTTTTATGTCTGATCACTATAAGACTGGATATACGTTTTTTTAGGTAAATAGTTAAAAGTTATTTATTGTAAAATGTATTAATTAATATTCACACTTATCTTCCCTATGGATTATAAGAGGTAGTCATTCATTACGTAAGTTTGACTCCTCAACTGGCCAGTAGAATGTTAAGACGTTTGTGTTGGTTATATTTCCCATGAGTGACTTTTTCAGATCACTGTTACGGTGATCTGTTACAGACCCAATCAATCTTTGATAAAGTAGGCAGTAAACCAGTGAGAATATTTTGCACAAAACCTAATTATTAACCTATATTTTTGCTGCTCATAAAATGACATATAGTTATTGAACCAAGATGTTTTTCTTTTTTATTTAGGTCACTCTCTAACTAATCCAAAATATATTAATTTCAAGTCTGTAAAAGTGGCACTGTAATCTTTTGAAAACATTTTATTCCTAAGTTATCAATAACACTTACTAATTTTTGGCCTCATTTTCAGTAATCATATTTTGTTAATTTGGGTTTTTTACTCATTGAGCAGTTGTTTTAAAAATACCTTGAGCTATGTGGATTAGCACAGTGAGTTAAAGCTGCACACAGGCTTGCCGAATTTTTTAGAATAATTTAATCATGTGTAATGTATATTTTTACATTAACTTTAACCAGATTTTTCTACACAACTTACAACAAATGTCCTCACCTCGTTCCTTTAGTTTGTACTCTTCTTATACTCTAGTTGACTATCTGATGCTGATCAGTTTTTTATTAAATAGGCTCTAGCTTTTGTACAAGTTATCAGATTGACGTTTACTCTAATATTTTATCTATTGTAATGTAAATACACTGAGGGCTTTCTCGCTTAGTGGAACAAACGTTTCCATCTCATATCATTAAAGCTGTTGTCACAAATATTTACATTTATTTTGTTTAAAAAAACACGCAAGTGTTTGTAAAAAATAACAGATTTGGTTAATTTTATAGTGAAATAGTTAAAAGTCGTCTATTATTTTTCATAGTTAAATGATAAGTTTTTACCAATCTATATCCTCAACCATATTACTTGGATTGACAAGATTTTTTTGGACTGTTTTATTGTATCTATCAGTATAAATAGCCTGGCCAATATAAATTTTAATCAGTCCACAATACTTTATAGGAAATTTTTTAAATCTAAAGAATCCATGTTATATGTATATGTTTTTTAATCTCCATGTTATAGTTTAGTTTTGGTATTAATAGTTTTTGTTTTAATCCTGTCAAAAGGTTAAAACTGTGTTATATTTGTTCTCTTTTTGTTTTAAATCACTTGGTTATTTTTTTATATGTCCTTAATTGGCACTTTGTTCACTTAAATGTTAATGAAAAAAGCTAGTGAAGGAATAGGTTACCAAGAGAATGTTTTAATTTAATACATAAACACAAAGTTTGTTTTGATCTGTTCATAATACTTTTCTGATACTGCACTTACTATAAGTTATCAGATTTCTCTAATCAAAGGCTTTTTTGCCAGTGAAAAAACAATTCCGCCTATTTGATAGTTAAAAATTAAAATTTTGAAATCACAGAATTCAAAGGCCACCTTAACCACAATTATACGGACGAAAAGATTTTATGTAGCAGTTCTTATTTATTAACACTTAAATTCTCTGAATTGAATCAGAAGAATTCATTAACTTAATTAAAATTACGGAATATTTTTTAGTTTAGTACCGGTATCCAGTAAATTTGGAAACTCTGGAGAGTCTAATGGTATATAAAATAATTTCAAGTAGACAGTAATTAGACATTTGGTGTTACTGGAGGTGGTAAAAAACTATTTGTCAAAATGCTTCACAAAGATTAAGATTTGTCAAAAGGGCGGATTTGTTCATTATATTTTTCAAGCTTCATCACCAGTTATGTGTTAGCCCTGTTTAAACTTACCTGAATAACTTTAGAATTTTACACTTTTTAGTAAGTTGCAAGAATAAAAAAGCACATTAGCTAGGATGCTTTTATTTGTTCAAAATAAAATTATGTACCGTAGGACATGTAAAATAGACCTATTGAAAATGATATTACGGTAAATAAAAAATGAAACAGCTGTTTATCACCTATTATCTGGCTGGCTCAAACAATTTATCCCCAAATATGGTCAAACCAGCTGATCACAAGCTGTTGAGTTTGAGGGGGTACCTTTTTAAAACATTTGATTTATAATTTTCATCTTATGGCTGGTTGCAAAAAAGATATACCCAGGCATATATTGTGCATCCCAAATCAATTTTTCATCAACTAACCATTCACAGTCATGTATGATATTAATACAGCCTGATCTTTCATCAGATCATTTTCATGTGGTCTACATTAGTAAATCTCTAGCAAGTCTCTCTCTGTTAGTGCTAATGCTGGTTTTTCTGGAATTTCTAAATTAAAATTGCTCACTAATAAGTCTTCATTAACATCTAAAACGTTATGACCACTTTCAAATAACCATATTGTAAAGCATACTTTTTTATGAATGATAACTTCATCTTGTAAAGAGTGATTAACATATTTTCATAACGAAGTGCTTCTTCAACTAAACATGGAATATCTCAAAACTGTTATGAAATGTGTACTTGTTATTAAATGTTGTAATAATAAATGTGTACCTTAATTGAAATTGTATTTTTCCTGTAAGCCATTTAAAAAAAAATATATTAAAAAAAATAAATAATGGAAACCAGTTCTTGGATAAGAGTGTTAACTGCTGAAGTATTTGGACGATATTTTTCACATAGTGTAAAAAGGTTCAAAATCTGTTTCATAAATAGTTTATAAATGATATTATAGTAACCAAAACTATAAAGAATTTGAATTAATCACAGTGTTACGCAAAAATACATAGTTGTTAAAAATGTCTCACTTTAATAATCGAATTTAATAGAAACTATACAATCGCCCTTGAAATGTCATCTGTAGTTTTCATATTTGAGTAGGATTGCGAGTTTTGAGTATTGTGAATGTTATATGAGTTATTGTGTTTGTGTATGTGCTATTTTGTTGTGTTTATACTTTGTTTTACTTAAAATTAGGGGTGTGCGAAGGCTCGAATCATCGAGCCGAGCTTTTGCCAAGTAAAAACACTCTTAATTTACGCCGTAATTTTAAATAACTCTGTTCATACGGTCGTTTTTACATCTGTGAGCGTGATGATGAATCCAGATAGAAGGAAGAAGTAATGTTGTTACTTCTTTTGAGATGTCGTAATAAGAAGGAAAACAGACGACAATGTTTTCAATCGGATGAAACTTGCCAAGAAATCAGCTGTAGCGCTGTCGACTCAAAATTATCTTTAATCGTATACTTCCAGATGAATACAGAGTACACGAGGGGGGTTTGTTGACAATGTAGAACTTCACTATTTTATTTTACAGGCAAATACTTTCATTTCTCTACGTATTATTCTCTAGTTAAAAATTTATTTAACTCTATTTAAATGGTATTTTATGTTACAATAACAATTATTTATATGTACAATATGATTAGAAAATGAGTCTATGTAAAATATAATTGAATAAGTCAGTTTCCGAGGAGTTCATGTTCTTAACACTACTTTTGTCATCTGTGCTCATAGTGAACTTGAATAAACGGTATCAGTGGACTGACACATACTTTCTTCCTTAAGTAAATTTAAAAAGTCAATCTGTAATAAAACTTTCATGTTCTTCAAAGCTTATCTAATATCATTTAGTAATTTATTGTTTCAAAAATAATTATCCCATTTCTGAAAATAAAAACAAGAGAGACAAAGTTAAATTAATTGTTCGAATTGTATGGGGGCAACCCTCTCCCCCCGGTAATACCAAGATTTTTTTAGTTAGTTTTGTTGGGTGATTTGACCATACGCTTCATACTACGTTTCATGGAAAACGATTGGAAAATGGAATAAATTGATTGGTCCTGCGAAACGTAGGAGGATCCCTGGGGTGCTTTAGGTATTTTAGTGACAATCCCCGTTGGAAAAAACTATGAAACAAGGTGAGAGAACCCTAATAATTTTTTATCATAATACTCAGGGTTGTGAAAAGCTTCCAAAGTCAGGCCACGAGAATCAAGTCTATTGTGATGTGTAGTGAGAGTAGCTAGACATTGCCCACGCTATCTCGAGCAACTGTGTACTGCTACATCCGAATGCTTGATGTTTATGATACCATGGCGCAACTTTGGATTGTCTAACAGGATTTCTCTGTCCAGTCATAAGACGATAACTGAATTCTGATGTTCCAAAAAGTAAGTTATTGTATTTAATTAACATTTGATACGTAGAAATGTATAATAAGTGATACCGTGTTATAGATTAATTTGTTATGATTGAGATTACATTGCTTCGTTTTTAATTTAAATTGTGTAGCCTTTTTCCCCTTCAAGTAATTTGGATTAGCCAGACATTCGGATTACCGGGTCTGGTGTACATATTTAGCTTGATCATAGCTTATGCCATATCAAAACATCAAATGTATAAATAAGGAAGTTATATCAATTTATGTTTAATCCACATCAGGAGGAATGAGTAAGTAGGTTTTCTGTCTTGAGCAATAAACTAATTTAAAATTTTTGACATACTTTATAAGACCTTAACTAGATGAAGCTGTTCAAGTTTTATCACAATATTACAAAATAATAAGAAATTTACTTGTTCTCCATAAGAATAGCTGGAGAATAATTAAGTAGTTTTGCAGCCGCAAAGAAAATTATTACTTGCAAATCCTAGCCATACGAAGGTTATCTGTATGGGGACCTAAAAAATGAAAAAAACTTGGTGCCAGGTCTTGGTCTTGTTATGACGACCATGGTAATAGCCATAGGATTTATAGGAAATTCACTAATAAAAGTTTAAAATTAACTTCACACAGTAAAGTTAAATTTACTCTGAAATAGTTAATGGGATAAGAAATAATTGTAAGCACAAAGCAATTTGAATTTTTTTAATACGGTATGTTAAATTCATGTTTTAAAAGACTTTAACAAGTAAAAAATAAAAAAATACAAGCCACAAATATGAATGTATTAAAAAAATCATAATAATATTGATTTATTTTTTCTGTCAAAATTATATATTGGTAAAAAATAGAACTAAAATTTTTTAAATGTTACATCTTTTCCTATAGAAAAACGAGACCTATGGGTAGTTAAAACTTGGATATTCATTCTGTTCAGTCATTGTCATTGAGTAAAGTTAAACCCAAACAATAATTATAATTCAAAAATAAAGAAGGAATGTGTTATTACATAAACTTTGACGTTTTATTGTAAAAAGTAATCCTACAGTGTTTTTCCTAACTTAAGTAACACAAGGAGTAGATAAAAAACTTAGTAGTACTTAAATGTATAGTCTGATAAAGATCACTATTCAGAGGGCAGTGTTGTCTCATGAGGTTTATAAAAACTCCATCTCTCTTTCAATACCTACAAATTTAAGTTGCTCTGTTGGTCCGTATCTGAAAAATTCAAATATATTTGTTAATAACTCCTCGCTAAATAATGAAATTACAATGCTTAGAAGAATTTAAATTGAAAAGGCACATAACTGATCATTATAATTTTCTTGAGGTTGACAGCAAAAGAAAAGCTCCCATGCAAGGATGGTACTGTGCAACCTTTCAATCTTTCAACCTTTTTTGCAATCTTTCAACTTAACATCAGTGCTATGTAAACTTAACAAATTTAGCTTAAACATCCATAAGGTTATACAGAATAACCTTGATTTTCAGAAGATTGGTGGAAGGAGCCACAGATTTATAACTGAAAACCACGGATAATCTGATTGGAATAAAAGCAGCACAATATTATTTATTTAAGATAAGAATAGAATCAAAAGCGCTGTGCATAAGTTATTTTTTAAACAATCATCACTTCCTCTTCCTCCTCTCCCTCATTGCCGCTGTCTAGCATTTTGCTTTCGGTTTCATCACTGATCACTTCAAATGCAGCAAGATTGTATCACACCTGATCCACATTTTCAATACAAACCTACCACTATCTGGTACAAATTCACCCATTCACCCAACCAAACAAAAACTATCAAAATATCGCAGAGCTAAAAAATTATAAATGTACTATTTTGGTAAAGTAAAGTGGGTGGCATAAAAGAGGAAATAAATAATAAGATAATAAAGATGGCTGATGGTGTATACATCAATAGCCAAGTTTTTTCTACAATATCATATGCAGAATGTTAAAAAAAGTAAGAAAGAAAGCATGACATGAGTTTGAATGTATAGGTCTATCATTCATCAACTGTAGTTGATTTGTTCTTTAATACAGTTTTCTGTTCTTTTCTTCCTTTTCTCCATCCCTTCCCTCATCCATGTGAAATGGACAGAGTAATGCGCATAGCTGGTTATCAATCACAAGGTAATATGTCATTCCATCGTCACAGGCACAGCTCTGAACCAACTGTCAATTAAACTGCATTTTGATCTGTTCAGACAGAAGGCGAAACAGTAGCAAGTGATCTTGGGCAGATTGAGCCATGTTGCATGGTTTGACATAAAAAATACTGTATTGGTAATAAATGATATAAACGTTGCTGGTTTGAATCTATCAATATATGACTCATTCAAAATAAAATAAAATCTTTGACATTGGTTGATCGAGTGCCCAGTGGATTAGCCTAAGAATAATCAAGGTCTATATATATTTTACATGATTAATGTTTTATGTTCTACCCACAACTCACCTGTAGTCAAAGAACAGCTCTTCTCCTGGTTGAATAGCTCTTTTTGCAAAGATTCCTATTCGATGATCTCCATTCACCATCATTACCTTAAAAATAAGAGGTAAGATTAAATGCAAACATTCATGTGGTTAAATTAATGAAAATTTAGTTCAGTTAGACAATTTAGTTCCTTAAAGTTTTGCTCTATCTCCATCGGTTACAGAGATATTAAAAGATCTAAACACAGTACATTGTATTTAGGGCCTTAAATTTTAATCTTATGGCAAAGAAGCGGAGTTCAGCTGGCGCAGCTTTGACACGACCGCGCCGGCGCATGGGCTCTGTAAGCTAACATTTAAAGTGCATTTTCTCAGTAGCAACAGCTGTCTGCTCTAAGTGAGCGAGTGAAACATAGTACAAAAAAATGGTTATGGTAAATTTGTGGCAGACTAAAAGAAAACCAAAGACATATAAAAATTAATGACTAAAGATTATATTATAAGTACCGAAACCCGAATATTCACTGAATATTTGTTGATATGGAATTAAATAAGGCAGCCTGATTTAGGGTCGGGCGTATGGGACAAACAAGCTAGGCTTGTTACAATTTACCGACATTACCTAGGTCAGGCTTCGGCGTTAATCATTATAATTTAAGAAGACTCAGTGATGATAACAGTTTTGCCATTCTGTTACCACAGTTTGAAGTAGGCATGTGTCGATTTATCAATACCATTGATTCTTAGACATTTGTATGATAGTTATCAAGATAAAGATATTTATTGGTCATTAAAAATTGAGGTTTTCTCTTCCCATGAGCCTGATAGTATGACTTGGTGACTTACTAGGCGTACATATAAGATTTAGGTCAGGCCTACTGATTTTATTAACTTTATTCAAGTACAAGCCATGATCTTCTGAATCATCAAGCTCAGAATTATTAATGAAAAATGTATTGAATTACCTTCGCATAACAGTTGGGATTGATGGAATGATTAGCAAATCGTATTTTGTTCCCTTTCCTTGTAGCGTCAACAACAAAATCTGTAAAAATACATACCGTATAAAAAATAGTAATAAAAAATAAACACTGTCAACTGAAGAACTTATGATTTGAGCATAAAAACAAAATGAACTACAGGCCAATAAACCCCACCCAAACTCAACTACCTTGAACTACTAGCATATTTGGTATTGAATATCAATTAACACATATTCAAAAAGCTTCAAAATTTAATCTTTACAAAACAATATTAAAATTTTACGAATAATTTTTAATTATCTCATACTAGCTCCCTGCTTCCCATGATTGACTCACCATTGTTCAGGTTGAAGAGGAAGCTGCACATGTACTTGTCGTACACTTTTCCCCTCCTGTCCGCCTCGTCTTGTGTGATGATCTCCCCACAGTACTCGCTGATGAACTCATTCTTTTGAGCTGAGTCTTTCAAAAATATGCCCCATCCAGCGACATCGGAGGGAGCCATGAGTAGGTGTTTGTCTACAGGTTAAAAAGGTCATTAACTTAATAAACACGTTATTACAGAAAAATAAAAACTTTTTACCCTTGTACATCATTCTAGAGTTCCAAAAAACTGAGTTTAAGGAAAATGACTGTTTTCTGTCAGTTAGGATAGGGAAAAATGACCCATTTTAGATTACATATGATGTGGGCTGGGGTAAACAAACAGTGGGTAGAATATTAAATGGGCATTTTCAATTCAGCCCAAGGTAAATACCCTGAAAAGTGGATACTAATAAAAAGTATAAATACATGAAGTGTTTTGCATAGTTCATTGTATTTATAAATCAAAGGAAGTCATGAATAATATAAGTTTATTTCTCAGGGTATTTAGTTATTTATTTATACAGATTTACAAACTAATTAAATGATAAAAACCATTATAAATTTTCCTCCATTTAAAGCCATTTATAAATTTTAACAACTTATATTTTAAACAATAAATTTTTAACTTGAAAAATAATTTATTTTTGTTAAATTTCATAAAATTTAAATTAAAAATAATTTTTCTAACTAGATTTAAATTTAAACTTATCTTTACCCTTTGAGGCCCAAGTGGCAGTATACTACCATTCGCATAGCTGTCAAAAAATACCAAACAGCAGTATATTGCCGTTGGCGGAACTTGCGAAGAAAACCAGGCGGCATTTTACTGGAACTTAGTATTTTGCGTCTTTTAAAATAACTGCACATCTTTAAAATATTTTCTTAGTGTGTTTTATATATTATACGAGTAAAGGAATAGAAAAAAATTTCCATTTTTTTAACCCTAGAAGTGGCAAAGTCGTAATTTACGACGCATTTACATATTCCTATAAGAAGTGTCAGGTGGAGGCATCTGTCGTCAGTTTAGTGAACTTGTTAAACACTAGCGGCTCTGTGACCGTGTTGCCCTCTGGGGGCCAACAACCGAACCTGTTCTCATAGTGCACTAGACTGCCACCGGGGAGGTCTTATAACCAAGTAAGCGCTTTCAACTCCTATGCACTAGTAGCCTAACCAGCTAAAGCACTGCGCTGACGAGCGTAACGTTCTAGCCATTCGGAAGTGCTAGGGTTCGAATCCCGACCATGAGCAATCCCAATTTGGCTTGCCAATGTGTGGTAGAGCGGAGAGGAGGGCCCACCTTAAATAAACGGTGACCGACTTGGGTGGAAGTTAACGGCATTTGTAGGCTTAATTGGGGTTGCAGTGGACACCTGTTTTGCTTTTGTGGTTAGTGGTTATAAGGGGGGGCATATTTTATGCTTTTTTTGTTTAAACTTTGATATTTCAAGAAGATATTAGTAATTTTTTTATGTTACAGTTAAGAGTAACAAGCTTGCCACTTCTAGGGTTAAACGTCTTTGGAATTCAAAGCATCGACTTTTAAAACTCGCTATTTGATGTTTGTTGTTACGCTCAGGTTACGTTTGTTGTGTTTACATCGTTTGGTTGCTGAGGTTAAAATTACAGTTAATTAAGTGTATAAAGTGTTATTAGTGTTTAATATAGTTTAATTTGGTGTCATTTATTAATTATTTATCATAATGGGTAAAAACTATGGTAACAGAAGTAGTGAAATAGACAGAATGCTTGATGAACATCTTCACTCAGAATCGAGTGTTGGAAATCTGTTTGGAGATGATTCTGTTGAAGACCCGACGTATTTCCCTGACGAACCTGCTACTTCAAGTGGTAAATGACAAATTTGATTTACAACATTTACTTTGGCAGGTCTAGGTCTAATTTTGATAGTGACAGTGACATTCATTGGAGACCCCTTCAAGACAATAGACCTAATCCTACCCCTATGACTACACCAAGGCCTATGATACCTAATGAATGTAGGCAAGTTCTCAGTGATGATTTTGACATAGATGGTGGTGAGGAAGATTCTAATGATGATGATGATGATGATGATAGGCCGTTGTGGGAGAAAGTGACTGAGCAGAAAAATGTTAATTTCAACCATAGCTTTTCTTTTTTGGATTCACCTGGACCTAAACACTGCCCTACCATCGCTGCTAAACCAATAGATTATTTCAATATGTTTTTTATAACGACATTTTTGAATTCGCCTGCTTCTGAAACCAATAGATGTGCCAATAAGGGAAACATAATCTCACATAACAGTAACTTTAGCTATTGGCTTCCAACTACTGTGTTTGATATTAAAGCATTCATTGTCGTTGTTCTAAACATGGGGCTTATACGGAAGCCAACAATCAAATCCTACTGGTCTACCACTACATCTCAGCAAACAGCTTGTTTCATGTTGTTGACAACTCTAACTGCCCAATGTAATGCCAGAATGATCCCACACAAACATTTAGTCCCTTAGATGATCATTGTAATAAAATGTTCAAGCACCACTACACACCTCATGAACAATTTATCTGTGGATGAGAATCTAATTGGTAGGAAAAATCACACGGGCTGATGCAGTACTTGCCAAACAAGCACCACCACCGCTGGGGGATTAAATAGTGGGTACTATGCAACCCTGTCTCAAAAAAATATTGCCTGTATTTTTTATGTTACAAGGACACAACTATTTGAGAATATGCTTACAAGCTTTTAGAACTTCATCACGATTGTAATGAAAATTAATCACAGTAAAAAACTAAAGATAAAACCATAGTATTACATACAAGATTGTAATTAAATATTCATAGTGTAGTTTAGACACAGTGGTGAAAATGACTGTGTGCGAGTCTTCATGTTTTAATTATAGTGTGAGTTCTGAAGGGTTAAAATGTGCCATGCGCCCAAACCATTTCAAGTTGGATGGACATTTATAGGTATTAACTTGTACAGTAAAGTGAGAACCGTACGTAATCCCCGCTGGACACTGACGTTCTTGCAGGTGATCTTCTGAATGTCAAAGTGGTCAGCGCCGCAGGTCTGACAAAGGTCCGGGTCACACTCTCGCACTGCCAGGTAGCACGGACACTGCTTCGTGTTGCACTGAGCCTTGCACCTGCATCCCGGGAACCGGTTCTGGCCTGTACAACATTTACAATCTTAGGGCTCAGATCTTGCCAGCAATGTATTTTGCCAGGAACCAGTTGCTGTTTTGGGGGATTAATTTCTTTGTTAATATCACTTTTTTTGTCTAGGATCATGAGAATGGTGATATTGAAAAACACAAAGGCTACTACTCTTAGGAAAAAGGCTGAAGAAATATTTGTATTTTAGAGTTCATGTTTTTAGCGAATTTCTCACAGGGAAGAAGCTATTACCATCGGTCTCATGGCAAGACCTAAGCCCGGGGGCCATATTAATTTTTCGTTTTTAGATTTCTATTTATTTCATTTACTTTTTTCAAATGTAATTTTTGAAAATTTTACTTTTACCTTTTAACATTAGAACCAGCTCATAAAAACTATACAATTTATGATTCAAAGTTATTTAGTTTAGTAAATTGTCTTGAGGTGTTAATTATTTTCAAATTTTACAGTGTTTGTGTTTTGAAACAATGACGGTCCATATTCAGCAACATATTTAACCCTTGGAGGACCAGGTGAGAAAAAAGTATATCAAAAAAAATGCAACCCAATTTTTTGTTAGTCTCTCAAAACTGCACGCTCCAAATAATGGTTGTTTTGCAAAGGATCAATACAAAATTTATATCTTCTCTAGTTTTCACATTAGCAACATGGTTTTTCCATCAGATTGTCAGGAATTACTTGTTCTATACTAATAAGAAAGAAGAAATTAATAATAATTACAAAAACTAAAAATTAGAAAAAAATCATAGCTTTTATTATTTATCGTATAAATGTACATATTCCACACAACATACAAAAAACTTAACTATAGGAAACATTTTTTTTTCTAAATATTATTAGTGACACGTGTTGATAGTTTCAATATATTTTGTGATATATTTATAAAATTATAGGTATATTATTGTTGTTTTGCATAAATAAACAACGGAATTTATACAGAATATATTTATTGTATAAATTTATTATTATTTACCTTATATATTATTGACTTAGCAGTCTTACTCGTGAGTGTCTTAACAAGATTTTAACAAGATTCAGTATATTATTTTTAATAAAGTAGCATACAGTTAAAAAAATGAATTTATTTACTTTTACCCACTATTACCCACATTTACTATGAGAAAAGTAAATGCCATCCTATCAAGTTCTTCAATCTACTCACAATCAGAGCTGCACTGACAGAACTTCTCACAGAAGTTCTGGTTGGCCACACAGGGACAGTTGTGGTCGCAAGGCTGGTTGCTCGGGTGGTCGCAGGGTGTGAAGTTGTGGACATGATTGCTGCTGTTATCTTTTTTCAACTGTATCTTGCGACAGTGCATTGACCAAAGTCGGTGCTTCTTCTTCTTCTTTCTCGGCGGTGTGAAATCTTTCATTGATTCCATTATTTCCAAATCTGCCGCCTCTTTCTGGGCAAACTGATAAACCTGGGGAAAGTCTGATTGGTCATCAAAAGTAGTTTGATCATTAAAAAAAACCTTTTTTTATTTTAGTTCTAAGGACTTTGCTAAAAATTTTATAAAATAGAACAGTTGATCAATTTATATCAACTGAGATAAATAGCTAAAATAAATAAATAGATAAATGTGCTGATGAGATAGCCCATTAAGAAAGAAGTATAAAGTAAACCCTCTCATATCTGGACCCTGCGATATCCGAACGTGATTTTTAAGGAATGCAATATTGAAAAAAATTGTTGAAGGCCAATGTTAACCCAGTAGTCGTGAACAATGTTTGTGTTCCAGTTAGTAGCGTGCCGGTCGCTGAACGCGAGGTTGAAGCAATGTGGACAGCGGTTTATGTTAAAAAGCGGAGTGAGGGGAACGATGAGTCACCCTAGTCCCGAGCACCTGAATCTTGAGCGATACTCTCTGTATTCTGTGCTATCTGGTGCAAGGTCACTGACTCACAAAACAATAAACCTCCACAGCCCACCTGTCCCTACCCATCCCAATAGCCAACGCATCACTCGTATTGTAGTGACAACATTCGTCAGTGGTCAGTGTCTCCTTTGTTTTGCTTGAGTGTAGTAGTCTTTCTTGCAACGTTTCGTTTTAGTTTTGGGTAAGAAGAGTGCTAGAGGTGAATAAGTTACGTATTATGGTCAGAAAAAGAAAATAGGTTGTCATTACGATATAGGAAAAAATTCACTCATTGAAACATTTAAAAATTGTATTACTCTTCGTACTGTACCGCTTTGTAATGTATTATGTAATATTTTTAGTTTTGATGTCATTAAAGTGTTAGTATTACAACCAAATTTATTTTTTAAAATTTCATATCTGGATCGGCCATTGCTACATTAGTCCGGATATGAGAGTTTACTGGACTTGGTTTTGATAAGACTTTCAGGAAGCAGTTATATTCAGCCATTTTGCAGGTAATTGATAAAACTTTTGTAAAAAAATTATTATTAGTGATAAATTAATGTTTTATTTGTAGAAAAACATTTTTTAACATATAATTACTGGGTTTATAAAATAAAATATAAAAAAACATAACAACATTTTTTATAATTTTTAAATTTTTGAATGTGTTGTGAAATAAAAACTATTTTGGGGTGGGTTTCACAAAACCGAGTTTTCACTACGCTGAGTAAGGCTAAAAATGTAATAAATATCGAAATTTCACTACGCCGAGGTTTCACAAAACCGAGTACGTTATAAAATTCAACTGTTTCACTAAACCGAGTTTCAAAAAACCGAGTTAGGGGCTGGGTACCGTCCGCTCTAGAATTGAGTCCGCACCTAGAGCACGTCGGCCGGCAGGCCAACAACGCGCAGTATCATGCGCTTTGAAGGCATTCACTGCCTGAATTGTGTAAATGACATTATTGATCTAATAACTTAAGCTGCTTTATACTGTTTTAATTTATGATACAGAAATAAAATTATCCATGGATGAATGTTAAAAAGAAAATTATAGAAAATAGTAAACGAAAATAATTGTATGTTCCAAAGCAGAGAGAATTTGATTGTTTATAAGAACGATTTTTTTTATTTAGAACAATTCAGTTTTTTCTTGCCTGTAAGAAATAGAACTTATCACAATAACAAGCTATAAGTTATTGATAAAAGTAAATTTTCTGGAGATTACTATTCTCTGGAGATGATTGTATGCTTCAAAGCAAAGAGAATTTCATTGTTAATTTGAACGACTTTTTTATTCAGAACAGTTTAATTTTTCATTTCCTGTATAAAATATAGCTTATCACAAAAAATCTATAGGATGAAGTAAAACTCACGTCTTCCAACACTACGTAATATTTACACTTATATTGTAATTATATACAACGGTAAATATATACAAAAAATATTAAGTTGTGTTGGAAGACGTGAGTTTTTACTTTATCCTATATTAAAACCAACACGTATATTACTAATCAAGAAGTAATTAAAAAACAAGCTATGAGTTATTGATAAAAGAAAATTTTCTGAAGATTACTAACACAAATTTTTTGTAATCTCACGGCCTTGATTTTATGCTGTGTAATAAACTAAATTGGGTATTCTTGGCTATTATTCTAATAGCACTTGAAACACTAGAAACAACATAGGATTTGTATTTAATACATTTAATTCGCAACATTTTATTAACTAAATGTATTAACTATTATTAACTAAAATATAAACTATAAACTATTTATTATTAAATCTTCAATACAAATTATGTATCAAATTTTCTTTTTTTCATTTGGTAAGGCAAGTTACATGATTGGTTTCTTTTGCTAATTTAATTTTAAGTTTTTCTAGTTTACCGGTTTTTGACCGGTTTCTTTTTTATATGTAGAAATAACCTTTTGTTTGTACAGATGTAAATATTGTTAGGCACTTTAAAACGGGAGTAGTTTATCCAACTCTCGAAACGTTGTGTAGATTTTAAACACAAGACGCGTTGGAAAAGTCCAACTAATTGTTAATTTAATAATTAATAACCAACGCCATTATGAATTTTCAAAACTCTGTTGATTCTCGGTATGGACCCGGAATTGGACAACAAATCCGTAAACTAGAAAAACTTAAAATTAAATTAGCAAAAGAAACCAATCATGTAACAAATTATGTGTCACGCGTTATGTTCACTACACGACTGGACAGCGAGTGCCTGCAAAGCACGTAATACTGCACGCTACACAGGCTTCTACAGTCACTTCTAGAGCGGACGGTACCCAGCCCCTTACTCGGTTTTGTGAAACTCGGTTTAGTGAAACAGTTGAATTTTATAACGTACTCGGTTTTGTGAAACCTCGGCGTAGTGAAATTTCGATATTTATTAGATTTTTAGCCTTACTCAGTGTAGTGAAAACTCGGGTTTGTGAAACGCTCCCCTATTTTGCACTCAATAAATTATCAAAACTGTATATTTTCTAAACATTCATAAGTTTTTTTACATGAAAACCAAAATTTACCCTCATATATATAAAAATAAACATAACTCAACCAAAACACACACTTGGTACATGGTGAGTGGTTTTGACTGCTGCCAAACATAAAAAAAAAACAGATGACACTTTACAATAATTAAAATAAGAAATCAACAGGTTGGCCAACAGACCATAAAAATTTATTAATCGTCAGTTGAGACATTCTTGAAGGTCACGGTCACAATATCTGTTAAAAAACTTTGGAACTACGTCAATAATTATTAAAAAAACACACACACCAAGAAGGGCTCTTGAGTCGGAATTCAGTCCACTCCGAAGCGGTATCGAGTCAGACTCGTGTGTCTTCCTCCATGGGTTAACTAATTTTCTAACACATATTAAGTTTATCTGAAAGACTAATTATTTTTTCCTCATTAATGAAAATGTATAAAACTCAAACGTATGCTCTGCTGAACTCCACATGTAATCTAACCTGTTGGCAGGTTTTGGTGAGCATGATCTGTGCAATGGCGCAGTAATTATTGAGAAACACATTATGCAATGCCCGGAACAGACTCTGGTCACTTCCTGTCCACTCCTTCTGATCACTGGACGCCATGAGCGGGAGAAGGGAGAAGCCAGCCTGGTGTGAGACTACCTCCCCTCCACTGGCATCCCCCTCGCCCTCCCCTTCACCATCCTCTTTGTCTCCTTCTACAACACAAACATCTGCTTGTAATCTTACTAGAATTACTAAAATTATAAACATTTTACAATTATATATTTTATAATCAACCGGTGTAAAAACGTCTTTATAATAATAATAAAATTTGAACAGAAGGCTCGGCACGATTTGCAGCTTGTCTGGATAAACTAAAGTCAGCGGAAGCCCAAGAATAACGTTAAAGTCCCCCCCAATAACAACACTTGAAATTTTGTCTATCTGGTGAATTTTATAAGAGAGTTAGAAGCAGTGTAATAGTTTGGAGTAGAAGTTTACTCAAAGACAGCTCTTAGTCTTTGTGACAAGTGGACGTCCTATGTTTATTATGAGTGTAATTGTTAGTGATTTGTTTGTTTTTAAGATTTTTTAGCTTTATACCGGCTTAGTCCGGATTATGTAATAAATTGTGTTATGTTTTAGGTACTAGCTCGCTTGATCAGATTCCAGATTTCGAAGCGTTGTGAAACATTGTTTTACTTTAAAATCGTGATGGAAAATGTCCAAATAAAAATCTAAATATCATTAAACATTCATTGTTTGCCAATTTTACAATGAAAATTAAAAAAGTAATCAGCTGTTTTGGTTAACTACAGCTACAGATATGGTCCTGACGATAATATGGACTCTTTCAAAGGCTGTAGGACTAAAACCTGATTTTTCCCATATAAATAATATATATTATTTCATTATATTCTAAAACAAGGTTCTACTGTACAAATGTACAGTAGAACCTCTCAAACTCGACACAATATGAACTTTAAGGTTGTAGATTTTTTGGGAACTAATATAAAAATTAATAAGGGTTCAATAATAACGCTTATTTAAATTATTAAAACACGTTCACTTCTAAAATTCATACAGTAGAGAGTGGTATAGGCCTATGCTAAAAACGTTTTTTTACGTTTTTACTCACCATTTGATGGAAAACAGTGAAGAAATGCCATCCACAATGTTTACATAAACATATGTGTTCAGAGAAACATATGAATCAAAAACTGACACCTGGAACTGGAAATGTTTTATAGCAATAACGGATCTAATAAAATATGGTTTAAAAATAAATATAAAGTGGAAAATTGTTGGTTTTGTATTACCAATGCAATTAGAATCACCTTTACTATCATTGCTGTCCTCTGAGCTAGCTTCGTTACCAGAGTCAACGGATGTTTGTTTCCTGACCTTTCTCGTCCCAGAGTTATCGCCCTTAACTCCATTTTGCTCTTCCATTTCCTCCTTGGCCTGTTCTGTAGCAGCTGCTGATTTTGCAGCTGCTGCCAACTTCTCTTGCATCCCTTCCTGTTGGATAACCATGAATTTTATTCTAATTTGGAAGTCAGAGCAGTTAATAAGCAATTGAAACCTAATAATAATATGCAGTTGATAAATATAGTCATAATGAGGGTTTAAGACTCTTAAGTGATTTTTATTCAGAAAAAATACACATGTTTATACCATCAATTCAAAACGTCTTCAAGCATCTCATAGAAAAGGTTTTCTCAACTATCGTCGGTCAGATAAAACCTTTCCACTCTATGTCCCTCTACAAAAATCAATCAGGGTTTTTTTTGGTCATTAACCCTGCTTTTTCCACATTTAGTTCATTACATATTTTTACCACAGATTCACCTTTATCAATACGTTTTATCGCATTAAGCTTTTGGTTGACTGTCATCACATAACATTTACGATTTAACATACTGAGTAAACTGAACGTAAAACGACACTGCAGCTCTAAACATGAAACTTGACAAGAAAATCTAGAGGTCTTAATTTTGAAAAATGCTGTTTAACTGACTCATTTGTGTCTAGTTTAAACATAATTCTTAAATCCTTTATTTTCCAACCAAGGGGACAGTCCACATTTAATCTTTAAAATTTTGTGACATTAATTTGTTCAATTACACTTTGATAAATATTTAAAAGTATGTTTGGTTTTTCTTTATTTTGGCTGTAGTAAAAACAGGATGTAATTAGTTTTTTCAGTGTTTAAGAATAGACTATAAGACTAAATAAGATTGAATGTTTTTGTGCTGTTCTGTACATGTTAATTCGAGATCAACATCTTTTGGATGAGATAATTAAATTAGATTCATCAGGCTTGATTCTTCATCATCATTGGAATCAAGAAAATCCTTGGTCTCTGTCTTAGTATCTCGTGGATCTCTTGCACAACCTCTTTTACCTTCTAACTTGTGGTGGAATGGACTTTGATGATTGTGTGAACAACACACATTTTGTAAGGAAGGTTCACTTTCAGTATGATAAAAAATCATTAATTCACTTTAAGAGTTACGTAAAATAATTTCAGTGACCTTTCAACTCAATGGGCAAAAATACTCTTCATTCCAAAAACTTATTCATGTGGTATACTGCCAGCGATTCTGCAGAAATTCCAAAAATGAGAACCGTAAAACTTATCTTACAGGACCACTCACTTGTTCCGAATTAAATGATGAGTCGTCATCCTAAAACTAACCCAGGCTCAAAAATTTCATTTTCTGAGGAAGTCGTATCTCAAAACAACCCTATTAATAAACCAAGCAAACTTTTGCAACTCAATCCTTTTATTGATTAATTAGGTTTGATCAGAGTAGGCTGGAGGCTAAAGTATTCAAACTTCTGTGTTGATCTGAAACATCCAATTGTTCTTGACCATATGCATCCACTGACTAGACTATTTGCAGAAGATATGCTCATGAAGTTCCTACATGCAGGACCCAAATGCTGCTGATCTCTCTCCATGAACAAATTTGGCCATGAAATAATAAAAGTTTAGTCAGGGGGTGTAGTGAATACATATTTAAGTGTTTCAAGGCTAAACCTAAAATCAGTCATCAACTCGCGGATCAGCTACCTTGCCACAGAATACAAGCTTCAAGACCCTTTTCCTATAGTGGGTTAGATTATTTTGGGCCTATTTCTGTTGGGCATGTTTTTGTTCCAGAAACAACTAATGGGCAAAATTCACAAAGGCTTACGTGTCACTTTTTATTTGCCTTGCCACTAAGGCAATTAACCTTGAATTAGTGGAGGACTTAAGAACAGAGACTTTCCTAGCAGCGTTAAGGAGGTTCATATCAAGAAGAGGCAAACCCCATAAACCTTGCCAAACATAATTGAAGAATTATATTTCAAGGGGCCGGAATGTTAGAAAACAGCCAGCCTGCCTACTTAAATTTCAAAATGACCATATGTTTCTTCTTAATAATATTATTACAAAATGTAAGTGTCGTTAAATTCAAAGCCAAGTTGGGAATAAAAAAACAATAAAAAATTCAAAGGAACAAGCATTTATTTACTAAAGCAAAAGAAATATATCACTCAATTAAGTAACAAAATTGGGTGATTTTAATTCTAACATTTTTTGCTAAAATTATACAATTTTCTTTCAAGGTGACATAAATTGTTTATGAGAATGAATATTATTTATTTTGGTACTGAGAGGTTTTTGGCTAGGTACCAGAACCGACTTTGAGAATTTGTACCGACATATTTCTATTCGGTTGATTTCTGGTCTTTAGTTCATATGAGGGATATTCCAAAAGTATGGTCCGGTTTGCCGTAACTGTTTAAATTTGATGCAAAGGACAAAACACACATTCCCACCGACTCGCGGCATGCCTCACGCACAAAGCACCGCCATTAGCATTGTTCTGGTTGTGTGAGCTGATTACATTGTCAGTTCACAATGATCAAGATTATTAATCAGCCCTCCGATTGTGAAGTAAGGGCAGTGATACGGATTCTGTCTCAAAGAATCATTCCAGCGGCAAGTTTACATACAAGTCCTAACATAATGGGTGACAGTAAATTGTGCAAGTGGGTGCGAGCTTTTAATGAAGGGCGGGAAAATGTGCATGATTAACCAAGCTCTGGCCGACCATCAGTGATTTCAGATTATTTGGTCAATCCAGTTTACCAAAAAAACTCATGAAGATCGAGGATTCACAATTTCAGATTGAGAATTAGAATTCCTGTTATTTTCACTTGTTCCCATGCCTAAAAGATTTTCTTAGTAAGTAAGAAGTAAATATTAAATTCTTCGACATGGATGGTGAAGTGAAGAAAGAAGCAGTTAAAGACTGATTTCTTGAACTTGAACGATGTGAGAAATCTTTGAATAAGAATGGAACACATGATGAAAAATAGAGAAAGATTTAATGAATGTAAATATAATACCCCCCTTGCAGCAGATCTGCGTACTCAACGAATTTCCAAATCAATAATATAATAATAATATATGACAAGTTTGGTCACCATCTGTCGATAAACATGAGAATTATTTGCCTATTCTCCATAAGATTAACATGGGAAAGAGTATGCAGGTTAGCTGCTGTGAGGAACACTGAAAGTAGTCATTTCTACCATAAATAATTTTAATCTTAACATTTATACCAACTTTCATCAACATCTGTTCATAAATAAAGGAGTTTGCCTATTCTCTATATGATTAACATGGGAAAAGAGTATGCAGGTTTGCTGCCATGATAAACAATCTAGGAAAATAATCTACGACTTAATCAAAATCACTAGTTCAAATTTAACTTACACATGTTTGTTTGTAAAATCGAACGGTACTTTGGTGAACGAAATCCGTCCACGGATAACCGAGAAAATGCACTTTTAAAGTTAGAATATATTATTGATTTGGAAATTCGTAGAGTACGCAGGTCTGCTGCAACGGGGGTATTATATTTACATTCATTAAATCTTTCTCTATTTAAATTAAAATAACAATCTTTTTTGTATCTTGTAAAAATATTAGAAAGTTAATGGTTTTTTTGTTATTTTAATTTAAATATTTTTAACCGCCGCCATTTTGAAAAAGTAAAAGAAAATTAAATGATACTTTGTAAATATTTTTCTCTTCAACCAATAAATATGTGTGCAAAGTTTGGTTTCTGTATCTTAAATATTTCTTGATATATATAGTTTTTTGTAAAAAATACAAAATGGCGGCTAGCGGCTAAACGAAGGATTTTTCGACAAATGGTTATAGGTGATTTTTTGTTTATTTTGATGAGTACTATCACCCCTCGAAGTTTGTGCCCGACTTTAATGAACACCCTGTATATATATACATATAAAAATTTTAACAACTATTGTTTTTGGACTCTGGGCACCTATAGACGAAAAAATAACATGGTCCCGGGCTTAAGTCTTACCATGAGACCTACGGCAATAGCTTCTTCCCTTTGGGAAATTCGCTAACAATGTAAATTGTTTTGGGAAAAAATCACTTTTTGTTTAATTTTCATAACCGGACCTTACTTTTGGAATATCACATTTTAATCACGATACAAGACACATTTTATTACTTTTTTTAACAAAATCCCAATACGTTCAGCTGTTCTGGTCTTAAGTTCAGCACATTCGATAAATTTTTATTGGTTGATCCTTCCTTTCAGACGAACAACTGTACTAGCACTGACATACACAATTAAATCACGCTCAGAAGGCCAACAGCAGTTGTCAAAGTTTTTAAAACGTACATAATTCGCCTCTAAAATAATTTTTTTTGCAAAGTGACTTGAGAGGAAATATCAGGTTAGAAAATCATATAACTATGTGTTGAAACAGTTTTACCATGACTACTGTGAATATTATTTCAGAAAATGTCATTGTTGAACTGACTAAACTTACCAGAAGCATATAACAGTCTGGACCGCATGGCTCTGAGAAATTTTTTAAATCTGGCCCTTTGCGCTTGGACAAGTTTGGCCCTGGATGGTGCACTTTTAACCCTAGAGAGGGGCAAAATAGTTTACATCACGGTTGACTCATAATTAAAATTCAAACTCAATCCCTGAATAAACTTGGAAAATTAATAACACAATAAATTATAAACACTCATGAAGATAGAATAAAAGATTTAATGAAAGTCTCAATATTAAAAATTATAAAACTAATCGTATAATATTTCCATATAACTTGGGGTGTTAATTATCTTGTAACTTTGAAAGTCTGAATTGCCAGTACCTTAGAACTCAATTCACATATGTTAACTAAAACAATTTGCTGTGGCATTGTTTTTTACCATTGATCTTCAACTATGTATCATTTGAAAGGATATTACAATGTCTAGAGATCTCTCTGATTAGAATTTTAACCCTTATTGGGCGGCTGACGATATTTCTCGCAGCACAGTAGGGTCGCACGGTGCGGTAGATGAGTTTATTTGCGATCTATCATTTTGCCACATTTACTTCACTGTAGTTAGGGAATTACCTATAGAGTGCATGGTTATGTTGCTTTAACCTCTATGAACTCACAAAACCAATATGGCGGCTTTGGCCTGTATTCTTGTGCTCTCGTACTGCTTTTAACAAGAAAACTCCCGAGTCACTATGGCCAGCTGTTTTCACTTTCGCTAACCTTATTCATTGACATTTTTATCGACATGTGTTTATTTTCATTGAGTTTTAGCAGTAAATAGTAACCCTAGAACTGGCAAAGTCGTAATTCACGACGCAATTACAAATTCAGTAAGGTGGTGGCATCTGTCGTCAATTTAGTGAAATTGTTAGACACCAGCGCTTTGGTGACCGTGTTGCCCTCTGGGAGCTAATATTCGAACCGGCTTACGCAGTTCACTAAACTGCCACTAGGATACGTCTTATAGCTAAGTAAGCACTTTCCACTCCTATGCACTGGTGGCTGGTCCGGTTAGAGCGCTGCGCTGACGAGTGTAACATTCTAGCCATTCGGAAGTGTTAGGGATCAAATCCCGACCATGAGCAATTCCAATTTGGCTTGCAAATGTGCGGTATAGCGGAGAGGGGCCTTAAATAAACGGTGGTCGGATTGGGGGGAAGTTGACAGCATTTGTAGGCTTAATTGGGATTGCATGGACCCGTGTATTGGTTTTGTGGTTAGTGGTTATAGGGGGCATGTTTAAAGCTTTTTTATACTTAATATTTTAAGAAGATATACATAATTTAGTGAATGTTACAGTTAAAGGGGAAAATACTTGCCAGTTCTACGGTTATTTCATTATCATTAACTGAAATGGCTCATCCAGACAAAAAATAAATATTTTTTAATACCTGAAGATAGTCTTAAAATCTTCAATAATTAAAAATGAAGCAAATTTCTGTTTTATACTTTATTCAAGCCACATAAATCCAAAAAGAACATAGGGAAAATAATTTTTAGATTTTTTTACACTAAATGAGCAGGGACCATGATTTTCAGTAGTGCTTTAAGGGTGTAAATAGAAAAATCACTATTTACACACGGTTCACAAAATAAACTATTGCTAAAATCATCTCTGCAAAAATACTATTGACACATACAAAAAATGTTTGTTAAAATCTCAATCACATATCTCTAGATTGCTGATAAATATATTTAAGATATACTAGGGGTGTGCGAATATTCGAACTTCGAATATTCGTGTCTCGAATATCGCCGATATTCGGTTCGACTCGAGATATCTGACAAAGTTCGGTGTCCGTCGAATATTCAAAGACGAAAAATAATATAATATGACGTATGTCAAAGCAAAGCTATAGAGTTTCAATTTCAAAGTTCAGAATTAGTATACCATTATGCAGCTAATTCAGTTGAAAACTAATAATGTAACCAATGCTTTATCATCTGACTAACTACATATGGATAAAAAAAGATACAGATTCTAGGTCGATGCCGAACTGACAGCTTTCGTTTCCTTCCTTGCGCAGCATAACAGTAGTTCCATATTTTCACTGATAATATCTATTCCAAAAAAACTTTAGAGGAAAATGCAACATTCAAGAGAACAATTACAATGGACGGCTATTATTTCAGAAGTTTCATGGTATGGCTAGTCAAGATAAAATGTTTTGTATTTTCCTAGGCTTGTTATTACCACGGCCACAGTGATAAAAAATCTTGGTTGCACTTTAAGAATGAAACATGAAGTTATTATTGTTGCATACCAAATTGTTTCAATAGGTATTAAAAACTTGGAGCAAACCATTTTTTACAAACAGTAAAATCGTGACTCACAGTATAACAGGATGTATTTTGACAAGAGCAACAGACAATAGAGGCAGCCAGGTGGCCGGGTCAATATTACAAAAACTATGACCTTGAGCTTTGGACAGGCAGACATGTAAGGGTTTGTTTACATTTGAACCAGGTGGTTTCAATTCATTTCTCAAGTCAAATATTTTCACTACCCTGCCTATTACTATCTGGTTTAAACAAGTTATTTATTACGTTCTTACTAAAATAGATACTTTTAGCACACTCAATAATGGGGTTAAAATATCAACTGTAAAAATAACTACATTAATAATTTTATAATGTTGAATCTTAATTAATTTTATAAATGTGAACTTGATAAGAAACAACTCATAAGAATTCTTAAACTATTCATAATTTAGCATTATAAATTAAAAGAAATTGTGCTATGCAACTGTTGTAAATTGTGGATTATTAGTAAATTGATTTTATTTATGATATGATACAAAATGTTAATTTAAAAATGATTTTTACCTCAGTATTTATATTGCAATTTTGATTATTTCATCAATTGTCTATAATTAATATGTCAAATTTTAGTTATTTCTCAATATGTATTATTTTTTAAAGAGATTGATTTGTTTAATTGTAACAATGGTTAAATCAGTTTTTGTATTTTTACTTTCTCCCCTTATACATATAAAGTAATGTATATATATAGAATATATTAGATATTATATTGTTTTCCTAAAAATTTTTGTATTTGAGTTGAGAGCAGATGGATATATCCCCGTTTTTGGGTCCCCTGAATCCAATAATACGAATTCCCCCATACAATTTGAACAATTAATTTAACTTCATCTCTCTTGTTTTTCTTTTCAGAAATAGGATGATTATTTTTGTTAACAATAAATTATTAGAAGATATTTAGATAAACTTTGAAGAACATGATAGTTTTATTATAGATTGTCTTTTATAAATTTACTTAAGGGAGAAAGTATGTGTCAGTCCACTGATACCGTTTATGAATTGAGAGGATTGAATAGCAAATCATATATACAGGCACTACATCATTTAAAAGCCATGCAATTACTACATTTTTTAAATTAGGCTGTTCACACCCAAGTTTTGAAGATCACCTAAATGGATGAAAATAAACGCTTACGCTAATATTCGATTCGAAAATATTCGATATTCGGAATAGTAAATAAATATTCTATTCGGGTTCGATTCGAACCCAAATATCACTATTCGCACATCCCTAAGATATACATATTCAAAATTCAATAATCCTATGTTTTTCATTTAAAAAATCATGTTTGAGAGATGTTCATATTTGAAACATGAAGTCTGAGTTTTTAACATTGCTCTAACAGGACTGATAATATAAGATGGTGGAGGTAATGGAGACTCAAGGTTCTAATCTTGGAATTAAGATCTGTATTTTATCAGCAAATGTAAAAAAAACTAAAACAAATGGAGATTAAAAGCTGAAATCAAATCCAAAGTTAAAAGTATACAGTATAATGGGCCAAGTTTTTCAAAACAGTTAGGCTACTAGCTACTGATGCAAACCTTCCCTTTCCATAACAAATCTTTAACCCTTTGAGTACCGTGGCTGGTTCCATGATTCTCGCGTATAAAGTGCCAAGCCGTTTTTTATGAAAATGTAATTTTTGCCAAGAAAGGTCATAGGAAATTTAATTTTACAGATATTAATGTATTTTTTTAAATTGTATACAATTAAATTTTCTCTTAAGACGTCCTATGTTACGCTACAAAAAATTCCTTTTCTCAACCTAAAATAAAGTTAACACTATAAAACTAAAAAAAATGTTTGTTTTGGGTTTGGAGTTAAATAAATTGTATAAAACGATATTTTACAGGTTTTTCATTACTATAGTTAAAAAGAGCAAGAAATTTTAAATAAAATTCATGTATAATACATCACAATTGTTTGAAATTAAGACATCAGAGAAATAAAAACAAAGTTTTGAATGTAGCCATGGTTACCGTTTTTGCCGCGTTATTTACATGCTTTGATGGTATGATTATTGTTACTCATGGAAAAAAATGCTTTAAAACAATGATAATAAACTAGTATTAATATAAGAACACTTTTCAAGCAATTTTTAATAACTTTTAATAATTGTAAACAAACATTTGTAACAAAACCGCAAATAAAACAGCCGCGGCAGACGACAACGAATCCATTATGGTAAAAACAAAGACGAAAACTAAAAAAGAGACGGAAGGCAAAATAAACTTCATAAATTAATTGCCAATGGTTTTTGGAACAAAACTAGGCAAAAAGTAAGCCAGTACATTAATAATAGCTTAGTTATAACCATTTTACGGAGAGTCATTGTCAGTGACGCCGGCACTTTATGCATAGGACATAGATACGCTGCAGAACTCAAAGGGTTAATTATTAAATAAATCTTTAGATATAATCTTTTGTTTTTCTCATGTCATAAAATATAATTAAATTAAAAAAGTAAATAACTGACTGTGAAGAAAGCAGTCATATTTGAAGCACCGGCGACAAAACAGTGTGTGGTAGGAGTGCATGGTCTGAGCCCGGGGTACTGACTCTGCCTTCGGCCCATCGATGTTAGGTGTACATTCTGCTGGCAAAGCGTTGGGGGCTGTGAGCTCTCGGTATCTAGACAATCCAAGATCCACTAATATCACTATCATACAAAACAAAATGCTATGACTAAAAAATGTCAAAAATCACAATTTGTAGCATTTTAATAAATCATATATATAAAAACTAAAAAGATATTCTGATAAACTAAAATTTTCTGTGTAAGGAAATGAATGTTGTTCATGAAAACATACAAAGAAAAGAGTTCTAAGGGATTTATTAATAAAGAATTAACTTGCTTTTAAAAATTAAAACTTTATAAATATATATAGATATATATTTGATCTATATAGTTCACTTTTAAGGATTACTGTTATATTAAGTAAAGTTAAAATAATTAACTGAGTCAGTATCCTTGACAAACATTATTTTATATCACATTACATATATATAATTACATATATATATAGAATATATAACATTATTTAGTTTTATACAATGGAAAAACTGATATAGGTGTTAAAATAAAACATTGCATTTTGACAAAAGTGAATTGGATCCATAGGCCTATAAGGCTGCTGGCAAAACTAAACTAAATTGTGAATGTGTTAAATACAGTAGCCTCATTAGCCTGGATGAGTGAGATATACTATACTACCACATTATATCATGGGCATTGACAACTTAGTTCAATACTTACTTTTCTCTACACTCTTCAGGACTGCCTTTGTCTGGAAACATTGCTGACACTGCCTGGAAAACAATTTGTGCAGGAAGAGCCTTCTCTGCACTTTTACTTGTATTTTTCTGGGGTGTGGTTGATTGTGCGGTATTGGATTTATCCTTGGCTGCTGCCTCAGCCTCCTCCTTTATTAGAAACGAAATAAGTTTTATAACCCAAATAAAATATGTAATTTCCTATGGCATATTACAATTATTCAGCAAAATATTAAAATTAATTAGTTTTCATATTTGAAATGGATGCTAACTTATGCATAAGTTATGTTAAAAACTTACAAAGTATTGATACTTCTCTAATGAATCATAAAACATACAGTTTTTTGGAATAACATATATTATATAATATCTTCCAAAAGGTTTTAAATGAAAATTACCTGATCCTTGATTTGGTAGGGTACCAAAGCATCGACTAACTCTACAAAAAGAGTGTCATCAATGTTCCCTTCTTGTTCACCGTGCACTTTACCATCGTAGTTCTTGATCAACTCATCAATAAATGTTTTATCTTGGTCCAAAATCTCATCCCCCATGTAAGGAATGTTATGGAGAACAGTTTCATCTTCAACCTAAGGTATGGAAAGTTTAAGAAAATATCAGAAATCTGGAAAGTCAAGAGCACATTAATTTTAACCCTTTGAACGCCAAACATTTAATTGTAATTGAGTTAACTTGTTATTATGGTGTTAAAAGGGTTAATCAGTGGTAATCTACTATGACATTAAGTAATAAAGGTAAAAGTTTGATCTAAAATCTATTTCAGTTGACTGGACTGCTGTATTCGTGGCACTCTCGTACAAAATAATTTTACTCCTTTTTATCCAATATGTATATAACACCTAAGCATAATCTAAGAAAAATTGAGGCTTTACATGAAATTTTAATGCTCAATATCATTAATTTAACAATTCGTTTTTCTTTTCCAACGCGTCTTGTGTTTAAAATCTACACAACGTTTCGAGAGTTGGTTAAACTACTCCCGTTTTCAAGTGCCTAACGATATTTACATTTATACAAACAAAGGGTTATTTGTATATAGAAAAGAAACTGGTGAAAAAACAGAACAAAAAATATAGCTATAGAATTAAATAGTAAACAAAACACTCTACTTAGCCTATTTTTCTACATTTGGAAAATTGCAATCCAACGACACTAACACTCCGCCCCCGAGGTAGCGGACGTAAAAACAAGTAGGACCACACAACACAAACGTCAGACCACTACTGGCCCCCCACCCGTCAAAAGCGTTTGCTATCTTCACCTCGTGTCTGCTAGGGGCGCTGGCAGCAATTCCGGGCTTTAGAGTTATGTAGTTCTTTGAGTGGAATTTCACAACTGACTTTTAATCAATGGTTGCAGGTTCGTATAACCATCAACCATGACATGTTTATAAGGATTGTTCATCTTCTGCTTAGATTTTAAGTTTACGTAGGAAGGCAAAGAATAGATAAATTCTCGTTAGATCGTTATTCTCTTGGAAAGAAACAAAATTATTAAAAATACATACCATAAAATTTTGTTGTATAGGAGCCCAAGTGTACATTGTAGGTATTGGTGTGACAGCGTTTATAACCATTGTAGGCACACATTGGGTAGGTCCGTCTGAACTGGAAATTTCAGCTCTTTTCATGCAAGACGAACGAGACGGTAACTCAGTCTGACACATCCAAACTGCTTTACTGTTCAACCACCGCTTTTGTTCTCCCACAAGCAAATCTGGTGTAAAAATAATTTAATTTAAAGATTATTACGGAGAATTTAATTAAATTAAAAAAAATTAGATAAATGAAGAATTAATTTGGAATAAAAAATTATCTAAAACCCTTAAGGGGAGGTCAGCAGTTTTTCGGTCACAATGTAATCCATATGGGAGAACTTTATTTCACTTAGGTACAATTTAAGAGCAAACTATCAAGCCTAGGAAGTTGAAAGTTTAACCATACACTCATTATGGTATGATGAAATAGAAATTGAAATTTTGTTATATAAAATATTTTTTAAACACCACTTTTAACTTGTTTCTTATAATGATAGGTCAATTTCATTGCAGTATAGTCATTAATAACAATAAAAAAGTTCAAGTGAATAGGACTTACAGTTTTAGAGATAGATGTACCTATATATTGGTACTAAGTTAAGGAAAAACACATTTTTTAATGATTGTCAGACCTAGAAAACAGCTGTTTACTTCTAAAAGAATTATTTATAGTATTTAATCATATATTTGATATAGTGTTATATATATTTGAAAACA
Organism: Nephotettix cincticeps; assembly: GCA_023375725.1. Classification (NCBI taxonomy): domain Eukaryota; kingdom Metazoa; phylum Arthropoda; class Insecta; order Hemiptera; family Cicadellidae; genus Nephotettix; species Nephotettix cincticeps. The sequence goes on along the minus strand of CM041788.1, from coordinate 29,169,011 downwards.
GCATGAAACGCAGAATATTTAAAAACAGTAAAAAGTTTAGATTTTTGATCGAAAAACTTCTGACCTCCTCTTAACCTTTCCTAAAAAAAATTTTAAAACCTTATAATACACAAGTGCAACTGCCCTGTAATAATTTGCAATTGCTTTTAGTAAACTTAGTTAAAGTTGGTGTTCTCACTGAGTTGCTGTTTATAACAATTGGTTACAATAATGTGAAATTTTCTGTTCTGAAAATTAAATAGAGTAGACCAATGTTGCATATTCTCATTGTATTCTCAAGAGGAATACAATTTTTTTTACAATTAAAAATGTAAAAATAGTTGAATTGAAAAATAGTTGATAGTAAAATTGAAATTCTTACTCAACCATTTTGAATGAAACTGCTACAAGTTAAAGAAATAACTCAATTTAGGAACATTGAGGTAACGTGATGATGTTAAGTTAAACGTACAAGTATAAGTTAAACTGACAAGTTAATATGGACACATTGTAATGCACATGGTTTACTATGGTCACCTTCCATCTTCGTAGCATTGTTGTTCCATGCCACTTTCACTTCATCCGCCCACTTGTGTCTTTTTATCTGCCGGATCCGTTTGTACTCGAGACGCACTCTCTTCTTCCATTCCATTGAAACTTGTGCTTTGTTTGATGCCATTATGGATTTTTCTTCCTGGAATTTAAAATTTTTAATCCACAATAAATAAAAATAACACAATTTGACGAATGTATATAGGATGGGTAGAGTTGCCATAAATCTCAGAACAAAAATACGGACACTTAAGATGGAAGAGGCTTACTGTGGGGTTTGGGGAGTATGGGAGATTCCCAAACCGAGAGGGAGGTCCTCCCCCGGTAAATCTTGGTTTTGAAATTTTGAAACAAAATGCATTTTTGGAGAGGGAGGTCCTTCCCCAGTAAATCTTGATCTTGAAATGTTAAAACAAAATGCATTTTTTGGAGACGGAGGTCCTCCCCCGGTAAATCTTGATCTTGAAATTTTGAAACAAAATGCTTTTTTGGAGAGGGAGGTCCTCTCCCGGTAAATCTTGATCTTGAAATTTTGAAACAAAATGCATTTTTGGAGAGGGAGGTCCTCCCCCGGTGTGTTTTCATATTTTTATGTAATTGTGTGTAATGTTTTCATCATGTTTAATACTGTAGTTGCTGTCTTGATTATGTTTTTTTCCTTTCTATTTTATCGATTTGGAAAATTTGCGAAATTTTCTAAGTACGCAGGTCTACTGTGACAGGGTTTTTTGAGTTATACCTAGGTTATACCCACAGGCAGTTAGAATTGTTTTACATGAAGTATTATTGTGACAGATATAATACATCAAAAACTCATTGCTGGCATTCTATTTATTTATAATGTCTCATAATAGCTTGATCACCTGATCACAAATACAACAACAAATAATAACAATAAATATTTTTAAATCAAAAGTCTAGTGTTTCATTCAATCAAGAAAATATTCAAATTCATTTAATAAAACTTTAAAATTTTTATCATGTTAAAATTCAAACCATCAAAAACCATAACCATACAAAATTGGATTAAATTTAAATGTGAGGCTCACATTAATCGCTGTTTGTCCCAACTAGTAGAAATAGGTAAGTTTGAAATGCCAAAAACCAAACGTTACCAAACTGGACAAATGTTTTTGCATAAGTTGTTCGGATACAGAGGGCTGATAGTTTTTCCTTGGACAGGGCAAGTTTTTGATCGTGATTTGGAAGAGAATAGTGGTGATATTGTTTACGATTTAATGTTTGTGGGTGGACGAGAAGTGAAATATTATACAAAAAACTATTATCAAGTGTTTGTCGACTCACGAGACCGTCCATATTGTAAAACCCTGAATGAAATCTCAATACCTGTGGCTACAACAACCAATCACTTTAGCCGATTGTTGCAATGTGCCCCCGGATTGGATTATGTAGCTCAAGAAGACATCTTGCCATACAAGCCCACTGAACAGATTCCTATCAAACATGAAATGATAGGGGAATTCTTCATTTATCGCCCGGCAAACAACATTTGTTTTGAACCTAGAGACTTTTTAAAATCGAATATAATAAAGAATATCACTAAAACAAAAATTGATGTTCATAAAGAAACAACTGAAAACATTAGAATCATAGCGATTCCAACCTATCTTGGAAATCATAAGACAGAAAATGCTACAATACATTCGTGGAGATATTCCATTCAAATAGAGAATCTAACAGGTTCATCGGTCAGACTACTTAGCCAAAATTGGAAAATATTCAGTCTGAATGGTTTTATGGAGGAGGTGTGTGGCCATGGAGTGATGGGAGAGGAAGTGACAATCGACAACTGCCTTCCTGCGTTTCAATTCAGCAGCCACATAAATTTGTTAACACCATTCGGACACATGATCGGCACTTTCAAAATGGAGAAGCAAGATTTCTCCAAGTTTACTTGTCGTGTCCCTCACATAATGCTTGAAAGTAGAAGAGGAACTGAGGAAATAGAATTTTATTAAAATTTAAAAAAATGGACCTATATATAATTTGAATAGTAGAATTAAGCATTAACTACATCCTACTTTTATTTATGCACAATCCTGCTAAATTGTGATTTGAATTGAGATTAGATAATTATGATTACCAGTCAGTCTGGAATGTTGTATAAAATGGCATCTAAAATTATATGCAAAAAGCGAAATTGTTTGCAAAGCAAATTTCAGTGATGGTTGATATTTTCAAACATTAAATAAATACCTTCAACACGGACTTAACATTTGACTTTGTAGCCAATTTATAGTTGTATATAAATAAATATATCTTGACTTTTCCTTCATCATACATTACATTTATTACATCAGATACAACATGTAAAGTATTACATGGAATCAAACACAAACAATCTAGAGGAGATAAATCAAACTAAGTTGTGAACATCAGATGCACGGTGCAAATCCTTAGTCATTTAAGCGAATTTCCCATAGGGAAGAAGCTATTACCGTAGGTCTCATGGCAAGACTTAAGCCTGGGACCATGTAATAGCGTAAATCATGTTACATAATTGTTTTGAGTTTTGTGTTTATGGAGAATAGAAAACTCACTTTTTTACTACGGATATTGATCAAACGTGTTATAAGCTATTATTATTTTGTAAATTTACTGGTAAGCAGGTCTGCTGTGACAGGGGCTTACAATACCTTTAGTCAACAATTTTTCTTACTAGTCAGTAGGTGACTAGTTTTAGAACTTTATATTCCTATTTCAAGCTTTGTCAAGTCACAAATTTAAAAAATTACATAGCCTAACCGTTACAATGAACACAACACTTTAAAAACTGACATTAAGATGCTGGGCAGTCCACATACAAAAATTTACAAATTATTAGGACCCGACAGTGTAGAAGACCAAGATCAAAACTTCTATAATTTAGCTAAATTTTGTTACAGTTATGTATTGAGGGAGTGCGCTGGTTTAGGGGTACAGGGCAGGACTTTAATGCCCTAGGTCCCGGGTTTAGACCCCGCCAATCACAAATGGCTTTGCAACAAGTGATAACGTCGCAACCCACAAGGTCTACCTGAAGTAATGTGCAAAACGGTTCCAGGCATTGGCCTAGACCAAAAAGATACTGGGAAGAAAAGGGGGACAAAAAATAGTATAGTTGTGTATTATTTAGTTTACTTTTTAGGGTGGAATGTATTTCTCAACTCAGTGATACCTTATTGAGTTAGAAAACATTTTACAACATGAAAGTTTTAGATTATCAACTAAATTTAATTTTTCACCCCAATCTTTTATACAAATTTTAGTTTGCTCATTAATTAGCTCTAAATACCAAACAACTGTTTCTCACTAGCAGTTCAAGTAATTTTACTTGATTTCCAGTTGTTCTAGAGTACAGACTGACCTTAAGCTTATGGTAACTTCTTAGTTATGGACCTGAAGGATATATTTAATTTGATCTCAGCTTAGTAAATGGGTAACTGGAAAGAGTAAATAACTAAAAAAAAACTGTGGTCCTAGATTTCATTTATGTTGTGTGAGCATATACATTCCCATCAAGGTATTTAGCTTGATAATACATATCGAGGTATAGCCAGTTATCTCCTCTGGGTCCAGGCTAGCCAGAATTGGAGCATGACCACAACCCCAGCAAAACGGGTGATGATGTTCTTTTTTGCCATATTATGAATTCCTCTTTACTAGAAAAAGGCTGTCCTTGACATTGTGAAAGTCTTATAGTTAATAAATAAAATCTAATTTAGCAAATGGCATTGTATAATAGGTCCTATTTGTGTGTTACATATATAATTTTTAAAAGTGATTCGGAAATAAGCACAACTGGTATTTTCCTAGATATGAAAGTAATTTTAGTACAGTTGACAACACAATTTTACTAAAAAAGCAAAATAATTGTAGATTCAGGGGAGTTGCCCAAAACTGGTTTCATAGTTATTAGGCTAAGCTAAATGCAAGAATGTGTTAAAATTTAATGGGATTTTAAGTTCTATAGAGAAAACAAAGTTTGGTGTACCACTGATTTTAGTGGCAATTCTATTCCATTATATTAATGAATGATACTACCTTTGTAGATGATACTGCACTGTCATACACAACGCTCGTGGATAACAACCCAGCAGCGTGTAAGTCAAGATTTACATGCGATAAGGTGGTGGTTTGGTAATAATAATCTAGTTTTAGCTCAGAAAAAATATGTATGTCAATTTGTCACTAAGGCAAGCTAGCAAATTTTACCAAAGATTTGTATTATGAATCTTTTAAATGTTTATGCTGAGCAAACACATGTCAAAATTGTTCTATAGTAAAATCAAATGATGTAACAAAGGTAGGCCCTATATTATTGGATAGGAAAAATAGATCAAATTAGAAAGTTAGGAAAAAGGTTGGGAAAATTGAAAAATAAAATATTGGCCAGCATTCAAATCTTTTATTTTCTTAGAAATATTTGTCCGTTTCAGGTTTAAAGAATTTATACTTCGCTTTTGTAAGCAATAGACTTTAATATGGACTAGTATTTCGGGGAGGTAGGCCTACTTATTTTACCAATGTAAAATTTCTCAGCCTATAACTCTGCAGAAATTATTTGTTACAGTCATTGGCAGGAGGAGTAAATTTGATTCATCATATCCACGTTTCCAAGAAATCGATCTATTTATTTCAAGATCACTTCAAATTATTTATAGTAAATTTACGATTAAAAATAATGAAGGAGACTCAGAGCAAGGCTAAAAAATGGTCATTTATGTGATGTATCTAGACAAAAATTAACATTTTTACTCTTAAAACACATTTTTTATTGCACCACGAATATATAACAGACTAACAACTGATTTAAGAACAATACAGTCATAATATTTAGTTTTGTGAGAAAATTAAGAATATGACTAAAGAATAACCGGGACGTTGAGGGTTTATTGCTTATTGTAGGGTAGTGTTAACATGGTAGTTAGGAGTAACTTAATAGTTAGGCCTACTAGATTGAGGTTTATAAAAATCTGTTCAAGCATTTATTGATAATTAATTTTTGAAAGCAAAATGTTGTAATTGTTAGAATTAATTTTTAGATCATCTTTTATACTAACTTATTCATGCTCTTACTCGGCTCAATGGAAATTCCTTCGTTTTTACTGATTTAGATAGTAATATTATTTCAATGTTCTTAGTTTTTCTTTAAAGTTAGTAATAATCTATTGTACAACTTCTCCTCAGATGTCTTTATATGGTTAAGTCTTGTTCATTTAAGCAGATGAGGATTTTTAAAGTATAGGTCATGGGAGGCAAATCCGACTGAGTGGGCAATCTATCGTCCGCTCGTACTATGCGAAAAAGAGAGCGCAGGCGATCTAACGCCCACAACATATGATTTTGTTTTGATTATGATTTTTGTGGCTGATAAGCTCTAAATTATTATTTTATAATGGTCAGCTGATTAGCCGTTTTAATAATTAATTTTGTCTTTTATAATATTGACTGTCAGTTGTACATAAACACATTGTAAATAAACAATTTAATTACTCAAGGTACCTCGTTTGTTGTTGATATTTAATAGCCCGAGACCCCTTATTTGGTAAAAAAAAAATTTACTTTTTTTACTTTATTTGGTGACTCCTGACGTAAGAATATACAGGAAACAGAAGGATCAAACGTTGACGAATACCATTAATTCCCGGGAATCAACCTTGTTGCAGTAAAACTACCTCCTTTCCGGACTGAACTCCCCGGCCTATGGTTCGCCCAAGTGGACTAATAAAGGAAATGTACAGAATATATGTTGGTATCAATCTAAGTTGAGCAAGAAGGCGACTAAATGCACAAAACCTTGCAAAATTCAGGAACTCCAGCAGCAGGCAGTGTTAGTGGCAACAGACTGCTTGGTTTCTAGAGGCCGCCTTTATCTTACTGATTGTATCACCCAGACTCGATACCTTATAGGCACTGGCTCTGACCTTTGCTGCTTTCCTAGGAAATTGCTACCTGCTCGACGACATTCAACCGATTATACGTTGAGTGCAGCAAACAATTTGTTAATTAAAACATATGGTTTCCTTAATCTATCCTTAGACTTAGGACTTAGTCGTTATTTGGCTTGGAGTTTTGTTATTACAGACGTAAATTTACCAATTATTGGATCTGATATTTTCTCATTTTAACATTTTACCAGACTGCCGTAATAAATGGCTCATAGACGGGATAACAAGACTTACAGCTTCTGGCCAGCTTATCCAGAACTCCGAGTCCAGCGTGAAGGTCCTATCAGCAGATTTTACTCATCAAAGGCTTTTTACCTCAATTTTCTGCTCACATCATACGTTACACTACATTTGGACAACAGATGGTCCACCCGTATTTTGTCGTCGCCACCGCCTTCCTCCTGATCGTTTTAAAATAGCAATGGAGGAGTTTGACTCAATGGTCAAGGAAGGAATATGTCGAGCTTCTGATATAACTTAGGCTTCACCCTTGTACATAGTATACCAAAGAAAACTGATGGATGGCGTCTGTAGCGACTACTGTGCGATCAATTCTCGAACGTATTCACGACTTTTCCCATTCCCTTCGAAGATGCACAGTTTTCTCTACAATAGATTTAGTAAAAGCCTACACTCAATTTCTAGATAATCTAGAATAATCCCTACAACGATAACGATAATTATTAACGGTCAAAGGTCGCGCATCAGTATCGGCCAAGTGAAGCCAGCATATTTTGTGGTTGAAGAAGCCCAGGATAATTCAGATGACTGAAGAACTACCAGATCAAGATGAGTGCACTTAAAACCGTGCCTTCCAGTCTCTGCGGGGGGCTAGTGTGACTGATAAACTCTAAATTATTATTTTAATAACGGTAAGTTGATCAGCTGTTTTAATAATTAATTTTGTGTTTATTATCTTAGATAAAATTTAAGTTGAAATTTTTGTTTATTGGTCAAAAATATAAATTTGTGGATTTCACTACACAATGTTTTATCTTTTACGAATTTCACTGTAACTAAATGAAAATTTGTATCATATAAGAAACATATCTAGCAAAGAGATTGAGGAAGTTTGCTTCGGTAAAAATTGTCCTTGTTTTTAAGCTACGGTATACCAATTTTAAAAAAATTGTGAAAATAAAAATACTGTGCATTTTAAAAAGCGGTTAAGCTTAATATTATTTTTGATTCAGCTTCTACAAAACGAATACTTTTCTTAACCCTAGAAATGGCAAAGTCGTAATTTACGACGCATTTACATATTCAATAAGAATTGGCAGGTGGAGGCATCTGTCGTGAGTTTAGTGTACTTATTCGACACAATCGCCTACGAGACCGTCTTGCCCTCTGGGGGCAAACAACCGAAACTGCTCTCGTAGTACACGAGCCAGCCACCGGGCAGGTCTATAACCAAGTAAGCGCTTTCTACTCCTAGGCACTGATTGTCCGAGCCGGCTAACGCGCTACGCTGACGAGCGTAACGTTCTAGCCATTCGGAAGTGCTAGGGTTCGAATCCCGACCATGAGCAATCCCAATTTGGCTTGCAAATGTGTGGTAAAGCGGAGTGGAGGGCCCACCTTAAATAAACGGTGACCGGCTTGGGTGGAAGTTGACGGCATTTGTAGGCTTAATTGGGATTGCAGTGGACACCTGTTTTGCTTTTGTTGCTAGTGGTTATAAGGAGGGGGCATGTTTTAAGCTTTTTTTGTTTAAACTTTGATATTTCAAGAAGATATTAGTAATTATTTTTATGTTACAGTTAAGAGTAAAAAGCTTGCCACTTCTAGGGTTAAAGTACACTTAATTATACATAAAATGTCATAAATGTTATACTTATACCTTTGTAATTAATGATTTTATTGGTGAACTAATAAAACTTTACTAAAGTCCTTTTGACATGTATATGTCTTTCGGGGTAGGGGGTGTTAGTGATTTTTAATATGGAAAATATGTAACACGTTTCCATAGTAACTACCGGAGCTATTGTATTGCATTTTTAATTTAAAAGAATAAGAACAGCTGTTTAGATTAATTGTAAACATTCCCTGTATACATATCGATGACCTATTTCCCACCTATGACCTATTTCTAAGACCTATTTCCCACAGTAAAATAAATACTAACATTTTTGGTAGTCTTTTTCAACTGAACCTATGTAATGTAAGCAATAAAAAAAATGTGTGCAATAAACTTTTAACGGTCTTAAAAGGTTTAATAGAATTATAGCATTTGTGTTATTATGTCATTTTTGTAAGTTTGTGTTTTTTTTCTTTACAAAACTGCAGTAGTACCTACACTAAGGGGTATTTTTAGGGTAGCTTTAATTCTATTTGATGGATATCACTGCATACAAAGAGTGCACTCCATGCAATCAAGACAGGAAAGAAACAGACAATGTCTGAGTTCAGGGTAAACCTTGCTGAACAGCTAATTGCCCCACTCCAAATGCCTGCAGTGCACACTGTGGGTAGGCTTCCTCTCAGCAGAATCTTCAACACCTTCAAACTAAGCATTGGGGACATTTTATCGGTAAAATACCGTCTTCCGGCAGAGGAAAGAAATACAAGAAGGTGCAAAGTTTGCACGGGATACAACAAGAGGGAAGGAACTGTCTCGTGACGCAAAAAAGTGTAGGCCTATGGTAACTATTCATTGAAAAATGTTTTGAGGAATACCAAACTAAAATTAAAGTACTAAGTACCATACACATACGGTGTAAATAACTACTACAGACATAAAAGTGTCTAGTGGAAGAATATTATTAAATTCAACAAAAACAACCCCATACAAGTTTAAGATAAGACTATTCAAATGATGTTTAAAACCACCTATAGTTCACGAATTAATTCAAAAAGTGTAGGCCTGTGGTAACTATTCACATTGAAAAATGTTTTGAGGAATACCAAACTAAAATTGAAGTACTATGTACCATAAACATAAAGTGTAAATAACTACTAACTTATAGACATAAGTTAAGTGTCTGGTGGAACAATATTATTAAATTGAACAAAAACAACCCCATACAAGTTTAAGATAAGACTATTTAAATGATGTTTAAACCCGCCTATAATTAATTACGGTAATCAAATTAATTCAGCCTGGAGGAGTAAAGTAATTCAACATGTTTTCAGACAGGAATGGGTTATTATATCATTTGTTTCGATAAAATTTTAATTTTGTAGTAACATAGGTTTTAGTAAGCTATAGAACCCTAAGAAACCTACAGCCATAGTCTTTTTATACTAAACCTTGGGAGAATATCTGTTTTGATTTTATCTTTACTTTCCTAGTCATAAGATATTTACTATCCAGATTCAAATTGATGTGCCTCTATTAAGTACAAGTGTTACAAGCAGTAAGCACAAGAAAACAGGATACCGTAAGTTACTTATTGTAACATAAGGCAATATGAGATTAAACACACAAGGCAATGTTTGTAATCACTGGCTTCATAAATATTTACTTGCACGAATCTCAAGACAACTACAATATTTCTTACCAAAGAGCTATTCAAATAATTGATGAACCTTCCTTACACCATATCTGGAACTAATGTATATTTTCAACACTGAACAAAACAGGGTAGATTGATGATAATTTGTAAATTCAACCCTAAGTTTTGAACACTTCAAACACGGACACGGAGTCCCATCACTCCCAACTACAATAGAAGTTTTTCACCTGATGAAGACTTCCAAGGTTTATTTAAGCTTGATAGCAAATACAAATAACATCTAAAGTAACTCTGGTTATTTTAAGGGGTAAATTTATAAACAATAAAGATTGACTTAATGGAGAACGAGCGGAATGAATGTATGTACAGAATACAAAAACAAAGGTGTGGGTATCGAGTTGAGTCGGTAAGATTGTACTAAGACGTTAACGTAAAGATCATCAACAAAAGTGCAGGGTAGCCACTTCTCAGATGTTTAAAATTCTATTCATATTACAGTATACCATTATGGTTAATTAAACATAAATTTTAATCGAATGAAACTAATTAATTTATTGTTTTTTTGGTTTTGTAATGGTGGATGTCATGTTAGTATAATGCAAATATTAATATTTATAAATACTTACACTACAACAGTAAACCGCACCAAAATGGACCGATGAGGTCTTGGACAGTAATGTTGGTTCCCCCCTCACCACCTCTTGCCAAGCAGTGTTTCCATTTTTCATTTAGCATATCAGCTGACATAACCATATGCTATAATAATAGAATAGGGCGATTTGGTAACACCGAATTGACTCTCATCGGACCAATTTCGTGCGTTTAGATTGCCAATCCCCCCCGAGAAAAGACGGGTGTAACTGATTAAGTATTGATAGTGCGTTCATACTCCTCAATCAATTTTGTCTTAACAAACTTGAGTTACGGTACTTCAAAATTCCTGGTTTAACATCATATACCACCATCCATCCTGTTAATACCGCTCATAGTGGGACTGGAATTATAGTTAAAATCTCTATAAAAAATTTGAAACCCCTAAATACAATTGGTACCTATACTTACAGGGTACAAGTATCACCGTCGAAGACTGGCAAGGCCCCTTAACACTTTCTTCAGTCTACTGCCCTTCCAGGCATAATATTACTAGCAATCAGTTTATTGATTTTTTCAACACTCTATAGGTTTGTGTCTAACAGAGACTATAAAGCCAAAAATCAAACGTGGGGCTCAAAAATAAATAATCCGCGTGGAAGGCAGCTTGCGAGAGCTATTTTGGCGAATAACCTAAATTACATTTCTACCGGTGAGCCAAATTGGCGAATCTGAATAAAATCCCCTGACTTGCTAGATTTTGTTGTTGTTAAAGGTGTATCAGACAATTAGGAGTATCTAGAAATTGGTTCAAATCTCGACAAAGAGGATTTGAAGCACTAATAACCATATCAAACATACTTACAAATATTCTCTTTGTTGTTCCTGAGTTGCATAAAGTATAAACTTAAAAAAATTTAAATTATAAATTGTATTATAGATCATAGATTAGAAGTGAAAATAATAATGATAGGTAATAACAATGCTTATAGTAATAAATTGATTTAGTTAACTATAAATACACATTACATAAGAAATTTATGATTTAAAATACAAAAATGCATGAGATCAAATGTCGGAACAAACTAACAGGAACCAAAACTTTGTACGGGAATTTGATATCAAAATGGTGAGTAGATAAATATATTGACCAAGAATGTTTGTTATAGCAATTCACGCCAAGTATTGTTATAAAGCTATAAAAATAGCTGTATAGAGGAACTGAAAACATTCCCTTTAGACATAGCTACCTGATAGAACCGAGAAATCAATTGTGTAAGTACAAATAAATCTTGAAAGTAATTAAAATCGAGTTATAGTTTTAAACGTCCCTGAAATTATTGTTTTCCAATTTTTAATTTTTTAGGTATGAGGTAATATAATTTAATTTAATTTTTTTATTAATTAATTTAATTTTTTAGGTAATATAGCTATTCAACTACATTGTTACCAAGTTTCAAGAAAAATCTGATGAAAAATTGCGTCCGGAATGGGGAACAAAATTAACATGTTTTGTCTCAAAAGCCGGCCGGCTAAGGGAAGGCTACTACACCACTAGCTGTTTACAAACTATTTTTGTAGCGTTTTCCCGCCAGCAAAATGTAACTGCCAACCTGACTGAATGTTTTTAAAAAAGCACAATATTGACCCCGCACTGACCCCGTCACTATCCCTCTCCCACCAATCGTCCTAACCCTTGCTACCAACCCAAAGGTGAAGAAGACTCTTGAATATAAAAAATCACTGTATATTATGGGATTTTATAGATGGTGAAGAAGATTCTTAAGTATAAAACATCACAGTATATTATGGGATTTTATAGATAGTTTTTGTTTATATAAAAGTTTTCTTTGCATCATTAGAATCAACTCAAAAACTAACAATTTACTGTGGGTAGCCTCTGGATATTTGAAGAGCAAAATTATGGTTTAAAATACCTTTCTGCCAATGGATCCTGGTATAGTTTTTTACTACGGTCGTTTTGGTCCCTTGGTGCGCGGCGGGGGTTGTTGAGTCGGGACCCTGCCACGCCCTTCTTGTAAATAGATGTTCTCTATGTGTAGTGTTAATAGTAGTGTTTAAGTGTAATGTAAACAGTTGACGGCAATACTCAAGACCTGATGATGTGTTCAAGCAAAACGAAACGTCTATAGTCGAAAAACTACATCAGGATCCATTGACAGAAAGGTTTTTTGAACCATAATTTCGCTAACAATTTAGTAGGTAATTTGAATCTTTGCTCTATGTTAAACAGTTGATGACATTTACAGGGTTATAAATACATAAAACATAACAGTAAAATTTAAAGGTCCGTGTAACCTTCTGGCAAAAGTCTGAAGACACATTAATGGCTCTGACGTGACTTAAACAACCACAGCTTAATATGACTTCTGGAGCATGGTGGCAGTCTGAGATACAAATAATTTATGTCAGTGGGGTGTCAAATCCAGCCACTTGGATCTAAGTCAGTACTCTTCCCACTCACTTAACCCGGTAGGACTCACTTTAAATTGAAAACGTGACGACTCACTCACGGTCTTTTTGACCGGGATTACGAAAACAGCTATGTTTCGTATAAAATTGGTCATAAAATTGGTTTATTTTGATAAATAACGATAAAATACATGACATAGCACATTATAATTGAAATACAAGTAATTATAGCATGACGAGTTAATAAGTTAATTACAAAAAATACGACAAAAAGTAGCAAAATAAATGATAAGAATGTTCATGTCTCACTTGCAAAATTGCAAATTATGTCATCGAGAGTTAAAAACCACTAATAAAGCAATGATTTTGAAACAAAAAAATTATTATTTATAACATAGTTTTTATAATTTTAGTAACCACTGAGCAAAAATAAAATATACTTAAAACACTATATCAGTTTCATAAAAACTACAATTTGACTGGTGTATTGATGACTCATTCACGGTCGAACAAACTAGAAACAGACTGTCTCCGTCACTCACCCACGGTCCACCTGACCAGTGCTTTATGCGAAAGCAAATAACTTTGAATCTAGGAAAGTGAGGAGGACGGGAAGTGATTCAGGCCATTCCTAGAAAGAGCCACGTGAGGTACTGTGGCAATGAATACTGCCGACACCCACTAAGTAAAAGTTTTCCTGAAAATAGTACCAGCCCGGTCGTTTCGACCAGTATGTGCATCCTCCCGGGTTAAGACGACCCCTATAACAACAGTATTGCAGTAAACCCGCTCACTTATGCTATATGAATTCTCTTAAACTATTATTATAAGAACAATTATAGTAAACCAAAAATGAATATTGGAGTGTTTAACAATTTTTTTATTCATAATTATTCTTAAGTGTATACCTAAACAATAAACTTGTATAAGAATTGAATAAAATGAACATTATTTTTTAGGAATTCAGTAACTTGTTTTAGGTATATCCATATCCCTCTTCAAGTGTACTTCTCTGTCGCTTCTTCCTGACAATTCATTTTTATTTCCTTTTTTCCATTTAAATTCGCTAATTACAAACCTCAACATGTTAAAATGAGACATGGGTTTTAATTTTTTACGTTTACCAATTTTATAATAGTGTGTAAACATTACAATGAAAATGGCTTTAATAAATATAGCCAGGTAAAATAGACCCAAAAGAACCATTTTTGTTCTTTCTTGTTTTTCTCTGTCTTCGTAAAAAATAGTAAACATTTTGTAATGTAAAATGTTGATTTGATAATTGTAAAATACTTTAGCATCAATAGTGTACCCTAATAGCCTCCAAATTATAGTATAATATAAAAGCAACAACACCATTAAGTCTATAATCCATCGTTTGGACAGAAAAAACGTATTGTAAAAAGGAATATAAGTTGGGCCAAAATACCAACTAAGGAATGAACGAAATACCAATAGACAAAACAATATCCAAAGTAATTCTTTTGTGTACATAAAATATTTGATCATTTCCCTAAAATTGAAAAAGAGGTCTTCACCTCGACTATGGAATTCATCTAAATAAAATGTTGACACTTTTATATGAATTAAATAATAAACTATGCTAAGTATTCCTATGACTATAACTGTAACTTCATACATGTTTATAAACTTAAAAATAAAATTCACAAAGCCATTCCTGTTAACATTATAAGCAATTCTGAAGAACAAAGTGACGATAAAAATTATGTAAATAGCATTTATAATATCCCAGCCATGTTCCGTGTCAACTGAATTCACCTGGAAAAAATATACAAATGTGATCAAATGCTTATAAGTGACAGTATATAAGAAACAATCAATTAAATTTTCTTTTTATGATTTAAAAGCTTTTCTGGATAGAAATTTAAGTTACTATGTTGATCAACTATGATAAACCTGCAGGTAAATTTCTCAGCTGGGTTTACAGAGTTTGCATTAAAAATACAAAGATAAGGAGTGCCAGTCTAACATTGTATGGTTGTCTTTTGGAGTCTCATTGAGATAAACTGGAAATCATGGACATTTTCAACTTTAAAAAAAGTTTTGAGTTTTTCGCCAAAAAAGGTTATTGCATGGCTTTAATCAACCTCGTAGCGTCACAGACAAAGGTCGTTCTGATTCTTGATTCTGAGAAATATTTAAATTGATGGAAGCTTTTATTTGCAATCTGGAAGAATTCATATGTAACGCTCCGCTAACATTATCTTTTTGTAAAGAAAATAAATTGTATAATACTCGCAGATCACAGCATACCGTCCAAAAATACAACATAACCGACAAAAACATAACTCTGCAATAGATGCTGTATAGGTATAACGCTTTCTTTTTTTACCAATCAAACCCAATGAGATTGACAGGGAATCAAATCAGTTATGTTCGGAAGATCAAACCAAAAAGATCAGTGCTACTAGGTATAAAATAGTCTACTTACATGAATAGAAGTCCACACAAGTCCAGAAGTCATCTGCTCTATAATAGCTGTCACTTGTGTAAACAAGTTAGTGTTGACATTGTACAAAGTCAATTCCAAAAACACAGCTCTTGTGCGGTGGTCAACCCAATGTTCTTCCTCAACCTTAATTGCATATGATTTACTCGAATCTCTTTTCACAGCCAAAAGTAAAACATATCCTCCTGATGGATACCAGATACCAGTTTTGCCTGAAATAAAGTTGTATATGATATAAGATTTTTAAAAATTAATAATCTTGACCTGGATTGGTTTGAAGGTTTGTAATTTCCTTGGAATCAGGTAGGATCTTAACAAATTTCATTTCAATGTTTACTAGCTCAGCCAGAGACTCCTTATCCTTAAGACCAACATGTATTAAAAATAATAGAACTGTATTTTTTCTCTTACATTAAAATTATTGAATGTAAATGCAGCAATCTTACACACTCTCCACAAAAAAGAAATTCAACAAGAATTTTAAATATATATTTTCTGTAAGTAAAAATGTAATAAAGATGTTGAATATGTATCCTACCGGATAAAGGAAATACAGAAGTATTTGATGGTTGCCGGTAGATCCATTGTGTCCTGTAGCCCGAAGCATATGCTTCTTGATCGAATTTCTCTTCTTTCTTCCATTGTAGTCCATACGTGTCAATGTCCATGTACCATGCATTCCATGGCTGGATACACTCCTGTATTCCAAAATCAGTGGTCTGTTGTAGTGTGCAAGGAGCTGGTTAGGAAAAATATTTGGAAAATGTATTGGAATTTATATTTTGTTTTTAAAATTAACTTCTGACAATATAAGCATTTTACAGCTTTACTGAAACCTAACTTATATTAGTTATCATAATACATAAAACAAATACTTATATAAATTATTCATTATTTAAGGCTATTTAAAGCTATATTGTGCAAATTTGGCTGGGGATTTAAAACAAAACTATTGTGAGAAAATATTTGCCTCAAGATTACTGTATTACTATCAAAAATTATTTTTATTACAGTTCAAAAAAGTTTTAATAATACAATACACTATTTTGTTAGATAAAACTGCAAAAAATATGAGTACAGTACATATTTTACTTATTATAAATAAAATAATTATTCTATAAAACAGAAACATTTTTGTGGGGATTCAAATGATGAACTCACTTGAGATGACACGCAGCTGTCTTAACCGAGGCGCCCCCATCAGTTTTGATACATAATCTTTAGCCCAGTCTTTTCTCCTTGTAGCATCTAGTATTAGAAAAATTATATCAATTGAATAATCAGTTGTTGTTTCCACAATTTTTGCAACAAAAATAATTATTCCATAAATATTTGCTTAATAAAATAAATAGGTTGCTAATTAATTATGAACCCTGAAATATTTTTACTAGAAATAATAGTATTAAAATGAATTTTTCTATCATACTATTTAGTAAAAGAATATTGAGGGAATAAATTACAAATAACTCGTTATCAACCTTATTTTGTAAAAAAACATTGTACATCAGTTTTAGCTACTGTTTACTATCCAATACTATAATAGGAACAATGTTTCTATATATATTTGCAGAAGGATCTCGAATATGGTTCAAATTTTTTTTTTTAATTTCCGAGTAGAAAATAAGTTCTAGATAGGTCTATGTTCAGGAAAATCCCAATTTTCTTGTAATATTAAGTTTAAAATCTAAAAAATTAAAATTAAACTTATGAATAGTAAAATGTAAACAATACAAATAAAAAAATCTGTTTGAAACTGTTTGACAGTTTTGTTGATTGAAGATGGTGGTGAACAACACAATGTATAGGATGTGAACAGAGGTTTTGCATAAATTTATTTTCTGTATAAATGAAAAACTATTAAATTAGTAAACAATTTGTAAAAACTACAGGGTAAAATAATTGTGGGAAATTAAAGAAAAAAGAGAAAATTATTTGCAAAATCTTATGTGTTTTGATAGAAAACTTATTCTTTGTTTTGCTTGTTCTTGTGGTTAAAAACCAATTGGTGTAAAATAAATTTCCATTTTCTTTTCAATACTCATTCCATATCTAACACAATCAGTAACAATAATCAAATGGATAATTACATATGATATGATAAGATGATAAGTTAACAGTTAGCTTAACTTAAACGACACACTACCAAAGCGTACACCGTGGCTCAGTGCTAGCGCAAAGTATTCATGTGCGGAAGGTAATGAGATCGATCCCTGACCAATGAGGCTACATTTTTGTTTGAAGGCAAAATCCTTTCATAGGAAAGTAAAAGCCACAGAATTATTATATTTTTTTTATATAATTTTCTCATATAATACATGTCCTATTCTATCCGAGCACAGCTCGGTCTCCAGGTACTTTATTTTTAACCAGAGTGCTGGTTACTATTCACAAAAAATATATTCTACTCTATCAGTTTTACTAAAATTACAGAAATAGAGATTTTTTAGTTTTGATCTTAGTCTTAGTTCAATATTAGCTAAGACACTGGGCTTTATTTGAGGTTATCCAATACTATAATACGAGCAAGGTTTGTATATATATATATATATATATATATATATATATATATATATATATATATATATATATTTGCACACGGATCTCGAAAACGGCGCCGAGGATTTTCTTTAAATTTTGGAAATAACTAATTTCCGAGTAGAAAATAAGTTCTAGATAGGTCTAATGTCCAGGAAAATTCGTGTTTTCTTGTAATATTAAGTTTAAAATCAAAAAAATTTAACATTACGCTTATGGAGAATCAAATGTAAATTTGCACACGGATCTCGAAAACGGCGCCGAGGATTTTCTTTAAATTTTGGAAATAACTAATTTCCGAGTAGAAAATAAGTTCTAGATAGGTCTAATGTCCAGGAAAATTCGTGTTTTCTTGTAATATTAAGTTTAAAATCTAAAAATTTAACATTACGCTTATGGAGAATCAAATGTAAACAATGCAAACCAAAACAGCTGTTTATAAACGTTTGACAGTTCTTGATTGAAGACGGCAAAGAACAATATGTGAATAGAGGTTTTTCATAAATATTTATTTTATGTATGTAATAAATGTAAAATTATCAGGTTACTAAACAATTTGTAAATACTTAAGGATAACATAGCTGTGCGAAATAAAAGCAGAAAAAGTATTTCCAAAATCTTCCGTGTTTTGATAGAAAACGTATTCGTTGTATTGCTTGAAGCCACTGTAACAAACTAATTAATTGATGTAAATTAAATCTCTCTTTTGCTTTTCAATCCTCATTCCGTTTATAAAAAAATCAGTTGATCACAGGCTTATAATAACGGTATGGGTAATTAAACAGTAAATGATCCGCTTTGGCTTTTGGAAAAAGACGTTAAACGACATCGTTCAATTGACTAACCTTATAGCCGAGTTGTAGCATGTCGGCCTCAAGAACTATAGGCCGCGAGTTCCATCCACATAAATGTTTTCATTGAGTAATAAATGTGTTTTAATTTTTCTAATTAATTTTTATAATAAATGTCTTATTCTAAACGAGCAAAGCTCGGTCACCAGGTACTTTGTTGTAAAGGGTGGTTGGTGGGAAGGAATATACAATTCAAAGTCAAACCATTTAGACTATACAGTTAATCCATATCATAGCCATGACATTTAATATTCTTTCTAAACATTGTTATTATTGGACTCATGACATGAAACCATTATTTTAATACATTACATTGATTTAGTATACACATTTGTTTTGATAAATTGTTTAAAACTTCAGTTTAATTAATGTTAAGTTATTAGCATTGAATTATTCTATGTTTTTAATATATGTAACCAATTGATACATAATTTAGACAGGAAGAGAAGATAAAAGCTAACAAAAAAGAATGTTGAACTATTGACAACAGAAATTCACTTTCTGAGCGTAACACTACATGTGAGAGGATTTTATTATCTCTGCTAATAGAAGCCCGCTGTGAATTGGTGCCTGCTAACCCATCATGTAGCTGATTTTATAGGCTAAATGTGGTGAATGGATAAGAAACATACAAATCACATCACCAATCGCAAATGTGACTCCAGCACATCATCACCCCTTCAGATTGCTAATTATTTTAAATATGTAAACTTTTATAGCTTTTGAACAAATTTACGACCTGCTGTGCTCCCTATTACTTCTTTTTGCGGTGTTACTTCTGATATTGTGCTGGCAAAAACTGTACTTCTCTTTTCATCATATAATCGATATTAATATTAAGTATAATTTTATCTAATTGTTACTGTGTGAATTCAGTTAAAAAAACTTTTTCTACTTATTTCTCATGAATACAACCAAATTAGATACCAGTAATTTTCACCTTCCTTTATTATTTTACGTGGTAGGTAGATAGAAATAAGGTACAATGAGTGGTTTTCTGTAACTACTTTGGCCCCTCTAAAAACAGAGCAGGTAAACCACATTGGTGCATGACATCAAAGCTATGTTGTAGAGATTAAAATAATAGTTGTTTTTAGTTTGACGCTTATGTATTTATACATATTTTTCAAATGCAATTTTTATCTCTTACACACACATTTCTTATACTATTATTTTACATTGCACATGTATATGTTTTTGATGTAACAAGTATGTTAAACTCATTCTAATATGTGTATTTACATAGTTAATTTCATTATTTTCTCAACCTTCACTATTAGTTTCCACAATAAATACTATGATTTAATCACTAATGAAAATACAACCTGGAGGGCTTAGTATTGGGAAATTCAATTTGTTGAGCCATCTAAATCCAAACAGAGATCTAACAAAGGTATTTTCTAGGTAGGAGAAAAATCTGTGAACAGAAAAAATAAAAAGTATACAAGTCATATAATAATTTTGAGCTAATTTTTATAAAATATTAAAAGCTTATAAATCTACAACAAAAATTAAGTTTTTTTACGAATGCAAATTAAAGGATATTTTAAGAAGTATTTGGTTTTTATTTTCTTCATTAAATGCTAGTGAATATATAGAATTATTTCCCCATCAAGATAATTTACCTGGGTTTTTGAAAATTTGTATAAATAACAAAGTAAATCTTCAAACAAGGTATACACATCCAAAATCTAACAGAACATAAGTAATACTATGTAAGTAAAGTATAAATTGTTTAATACATCCTTTTTCCCTAAAGTAAACTTTAAAATTAATCACACATTTTTTATAAAACTAGAATATTATTAAATTTAATTAACATAATAAACCCTAAATTGTTTGAAAGATAACATAATACAGTATTCAAATATCTTAACATGAGCGGAGCTAGAGGTTACATGTTGGGGGGGCAGAGAGTTGGTTTTCTATTTTTAGCGAATTTCCCATAGGGAAGAAGCTATTACCGTAGGTCTCATGGTAAGACTTAAGCCCGAGACCATGTTATTTTTTCTTCTTTAGGTGCCCAGAGACCAAAAACAATAGTCGTTAAAATTTTTATATATATATATATGTATATATATATGTATGTGTCTGTTAGCACGATAACTCTCGTAAAAAAGGTCCGATCGAGACCAAATTTGGTAGAGACGTGTATTCCTACAAATGCTTGGACGAGTTCGTAAACCAGACATATCGGTCAATGGGAACGGGTAGTTTGGGGGGGTTTTGTACCCCAAAATGGGGTTTTTTGCGTTTTTCACATGTAATTTTTAAAAATTTCTAATTTTATATTTCACCATTGGAATCAGCTTAAAAAACTACACAATTAAGTTCCTTAAAGTTTTTCTCTATCTCCAACGGTTACCGAGATATAAAAAAATCTAAACACAGTACGTTGTATTTTGAGGCTCCAATGTTAATCTTATGGAGGATTAGAAAAAAATAGTTTTTCACTTATTATCTAACATTTTTGGATGAAACTTGATATTTAGCTTCATGTGGTTGAGATCCATACATTTGTGCTAAAAAATCTTAGTTTATGTGTTTATCATGGCAGCAAACCTGCATACTCTTTTCCCATGTTAATCATATGGAGATTAGGCAAACTCCTTTAATTATGGACAAATGTTGATGAAAGTTGGTATAAATGTTAAAAATAAAATGTTTGATGGTATAAATGGCTACTTTCAGTATTCCTCACAGCAGCAAACCTACTCACTCTCCCATTTTAATCTTATGGAGAATAGGCAAAAATTCTCATGTTTATCGACAGATTTTGACCAAACTTGTCATATATTATTATTATTATATTATTGATTTGGAAATTCGCTGAGTACGCAGGTCTGCTGCGACGGGGGTATTTGTCACAATACAGCTTAAAAATGTAGAAAAAGACTTAGATCTAATATAATAAAACAGCAAAAACCCATCAAAATATCTGTGTCCAATAAAAATTATAACAGAACTGGTAAAATTGGTAATAAAATTCAAAAACTTTCAAGAGGTCTGGGGGGGGGATTTGCCCCCCATGCTCCCCCTTAACTCCGCCCATGTATCTTAAACCTCATTCTTACAAGTTAAAATAGTTGTTTGAAGATTTGGGGGATTTAATTTCTTGAGGTAATATCAAACTTCTCAGGCTGCACTCAGTCATTAGCCAATTTATACTTTTTCATACGGTACTACACTTGTAACTAAACCTTGTAAAACATCCACTAGTGTAAAGCTAAAATGGCTTCATTTTGATATTTTGAGGTTTACAAAACTTGTCTTGAAACTAGTTTCTTCATAAAAATTAAGGAATGTTATGAAGTTTTGAAAATCTGACAAATATTCACTATTTATTTAAAAAACCAATTTTATTTCAGAAAAAAACCCCTATAAAAATTATTAACGGGAAAGTCACTTTCGGGCTTTGAAGTCACTTGTGCAGGATGATATCATTATTTTAGTGTGTACAGTAAAAATGTAAAAATATAACAAGTACATCAGTCCCGGTAATCCAAACTATTTGGGACCAAAGGCTGTTCTGATTACCGAGTGTTTGGATTATCCAGACATGCATTGTAAAATTGCATTAAAAAATAACTTCTTGATTAGCATTATACGTGTTGGTTTTATTATAGGATGAAGTAAAAACTCACATCTTCCAACAATAACTTTTACAATAATTTTAAAAGTGTAAATTGTAAAAGTAATTGTAAGTATAATTAATATACTTACAATTACACAATTTACACTTATATTGTAATTATATACAAGATGGTAAATATATACAAAAGGTGTTAAATTGGCAATCGATTTCGTTTCTATCGATGTCCGTTGTGATTGGACAAAATCTATATAATTACACGTCTTGTATATAATTAAAATATAAAGTGTAAATATATTAAGTAGTGTTGAAAGCCGTAAGTTTTTACTTCATCCTATTAAAAAAACTAATAAATTCCGTTAATTTAGACCCAAATTGTGTATTTAGACCCATTAATTTACGTCTTATTACAGTTATAGATTTTTCCACTACATGTTTTGCCTGAACAGCATCAATTGTCATGCTGTCATTAGAAATATAAAACATGATACACACACTGACACATAAAATATGAACAATGAAATATGAAACTGTGCTGTTTGCAGGCTTACTTTCAATGCTATCAGTCATTGCTGGAGATGAACTGATATATACGT
Source organism: Nephotettix cincticeps (assembly GCA_023375725.1). Classification (NCBI taxonomy): domain Eukaryota; kingdom Metazoa; phylum Arthropoda; class Insecta; order Hemiptera; family Cicadellidae; genus Nephotettix; species Nephotettix cincticeps. The sequence goes on along the minus strand of CM041788.1, from coordinate 29,146,006 downwards.
AAAGTAGTTAGCCAAAAAAGTGATGATAAAGAGTCCGACTGTGAGAATAAGTCAACTGTGATTACTGTATTGTAGATAGACATTACCCTACACTATCTCGATCAACAGTGTACTTGACAACCGCATACTTGATGTTTATGAGACTATGGCTCAACTTTGCATTGGCTAACAGTATTTATTTGTTACATCAGAAGATGATCACTGAATTTTTATGTTCCAAAAAGTAAGTTATTGTGTTAAATTAACATTGTGTACATAGTACGAATAGGTAGTTCGTATTAGCTGGACGATTACCACGGTTCGGATTACTGGAATTCTGGCTATAGGCCACTAAATACTATAGTTAAAGAAACAACATTCCAACAAAGATGGCAAACTTCTGAAAACTTTTTTGATACTTCAAAATTCAGGTTAACAATAACCTTAGTGTTATTTACTACCAAGCATCTAATATATAATTTCATGTGTTAAACAATAACAACTTGAAATGTTGATGAATGATTACTCACTGAGTACGGTTGAAAACGTCTCGTAATGCAACAAATCGGCCCTCGAACTTGTCCATCATGATGTCGTCGGCATGAGTGTTGGTGTGGTAGTGCGAGCCCCACAGCCCTCTCATGATGTAGCACAGGACCAAGATAAAAGTCAATACCGCGATGAAATCACAAATGATCCTCCACTTAAGCTTCCTCATCGCCCTTAGCCTTCTTTTCTATGATATAAAGAATTTCATTGGACTTCATAAAGAAATTATGATCGTAGTGTAAAGTTACAAAAAATTTGGATTGTAATTAATTATTGATACATTAAAATTTATTATATAAAGACAATATCTTGGAAATAACTTTAACTAGCACATTCACTTCAAAATACATAATTAGTGTATTAAACTGAATTTTGAAGTATTTTAAACCTGACCACTATTTGGCAAACTTCTGTAGAATTAATGATTTCGTATCTGGTTTTGGATCACCTGAAGTCTAGGATGCATTCAGAATTAAGGAAACGTTAAAGTTAAAAAATTTAAAATTACTGGAAATAGTCCTAAATTCAGATATTAAAAGTTTTTTTCGACATTTAAAGTCAGTTTTTTGTATTGTTTTGGACATCATTAACCAAATATATACTTCAATTACAGAACTACATTTTCAAACAAACATTTCAAACTTACTACTTTGGCTTCATCTGACATAGGATAGTATATACTTTGCTGCCTCAATTTAATCAAGTAATCTAAATATCCTCTTTTCCCAACCATGTCATATCTGAGTGCCTTGTTCACATCAAGCTTGAAAGTTGATACATCTGACATTCTCTACAAAATAAGAGTAATATTACTATGTTAAAAAAAGTTAAAAATATGGTACTTAGTTTCGGTAGGAGAGGTCTAATGCGAAAGATTAAATATGTAAATGTTGTATAAACAACCACCACAATTATTATAAGCATATCAGAAATACCCCCGTCGCAGCAGACCTCAGCAAATTTACAAATCAATAATATAAGAATAATAAAATATATGACAAGTTTTATCAAAATCTGTTGTTAAACATGAGAATTATTTGTCTATTCTCCTTAAGATTAACATGGGAAAAGAGTATGCAGGTTTGCTACCATGATGAACACATAAACTACGATTTTTAAGCATTTAAATAATAAGATCTTAACCACATGAAGGTAAATACCAAGTTTAATCCAATAATATTGAATGATAAGTGAAGTATAAATTTTTCTTTATCCTCCATGAGATTAACATTGGAGCCCCAAAATACAATGTACTGTGTTTAGATTTTTTAATAGTATCTCGGTAACGATTGGGGATAGGGAAAAACTTTAAGGAACTAAATTGTGTAGTTTTTAAGCTGATTCTAATGTTGAAGAATAAATTTTGAAAATTACATATGAAAAATGCAAAAAAATCCCAAACCAGCCGTTCCTATTGACCGATATGTTTGATTTACGAACTCGACCGAGCAAATGTAGGAATACACGTCTTTACCAAATTTCGTCTAGATTGAACCATTGATCACATAGTTGTTCACAACAATTATCGTGTTTACATAAAAAATGAAAATAAAAATTGAAAAAATCAGGAGAGTAGCTAGGAAATTCAAAATAAGAACTGCATTTACAACTCAGAGTACACTTAGGCAATGTCTCATTAAAACCAAACCAAAAAATGGAACTCAGGATTCAAAAAACTGTATTTACAGAATAAATTGCAATAATTGTTCTAGGCTGTACTATGGCGAGACAAAAAGACCATTAAACGTTAGAATAAAGGAACATAGAGAAAATACGAGAAAGGGCTTAGTTGAAAAGTCGAAAATTGCCCACCATTGCTGGTCTGAAAATCACCAAATGAATTTCGAAGAAGATAATACACCGGGAACCTCATTTTTTCAAAAGAAAACTAATTGAAGCCTCCTACATGAAACTAGCAGACCAACCAATTAGTCAATCTTCAGTTGAGATCCGGCCATTGTGGCTGCCAATTCTTAGCAAAGAACTTAAGGATAAGGAAAATAAAGTATCTGTAAATGATATTCATATAAATCCGAAACAAAATTCTCATGGTATGCTAACTTGTAGTAAAGCTCGTAAGGGGCATTAGATTTTTGTTTTAAGCATAAAATTGTAAAAATAATGTGTTTTTTGCTCTGCAAAGTTAACTTTGTACTGCAATTTTTTCATGTACATTAGAAAGGATTTGCATTTGAATATAAAATAATAATAATAAATACTGTTGGACTTGTTTCGCCTGGATTTAGGGTTTGGCGGCAGCCATTTTGTTTCTGGTTCCGGTGGGACACGCCCAATCCTTTCAATTGTCTTTGAGTCTCTGTGACGAGCGGACGTGTTTGGTTTCTTTTGTGTGTAATGGTTAGTGAGTGGTTTGTTTGTAAGTTTTTTTGACTGCTTTAAACTTTTATGTTTTCAGCTTTATACTGGTTTGGTCCGGATTATTTGTTAATTAATTGTGCTATGTTTTAGATATTAGTTCACCTGAGGACGGGATCAGATTCCAGATCCTGAAACGTCGTGAAACTTTATTTTACATAAAATCGTGATGAAAAATGTCCGCAATAAAAATATAAATAATATCAATCCACCATCACCAATAATGAATTTCAAACAAAGTACTCTATACTATATAAAAAATCGAATTTGAAAATATTGCAATGAAGTTCGGCATGTGAATTCAACTGTTGGTTCGATTTTAAAAAACAAGCCCCAACACACGTCTGCTATCTTACGTCCCTCCTCACACGCTCTTATGACTCACACCTTTTCTTCGGAAAAACCTTCCTCTTAATACTTGCCATTATTTTTCAAGACTGTATTCATAAATTAAAATAACGAAAAACAAACTGTAAAATATGTACAATGAACTAACGATAGCTGCACGAACAGTAGCACGAACGGCATCACAGTGCTTTGACGTGACTTGAGTCACTGACACTGACCTTGGAATGGAATGGAATGTGAGGTTTCAGTGGGCTGAAGGCCCACTGCGGCTGTTATAGGACTATGTCCTCTTCAGCCAAACTGACCTTGATGGCGGCGACAGCGGATATAGGGTAGGGGGAAGGGGTTGGGGTGGTTAGCGGTAAGACAGCAATAAAATGCTGTTTCTAAAAATAGAATGTAGCTAAACAATAGCCGCAGCCCTCATGTTGCACCACCGACCGAACTTTCTCTATTTAGCTATATGTTTGCCTTAATCTCGGCCCGATTTTCTTGACGTTATAAACGAGGTTTTAGAATTTACTGACGATATATCCGAGGTTTTACCTATGTAAATACCTATAGTTTGGCGGGACATAAAAATACATGACATTATATCCGAGTTGACGTTAAAGCCAAGGCCGCAATAACAAGTTGCATTGTAACTTATGAATGCGTAATTTTGTTATCTGCTTCAACACTTTTAGTCAATCAAAGAGGTTCCGTGTCGCTGAGATCAAACGGAAAGTTTTGTTTTTATCTTTCAGTTATAATGTTCATTTTGTACTGTCCATCTGAAAGTTAAGATACTTATGTATTATTGTACGTTAGACAGCAAACGAGATTTGAAGAGCGGAAGCAAATAAGCTATACCAAACTGAAAACAACGGCTTGACAGGTGTATACTTGTCAGTGACAAGTCGGCATATGCTTGCGAGCCTGAGCATAGTCGGACTAACCAGAATGACAAGACCATCCAAGGTCAGATTGGAGGGGTACTACTGTACTATTATTGTACTGTCTATATTTTTAATGACAACGTAAAAAAAATGAATATGGTTTTATTATTTTTATGTTGTCTTAAAAATTCTCTTACTTTTAGTTCAAAACTAGGTTTTTAAGAAAGACTCACTTCAAATGAACATGATAATAACATTGATACAATCAATATTTTTAAAGGGGTAAATAAGAAAATATCTTGGGCTTGAGACACCACGAGACTACTTAGCCACTGATAAGCTTTTATTTCCCCTAGACGTAAACTGAAGAGTATCACAAAACATGCACATACTATGATCACCAGAAATGAAAACAACCTGAAACAATAAGAAATATCATGACATTATTAAAATCCTGTGTATATTAGTGTCTTGAGTAAAGTCTTAACTTTTGGCAAACAAACTTTTACCTTTGGAAAGAAATAAATCATATTATTATTAATTTAAAATGAAACCCATATCTATTTAACTTATTTTTACACTTGAGACACACTACGTAGGTATTTTAAGATTTTAGGTTGTATAATTCCAATTGTTTTACAATAAGATTATGTATGTTTTGCAATTTGTATGCAGCTCAAATAAAAATTCAGCACAGCAGGCAGACACATAAGAGATTGAAATATTTTAAAATCAGATATACGAAAAACCAAATTATACGCATGTCAATTTTAGATTTGACTAACAATGTTAAAAAATCTATCTTTCACATTCATTCTATAATAATAATATATAATAATAATAATATTATATAATTCTATATCTCTGAAAGTTTATGGACATATTTAAAGTATTAATTAAATGAAAATAAATAAGAGAACACAAAACTACTAACCAGGCGAGAATTAACCATACTACTCTCACAGTTATTTCCTTGTCTTTGGAAGAGAGTTGTACAGGGCGAAGAGAAGAAGTATGGCGAGAGCAACAGCAGCTTTTGAGGGTGGCAAAAATGGACTCGCACACCGTCATATCTTATGTACAAAAACATGATCACATTACAATCAACTAGAAAATTTGTAATAATTAAATTTTATTATACAGTTTCATCAGAATGACATGAGAAGAATTTCAATGCATAGAATGTGAACATTTTCTGCTTGCTACAGCGGGCGTATATCTTGGTAACACATCATTAAAGGAATGAGTGTGGGGAACTCCCACGTTAAAGAGCTATTACAGTCCTGTAGTGCAGGGGTTGATGACTATAGTTTCATATTAATGTCAGATCAACTGTTTATAAAAAACCCCGCTGCAGGTGCCACAGCAAAAAGTAATAATACAAACATTTAATCCAACATGTAGGCTTACAAAAGTATTTTTTAAGGCTAAATGTATCCTAACTTTTATTGAATATTACTATAACTTATATGAATATTATGTTTTATGCATTATCGAACAAATATATGTTCGGAACCTATCACTTTATTTGCAAAGTTTTCCAAATTTAAATTTGTACACAGTTTAATAGCCTTTGGACGAGTCGCTGCCATTTTTTCTATCTCTATTTTGTCTGACAGGCTGGTGGCTGATCTTGGAACTCTGAAAATGACAAAAACACAACCTGCCTAGCAATATTTGTACCGTACCATGGGCCAACGAGCATTATTGTAGGATTGATAGGGGCACCTGAGAATATCTGGCCCTTGGTGCCAATAAACCATGTGGCGGCCCTGACACCAATACAAGGCATAAGTAATTATGCCTCATTCTTACTGTCAGAATTTTTCTGAAAATTCTAAAAACATTCATGTTTAAAACAATATTGAGATTTTAAAACTAAATGAGAATAATTTAAAAATTATGGTGTTAAAAATGGACTTTAAAAAAATAATATATACCTCAACTAGTCTGCAGTTCATTTTTTTAATTTTCATAACACATTACAGCTAATGCCATTTTCAAACAATTCCAATTACAATATATTTTGGTGTATCTTCTTTATAAAAAAACTAACATAACCTACACAACACATTACAAACTTTAATAAAAGTAAGACACATATCACTAACACTTACTCCAAAAAGAACAGACTGTCAGGACAAAGTTAAAATTAAGTCCTATTATCTGTGATATCACCTGGCGTAGGGGTTGGCGATCCCACCGCCCAGTGACGCTGTCACTGCAATCAGCCTCCCTGACTCCCTACTCTCCTCTTGAGCAGGGTGTTTTCTATCTACCCACGTTTCTTCTCCCCTCCAATGCGTGGATAGACTATCTTCATCTATCTGTACAAACCCATTCTTTTCTTCTTCTCCCACCTTCTTCCCTGCTCTTCCGCTTTGTTTCAGGCCAACTCAAGGTGTCACGTGGACCGTGCCGAGGAGTGGATGGCACCAGGCCTTATATATGGTGTCTAGAACGGTACCTGCAGGATACCGGGCGACCTCCTGCAGTAAGTAGCCTTACCAGGACATGCGGGGCTCTGTTCAGGCGGACGGATATTTCACTAGATGATCCTGTCAGATAGCCAGGCTGCCATTGGAGCCTTGAGCTCAGCAGCCTTCAGATCCAAGATGGTCTGGGACTGTCGGAGAAGTCTAGATCAATTGGGGAAGAACAACAAGTTGTCACTACTTTGGGTACCTGGGCACCAAGGTGTCCAGGGGAATGAAGTAGCAGACAAACTGGCTAGGGTAGGGGCAGCCACCCCCTTTGTTGGACCGGAGCCAGGTTGTGCACTGGAGGACTCCTTTTTCAAAAAGAAATTAAAGGAGGAAGAGAAGGAAGCCAGAGGGAAAGCCTGGACCGTTCATCCAGGATGCTGACAGGCTAAGGAAATGCTTGGAGTGCATAATATAAGAAGGTCTGAGACCATGATCAGGCTTAAGAAAAACGATCTAAGGATACTGACAGGATTTCTAACCGGACACTGTAGGCTCAGGGGTCATCTGAGCAAGATGGGCATTGTCCAAGAGGGTGAATGCCACTTCTGCCAATCTGGGGAGGAAACACCTAGACACCTATTGGCTGAGTGTGACGCGATAGGTCAGAAGAGAGCCAGAAGCTTGGGAACACACCAGGTGGCGGTGGAGGATTTTCCAAAGTTAGAACCCCTCGTTATACTAAACTTATTAAGGCATTAGGACTAGAGGGGGTTCTCTAGGCAAGAACTAGAGACTAGTCTGGGGGGCACAATAGATCTCATAGGTCGCGGTGCAATCTTTCCCCTAGATTTGATCAAGTATCAAGTATCAAGTATCTGTGATATCAACGGTCAGGTTGTCAGCTGATGTAGACAGGTTAGTTACATTACAGTTCGGGGCTAGTGAGATGAATTTTAATTAAAGGATATTTAAACAATTAGACATTATATAGCATACTAGAATTACCTTTGTGAAGTTTTGGCAGTTTCTCATCATGAGCTATAAATGTCGACAAGTCCACAAAATCTGGTTTTTTAGAGCGCCAATATATATCTGACTCTTCAGATCGTTTTCTTGGCGTAAACAATGTACTCCGATGTCGCATTATTTCAAGCTTATAACTTTTCCTACAAAAGTTTTAAAAGATAAAATGATTTTACTTAAACGGAACATAATAGTTATAAACTGTGTTAGCTTTAATAACTGATATTTTTAATATTAACTGCAATCCTGTTTTGGGGTATCGTAGAAATATTTTTTTCACCACGACTTATTAAACTGACCAATAAGTAATTAACTTATTGATAGCCAATTAAAAAATTTAAAATTGGACAATGTAAAAACTGTAAAAGATACAAGACAGTATTAAACTAAAAAGGCATTAGGAAAAGGGGCATTTTTCTACCTCCGCAGCATGCTTCGTGATTAAGTTAATAACGGAACACACTGCGGTGGTAGGTAAACACCCCTTAAGTGATTTATTTGACAATCTCGTTTATTGCCATTTTGAGTGATGATCACAAATTAAAAAAATAATTTAATATCATGACTATGGAGTAAATAAGACTCTGATATGATTTTAACACTTACCGAAATAGAAACATTGCGATGCAAGCAAATAATGTAGAAATTATGAATGCTTGTATGCTAATTATTAGTTCTCTTAGACCAAAATTATATGAGTATGCATCAACTGTGATGTCTGAAACAAGAAAATTGTTGATGGATAATATGTCGTACTAGTATTTGTATTTTATAAAGCTAAATCTTATTAAATAAACGGTACCAGTGGACTGACACATACTTTCTCCCTTAAGTAAATTTAAAAAAGACAATCTGTAATAAAACTATCATGTTCTACAAAGTTATTCTAAATATCATTTAATAATTTATTGTTCAAATTGTATGGGGGGGGACAACCCCCCCTGCGGTAATACCAAGCTTTTTTGAGCTAGTTTTATTCGGTGATTTGACCTTACACTTCATACCAAGTTTTATGGAAAACAGTTGGAAAGTAAGGAAGAAATTGATTTTTTTATATTCTCCATGAGAATAACATTGGGCGCTTTCAGACAACGTACTGCGTTTATCGTGGACAGTAAATTTAACGTTTCTCTTGAACCGTTAGTCGTAGACGAATAATTCAAAATACTAATTTGTTTAGTTTTTTAAGCTGGTTTCAATGGTACTAGTCAAGTTATACTTTACTTTTATTGTTTTCGATGAAAATTTAAAAATTTGATTTTTTTACATTTAAAAGCCCATAACTTTTGAACCGTCATTTTTACAGATATGCGGGTGGTGTCAAATTATTTAGTAGTCGGTGCACTATAAACTGTCAAATTTTAATAAAAATCGTTAGAGCCGTTTTTGAGAAATTTGGATTTTTCACGTTTTTTAAGGGTTTTTAGGGGTGAACTACCCTTAAAAATCAAAAATTAAAAAAAATGAAAAAAACGCCTGGAGATACCGTGAATATATACATACATGCCAAATTTCATCTAAATCGGACCAACGGGGTAGGCTGTGGCACTGTACACATCCAAATACACACACAGAGACACACGGACGGACAGACATCACGTCCAAACCCACTTTTTTTGATTCAGGGGACCCCAAAACGGATATATCCACCCTCAACTCAAATTCGAAAATTTTGACGAAAACAATACTTTCTCCATATACTACGTATAAGGGGAGAAAGTAAAAGGATTATTAACTGATAAAGTTTATAGCTATTACAGATTAAGATTATCTAGCTATTATTTAGACTCTTATTGCGGACATTTTCTAACACGATATTATGTAAAACAAAGATTCACGACATCAACAGAAAAAATAAAAGTAAACCAAAACAAAGAAAAGGAGGAAGACCAAAACAAATTGGCTTTCTTGGATGTGTGCGTTGAAAAAGATAGAAATTTGCTCAGGATATCTGTTTTTAGAAAAAAGACACACACAGGGCAATACTTATTTTCAATCTAACCATCAAATTTCTGTCAAAGAAGGGGTTGCTTTCTCTTTATTTGACAGAGCAAAGAGCATTTGCTCAAATCAAGATAGGCTGATTGCCGAACTCAGTAAAATAGAAAGAGATTTGGTTAGTAATAGATACCCTCAATATATCATCAGAAATAGTAAAAAAAATTCAGCTTTATACCGGTTTGGTCCGGAGTATATGTTAATTTATTGTGCTATGTTTTAGATATTAGTTCACCTGAGGATGGGATCAGATTCCAGATCCCGAAACGTCGTGAAACTTTGTTTTACATAATATCGTGTTGGAAAATGTCTGCAATAAGAGTCTAAATAATATCAATCCACCATCACCAATAATGAATTTCAAACAAAGAATTATCTAGCTCATATAATTTATTTGTTATATTAATTACTAGCAGTAATATTGTATGATTTCCAAATGGGTTTAAATTTAATGACCAATATAAACTAACTAATATTGATTTGACAGCTGTTTGTTTTGATTTCTATTAAATCTTTAAACTATTAAGACAGCTGATTATTACCAGTAGGTTATTCATTGAAAACTGGATAAAATGTGTGTAATATAGCGTAAAAGTGGATTTTTAAATGCTCGTTATTTACTTTTCAAGGGGCGGCGGGCGATTTAAAGCATTTTTAAACCTTCTCTGGAATGAAGAGAATACATGAAATAAGTTTCATTGTAATCAGTTCTCCCGTTTATTCGGAGAAGACTGTGTAAAATGCCTCCTGGAGCGTCACAGACAAACAGACAAAATTTGAGATAACACTTGTTTCGGCTTCTCTAACGCACAAAACGTAAAAATAACTAAAAAATGAATAGTTCTGAGCAATGTAGAGACAAAACTCTGATTTTATTTATATATATTCAAAAAAAAACTTCATGGATAATGTGTCTATGGGATTTTAGATGACACATTAAAATTCCTAGATGATGAATTTTTATATTCTATTCATGCAATATTTTAAAATAGACTAGCAGTAAGCCCGTCCTTCGTATAGGTTGTAGGATTCAGTTTAAAGAAAAAATATTATCATACCAAAATGTAAACCTGAAATCCTAAACAAATTATTACAAAGAAAATATATCAATACCCAGCTTTATTATTTAGCATTACTTGACAATGAAACCGTTATTATAATTATTTATACATTAAAATAACTTTTTTATGATTTTAAAATGGGTTTAAAATCAATGACCAATTTAAACTAACTAATATTGATTTGACAGCTGTTTGTTTTTTTTCTATTACATCTTTAAACTACAAAGGCAGCTGATTATTACCAGTAGATTGTTCATTGATAATTGAAAGCAAAATGTGACTAATATTGCGTAAAAAGTGGGGTTTAAAAAAATGTGAAATAAAATGCTCATGATTTACTTTTTAAGGGGCAGTGAACAATATCAAGCTTTGAAAAAAGTTCTCTGGAATGTAGAGAATGCATGAAATAAGTTTCATTGTTATCTGTTTTCCTGTTTTTTTTCGGAGAAGACAGCGTAAAATGCCTCCTGGAGCGTCACAGACAAACAGATACAAATCGAGATAAGACTTGTTTTGGCTTCTCTAATGCACGAAACGTAAAAATATCTAAACAATGAATAACTCTGAGCAATGTACAGACAAAACTCTAATTTTATTTATATAGATAGGTAGGTTATAATATTTTAATTTGACCGGTGTTCGTGGCCGGGACCCCTAGTTCCCTTTAATTGACTTTTTATTGCCTCAGTGTGCTCAGCACGGTAGCCAAGTCCACCATGTTGCTGTGGCTCCTCGGACGTATCTCAGTGTTATGAAACGTGTGATCGTTTTTGTCTCCCGCTCTTTTGGAATATTTTTGCATATTATTGTTAAATACAGTACCTACAGTAGTATTTTTCGGCAATGTATTTAAATCTAATTCCCTAATCTAAATAATGCAATTCCCGCCCAAACACTCCTCGAGAAGAGATTATTCACTTGTCTGATGATTAAGTAAAGCCAGATGACTCGGGCTTGGCCTAAGATGACCTTTCCTCGGACACAGACAGTTAGACGTTGAAAACCTAACTTCAACACCAACCGTACTCAGTGGCATCATTTTATTAAATTTATTAAAATTATTTCTTGTTTTGTGCTTTATTTAAGTTATTAAGTATTTTTGGCCATATACAACTGTATATGGCCAAAAATATATATTAGCAAATTAGCAATATATTATACACTGTATTCAACAGAAAATTTCATTAAAGAATCAAACACCATAAAATATATAGCAGAACAAAATGGATACAGAACAAAAATGATAGGCAACATGATAAAGAAAAAACTAAAAAAGAAGATTCAACCCACAACACAAAAATCAAATGATGTAAAAAATAAATATATGTGTGTACCTTACAATAATTACATGGGCAAAGCCATAAGAAGAACACTCAAAAACACAAATCTTAAATTAAGCTACAAAACAAAAAATAACATTTTTTATCTAATAAAAAAAGCCCTGAAATAATAAACAATGATAATTTCGACAAACCTGGTGTATAAAAGATCAAATGCAGTGATTATGACAGCTAATACATTGGACAAACTCATCGAACATTTAAAACAAGATTTAAAGAACACATTCAAGCACTTAAATCCAACAACAAAACTGCATGTAAATCCAACTTCGCAAAACATTTAATAACATCAGGACACAGCTACAAAGACATAACAGAAAATTTATCAGTATTGGAGTTTGTTAAAAAAGAAAGAAAAATTAAATGTTAAAGAAGAATTGAACACCTACATACATCAGAAAAAAGATCCAACAAATATTCTAAATTCAATGTTACCACGACAAATACACCCAATCTACGATCAAATAGAATAATTAAGAGACAAAAAACATAAACATATATACATATAACATGCATCTCCTCTCTTTTTTACTTTTCAAGATTAACCATATGACATTTATAAAATTTTATTTACATCAAAGTTATGTTCTTATTGATACACCATTTGATAATGGAGTGAAATCCGAAACAAGTTGTGAATTTTTTAAATAAAATAATTTCTCACACAAAAAAGGGTACTAAGCTATGATAAATAGTTTGATATATACTGTATATTAGCCATATTAGCAATATTAAAAAAAATTATTCGGACATAAGAACTTGAGTGAGTGCAGGTGACTGTCCCTGAGGCGCATGATCCCTCCCACAGTTTCAAAATGGCCTCTTTTGACTACATATTTGATCATTCTATATGTAAAGGTTAGTATAAATTAGAAATAGAAAAATAGCGTTCTTGAGAGTATATTGTGTCTTTTTTTAGCAGCCAATCTGCTGTTCAAACTTTTACTGCTGTTTGTTATAATGATTTGTTGTGCATGGTTTTTTATTGTTGATTTGGGGATTCAGAAGCCAGGGTCTTATACCATCCAAATTGAAAATGTCCTGTGTGCGCACTTCAATCTCAGGCTTATTGAGCTGGCCACCATGTGGAAAATGTGCACTCCCATTATAGTCCTGCTTCCAATGTGTATACACTGTACAATAATAGGGTTCAGATTGTAAAAAAAATACTCCTGTAGCAGCAGACCTGCGTACTCAGCGAATTTCCAAATCAATAATATAATAATAATAATATATGACAAGTTTGGTCAAAATCTGTCGATAAAAATGAAAATTATTTGCCTATAAGATACGTCCATAAGATTAACATGGGAAAGAGTGAGCAGGTTTGCTGCTGTGAGGAACACCGAGAGTAGGCATTTATACCATCAAAAATTTTTATTTTTAACATTTATACCAACTTTCATCAACATCTGTCCATAAATAAAGGAGTTTGCCTATTCTCCATATGATTAACATGGGAAGAGTATGCAGGTTTGCTGCCATGATAAACACATAAACTATGATTTTTTAGCATAAACGTATGGGTCCCAACTAAATAAAGCTAAATATAAAGTTCTATCCAAAAATATTGGTTAATAAGTGAAATATTAATTTTTCCTTATCCTCCATAAGATTAACATTAGAGCCTCAAAATACAACGTACTGTGTTTAGATTTTTTTCGTATCTCAGTAACCGTTGGAGATAGAGAAAAACTTTAAGGAACTAAATTGTGTAGCTTTTTAAGCTAATTCTAATGTTGAAAGATAAAGTTAGAAATTGTTAAAAATTACATGTGAAAAACACAAAAAAACCCCATTTTGGGATACAAAACGCCCCCAAGCATAAAGTTCCCAGTGACCGATATGTCTGGTTTATTAACTCGTCCGAGCATTTGTAGGAATACACATCTCTACAAAATTTGGTCTTGATCGGACCTTTTTTACGAGAGTTATCGTGTTCACAGACACACACACATATATATATATATATATATATACATAAATTTTAAAGACTATTGTTTTTGGACTCTGGGCACCTAAAGACAAAAAAATAACATGGTCCTGGGCTTAAGTCTTACCATGAGACCTGCAGTAATAGCTTTTTCCCTATGGGAAATTCGCTAAAAGGGTGTGGATGTGCTGACTACTGTTGACAGGTGGTCCCCGCCCTAGCAGGCCCTTATGACTTCAAGTAATCCAGGGGTCTCTAGCTAGGTCTTGTGTCCAAACTATCCAAATTATGTACACCTGTAACCTCGTACTAAGCTCCCCTTATGGGAAGCCCATGTTGTTCACTTGAAGTACCTATATTACAGTTTCCGATTGAGACATTTGTTAAAGTGCCCACAATTGTTATCTAGTCTAAAACCTGCAAGAATTACATTGGTGTGTTGTACATAGGCCTAAACAATAATTCTTTGTTGTCAATGGGATCTCTTTTCTTGATAGTGAGGGCTTATACCAGACACATGTCCATTACTAATCAGAAGAGTGTTTTATGTTTACAATTTGGCAGTTGAGTACCCTATATAAACTGTAATAGATTTGCTTATTGAACTATTAAACACTATTGGATAACTGAAAATGAATCAATACCAAAGTTATCAGATAAATGGAAGAACATAATGCTGGCCAACATTGATGACATGACTAAAACCATCAAAACGATGAGACGCTCTTTCCTAGCAACTGGGCTCCGGGGATGTCTGAAATAAAAAGAGTTTTTATTTATATAATTACGTTAAAAAGATTTTTAAAAAGCAAATTTTTAGTTTTTTAGTTAATACATTACACGATTATATGAGTATATATTGTTTTACATAATCTTACCAGTACTGACAACAAAAGCAAATATAATATCTAGTATCAAAGAGTTCGGTCATTGCACTGCCTTATGTCGAAACGTAGTTTAAAAATATGTTACTGAACTTCTACTAATACTTACATAAGTTAAACAAATGTTTGTATTATTTAAAAGGACGATAAAACTGAGTCACAGATTTAACTAAAAATGTGGCATTGAAAAATATTGAAGGCCAAAAAAATGGCTATTTAGCCAATAACAGTTGATGTGATGTGATAACAACAATAGAGTTTGGAATGTGGTAAACAATACACAAGAAATATGTAAAATACCCCTGTCGCAGCAGACCTGCTTACTCAGCGAATTTCAAAATCAATAATTTAATAATAATAATAATAATGATATATGAAAAGTTTCATCAATATCTGTAGATAAATATGAGAGTTATTTTTCTATTCTCCATAAGATTAACATGGGAAAGAGTATGCAGGTTTGCTGCTGTGAGGAACATTGAAAGTAGACATTTCTAGCATAAAAATGTTTACTTTGACCATTTATACCAAGTTCCATAAACATCTGTCCATAAATAAAGGAGTTTGCCTATTCACTATATGACTAACATGGGAAAAGAGTATGCGAGTTAGCTGCCATGATAAACACATAAACTATGATTTTTAAGCATTTGAAGAACAAGATCTTAACCACATGAAGGTAATAACAAGTTTAATCCAAACATATTGATTTATAAGTGAAATATTAATTTATCTTTATTCTCCATAACATACAACGAAGCCCTAAAATAAAACGTACTATGTTTAGATTTTTTAATATCTCGGTAACTGTTGGATATAGAGAAAAACTTTAAGAAACTAAATTGTGTAGTTTTTTAAGCTGATTCTAATGGTGAAAGATAGAAACTTAAAATTACTTATGAAAAACGCAAAAAACCAAAATTTTTAGTACCAAACCCCCCCAAACAGCCCTTTCCCATTGACCAATATGTATGGTTTACAAACTCGTCCGAGGACATCTCTACCAAATTTGGTCTCGATCGGACCATTTTTACGAGAGTTATTGTGTTCACAGACACACACACACACACACACACACACACACACACACATATATATATATATATATATATATATATATATATACAGTAATAGCTTCTTCCTTATGTGAAATTCGCTGAAATATGTCATATCATTGATTATCATGATTACCTAGCCTCTTGGGTGAAAAAGATCAAGGGTTCAAATCCTGAGATGCACATCTAGGATTGGACTACTTTACCCCAAAAAAGTTTACAAAATTCAATAAAAATCGACCAAGTTAAATGCCTCTGATGTACACACAAGCAAAAAAAACTCTACAAAACTGATTACTGACCTTGTTAAAACAGTGATATGTCTGTGATCCTCTCGAAACCCAAGGATAGAGTTGTCCTTAAATATCCGCTTGATGCTGAAGACCTCGTCGCTGGTTGCTGGCCGGGCCATGACCTCCGGGAACTCATTTGCTTCCATCGCAACCCACTGGTCCACAACAAACAGATACTGAGTCTTGGCTGGTATATCATACACTATAATCTTTGAACAAAACCTGAAACATTAATTAATATGTAGCTCAAATTATCTGGTGTGCTAATAGGGATGTTACAAATGAGTAATTCACATTCAATGTCCCGGGTTAAGTCAAAGAATAAGGCAAGTTTTAGTGGTAGTCACAATTATTACAAATTAAAAAAGGTTTTAAAATGGGATCCAGGCATATTTGGTTTTATTCAAGACTGCATTTTAAACATACGGTATACTTTATTCACAAACTGAGCGTAACAGTTTAAAAGACAGGGACGGTGGCGTGTCCATCTGTAGCTGGATTACAATCCATCTACTCTCTGCCATTATGGAATGTGCCAGATACATTTTGATGCTGGGTCATGAGGGCCTTTCTATCAACATTTTTTCTGACAGTCAGGCGGCTCTTAGAGCTTTGGACTCGGTAGAGTTCAACTCTAGGGTTGTGTGGGACTGTTTTAGGCTTGTGTCCTGTGTAGGCAGACAATGAAGTCACCCTTTGTTGGGTTCCAGGGCACTCTGGGGTGGATGGTAACAAAGTAGCAGACAGGCTGGCCAATAGGGCTCCATCATCCCCCCTTTGTGGTCCTCAACCCTTCTGTGGAGTTTCCCGCGCTGCAGCTTTTCAGACTATCAATTCCTGGGCTAGGGATTGTCATAAGAAAAGATGGGCTGAGCTTTCCCTGCATAGAGTAAGTAAGCTAAATCTTTGTTCTCCATCTCGTCAGGTTGCAAAGAGGTCCTTGAAACTTGGCAGGAAGGATGCCAAACTTGTCACAGGTATTGTCACTGGTCACTATAATCTGAGGAAGCATCAACTATGCATGGGGGTCGTCAACGGCGACCCTCTGTGTAGGAAATGTCATCTGCAGGAGGAAACTGCAGATCATCTACTCTTCGATTGTATAGAAGCTGGCAGAGATAAGGTCCTCCACTCTGGGCAATTTGGTAAGGGGTAGTTTTCTGCCTCCTGACGAGCTTGTCGACAGTCTGCTGCAGTTTTCTAGGTCTCTTCATCTAGAAGATTCCTGATTCTCCAGGAAAGGGAATTTTAGGGGTGCGCAAAAAGCTACTACGGCTGAAGCGCCTTGGGAAAACCGGCCCATTTGAATGAATGAATGTACAATGTGTGGATTAACGTTGCACTAATGAGTGCTACATTAATCCGCAAAGACCATCCTCAGAATTAGACTAGTTCGTAATTTAGATTCATTGATTTTAAACCCATTTCGAAATCATACTATTAAAAAAAGTTATTTTAACTTATAATTAATTATAATCATTGTCAATTAATGCTAAATAATAAAGCATATGTCATTTGTCTCTTATTTTTCTCTTCTTGTTGATTGCAGTAGTATGAATTAAAGCCTTTTGAACTTTGCAATCGGATATTTATGTGTAGTACATAAAATGAACTGATCATAATTTTAGTGTATGCATCCACTCCAACCAAATTTTACTATATAATTGATACTTTACTCACTAGAAAAGTAACAAAAAGACTGAATAATTTTTGGATTCTTGCTATAGGCAGACACTTTTGTTGAAGGTTGGGGTAACATACCAATCAGGCCATATTCCCGCGTTGTTGTGCCACAGCTGCACAGCGTTGAGAACTCCGAGTGACACTGGATACGTCAGCAGGAACCAGTCATCATTGTCCCTCTGCAGAATTTTTCTTTTTTCACTCTTCAATATAGTTGGCTGTAATATATTTCAATATATATTTGTGGTTTTAAATCAATCAATGAGCTTTTTGTCAATGCTTTATGACTTACAGGAAAACTTATGAAAGCATTTTACCAAGTACATAATATTACAGTTGTATGTAATATGCAACTACTGAATATTACAAATATATTTTTTAATATACTGCAGTTTCCATATATAGACGATATATTATACATTTTTTGTTCCGAAACGGTGATAGTCAAAATATTTTAAAATTTTGTTGTTTTGTCAAGAAATAAAAGATTATTTTTTGGAATGAAATGACAATTTTTTTAACAGATAAAGTTAGGGCAACATAGGCCTTTCTTATTCTTACATTTAATCTGATGATAATAATTTTAAATAAATATCCAAAAATAATAGGTGGAGTTAACAAAAAATAAATAATGCAATGGGAAAACTTATCAAACATATCCATCCCATCAAATATAAATATCCGAGAGCAAGCCAGCCGAAGCCATTAGGTCTAGGTAAAGTTTCTTATGTAGTGCTGCCACAAACTGGGTACGGTTATCAATAGCTTTGATTAAGCCTTGATTTTTCTGACATTTAAAGCAGCATTACTTTTACACCATCTTCTTTTCGGTCTTGCCTGTGGTGCTATATTATTTTAGACCTTAAATCACTATAAACTATGAAATTGTAATCAAAACCATTGAGCTTCAACCGGCTGCTTTAATTTAGCAGCCTTAAAACTACTATTTTGCATTCAGGGTTCCCCAAAACAGGTATTTCCACTTTCAACTATTTTTTTGTTATATTTTTAGAGATAAAAAGAAGAAAAATGAAAAACAGATATTTAATGCTGGTGAATGATTGACAAAATGAAAAAATTAATCTTTTTGGAAAAAATATGAAATATTGTACGTGCGGCTGTATATGATATTCCCCCATGGAAGAAAAATACCAGTATATGAATAAGTTTTATATTTAAGTTTATGCAATTTGTGTTACTATATATCTATGACTATATACTATATATCTGACTTGTAACAAACCCGACTGGCATAAATTTCCCCATAAAGACGAAGGCCCACCACTGCAGATGTTCCTGAGGTGAGGCGCGTCCCAGTGAATACTGCGATCAAGTAGGCATAATCCTCACCTGGGTAGTTATCTTCAAGCACAATTACTTCTCTCTGGAACAACTCTCTTACAAGTTAATTTAATTTTTTTATGCTACATATGTTACTTTTATTTTTTTAATTCTGTTTCTGTAATTCTGTGCAGATGTTTAAAACGGATATTTACACAACGATATAAAACTATATTATCTTTCAAGTCTTCATATAGGTCTTTTAAATCTACAAAATCTATTCTTATACATTCAGGTTCTTGGACCAGTGACTATAATGGGGCGATGCCCCGGGAGGGGCCCCAGAAGAAAAATAAGCTATTTAAAGGGGGGCTATCTCAAGGTTTTTCCCGGGCCCCTTCAGGCCTCGTTATGCCACTGCTTGGTACACACTTTTAAGAGGGAGGTTTATAGCATTATAAATGATTTTTATGTAAAAAAACAGGAAAATGTAAAATAATTCATGTGTTTATAGTATAAATACAATTGAATTTTGTACTCACACATAGAGCGTCTTTCCTATCTCTCCAACATGCCCAGATAAGGAGTAATAAGAACAAAATAAGAATGATGGCCACCAAAACTGCCACCCAAAGATTTTCATACATAGTCAAAAACAATGGTTCATCTAAAATTGGGTTTATATCATTTGGCGGGATGAAAATAGAGCTTGAGAATATTGACAAGTGTGTGCACTGGCATTCCACTGTTTCCAACGATGTACTGGAGCCAACCTGCATAGTATGATTTACACATTATAATTACTTAATACATATAATGTATTTACATATTTCTTCTCATTGTTACTTGTTCTTTTGTAAACGTAACAATGTGGAATTCCTACTACATATGACTGATATATTCATAAAACAACTAATGCAAGTGACATTTCATCACCTACAGGTTTTTGAAGTATTTCAAATTACATCAGGGTTCATGTTGCAGAAGTTATAACGGTTTACACTCAACTCTGAAATAGTATAGCTTTGTTTTTACTGATTTGTTCTCATTAACTTCTATTTAAAAATCGGATTAATTAATTATACTCATCTAAATATATAAAACAAAGTCGTGTTAGTTACACGCATTATAAACTCGAGAACGGCTGGACCGATTTTAATGATCTTTGATTTTTTGGATTCGTCTCTGCTCCGGTCATGCTTTAGGCATATTCAAGTTCCATAAATTCAATCAGTTTCTATTTTATAGTGTTTTAAATTTCTAATGTTAACCTTATGGGGACTAAGTTTGTTACAAATGTTCTACAATAAAAACATTTGATTTCTTAAGCTACAGCTGTTGTTTTACTTTCCATTAGCAATAAGCTTTCTATCCAATGCCATCTGAATCATTCATTAATGTAAAACTATGAAGTAAATATGTGCTGTACAAAATGAACAGTATTATTCGCTACGTTAATATTAGGTTTTTGGGAATTATGTTCTGTATTTATATTTCTTTTTTTTCTGTATGATTAAAAGTCACGTGTTTATATGTTTGCCAAATAAAAAATAATTACAATGTTTATACATATTGAGTTTATTATAACAATCGGCTGTTGTATATTTAAAGCTTTCACGACGAAGCCGCAATGCTAATTGACTTCAGGACATGGCCAATCTTAAAGTAAACATGTATTTACTGTTAGGCGTTACGAAGTTCGCGGGGTCAGCTAGTATAATATAAAACATACCTATTCATATTTAAAGAAAACATCTTAAACACTGATAAAATTAATTACTTCAGAATTTTTGTCATTTTTCCTCTATGGTTAGTACAGTACTCCAAATGTAGAAACTACCCTTACATCAATATGCGCTGTTACCGCACATGTCCGTTCCACAAAACATAAATATTTCTTTAAAAAAAAGAGTTTTCGTAGAAAAAAACGAGTATTCAGGAACAGTAGGGGTTCATTGTTTGTCGAAATTGATGGTATATTTTATAATTATACAAAGAAATTACACTAACCTAACATAACCCGAGTACCAATATGTACATTTGGACGTGCAAATAGACACTTCGTGCTCCAAAAGTCTAAGAAATGAAATGATTGCTTGATTACATTTTCCCTAAGCTTGAGGAAACATTTCCTTTGACATGTTTCAGTAATAAAACTGGTAGGTTTACTAAATGTTGGATAACCAATGGTATTAGAATATCAAGTGTGAGGAAGAGGGAGCTCAGAAGATTAGTCTAACAGTCAAATGATCTGGATTTTATCAATTATGTTAAAAAATATAAACAGGTTTTAAATGCTGTTTTTAATAGAGCAAAGCAAACAAGTAACACTAATTTTATTAAAAGCTCTGATAATAAAATTAAGGCTGCCTGGTATATTGTTAAATCTAAATTAGGTCTGTAAAGAACCTCAACATAATTTTCCTGATATGGTATTTAATGATGAGTATGTATAAAGAAAATAATAATAAAATACATAAATCTCAATGATATGAGGTAAAAGTTGGAGTTACACAAGGCTCTATTTTGGAACCTCTTTATTTTTACTATACATAAATGACTTGTCTTTGTCATCCAATGTATCTCCAAAGTATGCACATGCAGATGACACAACTGCCATTATAAGATCCAACTCTCTGACTGAGCTAAATATAAAACTGTAGCAGGCATTTGATGATCTGGCAAGTTGGTTTGAGGTCAATAGTTTAACCCATTCAGGTCCGAATTTCTTTTCTATCTGATGTTTCGACAAAACAACTGTATCTATTCGACGACTAACCTAACCAATCAGGCAGTGACATCAAGAACTTTATAAACTACAATCTGTGCTGTCCCTATGATCTAATCTCGGAACTATCTCACAGAGTTCAATATTTTGCAGAGTATTTTTTATATAGCCAACTAAGCACTCTACACTGGTAGTTGAGAGCGCTGCGGCATTTCACTGACGAGTGAAAGGTCAAAGCCATTCGGAAGTTCTAGGGTTCAAATTCAACCATGAGAAATCCCAATTTGCAAATGTGTGTTGTAGAGGTGGGAGGGCCCCACCTTAAATAAACAGTGACTGGCTTGGGTGGAAGTTGACGGCATTTGTAGTCTAAATAGGAATTGCAGCGAACACCTGTTTTGCTTTTATAGTTATTGGTCATAAGGGGGAGTGGTGTTTAAAAAACACAGGTGTTATTTTGAAATTTAAGATGTTTTGAATTATTTATTAATTAATGTAATGTAATGGACACTGTCTGTCCTTGGACCCCAATGGGTTAAACGTTACGGAAAATAGCTGAACTAATAAATTTCCGAACAGTTCAATTTAGAGAGATTTTCCAAGACAGTTAAATATTTATAAAAATGAATGACAGTTCAAGCTTTTTAGAGATCAAGTTAGATTGAAAATTTTAATGGAAGAAATATATTATGTATGTATAATGGGTAAAGGAATGAAATTCAGCTGGCTATGAAATGTTAATTCTCAGAAATATCATGGATATTGACTCCCGTTTAATGATTTATTATGCATATTTCTCCTCAATTGCTCAGTATGGAATGGAACTTTGGGGAATCTCCACAGATACAAATAGAATATTTAAAATCCAAAAGAAAATAATAAGGCTTATAAATTTTGCATCGTGGAGGTCATTGTGTAAATCTTTATTTTAACTTTATTTTATTCTTAAGTTTAAGCTTTTGACAATCCCAAATCAATTTATACTAAACGATTCTGTTAATTTTTATAGCATTATAAATGAAATTTTTTCACAATTATGAAACTAGGTTTAAAAATAATTTGCAATATTCAAAACATTTTCTGCAACTCATTAAAAAATCACCCACTAATTTGGCTAGGAAAATGTTTAATAAGCTGTCTGCTGATTTCAAAAATTCCAATTGGTACTCTAAAGTTAAAATATAAAGTAACCGATTTTCTTATGGAAAGAATTAATTACAGTATTAAAGATATTTTATTAGATCCCCTTTTAGCGAATTTCCCATAGGGAAGAAGCTATTACCGTAGGTCTCATGGCAAGAGTTAAGCCCAAGACCATGTTATTTTTTCTTCTTTAGGTGCCCAGAGACAAAAAACAATGGTTGTTAAAATTTATATATATATATATATATATATATATATATATATATATATATGTATATATATATGTATGTATATATGTATATATATATGTGTCTGTTAGCACGATAACTCTCGTAAAAATGGTCCGATCGAGACCAAATTTGGTAGAGACGTGTATTCCTACAAATACTCGGACGAGTTCGTAAACCAGACATATCGGTCAATGGGAACGGGTAGTTTGGGGGGGTTGTGTACCCCAAAATGGGGTTTTTTGCGTTTTTCACATGTAATTTTTACAAATTTCTAATTTTATATTTCACCATTGGAATCAGCTTAAAAAACTGTACAATTAAGTTCCTTAAAGTTTTTCTCTATCTTCAACGGTCACCGAGATATAAAAAAATCTAAACACAGTACGTTGTATTTTGAGGCTCCAATGTTAATCTTATGGAGGATTAGGAAAAATTAATTTTTCACTTATTACCTAATATTTTTGGATGAAACTTGATTTTTAGCTTCATGTGGTTGAGATCCATACATTTGTGCTAAAAAATCATAGTTTATGTGTTTATCATGGCAGCAAACCTGCATACTCTTTTCCCATGTTAATCATATGGAGATTAGGCAAACTCCTTTATTTATGGACATATGTTGATGAAAGTTGATATAAATGTTAAAAATATAATTTTTGATGGTATAAATGACTACTTTCAGTGTTCCTCACAGCAAACCTACTCATTCTTTCCCATTTTAATCTTATTGAGAATAGGCAAATAACTCCCATGTTCATCGACAGATTTTGACCAAACTTGTCATATATTATTATTATTATATTATTGATTTGGAAATTCGCTGAGTACGCAGGTCTGCTGCGACGGGGGTATTTTGTATTAAATCAATCACATGAATTTTCCATTGACTCCAAATTACTATCCAAAGATTTTCAATACTCACTTTTTTGCTTTATCTTGCTTATTTCCTGTATATTTTTGATTGTCTGAGTTGTAGTTTATTTGACAATGTCACCTGTGTTCAGCAATACTAAACTGTATAAACATTATATGTTATCAATCAACAAAGAAATGATTCTGACACCCCACATGTTTTTATGTAACAAAAAAACTTACTGTAATCTTTGTAATTTCATTGTTCAGGTCTAATTTTACTCACCAAACAATAATGGTTTACCCACTGGTTCTCCCAGATATAACAGTTGGCGTAATGAACTTGGAATGAGTACGCCACTGTATCATTTACTGCAACCTGAAAAGAAAAACGGTAAAATGTTTATATTCAACCCATAGAGACAGATTAACGCTAATTAGGAAGAATTGCTTGTTTGAATAAACAATATTTGACAGGTTGTTGTACTTACAATTTACACTTTACCCTAAGTGGAAATTCCAACCCCTTGAAAGATAATGAGTATTTGAATAAATAGAAACTAAAATATTGAGGGCAGCATATAGTAAGAATTGTTTAACCATTAAACCCCCAGTATGTTTTTTAATAATTCAGCCCTTATAACGTAATGAAGACATAAACTATTACAAAGTATGTATATATGAAATATAATAAACTCCAGAAAAACTAATTAAGTTCAGATGAAATAGAGGAGCTATCTTTGTGTCTTAGTTGTTTTTTGATAATACTTTATTAAGTATTGTGATATATTTTCATGTGTTTGTACACTGAAAACTGGATTAATTTATCTTGTCCTTAAAATGAATAGAATAACCAATAACAGCCTCCACAATTTTGTTTTAAATGTTAAACTTACATTTTTTTCAGGTAGAATTCCCATGTAGTAAAAGTGTTCCCTCTCAATAATGTCATAAGGAATCTCAACAACCGGATTTCTTGTATCAACAATTTGGGCTTCTGACATTGATTCCCAGTTAGGTCTCAAATTATAGTAAACCAACACCTGAAATAAGACTTTAAAACGTAAATAATTGTTAATAATACAATTTATAACTGAATATACAAATCAATTGTACCACAAAAAATTGCTAAATTATCAACATGTACCTTTTAAAATAGAGTCTAGGTACTTAATTTTACTTTCTCCCCTTATACATAGTATATATGGAGAAAGTATTGTTTTCGTCAAAATTTTCGAATTTGAGTTGAGGGTGGATATATCCGTTTTGGGGTCCCCTGAATCAAAAAAAGTGGGTTTGGTTCAAAAACTATTATAATGTCTGTCCGTCCGTGTGTCTCTGTGTGTGTATTTGGATGTGTACAGTGCCACAGCCTACCCCATTGGTCCAATTTAGATGAAATTTGGCATGTATGTATATATTCACGGTATCTCCAGGTGTTTTTTTCATTTTCTTGAATTTTTTATTTTTAAGGAATTTTGTAATTTTCAAGCTTGCTAATTAGTATATCCCAATTTATACAATCAAATGTTTTTTGGAGATCCAAGAACAGAGGAGAGGCGGTCTTTCCCCTTCACAAATATTGGCTATTGGCTATTCTTCATATTCAAATGAAAACCAACTAAATCCAAACAGCTGTTTAACGATGTTGATATAGTTGATGATGGCTCCTGTGTAAAATGTGAATAAAGGTTCCGGACTTATGTATAATGTAATATTATAAATAAAAAAGAATAATAAATCATCAAAATATTTTGTGTTTTGACAAAATACGATTTTTTGTGTGAACATGCCAACATCAGTTAAACTAATCTTAACAAGACAGCGTATGTAGGTAGCTGCTGCTCAATCAGTATCATGGAGGACTTCAAATAAGCCATTTTTTTGTATTATATTATTGTATATATTATATATTTTTTTTTAGACCTCTATATAATTCATCGAGCAATGCTCGGTTACAGACATTAGTTCATGAACAAATTTAAAATATGAGTTGAAATTGTTTTGGTGTTATAATTTAGAATTCAAACTAACAACGGGACCAAAGCTATACTCACTCTGAATGATGAGGAAGTAGGTTCCGTGCCATTAAAATTGAATGTAATGTAAAGTCTGCCGAGCGGAGGCACTAAAAATCGATGGACGAGAAGTATACGATCCAATGTGAGGTTGCCGAGATTCGGGTCCAGCTGCAAGGCCACTCCAGAAACTGTTGTCGTCACCGGTTTCTGAACTTTCAAAAATATCTGGATGGGTGACTGAACATATGGAACATAGTAGTAGCCAGGCCTGTACAGTTTCTCTGCCAGCCCGACTAAAAGCACTTCACTGTTAATGTTATGTTTAGCCCACCAGAAAAGATTCTTGTTCATCGTTCCGAACTAGAAACAGACAAATTCATGAGTTAGACTTATTTTAATCCATCTATCTCTCTTCTAAATCAGAATTAATGTCCACCCTCCCCTGAATTCATTACACTGTGTCAGAATTTTATACTTTTATTACTCCAATTTATATGTCTTGCATTATAAAAGCTAAAAAATTTTTAAACTTCTAAAATTGTTGTGTGAAAAGCTAATTTTTTTTTGTGATGCACTTCACATACCAAATCCTTTTAAGCAAGCCATCCGCTTATTACAGGCTGGTCACCAAGTCTACTACCACCAGTCAATGTTCTGAAATGTATCTCTGAGAGACATTTTACATTACAGAAATAAACGGAAATATCTAATGCAAGAGGTGGTTTTTAAGTAAGGTCTGTTTTATTGCGGACATGAGTAGTTCATGCGCATGTCACATTGAGCTTGTGCTGTGTGTACAAGCGGTGTGCTTGTAGAACAATGGTGCTAAATTTTAGCTCTCTAATTATCCTGTAAGTTTCTGTGCTGATGTGCTTCCAATCGTTTTAGATTATCAACGTGCATGCCGCATATTCGATTATTCTGTTTTGTAGGAGTTTTCATGACCCTACAGAAGCAGTTTCCATAATTCAGTTTCCAGTAATAGTAATTCAGTAATAGTTTCCATAATTGTTTGTGTTAACAACAAACTTTTAAAGCATTGATCTCGACACATCAGAAAATTTGAGACTTGTTATTGTGAAGTGCCTGTTCTCTAGGATCCACGCTTCAAACTATAAGAGCTTGTGAGATTTTTTCCTTTCTAAAATCGTTCTAATAATGAATAAATTAACTTAATATTCTATTCTATTCACAATCTTGGCTACAGTTTTTGTATTATATAAAGCATGTTTCAGTTAGATTAGTGTTTGAAGTCTACCTGGAGCATAATGTCGTGGTTGGCGTCAAACAGCTTGGCTAAGGCCGTGGTGATATTAGCATAAGATGAGAGATTTGAACCGGCAATGTTCACTAATCCTAATGCATTATCGACCTGAAAAATTATCAAACAATATTATTTTTATTGCCATCAAAACAAAGAGTTCTGTGGTAATGTTAAGAGAACATAAATTTTATTAAATCTGAATATTGCAATAAAACAAACAAGACGATTACAGACATTTTAACCTAGTTTAAATCTGTGTGAATCAAATTGAATGTTTAAAAATATATGTACAACATTTGATAAGTGGTAAAATATATTAATCACTAGAATAATTTAGAGTATGATCCATGATGTCATTAACTCTAAAGAACGCATTGGTGATTAAATATTTTCTTAATTTTCTTTTAAATGTTGGGGAATTTTTATGCTTTATTAATTCTGTTGGTAATTTATTCATTAGTACGATTCCTGCCTGATATGGAAGGTTAAAAAATAAGATTGTGTTGTTTCACTATTAATTTATCAATTGTTTTTGTGTTATATTTATAAACATCATCCCTCCCACTCATTGATTCATTCTTGTGAAAAAATACATTAGCAATTCCAAACTGTAAATGCATGGGAGGGTAAGTAAATGCAAACTTTTGAAAGCTTCTTCACACAATTCTCTAACATTTAATTTACAATACATATAATTCTTATTACTTTTTTGTAAAACATATATTCTTTTAAACTCTTTTTCAGTACATGAGCTCCAAAATTATTATACCATAGGATAAACGAGAGTAAATTAATTTATAATATGCCAATAATTGAATATTCATTGGGCAATATTTTTTTAAGTGCCTTATAACCTAAATATTTGAAGATACTTTTGAACTAATGTAATTTATTTGATCATTCTAGATTAATTCTTTGACTAAGAATTTTCCAAGCTATTTCATATTATTATCTTCTTCTATTTCAAAATCAGCAATAAATAGTAGGGGCAAATTTGTTTGTTGATTTAGTATTAGTATTAAAACTTATGTATTTTGATTTAGAAGGATTCACATTAAAAAAAATCGAACACATGAATTAAAATCATAAAAATTATCAATTTCTAAATCTAGTGTTAAAAAAAATGTAGTATTGTCTGAATATTGTATAACATCACATTTTAAAATGCATCAGACCAGCATACTCAGCGAATTTCCAAAGAAATAATATATACCACTTAACCTCTAATAAATAAAAATTAAACTAACTAAGATAAAAATCCTACGTAGTAAATAATATGATACAATAAAATAAATTATAAAATAAACAAAATTTTTCTTAGACAAAAAACTTAGATCAGACAACACACCCACCATTCTCTCAATCGCTGTCGCCCCAGTTCCTGCCCCGACAATGACACACATCACCCGTCACTACCCCGCCCTAAAATATGACGCTTCACCTCCGCCCCGAACCGAGCACGGTTACCCTCATTTTTAAGAATACCAGGAAAGGAGTTCCAGTACCTAGGAGCATAGACAGTGAAAATATTGGTATAAACGGTTGTTAGATGAATTGGAATCGAAAGAAGTCGAGAGCCACTGTGGGTGTTGCGAGTATTTATATTAGAAATGAGAGTAAAATATGAAAAGTGAAACATACAAACTTTTTAGAGTTAAATAACAGTTGCTGTGAATTTTGACTTTCAATAGAGAAACTCACATATGCCTTTAAATTGGTGACATTTTGAGGGGATATGACCTCCACCCCAGGTGTGCCAAATTGGTGAGCTCTTCCGACCAGGTACGAGGCAATGATGAGTGCTTCGGAAATGTCATTTGAGGCAGTGTTCCACTGGAAAAACAAATGAACCACATGAGACCTCTTTGTGGTGGATAAGCTGAAGTTGCAGATGCCAAAAAATATATGAAAGTTTTCCGTTTATGTAATGTTGCTGCTATAAGCCTAGTTCTTACTAGTAAAATACTTGTATAGGCTATATATGCTGGTCTACAAAATATATGGTACTTTCTTAGTATCAATAGCTTGTTTATACTGAACATCAATGTCTGCACATTGATGTTCAACAATATCTGTATATTGTTGTTTAAAGGTAAACAATATGTAGTTAGTATTATTGTTATGTTACCTAAACATTTTATTAACAATCTCCATAATACCAGTTCCAGATTACACTACACTTCTTTACAACAACATAGATTACTATGTTTATCAATTTAATGCCATGTCAGTGGATATCTATCAGTTCATAAGATCACACTTCACTTCTTTATGACAACATAGAAAGAAGTCATTTAAGTTGTTTCTATGTTTATCAATTTAATACCTTGTAAGTGGATATAAGTTCATAAGATTACACAATGGTTCTTTAAAAGAACATACTACGTTTATCAATCAAATATCATTTCATTGGATACATAGATATTAATTCAAATAGCTGTTGGACCATATAGAGTAAAAATTTAAAATAGTTTTAGCAAATTTAGGTTATAAGGTATTAACCCTGCATTACCCGCACTAAGTATATTACACCAATACTCGCGCAGATAAAATAATGTACTTACATTATCCATTACATCGTAGTTTATGTCTTCTTCGGGGTCAAGCTTTGACACATTTTTTTGTTGTGCAATCATTGTCATGTCCACACAATCCATCATATTTCTAAAATTAAATTATGCTATTACAATAAAATAGTAATTATAGAAACGATAAAAATTTATGAAAATAAGTTTACATTTCTATAACTGTTTAGACGCCAATTTGAATACTGTGTAGCATGAATGCAGTCCTGCGGTTAACTACAGATTTTACATGAAGTTCACATTTGAATATAGTGATTCTCTGTATAAAATTTTTCAAATTTCAATAAAATTAAAACACATAATCATTTTTCTAAATTGGTTACAACCAATTGACCATTGTCTGAGTTAACCAGATTCAAATTACTTATTGGTTGGATTGTACTTGTACAGAACTGTATTTGATAGATTAAAATGCAAAAAATAAAGTTTTTGGATTTTTGTTTTGATCAATTTTTGTCACTAAAAGGGCTTCTCTACTTTAGCTTGAACACATAAAATTGGTATTAGTGGTCAGACTGACTCTAAAACATCTCTGAAGGAAGCAGGTTCTTTATCTACATACTTGTTTAAGTATGTGCACAAGTAGGATTTTGAGTATGAGGGGAACCCTCAATTTCAATTTTTGTCACTAAAAGGGCTTCTCTACTTTAGCTTGAACACATAAAATGGGTATTAGTGGTCAGACTGACTCTAAAACATCTCTGAAGGAAGCAGGTTCTTTATCTACATACTTGTTTAAGTATGTGCACAAGTAGGATTTTGAGTATGAGGGGAACCCTTGTTAAAAGATCTTCTCAACTAGTTTACTGTTAGGTGAAATGTGATAGTGTAATGTATGAACGAATGAAGGGATTAATTAATTAATTATAGTGTTTATTCCAGATATATTACAGCCACAAATACAATAGATGTATTTTTCCATTGTTGCATTGTTGTCAGCTGTTTCAATTCATCCCAGCTAGGTATGAATTAAAATAAAGAACGAACTAAAACAAAAAAAACTATAACAAAATATTACTTGGCTACACTGTGATTTAAAAAAGAAACTGTCTTCGGAATCAGCAGACATTAGCAATGCCTGTGCGTCAGCTCAGTTGCTCTTTATAACATATACTTAACCTGACAATTTATATAGCTTGTTTGAAATAAAAAAATAAGAAATTTAGAATAAATAAGTTGAAAGGAGAAGGGTGAACTATTGTCAATTTATACTGAATCAACTGAATTTAAAAGTACTAAATTTTTTATCAAACGGGTTTTGGCGATGATCAGTATTGTAAAATATATGAATTATATGGATAATGAATTATGCAGTTTTAATTGAACCGAATGAGTTCAGAGGAGGGGCCTGGGGGAGTTGTCGGAAGTTCATGTCCTCTCACTGTCAAGGGTCAAGAGTCAGGTGCGTTGGTCGAGATTCAGGTGCGTGGGTTGAGATTCAGGTGCGTGGGTCAAGAGTCAGGTGCGTGGGTCGAGAGTCATGTCGAGGGTCTATTTTATACTTTAGTATTGCTTTTTTTAGAACGTTAATTTTTAGTTTAAGCTACTTATTTATAAACTTTACCACTAATATTGTAGTGCTATTGTAAAATATATTTAATTCAATTCATTTAATTCAACCCATGGATGGGCGAGGGGTGAGCGCAACGCTCACTTTTCATTTTAACTTTCTACAAAACATGTAGTTTGTCATATTTCAGCCTGAAATTCGGAGTGCCTGTTGTTTGAAATGTCAGAAGGCTAAGGCATATGGTGGAGAAGGTTAAGTGACCTTCAAACCTCGCACCTTTGTTTGGTGACTAGTTACAGTGCAGTAAGCACAACTAAAAAGGTGTTTAAGGCCACATTATACAGTATTAAATTATATGTTTTGTATATTTATTTTTTTGTTATAATACATTGAGTGTTAGGAAAATGTTTTTTTAATAGTGCCTGTGTGTTAGATAATTAATTAAAAATAGTTAATTCAAATTATTAAAAAGTTTATAGTTTGAGTTTTATTAGTTGTGAAATTAATTATTTTTAGTTTCGCAATTAACGGTTATAAAAATAGTTGGACAAAATTGGCATGATAACTAGTTTGAAATTCTTGAAATATGTATCTTTGGTAAGGGGTTTAAAAGGGTGGCGCTCACCCCTCGACCATCCGCGTGATACAAGTGGCCTCAACTTACGGCGGGATAATATAAATAATTTTCCTATCCCGGTGAGTCATTTTTTTGATAGATGGCTGTAGAATAAAGTAAAATAATCATATACCCGGAGCTTAACTGTATCCTATTGATCCTTAAGAACTGATATAATTAAATAATAACTGTTATTTACCTGGAGAGTTGGTTGATGAAGACTGTCCGTAGTCTTGGTGTAAGATTAGGGGTTGTTGCGTATTTAAGATAAACGCGAGCCAAGTTGAGAAGTATTTCCCCTGTATACATTTCAAGTATGTCATCCAGCAAATACTCCCCATGAAGTGTTCCGTGATCCAACACTGACTGTATTGTCGATATTCCAAGTTTCATATCCTCCTGTGAACTGTATCTTACCTATATGTAAATAAATCAGTTTAAAATAAAATTAAAACTATATTGTAGACTAATTTGTGAAAATTTACTCTAGTCTGCTCTGTATCTCTTGTGTCTAAGGAGCAGAATTCAAACCCTGAAAGTGAATTCCAAAATTATTAGAGTCTAATGATAAATTATTCTAGTTAATTTAGGCCAATGTGCCAATTTATGCCATTATAATTTGTTAAAAATTAAAAATAAAACTGATATAACTTCCTCGTTTATAAACAAACTTTGATACCAGTATCAATTTGGTAAGTGGCTCAACCTACAATGAAGCTTAGTTTCTATTGTCTCAGTAATTAATTAATTAGGGAAAATTTGCTGATTACTTAGGTTGCTGTTACAGGGGTATATTATGTATACAATGATTGAAAAGTTTGTACCAACCAAAACAGTCTTTCCTCCGGTTGGCATAAATTGAAACAGCTGACAACAATGGAAAAATACATGTTTATAAAGTTTGTTTTTGTAACTCTTATTGTTTGAGCTGTCAGGGTTGGTCAATCGTCAACAGAAAATACCTTAATATTTAATAGTTGCCAAAGTGATTGAGGAATCAATTAAGAAAGTATTTTAATAATCAGGTAACAACGTGATTGGAAAAAATGGCATATTCTACACATTTTTCATCTGAAAACACCAACAGTTGAACGTGTACTAAAAATAATGTATTGTATGAAATCATTTACTTTAGATAAAAACTTTTCTGACGCACTTTCAGTTCCCAATAAAGTTTAGTCTTTTGTTATTGGAGACCGGTTCGTCTTGTTGCCGAAAAATGTGATAATACATATGATATGCAGTGAAGAGTTGGAGATTATAGTAGCAACATCAATTAATTATTAATGGAAATAATTACATTATACCTTTTGCATTGCTTTTAAGAGTTTTCGTACGTAATAATCAAGGTCAATGCCTTCATAAAGGATCTCTGCTACTGTTGATATAATATCTTCTGCTTCTGAAACATTTAGATATAATTCTGTTTAGCAATAACTTTGCAACGTTTTTGCAATAAAAATCAATCTAAAAAATTAGATTAAGTAGTTAAAAGAAAGAAGTTCGATAGTTTCAATTTTTCATATTGAACATGGTACAAGGGCGCCCAAGCCAAGCTACTTACTACAAGGGGGCTGTGACGCTGCCCCGCTAGATCATTAATGATGATCATTTAATGATCATCATTAATGACATTTAATGATGTTTAAGTACCAAGTTCCGTAAACTAGTACCTATTGTGGTAAGCATTTTTCAACAGGGTCAGAAGTGGAACATTATTATGGCAACTTTAAAAATGCAATCTCTTTGTTTACCAACATTTAAAAAATATTCAATACATACACCTAGGTATAGGCGGATGAGGATGTCTATTATGAGGATGTCTATCTTTTCCATACAAAATATTATATGGGCGCCCTTGACATAGAAATTAATTAATATGCAATTTGGCTATTATATTTTGTTAGTAATATTGCAAATATATTGTCACAGTAATAATCTCATTTGAAAAAGGTTGACAATAAAAAAATACAACTTTTTAACAATGATTAACTATGACAACTTACAACTTAAGTACAACTTTCGACTTACCTTCATAAAGTTCGTT
The DNA here is from genome assembly GCA_023375725.1 of Nephotettix cincticeps. Lineage (NCBI taxonomy): Eukaryota > Metazoa > Arthropoda > Insecta > Hemiptera > Cicadellidae > Nephotettix > Nephotettix cincticeps. The sequence continues at coordinate 29,111,903 of CM041788.1, read as the reverse complement.
TTCTATGGTAATATCAATTGCCTCCATAAGGTAATCGAGATGTGAAACATTTTTATTAAAGTCTATCAGCTGAAAAGACATTAATATAAATGTCAATTCTTGGAAATAGAATACATTCTCTGGGATACAATTGATTTCAGTTTTCGTGAGTTATATTAGTAAATCTGTTTTTGTGAAAAATTTAACAAATTTAAAAATCTGGTTGAAATACAAAAAATGTTGATTTTTTTATTCACCTTGAATTTAAATGCAAACATTGTAGTTTGAAATGGCATTTTTATGCCACTTCCAAAATATTATAGAAATCAAGCAAAAAGTTATAGGTAACAGTAAACTAAAATTTATAGATATAAATTTAAATATTTTAACTTTTTAGTTTTGTAGTAGACTGCAGCAAATAAATGTAAGCCAAATAGATATGATACGTAAAATAGTTTCCATCTCCTTTAATTGAATAGGGCCTGTATGATTTTTGGCATTTTATATTGACATGATTTCTGACTGCAGTTCATTCACAATGAAAAAGAAATATGATTTTTTTATATCATTTGACAAAACCTGTAAAATATATCATGAAAGATTCACAGTTACTTAATAAGAGCTTTTCTAAACTACAAATGTACTCAAGAATCTCAAATACTATGAAAATACAAATTGAAGAAAAATGCCCATTAAACTTTTAAGTTATATACCTATTTGTTATCAACTTATTTTTGTCTATTGTTATTGTTTATACTTCAGTATATGAATACCATACATTGATAATTGAGTAATACTAGCCTACAGCACAACACTAAATCTTTTTACAAAAAAATATTAATAATTAAAAAATTAATCATAAAGATTGGATTATTGAGATGGTGACTATACCACAAGGTAGGTATTTTAAACCAAGTAGTATGTATGAGGATTTTGAGTGTAAGATGATTGCAGCGCGATCTTATAGTCTGGTTACTGACTAATGCTGACATGTTCCTTAGACAGGACCAGGACAGGACAGGATTAATAGCCCAACAGCCAATGGCAACTAAGGATTCTAAAGTTTGTGGAATCCAAACCATTGCCTCTAAATTACAAACTGGTCTAATTATGAGAATGGTCTTTACGGAATAACGTAGTATTTAGTATTTGGACATTAGTCTACACAAGAGAACACAACACCCACCGACCATCGCTCACAACTATCCACAATTTGTGACCTCCAAGTAGCTGGATTACAGGACGATGCCACCGTCCCAGTCATTATACATGTATAAAAGATGCATAAGTAACATTTTGAGACTAAAACAAGATTCCTACCTGAATCTTATTTTCCACATTTTTTTATTTAGGTATTTTCATACATCTAGCTTTGCATGTTTTGGAACTCTATCCTATTTATTCCATAGATTTTAAGTTCATTCCGGCACATACTCATTCATACAATACGAGACACAGACATCTTACCCTTCAACATAAGTTAAAAATATTTGTACAGAACCTGGGGTATTGGTTTAAAACCTTTTTCTTCACTTCCTTATTAATTGAAGTAACTTAAGGATGAACCTAACAAATTTAAGCCTGAATTAAGAACCTTCTTATATCATCAATTGTCTATCTTTTCTTTCTCTTCCCATAATTGCAACCTCCTCTTGTGACCATGACAACGCCTGATGGCTGAAGATAAACTAAATGACTCGTCTCATGAGCATGAGACCAATTAATTATCATTGCTCCCTGTCAAGAGGGTCAATGTGACGTCATTGGAGTAAGTAATTTAATACGTAAGTAAGCGCATGGAGTGTTTGTAAGTGGGTAGGGAGTGTTTGGGATAGGGAGTGGGAGTAAGAGGGATTGTCAACAACATAATATGGCTATGCACATCCACCTTTTTGCGGCCAAACTACTCATTTAGTTCTTGTGATAAAAATTGTTAATAATAAGAAACGTTTTTTGAATATTTAACTACACTAATCGAGAATTTATTATGGCAAACAAATTCTACCAAAGGAAGTTTAGAACCAACTTAGAATTTATGAAAGTTTTATTAAATTTAGATTTTGCGCCTTAAGTCAATAAGCATGACATGATGTGTACACAATTGTCTCACCTCAATGGTCAAGTTGAAGGATGGACCTTCTCCGGCATCATTCAATAGAAATACAGTAACTTTTCCTGATCGAGTGAGCCTGAATGCTGGTAAAATGCCTGAGTACGAAAATCCCATCATTCTTCCTGAAAATAACTGCATAATTGAACTAACACATTCCTTCTCTCATTATAAGTAAGGAAAGGATAGGTTTTAGTGTCTATCGTTATGAATAGAGATAACCCTCAGTCTTAAATAGCCCCCAGACAACCCTCAAACAAAAACCAGTTTAAACTAGTCTTTAATCCCCTTTTGGTAGTACCCTTTTAAAAACAGGTTAAACAGCACAAGGTTCCTTATTTATTGATATGCGTATATATTTACACAATTTTCAATGGTCCCCAATACGTGTTCAGGGGGTTGAGTTATGAACTTCCATTAGGGTTCCATTTTCATAAGGAATTCGCTAATAAATTTATTAGCGAATTCCTTATGAATGAAGTGTATTAATAAACTTGTATCAATACCATCATTTCTGTAATATTCTTAATATTGCACATTCTTATTTTATCAAAGTTATGGAACTGTGTTTCACTTTACTAACTACCTACTAACCTTGATAGTGGTCGATATCTTCAGCTCCTTTATCGAAAAATTCGAAAATTATAGCGTCTCCATTTCCCCAACCGTAACATTTTATGTCAAATACAGTATAACCTCTCATTCCCTTTAAAGGATTCATTATGCAGGTTCCATTTCCTGGGAGCTCTGGTTTATTGTAACGAATAAGATACGGCTCTGTTTTGTAAGGAGGTGAACCTGCCGGGCTATGTGCTACTGTAACAGAAACAATACAATACTGTTACAATTTTCTGTTTCACTGTTCTGTTCACTGTTAATTTTCTGTTCTGTTATTGTTTTTTACGGTGTTCTGTTACAATACTGTAACACCGTACGCTCAGTTGGTTTTTAAGGCTATTTTTTTTTTCTCTCGAAAGAACATAGTTAGAGATAAAATATTCTAAAAGTAATATCAGTTTCCTACAGTTTTGCCCATAGAATAAATAACAAAGTTCTACTGACAACGTGAATGACAATGTCCCTGGGGAATCAGAAACGTATGATCTATGTCTAAAACTATATATCAAGTTTACGTTGTACTCTGCGGAATAGTTCATACCATTGTCTTCTCAAATTTTGGCTAAAAACTTTGCTATTAACTTCTAATTTTAGACGCATTATTCCCATTGGTGGATGGAGATAGTAGCTAGAGATTAGTTAAACCCTAAGCTTAAATTCAATAGAAAATTTTACAAAAAAATTTACTTATTATTTTATAATTTTTAAAAAACACACTAAAACCTCTTTTATCCGGGTTTGGAGGGGCGGGATGCACAGGCTTTTCAGCCGAAAACGGGGGTTTTTCAGGCTGTCACAGACAGAGTTTACTTTTCCTGCAACATTTTTATTTTTCTCTTGGTACCATTTTTGATAAACTGGAATTTTGGAGTACCGGATAAACGAGATTTAGTGTATGCCATTTTTAGTGGATCAAAGTGCACAATTAAATTAAATTAGTTTAAAGTTAACATCATTTTCTGTTTGGCTTATGAACTTCTCTTTAGGATTTTGAAAAACGCTTAGCGTAGACAGACATGCTAATCCTACCTGAATAACTTTTTGATTAGCATTATACGTGTTGGTTTTACTATAGGAAGAAGTAAAAACACATTACACAAGGAAACAGATTTCTATACGTTCTTGCAGAATCAAAGTGTATTTGTTCATTTATTAATTTTTCTTTATCTTTACATTTTTCTTTATAAATAAATAACTCTTCCCCTACATTTATCTCATTCAGGTCTTCATCGATTGATGATAAGTTATGTCTTTTTTCCAGCAAGTGTTTTGCGACATTTGATCTTTCTAATTTTTTGTTCTTCCATGCTGAGATGTGATTTTTGAACCTTTTTTATGAAATTGATGGTCTGGCCAACTCAAAAAATTGCAAATAAATTTAAGAAATATGGAATTTAAATAGCATTCAGGACACAGACACAATGGATGTACAGTAATACTACACACAAAGATTGACATCATCAATAAATTCAACCAACCAGGAATATACCAAATTTGATGCATAGACTGCGGTAATATCTTCATGATCCCAGGCTTAAGTCTTGCCATGAGACCTATGGTAATAGCTTCTTCCCTATGGGAAATTCGCTAAAAATGATCCGAGTTCTGAGGTGATGTTAAATAGAAAAGGCTGTAAATGTAGTTAACACTGAAAACTTTACGAGTGAGGCCAATTTAAATACTGTACTTCAATTGTTTCAGCAATTTCTCATTCCTTATCTTAGACAGTGCAACTCTACACATACACTATCGACTATCATGTTTTTCCTATTTGATATTTCTTTTCTTATTCTCAAATTTTATTCCCACCCGCATTTTGATACAAATTTTGGTTGAAAAAGTGTACTCTGGCATTATTTATTTTGCAATTATATTAGCAGTCCTAATAAGTGAACGATCAATAAATAATATATATATACATATATAACGTTCTTACGTACGTATGTAAACATTCTTCTGCAGAGTTGCTCTTCTTAATTATGTTACTAGAAAGTGAAATAAGTACATTTCAATGATTTTTCCACACCCAGAAACCCAATTCCCATGTCTTAGGTAACCCTCCTGGCGTCAAAGCTGGATCTGCCCTTGGGAGTACATTGTATAAAGTTGCATACATACAAAAATAAATATGAATAGTTTGAGAGCTATTATATCCTAACATAACAAATAAAATAGTTTACCTTCTCCTACTATTTTGTAGTCCTCTCCAGGCTTTAATTTATTAACGTCTATACCTGTAAAAAAGTAAAACTCATTGTGAACTCAAGATAGCGGCTTAATAGTTTGATATTGTTTAGTTACGCTGGAAAATATAAAACACAATATAATAATAATTATTATTCTGAAATTATACTATTCTGACCTATCTAGGTATTTAAGCCAAATCTCTATATATAAAATTGAATGTATGTCTGTCTGTCTGTCTGTCTGTCCTTTATGCGTTGCCAAACTACTCATCCGATCGCCATGAAATTTTAGGAAGTTGCTCTATATGTGTCCGGGAAGGTTTTAGTGAAAAAATATTTTCGAAAACCCCATAAGTTTCCATTTTATGGCGTTTTAAATTTCTAATGTTAACCTTATGGAGAGTAAGTTTGTTTACAAATTGTCTACAATGAAAACATTTGATTTCTTAGCTACAGCTGATTGGTTTACTTTCCATTATCTTTTCTATCCAATGCCATCTGAATCATTCATTAATATTTAACTATGAATTAAATGTGTACTGTAAAAAATGAACAGCTTTATTCACCACGTTAATAGTTTACGGTTTTGGGGGATTATGTATTTATATTTTTATTTTCTGTCTGATTAAAGTCACGTGTTTATATGATAATTACAATGTTTATAATATTGCGTTTATTATAATAATCAGCTGTTATACATCTTTCCTAAAAAAGCCGTATTACAGTTAGGTTTCGTTTGGGTTTGGATTGGATTTGAAAATTGTGAATTAATCCACTCAGATTTATTTGTTTTATGGGAATGTTATTAATATGTTTTATCATTTCAGTATTTTTATTCACTATGCAGCGACCCAGAATATATAACCTTTCACAATGAAGCCGTATTGCTATTCGACTTCAGAACATGGCCAATCTTAAGGTTAACATGTGTTTACTGTGAGGCGTTACGAAGTTCGCCGGGTCAGCTAGTTATGTATAAAAATGAGTGTATTCATGAGGACTAGAAACATTAATACACACACACACACACACACACACACATATATTTATAATTATATATATATATATTCTTCATAAGTGCCAAATGACTATTATAACTACTTTAAAAAATGTATAGTTGTGTACTGAATGAATGAGAGTATTGGTTTGCAAATTTTCGTTTTAATTCAAAAAAGTTTTCAAGCAAATAGAAATACCCCCGTCGCAGCAGACCTGCGTACTCAGCGAATTTCCAAATCAATAATAAAATAATAATACATGACAAAATTGGTCAAAATCTGTCGATAAGCATGAGAATCATTTGCCTATTCTCCATAACATTAACATGGGAAAGAGTAAGCAGGTTTGCTGCTATAAGGAACACTGAGAGTAGGCATTTATACCATCAAAAATTTTTATTTTTAACATTTATACCAACTTTCATCAACATCTGTCCATAAATAAAGGAGTTTGCCTATTCCCTATATGTAACATGGGAAAAGAGTATGCAGGTTTGCTGCCATGATAAACACATAAACTATGATTTTTAAGTATAAATGGATAGATCTCAACCACATGAAGCTAAATATCAAGTTTTATCCGAAAATATTGATTAATATGGGAAATATTAATTTTTCCCTATCCTCCATAAGATTAGCATTAGAGCCCCATAATACAACGTACTGTGTTTAGATTTTTTAATATCTCGGTTCCCGTTGGAGATAGAGAAAAACTTTAAGGAACTTAATTGTGTAGTCTTCAAGCTGATTCCAATGGCGAAATATAAAATTAGAAATTTTTAAAAACTACAGGTGAAAAACGCAAAAAACCCACATTGTAAAATAAATTTTTTTTCACAAAGAATTTTCTCTCTCGGCACCACATGTATTCATATCCAATCTCACGGCATTTCTTTTCAATTTAGAAAGGAACATTTTATTTACTGGGGATAGATGCTCATTGACAAATACCCCCGTCGCAGCAGACCTGCATACTCAGCGAATTTCCAAATCAATAATATAAAAATAATATATGACAAGTTTAAAAAAGTTCTGTCCATAAACATGATAATTATTTGCCTATTCTCCACAAGACTAACATGGCAATGAGTGTGCAGGTTTGCTGCTGTGAGGAACACTGAAATTAGGTTTTTCTACCATAAATAATTTTTATCTTAACATTTATACCAACTTTCATCAACATCTGTCCATAAATAATGGAGTTTGCCTATTCCCTATATGATTAACATGGGAAATGAGTATGCAGGTTTGCTGCCATGATAAACACATAAACTATGATTTTTTAGCATAAATGGATAGACCTCAACCACATGAAGCTAAATATCAAGTTTTATCCAAAAATATTCATTAATATGGGAAATATTAATTTTTCCCTATCCTCCTTAAGATTAACATTGGAGCCCCACAATACAACGTACTGTGTTTAGATTTTTTAATATCTCGGTAACCATTGTAGATAGAGAAAAACTTTAAGGAACTTAATTGTGTAGATTTTAAGCTGATTCTAATGGTGAAATATAAAATTAGAAATTTTTAAAAATTACATGTGTTCATATATATGTGTTCAAAGACACACATATATATATACATATATACATATATATACATATATATATATACAGTATATATATATATACTAGCTGACCCGGCGAACTCCGTAACGCCTCACAGTAAACACATGTTAACTTTAAGATTGGCCATGTTCTGAAGTCGAATAGCAATACGGCTTCATTGTGAAAGGCTGTATATTCTGGGTCGCTGCATAGTGAATAACAATACTGAAATGATAAAACATATTAATAACATTCCCATAAAACAAATAAATCCGAGTGGATTAATTCACAATTTTCAAATCCAATCCAAACCGAAACGAAACCTAACTGTAATACGACTTTTATAAGAAAGATATACAACAGCTGATTATTATAATAAACGTAATCTTATAAACATTGTAAATATCATATAAACACGTGACTTTATCAGACAGAAAATAAAAATATAAATACATAATACACCAAAACCATTAACTATTAACGTGGTGAATAAAGCTGTTCATTTTTTACAGTACACATTTACTTCATAGTTTAACATTAATGAATGATTCAGATGGCATTGGATAGTAAAGCTAATGGAAAGTAAACCAATCAGCTTTAACTAAGAAATCAAATGTTTTCATTGTAGACATTTTGTAAACAAACTTACTCTCCATAAGGTTAACATTAGAAATTTAAAACGTCATAAAATGGAAACTTATGGGGTTTTCAAAAATATTTTTTCACTAAAACCTTCCCGGACACATGTAGAGCAACTTCCTAAAATTTCATGGCGATCGGATGAGTAGTTTGGCAACGCATAAAGGACATACATACATACATACATACAGACATACATTCAATTTTATATATAGAGATATAAAGATTTTGTTGACTATTGTTTTTGGACTCTGGGCAAAGAAGAAAAAATAACATGGTCCCGGGCTTAAGTCTCACCATGAGACCTACGGTAATAGCTTCTTCCCTATGGGAAATTCGCTGAAAACTTACTTTTAGGAAAAGATGCATTGACCTTGTACGCTGTCGCAGCTTCCCTATTCTCCTTCAACACCTTAAGCCAATTGTCCCTGACGGATCTATCACTGAACTGCATCGCGAGGGACGGAGCCCAGTCGCTGGAGACCCGATGAGCCGCATTGACCTCCGACCTCCGACTCCTCTACCGGCAAGCCGATCACCGCACCCATGTCCTTTACCAGCTTGAGAACGTCCTCTCTAGAAGTTTCTCGGATTCCACTGATCTCTATGTTACTCCGACGTGTATATTGTTCCAGAGATCGAACTCGGAGATATAAACATCAGATTTGCGCCGTTCTTATTTATTTTAAGAAGCTCTTTAAAATGAGGGGGTCACTTTACATTTGAAAATTTTGAGCTACCCCTCACCCCCACTACCCCTAAAAGTACACATTAAAAAAAACATTAAGGTAGCCCCTCATGTCGGAGAAGTTTACCACAAACTGATTTTAAATAAATAAAAACTTTAAGGGAGGTGCAACTTACTTTTCAATCATCCTGTATATAAAGATTAGTTGGTGTCATGATCAATAATTAAGAAGCTCCAACAATGACAGTAAACTGCTTGTTTATAAATTGAAATAAAGTGGGCATTTGTTAGAAGATATAAGATGGATAGCTTCCCTAAAACCATAAAAAAGATCCATGTTCATGCTCGAATACAGTATATGGAGAAAGTATCGTTTTCATCAAAATTTTAGAATATGTGCTGAGACTTGATACATCTGTTCAAGCGTGAATAAAAAAATATTTTCAGAATAGATGTAAGAAAATAAGTCTGTCCACTGAATCTGAGATCACAGCAATATCTCTCTTTCCAATCTCTTTACTTTCCTGTGAGATAGTAGCCCTTAAAGAGAAATTATTGATTTTATTTAGATGAGTGTCATTTTTTAAAGTGAATGTGTTACTGAATTACAGAACTTATTTAATACACATAAAAAAGTTCATACACAGAAAATAATACAAACTAAATTCTTGTAAACATAATTACCTGATTCGAGCTATACTCACTATATAAATTGTGTCTGACTCCAGCACGAGATGTGTCCTCTTTAAGAGGCAGGCTACTTCCTTTGTTTTTGAATAAAAAATTGGTAAATGCTATTCTCATTAGTTGCCATCACTGAGCTCGGTATTACCTTTAAGTATACTTACTTATATCAAGGGGTCCAACATTTTTTGGGGAAATTTCATTAAGTGGCACTTCTTTTCCTTTCGAATCGAAAATTTTGTAAGTGACATTTTTCGGACTAGTTCCATTGTGAGCTCTGTCCACAACAGTTAGTCTCACAGGCACATTCGGATCTCGATTCTCATCACAATTTGACTTGCAACTGCAAGAACAACATTATTTTAGACTGAGAATTCATGTATGCAAAACTGGAAAAAACTGGATTCAAAGAACATGTCTCCAAATGTAGACTAAGCAAACCAAAGACATATTTCGCAAAATCTTAGATACTTAGCGAAACAAATTACAATATTTGTGATTTCAATGTACAGACATTACATACCTCAATTATGTAATGTCTATAGCCTACATGTATGATATTTTTTATTGTTATTCAATTTCATAGTTAACTGAATTAATACAAGATGAACTGTAATTCATCTTATATTAATTCAGTTAACTAAGTGCTTGCTTGATGCAAGCACTAAATCGTGAATCTGTTTTGCGTGTTATGGATGGACCAAATAATATTTTTGTGAAGGTATGGTAATGCTTTATGCTCACACCTCTCCTGCGGGAAAGTGTGGGAAACTCTACTGTTTGGGAACTATGTGTAATTTCTCTCTCTTTCCTTATATTTCTCTCTCTACTTTCTCTCTCCTCTGAATGGGCTGGGGAGAGCAATCAGAGGTGAGAAGATATTGCTGTATAAAGTTTGGGGATGGGGTATATGGCAACAAGAGGACACCAGGAGTCTTGCTCATTTTACATTGATGTCAATCTATGATTGATCATGCACATCATCCACAGCCTCATTAACCATCCTTATCCTACACCAATGTTAGGGGAGATTAACATTGGAAAAGGTATGCAGGTTTGCTGCTGTGAGGCAGTGAGACACACTAAAATAATTAGGCATATTTAAAAGAAACTATTTTTATTTTGACCATTTATACCAAGCTTCATCAACTGTTCATTAATAAAGGATTTTGCCTATTACTTAATCATATTGGGAATAGGCAAACTCAACCTTCTTTTCTTTTAATAAAGAAGTTAGCCTATACTCCATATGATTAACATGGGCAAAGAGTATGCAGGTTAGCTGTTATTTTTAGGTATAGCTATGATTTTTAAGAATAAATGGATGGATCTCAACCACATGAAGCTAAATACAAAGTATCATCCAAAAATATAGCTTGAAAAGGGAAATTTTAATTTTTTAGATTTTGTATTATCTAGGTAACCGTTTGAGAAAGAGCAAAACTTTAAAGAACTAAATTGTGTAGTTTTTCAGCCAATTCTAATAATAAAAGATAAAATTTGAAATTTTTAAATATGCTATTACAAATTACAAGTGAACAATACCAAAACCCATTTTTGGGATACAGAACCCTCCCAAAAATACCCCTTCCAATTAATCAATATGTCTTGATTACAAATTTGTCCGAGTAAATTTAGCAATACACACATCGGTCCATTTTTACGAGAGTTATCATGTTCATGCACACACATATATATACAGGGTGGTTTAGATAAGTGTTTCAGCTTTTTTATTTGAAAAGCAAAAGAGCTACTAAAAAAATGTTTCAATGTAAACAACAGGAACAACAATTTTTATTAAGGCTATTTTTAACTCTATAATGTGGCATAACCACTGTCTAGTAAATTGTTCAAAATGTAAATCATTAACTTCCAAACAAGACATGCTCTTTTGCTTACTTCCCCTGATATCTGTCATTTTGTATTTTTCGCAAAATATATTTTTTCAGTCATTTTTTAACATATTATATTTTCAAATTTGGTATTTTTTTACACTAGTAGGTTACTATTACTGTATTTAAAATAAAGAGGATGACAATCTTGCTCATTAAGTAAATCTATATAACATCCAACAGCCTCACCACCTTTATCCTCCAATAGGGGAGATTAACATTAAAAAAGGTATGCAGGTTTGATCATCTGTGATAAACAAAATAATTAGGCATATTTAAAGATTAACTAAACTATTTATTTGTGAGGAACATCAACTGTTCATAAAAATTTTATTTTTAACATTTATACCAACTCAACATCTTCTTTAATAAAGGAGTTTGCCTAATCTCCATATGATTAACATGGGAAAAGAGTATGCAGGTTAGCTGTGATAATAGCTATGATTTTTAAGAATAAATGGATAGATCTCAACCACATGAAGCTAAATATCAAGTTTCATCAAAAAATATTAGATAATAAGTGAAAAATTAATTTTTCCTAATCCTCCATAAGATTAACATTGGAGCCTCAAAATACAACGTACTGTGTTTAGATTTTTTTATATCTCGGTAACCATTTAAGATAGAGAAACACTTTAAAGAACTAAATTGTGTAGTTTTTCAGCCAATTCCAATGGTGAAATATAAATTGAAATTTTTAAAAATTACATGCTTTACAAACAAAAAAAAAAACCCATTTTTGGGATACAGAACCCCCCCAAAAATACCCCTTCCATTAATATGTCTGGTTTACGAACTCGTCCATATTTTAGGAATATCATGTTCATACACAAATTTGGTCTAGATAAGTGTTTCATTTTTTATTTGCAAAAGAGCTACTATCGTGTTCAACAGGAACAACAATTTTTATATATACTTATATATAACATATAATATACATAATTCTATATAAAAATTTTAACGACTATTGTTTTTGGTCTCTGCATAAAGAGAAAAAATATTTTCAAATTTGGTCTACTTAACTCTACCATAATACGGTAATACTTCTTCCCCTTAAGTAAATTTAAAAAAGACAATCTGTAATAAAACTATCATGTTCTACAAAGTAATTCTAAATATTATTTAATAATTTATTGTTCAAATTGTATGGGGGGAACCCCCCCCCCCGGTAATACCAAGCTTTTTTGAGCAGGTTTTGTTCGGTGATTTGACCTTACACTTCATACCAAGTTTCATGGAAAACTGGTGGAAAGTAAGGAAGAAATTGATTTTTTTATATTTTCCATAAGAATAACATTGGGCGCTTTCAGACAACGTACTGCGTTTATCTTGGACACTAAATTTAACTTTTCTCTGGAACCGTTAGTCGTAGACAAATAATTCAAAATACTAATTTGTTTAGTTTTTTAAGCTGGTTTCAATGGTACCAGTCAAATTATACTTTACTTTTATTGTTCGCTAAAAATTTAAAAATTTGATTTTTTTGACATTTAAAAGCCCATAACTTTTGAACCGTCATTTTTACAGACATGCGGGTGGTGTCAAATTATTTAGTGCTCTGTGCACTATAAACTATCAAATTTTAATCAAAATCGTTAGAGCCGTTTTTGAGAAAATTGGATTTTTCACGTTTTTTAAGGGTTTTTAGGGGTAAACTACCCTTAAAAATTAAAAATTCAAAAAAATGAAAAAAACGCCTGGAGATACGGTGACTATATATATACATGCCAAATTTCATCTAAATCGGACCAACGGGGTAGGCTGTGGCACTGTACACATCCAGACACACACACACACACACACACACACGGACGGACAGACATCACTCCAAAACCCACTTTTTTGGATTCAGGGGACCCCAAAACGGATATATCCACCCTCAACTCAAATTCGAAAATTTTGACGAAAACAATACTTTCTCCATATACTATGTATAAGGGGAGAAAGTAAAAATGAACAAAACCATCATAATTCCAATCAATTTACAGATGAAACTCAATTTTATTAACACAAGGATAAGGCGTACTTCTTTCTAAATGTTGTGGAACATCTGATCTATTGTATATGATATATATACATGATGTACATGCTATATGTTATATATACACAGCGATTTAACATGAATAAGAAAAATAGTAATCAAGTGTTAATTATAAAGTAATAAATTATAACGGATTTCCTATCTATACTGAAAGGTAGTTACGAGTTCAAATTAGATTGCAATTTACTTTTTGTTTCAAGTACACTTGGGATAGTAAAACGGTTTTTCTTATACAGTACCATAATTGTATGATTATGACTGAAACGAAACGGGTGTCCTATACAAAGAGGCCATGTGCATGATACTGATGCTGTTTAAACAAATCATAAAACAATAACTGTATCCTTTAGTGTTCTTTTTATATGTTACCATTTATCCTTTATGTCCAAATCCTTGAATCTTAAGATCACAATCGTAAATGTGTCAAAGTGTCATCTGTTTAGTTGTTTGAGCTGTTAAGAGTGGAACCATGGTCCTTCCCAAAAATGCATATATTTTAAAATGGTTTAAAAAAAATAATAATAACATTTATTTAGTTAATTTTAAGACTATCTTAACAAAATCACTTACTAGATTACGTAGTCTGGTTCATCGACTTTAGGTGTTTCACAATTCTTAGCCTCTACTTTAGTACAAGGTTTATCCACAGTCTCTCCATCACTGTCCTCCCAAAGGGCACAGATGGTGTAGACGCCATCCTTGAACTTCACATTGTCTATGAAAGGTTCTGAAAAACGTTGATAATGAACAATAACGTTGATATCTTCATATATCAGGTTAGCTGCGATGATAAACACATAAACTATTATTTTTAAGCAATATCAAGTTTCATCCAAAAATATTGATTAATAAGTGAAATATGAATTTTTTCTTATCCGGCATAAGATTAACATTGGAGCCCCAAAATGCAACGTACTGTGTTTAGATTTTTTAATATCTCAGTAACCGTTAGAGATAGAGCAAAACTTTAAGGAACTTATTTGTGAAGCTTTTTCAGCTGATAGGAATAGTGAAAGATAAAATTTATAAAATTTTTTAATTACATATGAAAAACGCAACAAACCCAATTTTTGGGTGGGTACAAACCCCTCCAAACTACCCGTTCAGATTGACCGATATGTCTGGTTTACGAACTCGTCTGAGCAAATGTAGGAATACACGTCTCTACCAAATTTGGTCTCGATCGGACCATTTTTACAAAAGTTATTGTGTTCACAGACACACACACACACACACACACACACACACACACATATATATATATATATATATATATATATATATATATATATATTAAGTAAAGTTAAAAAAATTAACTGAGTATCCTTGATAAAAATTATTTTAAATGTTTATAATAATATTTATGTTAAAATAATGTTTATCAAGGATACTCAGTTAATTATTTTAACTTTACTTAATATAACAGTATTCCTTACAAGTGAACTATATAGATCATATATATATATATATATATATATATATATATGAAAATTTTAACGACTATTTTTTTTTAATTAAAGATTAAGGAAGAATATAAGTGTCAACTGAAAAGTGTATTCCAAATAAAAAAAAATTATCTTGGCCGTACATGATGGTCCAGTCAATGGGAGAAATGATAATAGTTACCTACTCAACTATGTAATTTCAAAACTTATGTTATGTAAAACTTTTGCAATTTTTTGCTTCAATTTTTAAATGTGTTTTAGTATTATTTGTCCTGTTGACTTGAGTTTTTCTGTTACACTGCTATGTAGAAAAAAACTCTTGAATAAAGACATAATTCGTTCACTCAAAATACGTGAACACTTACTTGTGTTTACAGCCAATTCCTTGGTAGGACACGGCCCTCCTTTCTCGGCTTTACAACTCCAGTGCACTAGTCCATCATTTTTATCATATCCTGTTGTTTCAAAGCTCCCCTTACAATTAGCATTTATATGAGCGTTTGTAATTTTGAACACCCTATTCTGTTCTTTCAAATTGAAGTAACACTGAAACAGATTTAATTATAGAGTACTGACTGGAAGTTAGATATATAACTATACAACTAATAAAACTTATTGTCAATAATTTTAACTGTATACTATTTAATTTATTGATTTTTGCTATTTTAGCATGACAAATTAACTAGTAATCTATTAACAAAGCAAAATACTATTTTAAATATTTCGATGTTTAACTGTACCACCATTGGGATTTTGTAATCTCAGTTTCTGACAGTTAACTATGAGGTACATCTCCTTATTTTTGTAGAGGTTTAAAAATAAAATAAACAAACTTCTTTAAATAGACGTCATTTTTTAATATGGTGGTAAACTTAATTTTAGCGCATTTCCCATAGGGAAGAAGCTATTACCGTAGGTCTCATGGTGAGACTTAAGCCCGGGACCATGTTATTTTTTCTTCTTTAGGTGCCCAGAGTCCAAAAACAATAGTCGTTAAAATTTATATATATATATATATGTATATATATATATGTATATATATATATATATGTATATATATATATATGTGTCTGTTAGCACGATAACTCGCGTAAAAATGGTCCGATGAAGACCAAATTTGGTAGAGACGTGTATTCCTACAAATGCTCGGACGAGTTTGTAAACCAGACATATCGGTCAATGGGAACGGGTAGTTTAGGGGGGTTTTGTACCCCAAAATGGGGTTTTTTGCGTTTTTCACATGTTATTTTTAAAAATTTCTAATTTTATATTTCACCATTAGAATCAGCTTAAAAAACTACACAATTAAGTTCCTTAAAGTTTTTCTCTATCTCTAACGGTTACCGAGATATTAAAAAATCTAAACACAGTACGTTGTATTGTGGGGCTCCAATGTTAATCTTATGGAGGATAGGGAAAAATTAATATTTCCCATATTAATGAATATTTTTGGATAAAACTTGATATTTATTTTTTTTCATGTGGTTGAGATCTATCCATTTATGATTAAAAATCATAGTTTATGTATTTATCATGGCAGCAAACCTGCATACTCTTTTCCCATAATAATCATATAGGGAAGTTTTTCTCTATCTCCAACGGTTACGAAAATATTAAAAAATCTAAACACAGTACGTTGTATTGTTGGGCTCCAATGTTAATCTTATGGAGGATAGGGAAAAATTAGTATTTCCCATATTAATCAATATTTTTTATGAAACTTGATATTTAGCTTCATGTGGTTGAGATCTATCCTTTTATGCTTAAAAATCATAGTTTATGTGTTTTATCATGGCAGCAAACCTGCATACTCTTTTCCCATATTAATCATATAGGGAATAGGCAAACTCCTTTATTTATGGACAGATGTTGATGAAAGTTGGTATGAATGTTAAGATATGAATGTTTATGGTGTTTATTGGTGAAATGACTACTTTCAGTGTTTCTCACAGCAGCTAACCTGCACACTCTTTCCCATGTTAATCTTATGGAGAATATAAGCAAATAATTCTCATGGTTATGAGAGATTTTTATAAAACTTGTCATATATTATTATTATATTATTGAATTGGAAATTCGCTGAGTACGCAGGTCTGCTGCGACGGGGGTATTTTCTTATGGAAGATAAAAGATTTATTTTATGGTGGTTTCAGATATTAAACTTGAAGATTATATATTTTACTAGCTCTATTTCCTGTTGGAAAATCGTTAAACAGCTATTTTTACTTTCTCCCTTATAGGATATATAGTATATAGAGAAAGTATTGTTTTTATCAAAATTTTTCAAATTTGAGTTGAGAGTGGATAATATCCGTTTTGAATCTCCTGAATCCAAAAATAAATGGTATCAGTGGACTGACACATACTGTCTCCTGTAATTAAATTAATACCCCCGTCGCAGCAGACCTGCGTACTCAGCGAATTTCCAAATCAATAATATAATAATAATAATATATGACAAGTTTGGTCAAAATCTGTCGATAAACATGAGAATTTTTGCCTATTCTCCATAAGATTAAAATGGGAAAGAGTGAGTAGGTTTGCTGCTGTGAGGAACACTGAAAGTAGCCATTTATACCATCAAAAATTTTATTTTTAACATTTATACCAACTTTCATCAACATCTGTCCATAAATATAGGAGTTTGCCTAATCTCCATATGATTAACATGGGAAAAGAGTATGCAGGTTTGCTGCCATGATAAACACATAAACTATGATTTTTTAGCACAAATGTATGGATCTCAACCACATGAAGCTAAATATCAAGTTTCATCCAAAAATATTAGATAATAAGTGAAAAATTAATTTTTCCTAATCCTCCATAAGATTAACATTGGAGCCTTAAAATACAACGTACTGTGTTTAGATTTTTTAATATCTCGGTAACCGTTGGAGATAGAGAAAAACTTTAAGGAACTTAATTGTGTAGTTTTTTAAGCTGATTCTAATGGTGAAATATAAAATTAGAAATTTTTAAAAATTACATGTGAAAAACGCAAAAAACCCCATTTTGGGGTACAAAACCCCCCCAAACTACCCGTTCCCATTGACCGATATGTCTGGTTTACGAACTCGTCCGAGCACTTGTAGGAATACACGTCTCTACCAAATTTGGTTTTGATTGGACCATTTTTACGAGAGTTATCGTGCTAACAGACACATATATATATATATACATATATACATATATATATACATATATATATAAAAATTTTAACGACTATTGTTTTTGGTCTCTGGGCACCTAAAGAAGAAAAAATAACATGGTCTCGGGCTTAACTCTTGCCATGAGACCTACGGTAATAGCTTCTTCCCTATGGGAAATTCGCTAAAAAACAGTATAATTTAAAACTGATGGTTTAAAAAATAACTATGATTTCTTAACTATAAATCATTTCTACTAATAATAAAATAATAATATAATTTAAATGATTATATTAATATAATAATAATTATTAATATAAAAATAAGTACCTGGTGACCGAGCTTTGCTCGGATAGAATAAGACATGTATTTTACAAGTTAATTAGCAAACTTAAAACACATTTATTACTCAATGAAAAAAATGTATGTGGTTTAAATAAAACAGATTTAATACACCATAATTAATATAGAACTGAACGAAAAGTATTGTCCCCGGATGGAGATCGAAATCGCAACCTTCGATTTAAGAAGCCGACGTGCTACCACTGAGCTGTGGCGTCTGCCAGAAAATTGTGCCGTTAGGTCTTTTAGCCAACCTTAATAATTAAGGTTTAAACAATTATTGTTTTAGCCAATCATTTACTGTTTAATTATCCATACAGTTATTATTAGCCTGTGACCAACTGATTTTGTTAGAAACGGAATGAGGATTGAAAAGCAAAAGAGAAATTTAATTTACACCAATTAGTTGGTTTGTTACATAGGCTTCTGTATAATGAATAAGTTTTCGATCATAACAGGAAAGATTGGAAATGTGATATATGAAATGAAAGAGAAACACAAACAGTTTTGTTTGTTTGCATCAGTATGCATGTGCACGGAATGTTTCTGTTGCAATTCGCTGGAAAGCACTAGTAGCAAACATGGCGACTAAAGAACAGAGAGCGTTTTGTGTTTTACAGTTTGCAAAGATGGAATCTGTTGTTACTGTGCAATGTGCGTTCCGGATTATATTCGGTTGTGATCCTCTAGGTGATAACAAACAATATTCTTAGATGGTATCATCAGTTTGAAGACACTCAAATCAAATCAAATCTTTATCGCAGTAAGACATTTTTACAAATGTATAGCAAGAGTCAGAAATTTAAAATTATTAACAGCTAACCTTATCATTCACTCTCTCAATTTCACTACAATAGTAACATTCTCGCTACAATAGTCACCATTCACATTTCTCATTTACACAATAACTCTCCCCCTGCTTAATTCAATGACCGATAAATTCTCCCACCGAGTAAAATTCGGAAGCAACTAGGTAGCCTTTCAATCGAGCCTTAAATTTTTTTAAATTTTGTTCAGACCTCAGGTTTTCAGGAAGGGCGTTTAGGAATTTCACACCCATTTGTGAGGGGAAGTGCTTGAAAGAGGTTGTCCGATGCTGAGCTACACGATAAGCGTGTCCTGATCTTGTCCAATATTGATGAATATCGCTGCCCTGTGTCAATGCAACATTTTTCTGGCAATACAATATTGTTTCAAATATGTATATGCCAGCGAGGGTGAGCAACCCTAAATTCCTGAAGGTCTGCCTGCACGACTCTCTATAATTTGATTTCCCGATAATTCTGACGGCTTCCTTTAGAAGTCGAAAAACCCGCTTAAAATTTGCAACTGCACAGCAACCCCATAACCGAATTCCATAAGAGAGGTGTGGGTAAATAAGGATTCAATATAACCAATTAACTCATCAATACTGTTAAGAGGAGCATAATTAGGCTTAAAGTTAGGATCATCTGCCAATTCAAGTTCATGATATTTATCTAAGGCCTCCAAGAGTTCCTGTCGAAGCTTATTTACAGACTTAGCACGAACCAAAGGCCTTTGTTGAATGTCCTTATCTGACACCTTTTTTGTCAAATCATAAATCATCTCAATTTGAGAAAAGACATTTTCCTTTTTTGCCTTAACAACAGCAAGGGATATAGCCATGATTGATTTTCAAAAATTATTCTACAAGATAACACTTCAATAAAGTTGCCAGAATTTAATTACTAGTAGTAAGTCTTATATTTCATCATATTACAGACACAAGTTATGTGTAGTCAACTTATGATGTAAACTTACTAATAAGAAATGAATATTGCTGTTTTCCAGTGAGATTGTAGTGGTAGAGTCTTGATTCAATAAAATCATAAAATAAGCAGGCATATGATGATAGAGGAATATGAGAAGTAGTCCACATTAACAAATTATTTTAATCAATTTTCATTAATTTTTTAAATAAATCAACAAATATTTGCAGTATAAATTCTTGAGATTCACTTCATAAATTTTAATCAAATCAAAAACTTTCTTCTGAACTATTTAATTATTTTTTCTAAAAGAGATAATTCTATAGTTCAGATATAATATTATTTTAACTATCAGAAATAATTATATTTTATTTATCAACATGGAAAAATTGAGAATGTGATAAATTTTCTTCACAAATTTAATTAAATAAAGGTTCGTTTTATTTGTCCAGCCTCAATAGTAAAATACTGTAATGCCAAACTAGCCACTGCCACTCAGAAAGTGAAAATGCGTTGGTAAAATGTAAACAAGAAAATGACAGTTCATGATCAGCTGATCGGAGCAGAAGACACTGTGTTTGCCGATACGGCTGCAATACAGCGCTATTTCAAGATGCGGAGTGTATTGGAACTAATATTTCATGTATTGCAGACTGAAAATATTGCTGGGACATTGTGATTGGCTTAGCCGTGGCAGGTTATGTGAGCGCATGCGCAAGAGTGAATCGACATACGAACATGAATATGAGAAGAACTCAAGAGCAGATTAAAATGGCGGATATGAGCAATAGACTTATTTCCATAGATCTGGGGAATTTATTTGGCTCGAAACTGACCAAAATGTTGGGAAGTTAATATTGATTTTTGATAAGAATTGAAATATCTATAGGGAAGGACCAGTCCGCAAGGACAATAATGAATGTGTAGAATGGACTGTTTGATATTGAACCTTACAAACTCCGGTTCAGACGTGAGTGGACAAAGACGCAATGGATCCCAACACAAGAATGACGCTGGCATCTCACTTCAAGTCTTTGGTGTTGTAATTTTCTTCTCTTTTGATGTTCGCACGCAAAGTATTTTAATAGTTGTGGCCACTTCGAAGGTACAAGGAAGTCGCGATACCGCACATGACACTAGCTTCCTGATTAGGCTTTTATAGTTAATAAATAATCAACTAATGCAAATAAAATAATACTTGAACTTGGTTAAATTAAAAGAGACTGGACACTAGTTAAAATATTGAATGAATGATAAAATAACTAAAACGTGTACTTGAGGTAATGAGGAATAAATGAGGTGGCCGGTACTAAGACCATACGTGGGCCGTGGACTTGGACAGAGTGGCTACTCGCCAAGGTAGCCTATCGGTCGTGAGGGATAAGAAACAGTGAACAATAGGATATCGAAACAATGATGTCTGGAGATAAGTGGACATGAATTCTGTGGCTGTAGTGTTTGGCATTACCTACCGTTTTTAAAATGAAATAAATGTTCTTCTGTCTTATTAAACAAAATACTTATTAAAGTTCAGAGCTCCTTTCCCTGAATACTAAACAATGGCGATGATGGTTAACATACTCACGCTCAAAATTACAAAAATACTTCTTGAACTTAAAATAAAATAAAATACTTCTGCTGACAATGAAATCAAATACAAAAAATAAGTTTTATTACAGTACCGGTATAACAGTCAATTTAAAATGTTAACTAAAATAATAACTTTGAATGTCACAGTTTTACTGTCACCGAGATGCGAGTAGAATTAATAATATTATATTACCTATAATATTATAAAGAAGAGGTGGTTTCTTTATGTTTGTGGGTTTGTTGTGGCAAGTAAATGCGAAGAATACTGAACCCACCGGTTTGAAATTTTACAGAAAGGTAGATCTTAAACTCATGCAACACATAGGCATTTTAGTTCCCTTAAAATCCCCTCGGGCTACGCCCCATGAACGTCATAAGTTTCAATGTTTACATTTTCAAAGAATGAAAACATAAAATTACATGAATGTCAACAGCTTTGAACACTAAAATTTGACAGTTCGAGAAGAAGGAGAAGAAGAAGAAAGAGCTGCCGTGACCGTCCTAGGTTTCAATGTTTACATTTTCTATTGACAACATCCGTTTGAACTATATTTTGACAGTTCGGGAAGAAGAAGAAATAAAGTTGATTTTTCAGATAAACTGCTGGATCGAAATTAGTGAATTATTCGAAATTGTGGAATGGTAGATTTTAAGTTTTTTTTTCGATGACTGTCTCTATTACGTTAATACTTATCCTCTCCCAATATTTGACAGATGTTACTTTGTCATGTTGTAGACATTCGTATTTTGTCATTTTGTAAACAATGAAGAATTAATTAACAATAACTTAAGCCTACACCTCTCAGCCTTTTTAACCCGTGCGAAGAACGGGTACTTTGACTAGTTAAAATAAAAGAGAGACCAGATCAGCAGATCAGACGACAGCAGCACAGTGAAAGATTTGGTTACAGAGAATCACGAGCAATTAGTACGATTAGAGTGACTAGACACGACTGACTTATCCCGTCGAACAGAAAGGCCGTGAAGCACAAAAGGTCCACTTGGTCAGTCAATATTCCTTATCTCAAAGCAGAAGGATTGCTATAAGGGGACAATAGTTCTGTGCAGCTAGTTGTACTAGTTGTTCTATTAGTAGTTGTCTAGTTGTACAGCTCAACTTAATACATTGTTCAGAGTAAAATATCCTCACATTAAATAAAATTAGAATATTCTTGTTTGTTAAATTAAAAATCACTTTTATTTGTTCATTAATATGTAACAGCAGTACTATGTCTGAGAGCGTGAGGAGAATTTAAAAAAAAATAGTTTCTTCCTTATTTTTCAATCGTTTTCCATGAATCTTGGTATGTAGTGTAAGTTCCATCATTAAAGAAAACCCACTCAAACATTTATTAGTTCCAAGGGAGATGGTTTACCCTCCTCCTTGGGGGAGGTCCCAAAAAATTTAATTCACATATTTTCTATTGTTGTTAGTTTAAGAAACTTTTTTGTTGAAATTGTTTGTTGGTGTTTATTTTTGATACATTAAATTTGAAATGCTACTTAGATAATCTTAATAAGGAATATGGTAGTTATGTTAAAGGTTGTAGTATTTAATTTTAACTAAGGGAGGCAGTATGTGTCATTCCACTAAAACCGATTATTGTGTTTTATGTTAATATGCTAACATGCAACGGTTAACTCACATAATAGTTAGACTGATGGTTCTGCGTGAACCGCTGCGACGCGTCGCTAGTCCTCTGGTACAGCTGCAGAGTCAGTCTCACCATATAGTCACCTCCTTTTAGTTTTTTCATTATCTTCTTATTTGAATCACATATTTGGTGTCTATCCATATTATTGGGATGTTTTGGTGTGCAAAGGTCTTTAATGGCGAGGCTGTCTTCAGTTGCGTCAGTCATTTCGGTCAAATCCTTAACTGTACAAAGGCATTCGAGATCAATATGTAAAAGTTTATATTCATTCAACTGTAAATAAAGAGGGAAACTCGTATCCAAACAAAGTTTTGGAAGTAGACTGGCAATAAAAATATTTGAAAAACTATAGGAAGGTTTAACTGCATCAAAACAGTGGCAGAAAAAATAATATACATTCTAAATGATTAAAAAAATACACATAAAACACATATATGTAAATAGAAATAATGAACTTAGTAGATGCAGCCTGAGGTTCCTAAGCCCGAATCGGCATTTTCACCATTTTTAATTATTGAAATACAGTATATCATTTTAAGCCCAAAATTGTCACATTTTTCGCACATTATAGGGCAAAAACCATAATTTTTAACCCAAAATCAGCTCATTTTTCCCATTTTAATAGAAAAACCCCTTTTTAAGCTCAAAATCATTTTGGGATTATTTTCGCGCAGATTGAACATTTTTGAAAAAATCCCTAAACCGTTATTCATTTCAAATCTATTACCTGATGCTATACAACAACACGTAATAAACAACATTACATACCTTTCATAATTTAAAATCCCAAGCCCTCAGCGTCAAGTCGCACGCACACGCACAAGGACCGCGTATGTCATAATGCCGCGCTCGCCCGGGGCATGTCCTACGCAACAGCTGTGGTGTGGAGCCAAGTCCCTTGTCGCCTCACCATCGCCTCACCGTCAACTCACTGCCGCGTCTCGCGGTGCTTACGTCCTGCACCAGCCATATTTGACAGCAAGTAAATAAAATTTTTTTACGCTACCACCCTTCACACTAACTTATGATATCGCTCTTATTAATCCACGATCTGCTTGGAAAACCCAACAATTTACGAAATAACGATCTCCGGATTGTTTAATTACCTTCTCTACT
Organism: Nephotettix cincticeps; assembly: GCA_023375725.1. Lineage (NCBI taxonomy): Eukaryota > Metazoa > Arthropoda > Insecta > Hemiptera > Cicadellidae > Nephotettix > Nephotettix cincticeps. The sequence continues at coordinate 29,087,491 of CM041788.1, read as the reverse complement.
AAATAAATGTCCTTATATTTTGTCTTTAACAATTCTTCCTTATAAAATCCTCGTCTAATTATATTATCTCTATCATCTTTCAATATATAAGTAATAGGTCTTGTCTTTTTAGCGAATTTCCCATAGGGAAGAAGCTATTACCGTAGGTCTCATGGTGAGACTTAAGCCCGGGACCATGTTATTTTTTCTTCTTTAGGTGCCCAGAGTCCAAAAATAATAGTCGTTAAAATTTATATATATATATATATATATATATATATATATATATATATATGTATATATATGTATATATATATAAGTGTCCGTGAACACGATAACTCTCGTAAAAATGGTCCGATCGAGACCAAATTTGGTAGAGACGTGTATTCCTACAAATGCTCGGACGAGTTCGTTAACCAGACATATCGGTCAATGGGAACGGGTAGTTTGGGGGGTTTTGTACCCCAAAATGGGGTTTTTGCGTTTTTCACATGTAGTTTTTAAAAATTTCTAATTTTATATTCCACCATTAGAATCAGCTTAAAAAACTACACAATTAAGTTCCTTAAAATTTTTCTCTATCTCTAACGGTTACCGGGATATTAAAAAATCTAAACACAGTACGTTGTATTGTGGGGCTCCAATGTTAATCTTATGGAGGATAGGGACAAATTAGTATTTCCCATATTAATGAATATTTTTGGATAAAACTTGATATTTAGCTTCATGTGGTTGAGATCTATCCATTTATGCTCAAAAATCATAGTTTATCATGGCAGCAAACCTGCATACTCTTTTCCCATAATAATCATATAGGGAATAGACAAACTCCTTTATTTATGGACAGATGTTGATGAAAGTTGGTATAAATGTTAAGATAAAAATTATTTATGGTAGAAATGCCTAATTTCAGTGTTCCTCACATCAGAAAACCTGCACACTCTTTGCCATGTTAATCTTATGGAGAATAAGCAAATAATTCCCATGTTTATGGACAGATTTTTATAAAACTTGCCCTATATTATTATTATTATTATATTATTGATTTGGAAATTCACTGAGTACGCAGGTCTGCTGCGACGGGGGTATTTACTTCTGCTATTGTAAACAACTCACCCGTCCAATTAGGTGTATAAGATTTACTGAATACATTCTTATATTTCGATATCCTAACAACATCTCCAACTTTAAATTTAGCCTTTTCAAATTTATATTTATACAATTGACTCAACCTCCTATGTATTTTCTTTGAATTTCTTTCATTCACAGAGTTTGGTTTCATACCAATTGTTCTATGCACGCGATTATTATATTCTGCAATTAACTTTGGATAAATGTTCAACCATTTGTAACTTCCTTGAGCGGAAAACTCTCTAAATAACCAATGTTTTATTGTTTTGATAAATCTTTCAGCAATGGAAGCTTTCGTACTTGAAAAGGTATGATAGTGATTAATATTTAACTCTTTCATTAGGCTTTGAAAATGTTTATTGAAAAATTCTTTACCATTATCCGACTGAATATTCTTTACACAAGCGGGAAGAATAGATTTTATTGCTTCCGTTACCATAGGTCCAGTATTATTCTTAACAGGTGCTGCATACGCTTTCTTTGAAAAGGCATCTATTAAAATTAAAATATAATTGTATCCAGAGTTTTGTCTCAAGTAAGACTGCATATCGAAATCAATCTGTACAGTTTCATTAATATCGATTAATTTGAAATGCCTCCCTGGAAAGTTTTTTCGGGCAGGCTTATGCATTTCATATGCAATTTCTCTCATTTTTCATTTACTTTTATATTCAAATCACTATATTTGGTTTTTATTTCATTACCAGATGCACTAACTAAAATTCCATCGTTCTGCCTAATATCCACACCATTATTTGGTAAGTAAGGGCTACCATTGATATAATACAATTCCTTTTTACCTGTTTGTTATTATTAATATTTATATCATATGTTTCAAATGTCAACTTTTTTGTTTATATTCTTTACTCCCTTCCTTCCTTTACTCCTCTTTTGTATATACTCCCAAACCGTTAACAAGTACACACTTTTAGATGCTTATCCTTTACCCAGGATCGAAGAAGTTGTAAACAATGTCGCCCAGTATTCGGTGTTCAGTACTATAGATCTGAGTAGCGCATATCATCAAATTCCGATCGGCAAAAGTGACAGACCATATACTGCTTTTGAAGCAAATAGAAAATTGTATCAGTTTTGTCGGATTCCTTTTGGGGTTACTAACGGTGTACCATGCTTCCAAAGATTTATTGATGACCTCATAAGAACCGAAAAGCTGCAAGGCACTTTTGCTTATTTAGACGACATCACTATCTGCGGTAAGGATCAGGCTGACTATGATAATAATCTCCATGCATTTATGCAGTCTGTGAAAAAGTACAATCTAACAATAAATCAATCTAAAAGCAAGTTTTCATCCTCTTTTATAAGTGTTCTAGGGTATACTATCTCGGACCATGTTATCCGTCCCGACCCGGAAAGGCTAAAACCTCTTCTAGAATTTCCAATTATTCCAAAAGACACTGCATCTTTGCGGAGAGCACTTGGGATGTTTGCTCACTATTCAAGATGGATTCCTAACTTTTCTCAAAAAATTAGACCACTCATCGATAGTAAACATTTCCCACTTGACAAAACAGCGGTCTCAGCTTTCGAGAATGTAAAAAAATTGATTGCAGATTCAGCAGTGCATTCAATCGACGAAACTGGCACGTTTGTTGTTGAAACGGACGCATCTGATCACGCGATTGCAGCAAAACTGTCTCAATGTGGACGACCAGTAGCGTTCTTTTCTAGAACATTGTCACAAACAGAACAACGTCAGTAGATGTGGTATGGCAAACAAAAGCCCGAATCGGCATTTTCACCATTATTAATTATTGAAAAATACCATTTTAAGCCCAAAATTGTCACATTTTCCGCACATTATAGGGCATAAACCATCATTTTTAACCCAAAATTAGTACATTTTTCCCATTTTAATAGAAAAACCCCCGTTTTAGCTCAAAATCATTTTGGGATTATTTTTGTACTGATTGAACATTTTTGAAAAAATCCCTAAACCTTTATTCATATCAAATCTATTGCTTGATACTATACAATAGCATAAACAATTTAACACATCACATACCTTTCATAATTTAAAATCCCAAGATCCTAGCACCGCACCGCGTAAACGCATACCGGGCGCGCACACGCACACGGACCGCGGCATATCATACCAGCCCAGGCGCAACAGCTCCGGGGCCCGCGGCGGCTCATGTCTTAGTCCAGCGCTCGCGGTGCTTACGTCCTGCACCATTCATATTCCACTTGAGACCCATATGCTTATGCCTTTATTATGACAGCAAATCTGTTTATGTTCAGATATAAATGGTCAAAATATTGTTTATGCTAGACAAATTGTCTAATTTATAAAACTTGAAATATATTTTTATATACTGGCTGACTATTGACTACAGGCTGTCTAACGTATGCCAAGTCCCATTGTTATGAATCAGCCAGGTTTTTGTCCGAGTTTAGTTTCCGAGATATCTACGATTTTCTATTCTTAAATACACTGTACCGCGCGCGTAACCACACTGCTGCCCATGACGCTACCACAAGACTCACACCAGCATCAACACCTGCACCTAGTATGATTATTATTTTTTGCTATAGTTTCCATCTATCTCAGTACATCACCAGCATTAATCCATGACCTTCTTTGAAATCCTTACCACTTAATACACAACTCTCCTTTCTGTTTAATTACTCTTTAATAATTTTTCCATATAAAATCCGCCTCTAGAACTTGTATTCTTTACTTCTGCACGACATATTCAATTAATTGGACACATGTTTATATCTCTCACTTTAATTTTTTATTTTCAGGCTCATTTTCATACAATTGACTCAAACTCCTATACATAGCCTCTGACAGTATTTGGTTTCATACCTATTGTCCTTGTACACTTTTCAATCAACTTTAGAAGCAGACAATTCTTGAAATAACCAATGATTCTGCAATTGTAGTTTTACCAGGAGAAAATGTGTGATAGTGATTAATATTTAACTCTTTTATGAGGTTTTGAAAAATTCTGGGTTGAAGGTTTTTGACACCAGCTAGACTCTTAGAAAAAGTATCTACGTGCACATGCGGCATGCACTCGAGGTCCTATTTTCGGCTATATATTGACCTAACTAAAACATACAACAATAAAGTGAATAAAAATGGTTGATGATGTAGTCAGATCCTTTATTCTTTGACTTGTCTATGTCTCAGACAAAGTATTTGTTGCTTAAGTATTAATTGATAGAAATATTTCGTTTAGCTATGAACTATGAGGTCATAAATTTCAATATTTTACAAAAACCAATGTCACTATAAAACATTTTACTGTCATTATATTTAGTTACCTAGATTAATGCATTTAAAATCGTCTTGTTAAAAAAAAAACATAATGTTGAATTCAGCAGATACTTGATCAAGTTTGCGTCAGTTGTTGAAACAAGAGGCAAGACCATGTTTTATTGATATAGTTTAATTTTAACTGCTTCATCCGACCTGTAGTTGTTTGATACTTACAATAAATATGAATGCAACAGATCCTAGATCAAATTCACAACACATCAACTTGTTATTTGATTTTAACCTTTAATTTTGTTTTTGGCTCACCTTATAATGTTATGTAAGACACTCTTATACCTTTCTCAATGTATCTAAAGGCATTGTTGGACAGGAGAGCAATTGAAATATACAAAGTGTCTTAGTTTAGAGGTATTAAGAGATGACTATCTTATGATATTAAAATTTAGTTTGTATGCTAACAAGTCATAAATACAACTAAAAGAGTAAAGTTCAATATCATCACCACAAGTCAATCGATGATCTATCTCTCTAACATTCCTAGTGTTAACCTCTCACAATCGTGTACTCCGTTGCACTCTTACCTACAAATAAATCAAGCTCCTATTAATCATTATGTGGTATTGTACTCTGATCTGTACTGATTATTTAGCTTCAAACAAATCGTATATGCATGAAATTTGAGCCTTTAATGTAAGATGTTGTACTATACTACAAGACACAATTGAATTTATGTAAGACTTTTACACATTATTAATTGATTGTACACTAACTATTTTTGTCATTATTAATTGATTGTGCACTAACTTATTTTGGTGTGATTTTATGGTTTTTGTCATCAAACTTACATTAACCTAGTGTTAAGATTGACTTTGAACACAATGGACTGTCGTCAGGTCCCAGGCTTATTAGAAGACTGAAATCAAACATAAATAATCCATCCTACAACTGATGTCTCACTGGTGGTTTTTAGCGAATTTCCCATGGGGAAGAAGCTATTACCGTAGGTCTCATGGCAAGAGTTAAGCCCGAGACCATGTTATTTTTTCTTCTTTAGGTGCCCAGAGACCAAAAACAATAGTCGTTAAAATTTATATATATATATATATATATATATATATATATATGTGTGTGTGTGTGTGTGTGTGTGTGTGTGTGTGTGTGTGTGTGTGTGTGTGTGCCTGTGAACACGATAACTCTCGTAAAAATGGTCCGATCGAGACCAAATTTGGTAGAGACGTGTATTCCTACATTTGCTCAGACGAGTTCGTTAACCAGACATATCGGTCAATGGGAACGGGTAGTTTGGGGAGGTTTTGTACCCCAAAATGGGGTTTTTTGCATTTTTCACATGTAATTTTAAAAAATTTCTAATTTTATATTTCACCATTGGAATCAGCTTAAAAAACTACACAAATAAGTTCTTTAAAGTTTTTTTCCATCTTAAACAGTTACCGAGATATAAAAAAATCTAAACACAGTACGTTGTATTTTGAGGCTCCAATGTTAATCTTATGGAGGATTAGGAAAAATTAATTTTTCACTTATTATCCAATATTTTTTCATGAAACTTGATATTTAGCTTCATGTGGTTGAGATCCATACATTTGTGCTAAGAAATCATAGTTTATGTGTTTATCATGGCAGCAAACCTGCATACTCTTTTCCCATGTTAATCATATGGAGATTAGGCAAACTCCTTTATTTATGGACAGATGTTGATAAAAGTTGGTATAAATGTTAAAAATAAAATTTTTGATGGTATACTTTCAGTGTTCCTCACAGCAGCAAACCTACTTACTCCTTCCCTTTTTAATCTTATGGAGAATAGGCAAATTATTCCCATGTTTATCGACAGATTTTGATCAAACTTGTCATATATTATAATAATTATTATATTATTGATTTGGAAATTCGCTGAGTACGCAGGTCTGCTGCGACGGGGGTATTTTGTTTCATATTTACTTGTACCCCTGTCTTCTCTACTGTATGTTGTAAGTAAATTATAAGAGAACTGTAAATATGATATGTACTGTCTATGTGTATCTTCTCTAGTAATCATGTTGTACGTGAATTATAGGAGAACTGTAAAATACTATATTCACTGGTGTTATTTGTTTAATGTGTACCTGTACTGTGTGTCTTCAAAAACCCAATGTTGAATGTGAGTTAAAGAAAGAACTGCCGTAAGATGCTGTACTATTCTACAAGACAAAATGTCGGGTCTAATTAATAAGATTTTGACTCATTATTAATTGATTGTACACTAACTTATTTCTTTGTGTGCTTTATAGTATTTGTTATCAAGCTTACAATAGCCTAATGTTAATATGTGGACTCTCAACAAGTCCCAGGCCTATTAGAAGACAGAAATCAAAATGTCCTACAACAGGGTTGATTCTGTCTCAATTACATTTAATTCACTGGTGTTTTTTGTTTCATGTTTACTTGTTCCCGTGTCTTCTGTACTTGTATGTGAATTATAGGAGAACTGTTAAGTGCTCAATCCACTAGCGTCATTTGTTTTATACTTGCTTGTACTATGTACCATGTTGAGGAGAACTGTAACATACAATATCTAGTCTCTTTCGTTTCATGTCTCTATCACATATCTTCTCTAGTAATCATGACATACCCAATGTTGTACATGAACTATAGAAATTATATATACGTTCAGTTCACTGGTGTCATTATTTTAATGTGTACCTGTTCTGTGTGTCCTCTCTAGTAACCATATCATATGTGAGTTAAAGAAGAACTAATTAAAACAATGTATACACATTATTAATTTATTGTACACTAACTTATTTCTTTCTGTGCTTTATAGTTTTTGCTATCAAACTTACAATAGCCTAGTGTTAAGATGTGGACTCTCAACAAGTCCCAGGGTTATTAGAAGACTGATATCAAATGTAAATAATCCATTTACAAGACAACTGTCAAAAATTAACTTTAAATACGATATTTACATTCAATCAGCTAGTGTCTTTCGTTTTAGTCAAATTTGAGTTATAGGAGAACTATCAAGTATCATATTAACATTAAATTCACCAGTGTAATGTGCTTTACCTGTACTGTCTGTCTTTTCTAGTAACCATGTCGAATGTGACTGTAAAATACTATATTTACTATATTTAGGGGTGCAATTAAAAAAGATCTTTACACATTATTAATTGATTGTACACTAACATATTTCTTTGTGTGGTTTATTGTTTTTGTTATCAAACTTGCAATAGCCTAGTGTAAATATGTGGACAAGTCCCAGGGTTATTAGAAGACTGACATCAAATGTAAATAATCCATTCTACAACTGTCTCAATTAACTGTCAATACCATATCTATGTACAGTTAGCCAGTGTCTTTCGTTTTATGTCTACATGTACTATACCTATTCTCTAGTGTGAGTTATAGGAGAACTGTCAAGTATCATATTTACATTAAATTCACTGTTGTCATTTGTTTAATGTGTACTTATACTCTGTGTCTTCTCTATTAACCAACCTGTCAAATGTGAGTTAAAGGATAACTGTAAAATACTATATTTACATTCAATTGACTTGTTTCATTTGTTTAATGTGTACTTGTCATGTGTGTCTTCTTTAGTAACCATGTCGAATGCGACTGCAAAAAAAACTATATTTACATCCAATTCACTAGTGTAATGTGCTATACCTGTACTGTGTGTTTAAACAATTGACATCATCAAGTTGATATTCAATTTAGTCGTTAAGTTGTTGTTATAGTCAGAACTGATTCAGATTAATCACATAGAAACAGAAAACTGTGTGGTATACTTTCACATTCAGAGTAGGTGTGTAGTTTCACTCAAAGATGTGAAAACGTTTGTGTCACGTTTCACACGAGCTTTACATCTTTACATGTTCATTTCACATATTTCTGTAAAATAGCACAATTCAACAAACCATTTTTTGTCTATGTTATTAACAATTCCTACAAAATACTTACCTCTATAAGTTCTCCAAATATATTGCCTTTTGTACAATTTGCAAGCTTTAATATGAGATATTTTATCCTTTTCTTCTCCAACCATTTCTTGTGAATCTCCTGAATTTTTGTATACTTGCCAACCGTATTCAACATAAAATGGATCAAATTCAAATGTGGCTACAATGTCATTTTTAATATTGGTTCTTTCATCAAATGTTTTACTACTAAAACAAACAAACAAACTGATCATTTAAATTTGTGGGTACCATGTGAACAAGTTGCTAGTATAGTATTTATAATTACAATTTATTTATGACTAGCTGACCCAGCAAACTTTAAATCACCGTAAGGTGATTTAAAGTTGTATTTACTGTAAAGTAAATACATGTTAGCTTTAAGATTAGCCATGTTCTGAAGTCAAATAGCATTGCGGCTTCGTTATGAAAGATTAGTTGTTCTGAGTCACGGAATAGTTAGTAACTATACTGAAACAATAAGACATATTAATAACATTCTCATTAAAAAAAGTAAATGTGAGTAGATTGATTCACAATTTTCTAATCCAATCCACAACCTAACTCTAATACGGTTTTATAGGAAAGTTATACAACAGCTGATTATTATAATCCAATACTGTAATAAGAGCAAGGTTTGTATATATATATATATATATATATATATATATATATATATATATATTTGCACACGGATCTCGAAAACGGCTCTAAGGAATTTCTTAAAATTTTGGAAATAACTAATTTCCGAGTAGAAAATAAGTTCTATTTAGGTCTAATGTCCAGGAAAATTCTGGTCTTATTGTAATATCCAGTTTAAAATATAAAAATTTAACATTACGCTTATGGAGAATCAAATGTAAACAATACAAAATCAAAACATCTGTTTATAACCGTTTGGCAGTTGTTGATTGAAGATGGTGATGAACAATATGTGAATAGAGGTTTTCCATAAATTTATTTTATGTATGTAATAAATGCAAAATTATCAGGTTACTAAACAATTTGTAAAAACTTAAGGGTAACATAGCTGTGCGAAATTAAAGCAGAAAAAAGTATTTCCAAAATCTTCCGTGTTTTGATTGAAAACGTATTAATTGTACTGTTTGAAGCCACTGTAACAAACCAATTATTTGGTGTAAATTAAATTTCTCTTTTGTTTTTCAATTCTCATTCCGTTTCTTACAAAATCAGTTGATCACAGGCTAATAATAGCTGTATGGATAATTAATTAAACAGTAAATGATCGGCTAAAACAATTGAGGTTGGCTAAAAGGTCTTAAACGGTATCGCTCCTTTGACAGCAGCCATTGGCGGCCTCATGCGAATGTCGCGCGTTCCATCCCCGTCAGGGGCAATACTTTTTGTTCAGCGCTATATTATTTATGGTGTATTAAATCGGTTTTATTTAAACCACATAAATGTTTTCATTGAGTAATAAATGTATTTTAATTTTTCTAATTAACTTGTATAATACATGACTTATTCTATACCAAGCAAATCTCGGTCCCCAGGTACAATACGTAATATGTACAAACATTGTAATTATTTTTTATTTGACCAACATATACACACGTGACTTTTAATCAGACAGAAAATAAAAATATAAATACATAATCCCCCAAAACCGTAAACTATTAACGTGGCGAATAAAGCTGTTCATCTTGTACAGCACATATTTTCTTCATGTATACATTAATGAATGATTCAGATTAGATTGGATATTGTCAATGGAAAGTAAACCAACTGCTGTAGCTTAAGAAATCAAATGTTTCGGTTGTAGAAAATTTGTAGAAAACAAACTTCCCTAAGGTTAAGTCCCCATAACGTTAACTTTAGAAATTTAAAACACCATAAAATGGAAACTTATGGAGTTATCAATTAATACTTTAGCAATTTAAAAACGTGTTTGGTGCACATTGCCTGAGACACAGACGCATCAAACAACGAAGAACCTGACTACAACATCAACCATTTTAGCGAATTTCCCATAGGGAAGAAGCTATTACCGTAGGTCTCATGGTTAGACTTAAGCCCGGGACCATGTTATTTTTTCTTCTTTAGGTGCCCAGAGTCGAAAAACAATAGTCGTTAAAATTTTTATACATATATATATATGTATATATATATATATATATATATATATATATATATATATATGTGTGTGTGTGTCTGTTAGCACGATAACTCTCATAAAAATGGTCCGATCGAGACCAAATTTGGTAGAGACGTGTATTTCTACAAATGCTTGGACGAGTTCGTTAACCAGACATATCGGTCAATGGGAACGGGTAGTTTGGGGGGGTTTTGTACCCCAAAATGGGGTTTTTGCGTTTTTCACATGTAATTTCTAAAAATTTCTAATTTTATATTTCACCATTGGAATCAGCTTAAAAAACTACACAATTAAGTTCCTTAAAGTTTTTCTCTATCTCCAACGGTTACCGAGATATAAAAAAATCTAAACACAGTACGTTGTATTTTTGAGGCTCCAATGTTAATCTTATGGAGGATTAAAAAAAATTAATTTTTCACTTATTATCTAATATTTTTGGATGAAACTTGATATTTAGCTTCATGTGGTTGAGATCCATACATTTGTGCTAAAAAATTTTAGTTTATGTGTTTATCATGGCAGCAAACCTGCATACTCTTTTCCCATGTTAATCATATGGAGATTAGGCAAACTCCTATATTTATGGACAGATGTTGATGAAAGTTGGTATAAATGTTAAAAATAAAATTTTTGATGGTATAAATGGTTACTTTCAGTGTTCCTCACAGCAGCAAACCTACTCACTCTTTCCCATTTTAATCATATGGAGAATAGGCAAAAATTCTCATGTTTAACGACAGATATTGACCAAACTTGTCATATATTATTATTATTATATTATTGATTTGGAAATTCGCTGAGTACGCAGGTCTGCTGCGACGGGGGTATTAATCTTATGGAGGATAGGGAAAAATTAATATTTCCCATATTAATGAATATTTTTGGATAAAACTTGATATTTAGCTTCATGTGGTTGAGATCTTCCCATTTATGCTTAAAAATCATAGTTTATGTGTTTATCATGGCAGCAAACCTGCATACTCTTTTCCCATAATAATCATAAAGGGAATAGGCAAACTCCTTTATTTATGGACAGATGATGAAAGTTGGTATAAATCTTAAGATAAAAATTATTTATGGTAGAAATGTCTAATTTCAGTTTTCCTCACAGCAGCAAACCTGCACACTCTTTGCCATGTTAATCTTATGGAGAATAGGCAAATAATTCTCATGTTTATGGACAGATTTTTATAAAACTTGTCATATATTATTATTATTATTATATTATTGATTTGGAAATTCGCTGAGTACGCAGGTCTGCTGCGACGGGGGTATATATATGTGTCTGTGAACACGATAACTCTCGTAAAAATGGTCCGATCGAGACCAAATTTGGTAGAGACGTGTATTCCTATAAATGCTCGGACGAGTTCGTAAACCAGACATATCGGTCAATGGGAACGGGTAGTTTGGGGGGGTTTTGTACCCCAAAATGGGTTTTTTTGCGTTTTTCACATGTAATTTAAAAAAAATTCTAATTTTATATTTCACCATTGGAATCAGCTTAAAAAACTACACAATTAAGTTCCTTAAAGTTTTTCTCTATCTTCAACGGTTACCGAGATATAAAAAAATCTAAACACAGTACGTTGTATTTTGAGGCTCCAATGTTAATCTTATGGAGGATAGGGAAAAATTAATATTTCCCATATTAATGAATATTTTTGGATAAAACTTGATATTTAGCTTCATGTGGTTGAGATCTATCCATTTATGCTCAAAAATTATAGTTTATGTGTTTATCATGGCAGCTAACCTGTATACTCTTTTCCCATAATAATCATATGGAGATTAGGCAAACTCCTTTAATTATGGACAGATTTTGATTAAAGTTGGTATAAATGTTAAAAATAAAATCTTTTATGGTATAAATGGCTACTTTCAGTGTTCCTCACAGCAGCAAACCTGCTCACTCTTTCCCATGTTAATTTTATGGAGAATAGGTAAATAATTCTCATGTTTATCGACAGATTTTGACCAAACTTGTCATATATTATTATTATTATATTATTTATTTGGAAATTCGCTGAGTACGCAGGTCTGCTGCGACGGGGATATATATATATATATATATATATATGTGTGTCTGTTAGCAAGATATCTCTCATAAAAATGGTCCGATCGAGACCAAATTTGGTAGAGACGTGTATTTCTACAAATGCTTGGACGAGTTCGTTAACCAGACATATAGGTCAATGGGAACGGGTAGTTTGGGGGGGTTTTGTACCCCAAAATGGGGTTTTTTGCGTTTTTCACATGTAGTTTTTAAATATTTCTAATTTTATATTTCACCATTAGAATCAGCTTAAAAAACTACACAATTAAGTTCCTTAAAGTTTTTCTCTATCTCCAACGGTTACCGAGATAATAAAAAATCTAAACACAGTACGTTGTATTGTGGGGCTCCAATGTTAATCTTATGGAGGATAGGGAAAAATTAATATTTCCCATATTAATGAATATTTTTGGATAAAACTTGATATTTAGCTTCATGTGGTTGAGATCTATCCATTTATGCTCAAAAATCATAGTTTATGTGTTTATCATGGCAGCTAACCTGTATACTCTTTTCCCATAATAATCATATAGGGAATAGGCAAACTCCTTTATTTATGGACGGATGTTGATGAAAGTTGGTATAAATGTTAAGATAAAAATTATTTATGGTAGAAATGCCTAATTTCAGTGTTCCTCACATCAGCAAACCTGCACACTCTTTGCCATGTTAATCTTATGGAGAATAAGCAAATAATTCCCATGTTTATGGACAGATTTTTATAAAACTTGCCGTATATTATTATTATTATTATATTATTGATTTGGAAATTCGCTGAGTACGCAGGTCTGCTGCGACGGGGGTATTATTCATTTTATTGTTGTATGTTTTAGTTAGGTCAATACTGCACTTATATACAGCCGAAAGCATATTCAAGTACAAATGAGGAACTCGAGTGAGTGTATGTGACTATCATTGAGTGCATGTACATGTAGATAATTTTTCTATGAGTCTAGCTGGTGTTAAGAATGTTCCACCCGGATAATGTAAAGGAGTTTTTCAAAACCTCATGAAAGAGTTAAATATTAATCACTATCACACCCTTTCTATTAGTAAAACTGCAATTGCAAAATCATTGGTTATTTCAAGAATTGTCTGCTTCTAAAGTTGATTGAAAAGTGTATAAGGACAATAGGTATGAAACCAAATACTGTCAAAGGCTATATATAGGTTATATATTATTGTATGAATATAAGCCTGAAAATAAAAATTAAAGTGGGAGATATAAACATGTGTTTAGGAGGGGAATTTTCGGAAAAAAACTGGATCCTCGGTTATGAGGACAGTGAACGAATGATATACTAGGGACAGGGGCTTTAGCGAGACATCAATGATACCATTTAATTTTCAATTTATAAAATTGTCGATATCTTATTTAAAATTATTTCAGAAAAAAAACTGGCTGTTTTATAACAGTAGGACTTGGCGCATAGGGGCCTAGATTATGAGGATAGTGAACGAACGACATATGAACTACTTATTACAAGGACAGGGGCTTTAGAGACATAAATGATACCATGTAATTTTCCATGTATTTTTCATAAAAATGATACAACTGTATAATAGCAGGCAGTAGATTGGATATGAATAAGGGTCGGGTTTTTACAATTTGTTTGCACTTGTAGTGTGTCAGTGTTATGAACCAGTGCGCAGGGTCTAGGATTTCGGACCCTGTAAGATGTGTGTTTTGTGAAATTTTTGTTTATTTTTCATGAAAACGATGTTGTATCGTATCAGACAGTAGATTGGATATGAATAAGGGCGGGAGTTATACAAATTCTTTGGTCTGTTCAAAAATATTCCCCATAAGAATAAAATGTGAAAAATGTGCCGATTTCCTTTTTTCCAATGTGTGTTGATTATTGAATGATTACTCACCATGCTCCAGATTTTATGCTGTGTCTACGTATAAATGCTTGACAATCGGAAGTTGGGTAGATGTCGCTATTGAAGAATATTGTCTGAAATCTCAATAATGTAAAAGACTTCACCTGGTCTTCATAAACAGGTGTTCTTTCTTTACCCGACCCTAATTTTTCATTATACACTTTTATTGTGATGTTTGTTACAAATGCCCACGCATAAATACGAAAGTTCATTATTGGTACATTATTTATGTAAGCGTTTCTAATAAAAACATTATCTGCCAACAGTGTTCCAGAGTAGGCATATTTACAACCTGAAACAGTGAAACATATATGACTGAATTGTTTATAACGTCACAATTTTTTAGGGAGGAGAGAGTTAAAAAATTGAGGGGCATGAGTAGCTTTCCCTTTTAAGTCTTTCTGCGTTTCATAGCTAATTTATTAATAATATAAGTATTTAATTATTACTTACAATAATTAATAGTAATGTACGAGTATTAATTTATATTACAAGTAATATCCAAGCCATAACCTTCAGTTTATTTATTGCACGGTTTAACATGGCAATTAAAACTACTCTGTAGTAACTGAAAAAATTTAATAAAAAATTAAATATAGTTATAGGCGAGGCAAATATTGAGACACGACACAGCAAGAGTTTTCGCAACTAGTGTAAAGCTACGTTAGCATGTAGCAATGGCACCACTTTTCCTAGATTTAATGTGGTGGAATAAGTACAGTGTAACTGTAAACCCTAAATGACGCACCAATTTTAGTGGAGAGATGCAGTAGCGTGCCAGCGGGAGTGACGTCACCAGTAGTGGTGACGCGCCACATATAATGACGCAGCACTTTTTCTGGCCCGTGTAAAACACAGCGCCAATGCTAGTGACGGACAGGCTAGTTTTGATTTTTGAAGTTTTAGCGAATTTCCCATAGGGAAGAAGCTATTTTCGTAGGTCCCATGGTAAGACTTAAGTCCGGGACCATGTTATATATGACCATGTTATTGTTGAGTCCAAAAACAGTAGTCGTTAAAATTTTTATATATACAAGTATATATATATGTGTATATATATTTATTTGATTATGTAGTTCACAAGTAAGGGCTGCTTATATAGTTATTTTAAAATTAAATGAACTTGAGCTCACTTTTATTTTTTTTATTTTTTTTATATGATACACGACACGTGTTTCGAATCTTAGTTAATTTTCACTGTGAAAATAAACTTAGATTCAAAACATGTGTCGTGTATCATTTGATTTCAAAATTTGTATTGTAAACTTTTCTTTGAATTTATTTATGTTTTGTTTTGTTTTCATTTTGTACACAGTTACTATTTCTTCTATTTCTATTTGCTTGAAAACTTTTTTAATAAAAACGAAAATTTGCAAACCATCACTCTCATTCATTCAGTACACAACTATACATTTTTAGCGAATTTCCCATAGGGAAGAAGCTATTACCGTAGGTCTCATGGCAAGAGTTAAGCCCGAGACCATGTTATTTTTTCTTCTTTAGGTGCCCAGAGTCCAAAAACAATAGTCGTTAAAATTTTTATATATATATATATATATATATATATATATGGTGTGTCTGTGTCTAAACACGATAACTCTCGTAAAAATAGTCCGATTGAGACCAAATTCGGTAGAGACAATTCCTACATTTGCTCGGATGAGTTTGTAAACCAGACATATCGGTCAATCGGAATGGGTAGTTTGGGGGGTTTTGTACCCCAAAAATAAGGTTTTTGCGTTTTCCCATGTAATTTTTAAAAATTTCAAATTTTATCTTTCACCATTAGCTAAAAAAACTACACAATTTAGTTCCTTAAGGGTTTTGTCTATATCCAACGGTTACCGATACATTAAAAAATCTAAACACAGTACATTGTATTTTGGGGCTCCAATGCTAATCTTATGGAGGATAAGGAAAAATTAATATTTCCCTTATTGACCAATAGTTTTGGACGAATCTTGGTATTTAGCTTCATGTGGTTGGGATCCATACGTTCATGCTAAAAAAATCATAGTTTATGTGTTCCTCACAACAGCAAACCTGCATACTCTTTCCCATGTTAATGTTATGGAGAATAGGCTAACTCCTTTATTTATGATAAAACTTGGTATAAAATAGTCAAAATTCAAAATGGTTTATGGTAAAATTCCTACTTTCAGGGTTCCTCAAAGCAGCAAACCTGCATACTCTTTCCCATGTTAATGTTACAAAGAATAGGCAAAATACTCTAATTCATTAACATGTACAGGATCAATCTTGTCACATACTTGTATTATTATTGCCATATTATTGATTAGGAAATTTGCTGAGTACGCAGGTCTGCTGCGACGGGGTATTTATTGTCGTAAGCAGCCAATTCCAAGAACAATTGACTGGGACGGTGGAGACGTCCTGTAATCCAGCTACTTGGAGGTCACGAATTGTGGATAGTTGTGAGAGATGGCGGTGGTTGTGGTGTTCTCTTGTGTGGATTAACGTCCGCACTATTGAGTACTACGTTAATCCACAAATACCATCCTCATAATTAGACCAATTCGTAATCCAGAGGCCGTGGTTCGGATTCCACGTTAAACTGTAGGTCCATTAGTTGCCATCGGCTGTTGGGCTATTAATTAACAGTCCTGTCTAAGGAACATTTCGGCCTTAGTCAGTAACAATACTACAAGATCGCGCCACAATCATCCTACATTCATTCCTCATTCATACTTGGCTTAAAAATACCTACCTGATGGGTAGGTCGCCATTTCAGTTAAAAGTAAAAGTAAAGTAAAGTAAAGTAACAAATTTGATGTACCAAAATATATCCTTCTATTTATGTATTTTCTCTCCCAAAACAACGTAAGTCTCCTTGGTTTGATCCGCCTCACAATGTCATGTTATTTGTGTAATAGCTCTTCAGTAACAACATCAATCACTGTTCCTAACACATTCCGAGTACAATATAATCAATATAATCATTTTGAAAAAAAAATTTAAAGGTAAATCACACAAATACAAAAATATCAGATCAATTGTCTCCATCAAACCTACTCCATTAATAGTGGCGTGGTTAAAAGTGACTCATCACTTTTAGTGTAATGTGTAGTGTGTTAAGGCAAACCTTTAGTGACACTAAAACTGGTGCGATTTAGTGGTGCCACTGTTACATGCTTGTGTAAACTTAGCTTAAGGGAATGGAATAGTGCAAATTTGCAACACGACAAGACGTAGCGACATTGTCGTGAGACACGACCCACGTGTCCCTCTAGTTCTGTGTTAGTTTTAAAATTTATATTTTTAAATACAAATTTCAAAACTAACACAAACACAAAACTAATTTTAATTATATACTCTAGTTTGTTTTGTTATTATTATGTAACTGGGTTTGGTGCTACACAAATCTTAATATATAAAAGGGGAAGTATATATATATATATATGTTTGTATATATGTTGCCTACAGATTCCGGAACCACCCTAAAAATTGTAATGAAACTTTCAGGCATTATTAAGCATGATTCAAGGATGGTTTCTGTGAAGTTTGGCGCAAATCTGTCCAGAGGGCTCCGACCCAGAGGGCATAAAAGGGTGCAGTATCAGGTTCTATAAATATAGTACGAGTATTTTCAAAATTAACAGCTGTGATTAAATAATTTGAAAGTTTTTTCAAACTTTCATCTGTTCAAATGTAAACAACACAATGTAAACAAACAAATTTCTTTTAGTGTAATGTTACTATGGCTGATTTCGGCTTATAGAATTGAATATGCCAAAGGGCTCCAATCCTTTCTTTCATATAATGTTTAAACTTTTCATGTAGTGCTACTTGTATTCATAGACCTATAAAAACAATATAAAATAAAAAATTATATAAAATTTAACAATGTCTCAATAAAATAGTTAAATATTATACAGCATTTAATTTTTTGTTGTTGTATGTTGTTATTTCTGTACCTTAATTTTCTTTAATTCTTGAGGGTTTCATATGTTTTCTTTTAGCGATAAGTATTTCTCATTGTTAGGTCTGTATGTAGTTTTGTTGTAAGCCTATGTTCATGACATGTTCTCAATGTACATTTTTGTATCTGAAGTGAGAATAAATAAATCTTAACATCTTAACATCTTATTTAAAATAAAATTTTTTCCCATAGGTTGAAAATTTTTTGTCTATTTGTTTAAGGATATATACAGGTTGTTCATTAAAGTCGGGGACAAACTTCGAGGAGTGATAGTACTCAGCAAAATAAACAAAATATTTCCTATAAACACACTGTATGTCGAAAAATCCTTCGTTTAGCCGCTAACCGAAATTTTGTATTCTATACAAAAACGTTATATAGCAATAATTATTTACGATTCAAAAACCAAAATTTGCACACATTATTAATGACCAAAGAGAAAAAATTTCTCAAAGTATCATTTAGTTTTATTTTATATTTTCAAAATGGCGGTGGTTAAAAATCTTTTAATTTAAGTAACAAAATAAACCATTAACTTTATAAGATGTTTACAATATATAAAAAAAATTTCAATTTTAATTTCAAATTGAATGGTACTTTAGTGAACAAAATCCGTGCACGGATAAGCGAGAAAAGAAGCGAGAAGGGCCACACACCACTGCGGCGCGGCCGTGGCGAAGAGTTAATTGTTGTGCTAGCCGCTTTTTCGCCACTGCCGCGCCGCAGTGGCGCATGGGTTCTGTAACTTTAAAAGTGTGGATTTTCTCGCTTTTCCGTGCACGGATTTCGTTCACCTAAGTACCGTTAGGTTTGAAATTAAGGTTGTAACCTTTTATATTTCCTGTAACAATTTTATAAAATTAATAGTTTTTTTGTTATTTAAATTAAAAGAATTTATACACCGCCATTTTGAAAATATAGAATAAAACTAAATGATAATTTGAGTATATTTTCCTCTCTGACCAATAAATATGTGTGCAAAGTTTGGTTTCTGTATGTTTAATAGTTCCTGATATATAAAGTTTTTTGTATAAAATACAAAATGGCGGCAAGTGGCTAAACGAAGGATTTTTCGACATATGTTTTAAGGATTTTTTGGTTTATTTTGACGAGTATTATTACCTCGTGAACACTCTGTATATATATATATTATTTTGTAAATGAATACCATATAGTACCCTTGCATTATTTCATTTTGCAAAATATGGTATTCATTTACAAAATAATAATAATAGTAGCCCTAATAGTGAACATTCATAAAACAATATATATATATACACACAAATACAAATAATCCAAAAGTAACTGTAGATATAAATTCTCCAGATAGATTTTTATAAACTACCCAAGTTTGTCAAAGATGAAACGATTGCTCAACCACACAATTCCCATTATTTACTTTTATCCTAAGACAAAGAGGAACTAACCTTTTTGATCGCATCTGCAATCATTGCCCGGACAGTTTTCTGGAAAATCTTTAATTTTATGTCTACGTCTCAGGGTGACTGTATAACCTGACATCGTGGACACCTCTATTTGTTGGTCGGATTCCTCGTGTTCCAGTGTAACGACAAACGGGAAAATTCGGCCGGCCGTCACCTCCAGGGGGAACCACAGCTGCACTCCGCGAGTCAGCTTCCCATTTAATGCGGCATTAACTGGAACATCACACTCTTTTGAGTATCAAAAATAGTTATTCCATAAGTCAAAGAAGGAAAGTCGGGAAGTATCATAAAAGTATCATGGAAAGTATATTATAGCATGCATGTTGATAAGAGATTATCGAAAATGTGGTATGTGTTAGTCTTACTTTCTTATTATGAAGTATCCTTAGATCCAAATCCTGGTATTCTTAAAAAAAGGTTTCTTCTCCCTCGATTCATATAAGTTCTGTCATAAAGTAGTGTGTAGTGTATTGATATAGTTATCAATATTCTAAAATATACAGGTTCAGTCGATGCGAGTCCCACACTACCGGGTCACCGGTGTGCATAAGCACTAATGTTCCTCCTCCTCCTGACAAAACAGTTCCAGGCTAATCATAAGTGGTGAGGGGGAGGGTTCAGTCGGTGCGAGTCCCACACTACCGGGTCACCGGTGTGCATAAGCACTAATGTTCCTCCTCCTCCTGACAAAACAGTTCCAGGCTAATCATAAGTGGTGAGGGGGAGGGTTCAGTCGGTGCGAGTCCCACACTACCGGGTCACCGGTGTGCATAAGCACTAATGTTCCTCCTCCTCCTGACAAAACAGTTCCAGGCTAATCATAAGTGGTGAGGGGGAGGGTTCAGTCGGTGCGAGTCCCACACTACCGGGTCACCGGTGTGCATAAGCACTAATGTTCCTCCTCCTCCTGACAAAACAGTTCCAGGCTAATCATAAGTGGTGAGGGGGAGGGTTCAGTCGGTGCGAGTCCCACACTACCGGGTCACCGGTGTGCATAAGCACTAATGTTCCTCCTCCTCCTGACAAAACAGTTCCAGGCTAATCATAAGTGGTGAGGGGGAGGGTTTGGTCAGAGCGAGTCCCACACTACCGGGTCACCGGTGTGCATAAGCACTAATGTTCCTCCTCCTCCTGACAAAACAGTTCCAGGCTAATCATAAGTGGTGAGGGGGAGGGTTTGGTCAGAGCGAGTCCCACACTACCGGGTCACCGGTGTGCATAAGCACTAATGTTCCTCCTCCTCCTGACAAAAACATTTAGTATCATTTGAGGGGGAGGGTTCAGTCGGTGCGAGTCCCACACTACCGGGTCACCGGTGTGCATAAGCACTACTGTTCCTACTCCTCCTGACAAAAAACTTGTTTCAAATAAAAAATTTCAATTAATTTGAAAAGCCACTTAAAGATTATGTCAATTTATACCCTCCAACCTAATAAAAAAACGTTCTCTATTTACTATAAATAAAGACAAATTAAATGAACTAAAGGGGCGGGAATTCATACGGATAAAACATATTGTAAACTGTTAGAATACAGACCTACCTTCTTTTTTGGTGCAGTCTTTCCCATAGTAATTATCTGGACAAATGCAGGTATAGGAGTAAAACAAGTTGACACAGGTACCTTGGTTTTGGCAAGGAGATGTTTTACAATGATCTCTTTTAGTACATTTGACATCTTCTTTAATTGTAACGCCACCTCTTGATCTTATTTTCCGTGGCACAATCGCGTGTACACTGTGAAAAAAACAATTTTGATAATCCGTAGAGTAATATTTATTATATTTGCTATCTGTCCAATTAAATGTGAATTTCAACAAGGGAGAAGCACAAAACGAACAAGGTATTGGACAAAAAATGCATCTCGGGGAATATAAATTCTTGGAGTAATGAACTTTGCATCTTCTAATACAAAATCGGGCCTGACCACCTTTATAAAATTTGTAGGAATCCCAATAACACTTATAATTTGTATCGAAAAAGTACAGTGATGGATCGTAATTTACTGTGTTTTCACTCTTTCCAGTCACTTCCTCAATAGTAAAAAAGCTTAGTAATGCAATTATTAGTTTTAAATTCTTGATTTTCATTTTTAAGATCTAGTTAATGAGAAAATCTTGCTTGTACAGTAATCAAGGAATCAACTGACATATTTTGACGATTTTACACAACAATAAACGTCAATTTCTTAGAACATACGAGCTATAATTAATAATTTATGTACACAAGGAAAAAGTGTAGTCATCAAACTCATATGTTTTAGTTGTATCAAGCATTACATTAGGTGAAATAATAACGTGTTTTGTAAAATCTATCTATATGTAATAAAAAATATATTTTGTCTGTACAGTGCAAGGAAATATGATTTTTCATATTTGATGTATTACATACTATTATTATATTATATTACATACTTTTTATGATTTTTGATATGATGATTTGATATTTTGACATGAGGTATTGGCAATCCGTCAGACCAAAACTTGAAACGGTGACGTCATATGGCTATAAAGACAGATGTTTAGAGGAACTGAAAACATTACAAATACAATCTATAAATAAATTTAGAGTTTTGTCTGTACATTGCTCAGAGTTATTCATTTTTACTTACTTTTACGTTTCTTGCGTTGGAGAAGGCGAAACAAGTCTTATCTCAATTCGTGTTTGTGTCGCTCCAGGATGCATTTTACGCCGTCTTCTCCGAAAAACCGGGAGAACTGATAACAATGAAACTTATTTCATGCATTCTCTACATTCCATGAAAGGGTTTTCAATGTTTGAAATAGTCCGCCGCCCCTTGAAAAGTAAATACCGATAATTTAAATACCCCCATCGCAACAGTCCTGCGAACATGGGACAAGAGTAAGCAGGTTAGCTGCTATGATAAACACATAAACTGTGATTTTTAAGCATAAATGGGTGGATCTCAATCACGTGAAGCTAAATATCAAGTTTCATCAAAAAATATAGATTGATATGTGAAATAAGTGTTTTTCCTTTTTAATATCTCGGTAACAGTTGGAGATGGAACAAAACTTTAAAGAACTAAAAAAATTAAATTACATATGAAAAACGCAAAAAAATCCAATATTTGAGTACAACCCCCCCCCCAAACTACCCGTTCCGATTGACCGATTCGTCTGGTTTATGAACTCGTCCGAGCAAATGTAGAAATACACGTCTCTACTAAATTTTCTCTCGATCGGATCATTTTTACGAAAGTTATGGAGTTCACAGACACGCCACACACACACAAAATCAAATATTTGTTAATAATACACAATATCAACCTTTTATACATTTCAAACACCGAATGAATAATATAAAGAAAATACAACAGTTTATTATTATAATAGACGTAGTATGTATTAAAATTGTAATTTTTTGTAATTTGCTCAACATATAAACATATTATTATTATCATAATACATAACCCCCAAAAACTAAAAAATATTAACGTGGTGAATAAAACCTTTCATTTTGTACAGTAAATATTTTTCCTGCATAAATATTACACACATTTCGCATTGTTGGCAGAACGTATAAGCAGTACAGTACCTGGTGACCGAGCTTTGCTCGTTTAGAATAAGACATTTATTATAAAAATTAATTAGAAAAATTAAAACACATTTATTACTCAATGAAGATATGTGGATGGAACTCGCGTATAGTTCTTGAGGCGACATGAACAAGGCTACGAGATTAGTCAACGATGTCGTATGATTTTCCAAAGCAAAGCCGAATTTACTGTTTAATTACCCATACCGTTATTATTAGCCTGTGATCAACTGATTTTTTTATAAACGGAATGAGGATTGAAAAGCAAAAGAGAGATTTAATTTACATCAATTAATTAGTTTGTTACAGTGGCTTCAAGCAATACAACGAATACGTTTTCTATCAAAACACGGAAGATTTTGGAAATACTTTTTCTGATTTTATTTCGCACAGCTATGTTATCCTTAAGTTTTTACAAATTGTTTAGTAACCTGATAATTTTACATTTATTACATACATACAATAAATATTTATGAAAAACCTCTATTCACATATTGTTCTTTGCCGTCTTCAATCAAGAACTGTCAATCGTTTATAAACAGCTGTTTTGGTTTGCATTGTTTACATTTGATTCTCCATAAGCGTAATGTTAAATTTTTAGATTTTAAACTTAATATTACAGTAAAACACAATCCCATAACCTATCTAGAATTATTTTCTAATAAATTACCAAAATTTAAAGAAAATCTAATTTTCAAACAATATGACATAAAAATAATATAATATAATATATATACAAACCTTGCTCGTATTATAGTATTGGATATCCGCACTAGTGCGACAATGTTATCGGCCAATCACAAGGGCGGAACGCTCCAAATCTACATGAAACTAACTAATTAATAGCATGCGCTAAGCGCTCAGTCAGCTGATAGACGGTAGTCGTTCCTTCGTTCCTACAACACTAACTTCCGGTTTTGCGCAATGAAACTGATGTTACCGGAAACCTAAAAGTTATCTTTACATTTATCCCAATGGGAAAATCAAACATAAAATTTTTTATTGTTTAAAAATTATTGTATGTAATACTAGTGCAAACTGTCATGGCCGCCCTCGAAACTCTGGCAACACTCAGCTGACGCTTTGAACGCCATACGAACCTCTGAACCTTTCATGTGATCACTGTTTGTGCTCTAGTTACACAAAAATAGCTATATAGTTTTATAGTTTAGTTTAGTTTAGTTTTTATAACTTTATAGTTTTAGATTAAGGAAAGATTCAGACGGCATTAGATAGTAAAGTGTATTTTTAATTGTTCACACACACACACACTCTCTCTCTCTCTCACACACACACACACACACACACACACACACACACACACACACACACACACACACACACACACAGCAATTTTGTAAACATGATATTTTTAAAACTTGACACTGCATCCTTGTGTTACATCCAATGTGTTACATACATTCAAGCACTCAAAAGCAACAACACAACCACCATGAAATCAAATTTTGCAGAACACTTACTAACACAAAATCACAATTACAAGAACATGGAAGAAAATCTGGAAATACTCGAATTCACAACCAAAGGACACTTAATGGATTCAAAAGAAGATTATTACATTTATTCAGGGCAAAAAACTGACCCTCAAAACATTTTGAACAGCCACATAAAAAAAAACAATCAAATTTTTGAAAAAATCAGAAAACTCAAACAAAACATATAATCACATTTTACATTTATATAGATACAACAGTTTTTAGCTAACATCTTCAAGAACACTTGTACATTTATTAAATTGAAATTATTTAATTTAAACATATGTGATTTAAATATTGTTTATATTAGATTATCATTTTGAATTAACTTGAAAATGGCCTTTAAAGGTTGAAACATGTCATTAAAATAAAATAATGTTTGTCAAGGATACTCAGTTAATTATTTTAACTTTACTTACTATAACAGTAATCCTTAAAAGTGAACTATATAGATCAAATATATATATATATGTGAGTGTGTGTGTGTGTGTGAACATGATAACTCTCGTAAAAGCTCGGACGAGTTCGTAAACCAGACATATCGGTCAATGGGAACGGGTAGTTTGGGGGGGTTTTATACCCCAAAATGGGGTTTTTTGCGTTTTTCACATGTAATTTTAAAAAATTTCTAATTTTATATTTCACCATTGGAATTAGCTTAAAAACTACACAATTAAGTTCCTTAAAGTTTTTCTCTATCTCCAACGGTTTCCGAGATATTAAAAAATTTCTAAACACAGTACGTTGTATTGTCCAATGTTAATCTTATGGAGGATAGGGAAAATTAATATTCCCCATATTATTCAATATTTTTGGATAAAATTTGATATTTAGCTTCATGTGGTTGAGATCTATCCATTTATCCTTAAAAATCACAGTTTATGTGTTTATCATGGCAGCAAACCTGCTACTCTTTTCCCATATTAGTCATATAGGGAATAGGCAAACTCCTTTATTTATGGACAGATGTTAATGAAAGTTTGTATAAATTTTAAGATAAAAATTATTTATGGTAGAAATTACTACTTTCAGTGTTCCTCACAGCAGCTAACCTGCACACTCTTTACCATGTTAATCTTATGGAGAATAGGCAAATAATTCTCATGTTTATGGACAATTTTTTATAAAACTTGTCATATATTATTATTATTATATTATTGATTTGGAAATTCCCTGAGTACGCAGGTCTGCTGCGCGGGTGTAGTTCTTATTATACTGGGTGGGATAAAGTAATGAAAAACAAGCAATCAACAATAATAATTTAAGATATAAGATATTTAATGGTTTTATATTTTATATATTATTACAAGACTCAAACATGTATTTATAGCATAAAAATTTTCAAAACAATAACAAAATATCACAAACCTTTCCAATGTCCTTTTGACCATGATCTTTCTGGATTACAGGAGATGTAAAAGTTAATTTTAAAATAATGACCATTTCATTGGAATCTGAGTATAACACATGTATTGATTGAACTTACACACAAGGATCTCCTTCCAGGGATGTACTATACGAATAGTGACTTGAGACGGCACTAACTTGCGAATTCATGTTTTGTGGCATCATTGATCTTGTCAGTGATGGTGGTATGGCGTATTTGGCGGATATTAATGAATCTATTGATGACGGATTGGTTGTTTTATTGGTTATTACACTAGATTTAGTGGAACGTGGAGATTGGGGTTGTTGTTGATTCAGCAAATCATGTTTGCCATGGTTTTGTAAGTACGGTATTGATGAATTATTATGACCTGAGGAAGCATTATCGGGAGTTCCTTGATAATTCATATTTTGTGGCATCCTGGATTTGGTAGGATCTGGAAAATGTGGGGATGGATTTTGGACCCAAGGATTCTGTGGTGCTGGAAATTGTTCCCAAGGATTTTGTGGGATCGGATATTGGGGATTTCCTGGATTCATTGAGTTTGTAAAGTATTCGCTAGGATAATGGTGGGTTGGATATTGTCCCCCAGGATTCTGTGAAAGTGTAAATTGTCCTGCAGGATTCCAAGGGGTTGTCAATTGTTTCTCAGGCAACAACATATATTGCCCAGTTGATGGTTTTACAACAATATAATAATCATTGGAATTAGTTTGAAGTGGAAGGTGGTTGGAATGATGAACTGGTTTTTTAGATGGCTCATAAATTTTGGGATTTTTCTTATTATTATCCTTACTAAGCATATCTACTACTACACTTCCAATAGCATTCAACAGTAGTGGGAGAAGAAAAGTTGCAGCTGTTACTCCCCATTGAACTGCTATAGGAGCCAAAGGTGCCAATAGCCCTATCAAAACTGGTATCGCAAAGATAACCTTAGTCTTTGCTGGCGCAGCACTTCTCTGTATTTCAGATCTTCCATCACTTGTGACTGTTGAGATACTAGGTCCAGGAGTGTGTGAAGGATCAGGTTTATTTAAATGGTCATCTTGTACCTTAAGAAGGTCGTCAATAATTTTTTCTGCAATTGATGATAACTCATCTAATTCACGTTGGTCTTCCATTTGAATTGTTTCGTGATAAATTAGTAAATCTTCCAAATTATTGATTCAACTCATTAGTTTTAGTCATGTGACTTCATTTATTTTAAGTTTCATGTGTTTTCAACAATTACAAACCTTGAAGTATCATGTTTGGATGTGTCCTGAAAAGAAAATTAGACTTGCATCCTCAATTATGGGATTAAGAAAACTTAAACCAGATCAAAACAGCAAAGGCAAATAAGAAGTAAACACCCACAAGAGATTTATATTGGCTTTTCAAATAATTACATACACAGTTCAAAATTCAGTGTGAAAACTCCAAATATCATGAATCTATTTTTGGTTCTTTTAGCTAATTTTTGGAAATGAAAATGAGTAAATTATAAAAATACAATAAAAATTAAAAAACTATTATATTCTTAAGTGATTTCATAACATTTTCCTGAACTATCTTGAAAAGAAAAACTCAAATTTTCTACATGTTTCTTGACAGAAAATTTCCTTTTGGTTACATAATTTTGTGAAAGGAAAAATAATATCATATGTTTTGATTAACATATTGTTATTTTTATAACATTTTCATAGAAAGAGTGTAATGTGAATTCCATTTTTCAAACATATTAGATACATGTTACTTTTGATATTTCGATCACACACAAATATATATACCGTGTCTCGCCCACCCCCTCTGTTAACTTTTTATTAATGGGAATAAAAATTTTATACTTTGGGGATGTTTATTTGATCAAATATGTAGTTTTTGATGTATTCAAATTTTCACCCCCTCCCCACCAAAAGGGGTAGTTTAGGGGTAAGTTTAAATGTTTAAATAGCAACCCCCAGCTTGTTGCAAATAATTTCAAAGGTCTTGACAAAAGAAAACAAATGGCACAAATTGGAGGTATCTACGTTGATTTTATCAAAAGTTATGCTAGTTTAAAGTTTAAAATTTTTTTAAATCTTATTAATTTATAAATTTTGTTAATAATGCAGAATGGGGGTTGAGCAGGAGGGAAAATTGTGGAAAACATCACTATTAAATTAATTTAGGTCAACTGCTCAAAGTGCCCAATGTTTACTTCTTGGCAGAAGTAAAGTCTGGACTCAAATGCCTGCCTCACATTTGCCAACATTTCTGTTGTGACTAACTGGCACGCACGTTCAATCCGCACTTTTAATTCATCAAGGTTAGCGGGTTTAGTATCATATACCTTGCTTTTAATGAAGCCCCAGAAGAAAAAATCGAGAGGTGTGTGGTCAGGTGATAGAGCAGGACACTCTACAAAACCTATATCTGTGTTATGTGAACCATTTATAAATTAATTTCCATATTATATACTCATTTCAATGTCAGGCAACAATAGCCATTTTTGAGTCCGTACAAAATAAATTAGTTTATTAAATATTTAAAAATATTACAGTTATTTTATTTAAATAATATTATTTGTTCCCAAATTTCCATTGTTCTTCTTCTATAACCTTGAAGGTATCTTCAAAGTTAATTCTTCATTGATTACGCTTGATTGTTTCCCCAAGCAGCTACAGTTTGCGCTATCCAACAAGACCCTTATAGACAGGATTCACTATATATATAGGTACAGAGTGGTTATAAAGTCCCTTCCCCCTATTATGTTTTTTTTATTTTTAGAAGAAATAAATAACCTTTGGGAAACCATACAAACTTAACCAAAAGTATCTTTTGAAATTATCTAAAATTTTGAGTGCGGACCCCCCAAAAATGGGGGATTTTGGGGGCAACTCATAATTTTCAAAAGTAAAGCTCCATCGATATGTACCTCATTTTAAAGGTTTTAAAATTTAATGTCTATTGGCGAATATCGGGGGGGTCTCTACCTCAACCCAGTTCAAAATGGCGGCATTTTGAAAATTATGACTCTGAGTTTTTTAAGTCCCTTCCCCCTTGGTTTTACCCACAATTTACATTTAAAGTGATTTTCAATGTTGGGATTCATTGTAATAGTTACATATCCTAATTTTTTTAGTCAGTAAAAATGTTGGGAGGTACCTAAGGTCTAAGATTTAGGAGTCAACTTACGAATTCCTTTTGAGTGCTATTTGACATGTCAGATGACTAGCTTCTCATAAGGAATTCGAAAGTTGACTCCTACATCTTAGACTTTAGATACCTCCCATTTTAATTACTACAAAAGTTATATGTACCTATTACAATGAACACCATCATTGAAAATCCCTTTAAATGTAAATTGTAGGTAAAATGAGGTACATCTCGATGGGGCTTTACATTTTAAAAAATTTTTCAAAATTTTAGATAAGTTGAAAAGATACTTTGGTTTAATTTTGTATTGTTTCTGAGGATAATTATTTATTCCAACAAATAAAAAAGTAATAGGGGTTAAAGGACTCTACTACCACCCTGTATATTAATATACTATGTATGTATAAGTTTTTCCTTGACAGTTCAGTACTACTAACTCGGAACCTGTGCACAAGGTCTGGTACAAATTCTTGCTGTAATTCTATCTCATTAAAATAATATTTTTAATTTACTGCTTGAACCCATGAATCCTATTTGGGTCGAAATTGGTGTCTATTTGTTTAGGGGCCAGTGACTCTTATCATATCATCCTATTACCTGGCCTATGTGATTCATACCACTACAGTATCTCGCTGACTTTAATTAACCTTAACCTCGCCGTCTTAACATGTCAGCCTTATTTATTGTTTACAAGACCTTACTTTCTACAGTCATTACTCTTTCATACTTCCCTTAAATAATATTTTGATTGATCTACTTGGTTTGGTTAAAAATTTAAGGTAAAGTATAAAGTATGAAAAATAGATGTGAATGTAAGTTTTTGGTTACAAGTAAATAGTAGATGGATTATGAGAAATGCATATTTTTCGTAAGTCATTTAACTATAATTACACATTAAAATAGATACTATTTTTTTTTAATGTATCAAATTTGGAAATTGTTATTTCACATTCAGATGTCAAACTTAATTTAGTGATAGATTAACTACATTATTAAAAGGTACCCAATTTATTTCAAAGCATTTTCAGAATCATCAATTTGTTGCTTGCTATGTGGATGTGATGAACTCTGAACTACCCTGCAGCATATGGCTAATATGGCAACACAAATTTTGTAGTAGGATAAACAAAATTGGCTGAATAAGACAATGTTGCACATTTTTAATGTGAATAAGGCATAGTTTGATCATTTTCACTTGGAAACAGAATGCCTGGGTGGGCAAGGTGGTAATGGGCGAGAAGAAGGTCTGAAAGGACAACGAGAAGGAGAGTTTGGGGAAGAAGTGGTGGACAGGAAGGACTGGGGGGACATATTGGGTGGTCTGGTTCGAAAAAGAGAAAATAGTGAGTGTATAACAGAGGAACAAGACGATGGTTGACAAGAAAAATGAGATGAGGGTGGAAAAGGGTGACAAGAAGATTGAGGGGAAGGTAACTGTGAGCAACATGTAGATGGATCAGGTGTACCTATGGGTTCAAATTGTGGTGCAAACTTAGGTAGACAAGGAGGGGTATAAGAAGGATTGACTGGACATATTGATTGATTATGTATTTTGAACATAGGCGGACAAAGTGATTGATGAGGTGAAGAAGGTTGTTGGGCAGGTGGGCAAGGTTGTTGCGGTGGGTGACAAGGTAGTCGGGGAGGTGACCAAAGTGTTCGAGGCAGGGGAAAAAGAGGTTCGGGTGGATATTGTTGTTTAAACTTAGGAGGACAAAGTAGATGGGGAGGAGGAGAACGTGGTTGGGAAAGTGAACAGGGTGATTGAGGAGAAGGACAAGGTGGTATAGCAAGGGGCCTAGGTGGATTTTGAACTTCACACTCAGGTGAACGGGGAGGAGGACAAGGTAGTCTAGGAGGGAGACATAGTGGTCGAGGAGGGGGACCCACAGAGGGATGTTCTGATTCTAATTGAGGAGGACAAGGTAGTTGCGGAGGTAGGCAATATGATATAGCAAGGGTCCTAGGTGGATTTTGAACTTCACACTCAGGTGAACGGGGAGGAGGACAAGTTGGTCTAGGAGGGAGACATAGTGGTTGAGGAGGGGGACCTACAGAGGGATGTTCTGGTTCTAATTGAGAAGGACAAGGTAGTTGCGGAGGTGGAAAAGGTGGTTTGGTAGGGTGACGTGGTAGAGCAGGAGAACTAGGTGGATTTTGAGGTTCACATTCAGGTAAATGGAAAGGAGGACAAGGTGGCTTAGGAGGGGGGCCTACAGATGGATGTTCTGGTTCTAACTGAGGAGAGCTAGGTGGTCGGGGAGGTGGACAAGGTGGTCGAGGAGGAGAACTAGGTGGATTTTGTGGTTCAGTCTCAGGTGAAAGGGGAGGAGGACAAGGTGGACTAGGAGGGGGACTTAGAGGATTGGGTGGATGTTCTGGTTTTGACTGAAGAGGACAAGGTGGTCGTGGAGGTGGACAAGATGGTTGGGTAGGGTGACGTGGTAGAGCAGGAGAACTAGGTGGATTTTGAGGTTCACATTCAGGTAAATGGGAAGGAGGACAAGGTGGCTTAGGAGGGGGGCCTACAGATGGATGTTCTAGTTCTAACTGAGGAGAGCTAGGTGGTCGGGGAGGTGGACAAGGTGGTCGAGGAGGAGAACTAGGTGGATTTTGTGGTTCACTCTCAGGTGAAAGGGGAGGAGGACAAGGTGGACTAGGAGGGGGACTTAGAGGATTGGGTGGATGTTCTGATTTTGACTGAAGAGGACAAGGAGGTCGTGGAGGTGGAAAAGATGGTTCAGGAGGGGGACTAGGAGGATTGGTTGGATTGGGTGAATGTTTTGGTTCCAACTGAGGAGGACAAGGTATTCGAGGAGACGGTTTGGGTGAAATTGAAATAGAAATTAAAATTGGTCGGTGAGGTGGTTGACGAGGAGGAGAACAGGTATGATTAGATGGGCAAGATGGTCGAGAAGGGAGGCATATAGGGTTGGTTGGACCTATAGGTGTAAGTTTTGATTTGATCATAGGTGATCTTTGAGATGGAGAAAGTGGTTTTTGAGGTATAGTCAATGGTTTATGAAGTGGTGGAGGTGGTTGGTGATGTGGCGATTGTGGTTGATGAGGATTGTGAGGTGGACAAACTGGTCGAGAAGGAGGACATGGAGAACTGTGTGGTTTAGTTTGTGGTAATAACTTAGGGGGAAAAGATACTTGAAGAGGGGTATGAGGTGAATTTTGTGGATCCTTAGGATTTGGTGTAGATGGACAAGTCATTGGTGGACATGGTATTGGTGTACAAGCCACAGGTGAACATGGCACAAGTGTACAAGGCATATGTGAACAGGATATAGTTGGGCAAGGCTTAGGTGGAGTAGACGTAACACATATTTTTTGAGGTTGTTGTTTTGAACTTGTGTTTGCAGTAGTCGATTCTTCATTTTGAAATATGCCATATAGTAGTTTATCAACTTGTCGCTCATCATAAATACAATGTAACAATGAATTCATGTCATTAAATATATCAAGCAAAACTTTACTTCCTTGGGTACAGCTAAATTTGTTTTGGATTCCGGTCATTATGCTTAAAAATAATTATTATGATCTGAGCAATGTATCTTTTTCACACCCTTTCCTCACTTTTTATTAAATAAATTTTCATCACAGTTCACATAGGTACACCTGTAAATAAATTATCGTAATTAATTTTAAGTCAAAAAATATTTTATGCATTTATTGGGATGAGTATCCCCTATTGGTTTGCTTGTTACAGTCTATGTATAGTCTAATATAAAAAGGCATTAATTATATACTGTACAGTATGTATTTTTACTACGGCTACCTTTGGGTATCTCATGGTTAAAAACATGTAAAGGTCAAGCAAGACCTTCATTTGAGCTGGGCGCGCCACGGAGGCAGCAGCAGGTGATATGGCAAAAGTAAAGTAATAAGTAATACAGAATTTTTTAATAATTTATGCCTAGTTTGGAATCCATGCAATTGCACGACATAAAAATTGTGCGACCACATTTTACTCTTTATTCCTCCATGTTTTCTCTCTGAAATTTAATTGTTGCTCACCTATAAAAATCAAGAAGATGGAGAAAATAAAAAAATATATTAAGGATTATTTTTATTGTTGGCTAAAACATGGAGGAATAACGAGAAAAATGTGGTCGCACAATTGTAATATCACATTCATGAAGTCCTCCCGACGCAATATTGAGCAACAAGCATTTGTGTGAGACTGAAAAGGGGCGCTTGACAACATCTCACCCTGGCCGCCAATAAAGCCACGGCCCCGAATTTGTTACAGGTCAGTAATGATTAAAAGATATACTTATTATATGTCATATAATTAATTCAATCACACTCACTTTAATCACCAGAATGCCCCTGTATCTAACAAAATGACAAAAATGAAGATGGCATTTCATTAACTTCACAGATTGTAGCCTACAATAATTTTGTCTTATATTATTATTTTAACTTTATTGATTTTCAAGAAAATTTTAAGTATATCTTATGCTGCATTTCAATGCACTTCCACTCAAAAAGCCTCAAATATAACATGTGAGCACTAATTGTGTCTTATATTACTTTTATGATGATTGTAAAATAATATTTTCAATCACTTAAGGGTCTTACAATGATTAAACCAAGAAAATTTGAATTTGTATTCAATATCCAATTAAATCCATTCAACTTTTAATTCATAAGAGTTTAATCTTTAGTAGTCTCTATTTCTTCTGAACAACCATGTGTGTATTTTAACTTCACTAACTCACCCTCATTTTGTAAAAATTTGTCTTGTCAATAATTATATTGTAAACATCGAATATTCCTTGAAATGTTGTACTGAAAATTTCTACATGTCTATCAATCTTGATCAAGTTGTTTATTTTTGTGATTATTAAAACATTCAACACATTGTTTTTGTGCTCTAGAGATCCTTTTTATTAGCATTGGTATACCATTTTACTAACATATAAGACAGTTGTTCCAAATATACCCTATATAATAAGAAAAAATGTAATAGGCCTATATATATATATATATATATATATATATATATATATGTGTGTGTGTGTGTGTGTGTGTGTGTGTGTGTGTGTGTGTGTGTGTGTTTTTGTGAGCACGATAAATCTCGTAAACGTAGTCCGATCGAGACGAAGATCCAGACACATCGATTAATCATAAGGGGTATTTTGTGGGTGGTTTGTATCCCAAAAGTGAGGTTTTTGCATTTTTACTAAAAATGCAAATGCAAAAAGATAAAATCTTGGTATATGGTCAAAATAAAAATAGTTTTTAATAAAAATGCCTACTTTCAGCGTTCTTTAAAGCAGCAAACCTGCATACTGTTTCCCTTGTTAATCTTATGGAGAATAGGAAAACTCACTTATTTATTCCTGATGTTGATCAAACCTGTTATATTGTTATTGATTTGGAAATTCGCTAAGTACGCAGGTCTGCTGTGACGGGGGTATTTACGCTCACTATAACTTTTTAAAAATATTTATTGAAATATATCTGCATGTATGAACATCTGACTATCCCTATCGACTACTCAAAACAACCGACTAGTCGACTACATGGGCAACTAGTCGGTTAATCCATCAGTAGACTTCCATCACATCCACTTTGTTGTATTTGTGTTTTTGTTTTGTGTTGTTAAACGAGCTGGAATTGAAGTTTTGTCTTCATAAATGAGAATAAGATAGTTTTCGTTCGTTCCATAAAAATAAAAATTATATTTTTATATTCCGGACGTTTCATTCAAAGTAGAAACTGAATACAATTTTGTTAAATTTGTATAGGTTAAGTTCATTTGATATTTTAAGAAATTTGTTTACATTTGTAAACTGAGGCTTTGTTGTTTTTAGAATTTTCATACTTTTGAAGTTTAGTAAGGACTTCCTATCTTTTAGATCACTAAATATGAGTTTTTCAAGTGACGAAGTGAACTTTTTGGTGTATAGATACTTGCAGGAATCGGGTATGTTTATCGACGGTCCTTCTAAGTAGACCCTAATATTCTCTTTACTTTAAATTAGTTAGGTGAAATAGTATTTTATTTATTTGTTATGCGTTTATTTAGTTGTTTAAGATGTTGTGATTAATTGTGACAATTATGTATTACCTTTTATATCAGATCAAAAGATATAATAGTTTAATTGTTACTTGTTATTGTGATTGTGTGAAAAGTATGTTGGCCTACGTATTAGCCCCTTTTCTATTTCAATTCTGAAATACAAGCTATGCCTGTGATTACAATTCTTATACTATATTCAAGATCTAGGAGGATACCAGAAACATAAAAAAATATTTAGTGAATTGTCAAACTTGCCTATACCTAAGCATTGGTTGAGGGATAATGTTGGGAGATATGAGGCGTAGGTACAGTAAAACATCACTAAGTTTAACTCGACACTTTGTGGAACCAGAGGTTGTTGAGTTTCGGGGTTGTCAAGTGAACCAGAACATCTGACTTAATGGAGCCTGGCTTGAACTTATTGGATATTGACTTTGGATTACCCGTGAACGTCATCATTACTATATCAAATTTCTATTTATGTTTATTGAATCTATCATGATGTAATAACTTTATAATAATTTTAGCCTGTTTATAATATTTTCTTAAAATGTTATATAATTATACTTAATCAAATATGGTACCTATTTGTTTAAGTTTTAAATAGGATAAATTAAAGGTTTAGTTAGAAAATAAATAATGTATTTATAATGCATTAGTTTCTTATTATTTTCAATTTTTATTAGAGTTGATCAGCCCGGCTCAAGCTGGTGTCAAAACCAGCCGTATTCTGCTGGCGGGCAACCAACAGGCAACAACAAAAGTATTAAGCACTTACTGTCTTATGGTCTTGGCACTATTGGTCTAAAGACTATTCTTTCAGGACATTTCTATTGATGATGAATTATAATTGAAGGATATTGTAATAAAATTGCAGGATGTTTTTATAGTTGATAGATTATATATTTGAAAGACATTTTAATAGCTGAGAATTACAGTTATATGAAAAATAATTATTTAAAATCCTAAAAAATAACGAACTTAACCCTCCTGTGGTTTACTGTCGCATTTGTGACAGTACCAGCCGCACCGATGTTTACTGTCGCCTTTTTTTAATTTGCTCCAGGGTACCTTAATATTAAACTAAATGGTATGTATTTAGTATCAATAAAATCGGGAAGCTTCATGCTTTCTGTTTGCAGATGTTTCCTCTATTCTCTGGTCGACAACAATGGATGAAAGATGTGTCAGCTGTCTGCTTTAAAAAATAGTTTTTATGTTATTGTAACAGATATATTCGCCATTTTCATTCTTTGTCTATGTCTATGTCTTTGTCATTGTTGGTCTGCTCCCATTTTGACATAACATGCATCAGAGGGCACTGTATCCCCCAAGTGGGGGTGTAGTTAAAAAAAATAAAAAAAATAATTTGAACAAAGAGGTGAGGATTTATAGTAGATTTAACTATACCATTTCTAAACATAATTTAAGTAAAACAAAAAAATATTTTCCCCCTATACTAAACTAGTTAGCTGGCGAAGGGTTATAATGTAGGCATTTTAGGTGGTACAAAGTTCGCTTGGTCGGCTAGTTTGATTATAAAGAAGTAAACCAAAATAATATGTACCCTCCTATTAATGTTTTGTTATAATTAATAATTATTAGGGACAATTAAGCTATCCATGCTGAAAGTAGCTTATATAGCAAAGATTGCACCTGAGCTACACAAAGTATAAATCATTAATTAACCACAAATAATACCTCTTTACCTGTGCCACTTTTTTAGGTTTTCAACACTCTGCTTATACATTTGGGATTGAGTCACACATTTCCCAATCTAATATTAATGGTGCTCTTGTACCTCCAGCTGCATTGTTAAGTATACTACAGAAGGGTCTCCAGTACACTGAAGCGGAAATAAGCTTGGGTGAGGTAAGTTATTTTTTGTGAACAGAATCGTTTTTGGTTTATTGTGCGTTAATTTATTCATTTTATCAAATTGATCTTCTCAAAGGGCAATCTTTCCATTTTGATGGGGGTTGGATCCCTAAATAGGGTTCTTGGGGTGTTTAACACATAATTTAATAACTAATATATAAAATCTTCCTTTTTATTGCCTTTATTTTTGTAGCCTTTGTCCTTGCAGATTGTAGGTTTCAATCACAGAGCAAAGGCTACAAAAAATTAAGCCTAAAAAATCCATCAATTTCCAACCAGGCAGGTCAATGTTTAGGTGGGCTGTGAAAGTGGGCTCTCTCACCACTATACCTCACAAGCCAAATGGAGATTTTAATCTGTGTACTTCCGCTTGGCTTTAATGTTTCGCTCGTCAGCTAGCATTTTAGTCCACCATACCAAGTTCAAGTACGGAAAAAGCACTTAATTACATATAAAGTATGAGTGGATTTTGTTAAATATAAGCCTTGACTATTTTTTATGCAGTATGTAGACTATTATTAAAGATGAGGAACTTTGCTGAGGATGCAGGTCTGGTCTGTTGCGACAGGGGTATTTTAATTCCATAGATAATCACTTCAACAGAAGTTCCTCAGAGATGAATTATTTCTCTGTCTGACTATAGGATGGTTCCGAGAATCGGCTGGTCGAGAGTTTATCACTGATCGATGCGGTGATGCCTGACATAGTGGCTACAAGGCAAAACCAGCAGAATCAACAGAAGCAACAGATGATAAAGAGTGAACCACCTGAAGCCAATGGAGAGGATACTAAGCCTAGTGAGTAATTAAAGAAACACCACCTCATATAAATGTGCCTTTAATTTGATCAAAATCAACCACTGATAATTTTTTTATATAATTTTGTGTATAAGTTCATATAATTCTATGTTTTATTACTAAACATCAAACGAAGGTAATAGTCATTTTACAAATAAAAAATAAAAATCGAAGCAGAAAGGTGGTCAATGAATCAATTTAAGTGACTGTTACTGTTATCCAATACTAATACAGTGGAACTTGGATAATTCGAACTTCTGTAATTCGAAAACTTCTTTATTTCGAAATTTTGTCTTGGTCCCTAGAATTTTATATAAAAACAATGTTAAAATATCTTGGTTAATTCGAATAATTTTTTGGATAATTCGAAGTTTTTACAGTGGAAACTATAGTGTGTGTACAAGTGAACAAGTCGTTGTGTGCGATT
This sequence comes from Nephotettix cincticeps, assembly GCA_023375725.1. NCBI lineage: Eukaryota > Metazoa > Arthropoda > Insecta > Hemiptera > Cicadellidae > Nephotettix > Nephotettix cincticeps. The sequence goes on along the minus strand of CM041788.1, from coordinate 29,049,033 downwards.
TTCCAGGAAACGACGTTCGGGCTTCCTGTCCTCAGACTATTTTTAGCTAGATCAACGCGCCACCCCACTCACTAGTCCACTACTGCTCATAAATCAAAACATTGACGTGTGTGTATCATCGATGGTGGTTTGTTCCGATATTCGTCGTCTTTGTTTCGTGTTGGCATTTGTGACTTGTCTGCTTTCAAGTTAACACGTCGTGTGTATGATGGGATCAAGGAGGTAGAGAAGGGATTTGAAAAAGTTTGTAATAGCTAGTTTCGGGATCCCTCCAAACACATTATTGACATTTAACTAAAATTAGGATTTTTAATCAATAATATTAACCTAACTTTTTTAATATACAATGTTAAAACATGATGATTGATTGTTTATTTCAACCACTTGCATAAACTTTTCTAATTCGAATTTTTGGATAATTCGAATTTTTTTCTGGTCCCTTGAGGTTCGAATTATCCAAGTTCTACTGTACGAGCAAGGGTTGTATATATATTTGCACACGGACCTCAAAAACAGCTCTAACGATTTTCTTTAAATTTTAGAAATAACTAATTTCTGAGTAGAAAATAAGTTATAGATAGGTCTAATATCCAGGAAAATTCTGGTTTTCTTGTAATATTAATTTTGAAATCTAAAAAATTAACATTACCCTTATGGAGAATCAAATGTAAACAATAAGAATCAAAACTTCTGTTTATAACTGTTAGACAGTTGTTGATTGAAGATGGTGGTGAACAATATGTGATTAGAGGTTTTGCATAATTTTTTTTATGTATGTAATAAATGAAAAATTATCAAATTACTAAACAATTTGTAAAAACTAAAGGGTAAAATAACTGTGCGAAATAAAAGCAGAGAAAAGTATTTCCAAAATCTTCCGTGTTTTGATAGAAAACATATTCATTCTATTGCTTGAAGCCACTGTAACAAACCAATTAAGTAGTGTAAATTAAATTTCTCTTTTGCTTTTCAATACTCATTCCGTTTCTAACAAAATCAGTTGATCACAGGCCAATAATAACTGTATGGATAATTAAACAGTATATAACAACAAATGGATAAAACAAATGAGGTTGGCTAAAAGACCTTATACGACAGTGCCACCCTGGCCGATATCACAGCTCAGCAGTAATGCGTTGGCGTCATAAATTAAAGGTTGCGAGTTCAATCCCCCCCAAGGGGAGGGTGAATATTTTTGTTCAGTGTTTATGATATATTAATTATGGTTTATTAAATCGGGTTTTATTTGAACCACATAAATGTTTTTGTTGAGTAATAAATGTTTTTAATTTTGCTAATTAACTTGTTAAATACATGTCTTATTCTATCCGAGCAAAGCTCGGTCACCAGGTAATACAAATTGTATTATATTTAAAAATGGTTTTAAACTAAAAATTATTTGAAAAATAAATTTTATTAAAAATACGTTTTAAAATGATTACCATGACATTTAACCAACATTATTTGTTATTCAGATGTAGTTCCGCCGCCTCAGAATAGCACGGAGATGGAGGTGGATATGAGTATAGAGATACCGGCCAGCAAGGCGACAGTGTTGCGAGGACACGAGTCCGAGGTCTTTATATGCGCCTGGAACCCAACCACTGACCTTCTTGCCTCCGGGTAACTTATCACAACCATGTTTTAAACTTAGTGTGGAAGTTGCTTTCATATTTCAAAGGTTTTTAGAGTTTTAGAGTATAATAAAAATAATTTGCAGGAAATTCAAAACAGTTAATACTGGAACAGAATGTGATGAAGAATTTTGAAATAGCTCTTGAATGGGTGATTTTTTAAATCTGAGTTATACAAAGTTACACGAAGTTACACAAATGATTCATTTTGGCAGTAATTAAATGCTCACAAAAAAGTCAGAATATTAATAAGAATACATTCTCAAAACGAATAAATTAGCTTAAATATTAACAGTAGAGTTGTTCAAAAATGAATGAGTATTTATTTCTGGCAGTTCTGGAGATAGCACAGCCCGAATATGGGACATGAGTGACACAACTACCAGTCCGAACCAACTGGTGCTGCGTCACTGCATACAGAAGGGGGGAACTGAGGTGCCAAGTAACAAGGATGTCACTTCCCTCGACTGGAATGTGAGTACAATACAATAAATTACAAGCTAGGCCAAGGTTGTGGTAGTTACCCTTCCTTTAGGTTTATAAGTAGGTACAGTAATCATAAAATTGAACAGTCATGCAATATTTGGAAACCTAGGGAACCTGTCAGATTTCATGTCATTCGGACCAGTTTTTAACCAGTTTAGGTCTAAAGGCGGACTATATCCGTCCTAGATTGGGAGTTGCGTTAAGGACTAAAGACAGACAGTACTCATTCAGCAGATCCACGGTTCATTCATTCATCATTCATTCATTCAAAGGTGCGGATTTTCCCAAGGCACTTCAGCCGTAGCGGCTTTTTGCGCACCCATAAAAAATATCTCTTTCTTGGAGAATCAGGAATCTTCTAGTTGAAGAGACCTAGAAAACTGTAGCAACCTGTCGACGAGCTCATCAGGAGGCAGAAAACTACCCCTTACCAAATTGCCCAGAGTGGAGGACCTTACCTCTGCCAGCCCTATACAATCAAAGAGTAGATGATCAGCAGTTTTCTCCTGCAGATAATATTTTCTACACAAAGGGTCGCCGTTGAAGACCCCCATGTGTAGTTGGTGCTTCCTCAGATTACCGTGACCAGTAACGATGGTGACAAGTTTGGCATCCTTCCTGCCAAATTTCAGGAACCACTTTGCAACCTGATGAGATTGGGAACAAAGATTAAGCTTACATACTCTATGCAGGGAAAGTTCAGCCCATCTTTTCTTATGACAATCCCTAGCCCAGGAATTGATAGTCTGAAAAGCCGCAGCGTGGGAAACACCACAAAAGGGTTGAGGACCACAAAGGGGGAATGATGCAGCCCTATTGGTCAGCCTGTCTGCTACTTCGTTACCATCCACCCCAGAGTGATCTGGAACCCAACAAAGGGTGACTTATATTGTGTCTGCCTACACAGGACACAAGCCTAAAACAGTCCCACATAACACTAGAGTTGAACTCAACCGAGTCCAAAGCTCTAAGAGACTGTCAGAGAAAATGTTGATAGAAAGGCCCTCATGACCCAGCATCAAAATGTCACTGGCACATTCCGTAATGGCAGTAATCTCGGCCTGGAAAACAGTGGGGAAAGTCCCCATGAAAATACCTGACCGTACGTTGTCCTACACCCCAAAGATGCCTGCTCCTGTGCCCCGACTGCTCTTGGACCCATCAGTGTGCCACTCCCGATCACAGAGTGGTAGTGGGCAGGCTCCATCCTTCCATTCGTCCCGTTGCGGAAAAAGAACTCGGAAAGACCTGCCAAAAGAGAAAGTTCTCGGAACGCAATCAGAGGGCATACCTAAAATCCAGGCTATCCCTGAAATTCTGGTGTGACCATGTAATTCACCTGGGCTAATTCACCTATTCCAGAGGCCCTCTCCATAGAGGCGATGTGCTCCCATTCTGGCAGTCATCCTGATGTAAATGTCTAAGGGCAAAAGATCAAGCAAACAGTCAAGAGTGGCCCCAGAAGTGCTGCTGATCGCCCCTGTGATTAGGAGATATGCCAGCTGCTGATCAGCTGCCAGCCTCTTCACAGCAACACCTGAGTCTATCTTGGTCCACCAAACCAAAGACGTATACGTCATAGTTGGTCTAACTACTGAAACCTAGAGCCAATACATTAGCCCCGGTTTCAGTCCCCATGCTGCGCCGACCATACGCCTGCATGCAAACAGAGACCACTTACCCCGGTCAATAACCCATTGTAAGTGAGGTTCTCAGCAAAGTGTCCGATCCAGAATGACCCAAAGATACTTCACCTGGTCTTGCAGGTTGATCAAACTCCCCTGTAGTTTTAGCAGACCAACCCCGGTCAGCTTTTTCCTCTTGGTGAATAGTACAACAACCACTTTAGAGGGATTTACAGAGAGAACGACCTCATTGCACCAAACATCCACAAGCCTTAGTGCAGAGTTCATGAGGTCAGTGACTGTACTCTTAAACTTACCTATCACAAGGATCGTCAGCGTATCCTTGAGCAAAGACACCACTGTCGTTAAACCTTCTAATAAGGCTATCTACCACCAGGTTCCATAAAAGGGACAAGAGAATGCCTCCCTGAGGACAACTTCTTGTTGACCTGGCTACTACCTCTGTTCCCTGTAGAGAAAGTTTTACATACCTATTGCGTAACAGGGCCTCAATCCATCGGCACATGACATCACTGAATCCTCTAGATCTAGCGGCGTTCAACATGACTCCGATGGCCGTGTTGTCAAAGGCTCCCTGAATGTCCAGGAACGCTCCAAGTGCCAGACTAGAAAAAGTTGGCACAGAGCCGACATTGGCTAAAGACAAACTGCTAGATGCTATAAAATCCAGAAGCTGCCTACCTCTGCAGTTTGGGTAGTAGGGAGACCTTTACTACCCCAGATGGAGTTGTGGGAGTTGGAGTCGCACCCCACAAGCAGGTCCACCTCCTCCAACACAGCATGGTCCACCAGCACCACCATTTCAGCCGGAGGGACCACGTACACATCTCTGGGCATTTAGACGGACGCAAGGAGAAACAGTTTACCAGAAGACCTGCATATAGTCCGAACTGCAATGACGTCCCTGGAACAGAACTCAAGAACTGGAGTATTCGCCAGTCCAGCCATTGGCCAAGCCGCTCCTGACCCACACACAAGCCTTCAATTTGGAAACAGAGCCCGCCAAGGGCACTTATGCTGAAATTCTCTCATTCTGAACCCATGGTTCCTGAATGAGAGCAACATTCATAATTCTTCTAGCTGTGGCATTGTGTAGGACTGCCGTCGCCGTCTTACTGTGTTGCAGATTTGCCTGGAGGAGGTTTGTGTCATCCCCTGATGGTACAAACCCCACACCCAAGAGCACCCTCAAGGTAGTTATCGAGATCCCCAGGTAGATCTTGCAGTCCTCCTTCAACAAAAAAGCACTGCGTTCATCAATGATTAATACTATCGATTGATGAGTTTTGTCTTTCCTGCAGCTGACCACCCACCAGCCCCCAGTCAGGTTACTAGTTTTTTACACCTGCACAATCTACAAGATCTTTTTGGGTTCGAGGTCGTAGGCGCGCCCTTCTGCCCGCAGAAGAACCTTGGTGGACCGCAGGAGATCCTTATAATCCCCTACAACAACATTGGCGCCCCCTTTGAACTCAAGCCCTTCAAACGATCTCTTGATCCAGGACACCGTCGCATCACTGCCACAGTCATCATTAGGCGATCCTTGAAGGAACCACCTGCAGATGTTGACGCCATCGGAGCCGGCGGGTTCTGACCATCCACCGGGGGTTTGAGATCCCATCGGGATTTCTTTTTCACAGGAGCAGCTGCCGCCGTGGTTCAAGGTGACACACCTTGATTATCTTTCATCTCCACTTTGCGGCTGGAGGTTTCAAGCCGCTCCTCTTCACCAGCTTGCGGTACTCCTCCCTCGGAAGCCAAGTCCCATCCTTTGTCTTTTTCTCCCCCACCAACTCCAGCCTGCGAGCATGCAGGTTGGCGTGCTTTCCGCTGTTCCTTGGTGAGCGAGGCCCAGATCACATCGTCCGACATGTCCAGAGCAGACTCCTGCTCTGGCTTTTCTTCTGCTGTCTGCTGCCATTGTACCAGACATATCAGCCTTCGATCAGCAGCATCAGTGACAGAAGATGCCTAAATAACCCTGTGCGCCATCTCCAACACCTCCATTAGTTCCGGGTTGAGGTGAGAGAAGAGGCAAACCTCTCCAAATCACTCAACCCTTCTTCCAGTGAGCTCAGCGAGTCACCTGAAAAAATCAGCTGTTTGCCCTCCCCAGAATCCACGGACAAGCCCTCCAAAGAGGGGTGAGATTGAGTGCCAGTGCACCGACCCACCTGGGGTAAATCCGTTGTTTTATCACCAGCCATGTTTGTTCAAGAATCGAGAATTCGAGTAGTTAGCAGTTTGGTGACCATTCCGCAAATATTGCTCCGCTCGCCAATATCTGAAAGACTGGACCCTTTCGGAGTTGCACCCCTCATTGTCCCCAGCTCAGTCCTGAAACAGCTGCACACATACCTGTCCCAGTCGGCAGTGCGGTGGCCGTTGAGTAATTACCAATCACTCTGCCCTTCCGCTAACTGAGTGTTAGGCTGTTCCAGTGAACCTCACCTACGCCCCAACACTCTACATGAGACGCTGCTCCCCGTCTCACGGGCAGTTTCTCGACGGCCAGGTCTAGATCCGCTGCCTTCTGCTAAAAACAGGGGCACCCCAAGTAGGCTATGTGCAAGCTCACAGCTTGACGGGCAGCAAAAACACTGCTTCACAGCGGTCTTGCAGAAGCAGTCTGCCCCACGAAGCTCATGTGGCATTGACTTCTGCCTGAGGGCATTACGGTACCCCCTCACCTCCAAGATCCACAGTTGTCTGTTAGTAGGGTTCTCAATCCCGGAATCCCGGTCGCTTTTGGGTACCTATGAATCCCAGGATTAGAGGATCTCGATCGCGGGATTGACGGGATTGAAAACCTCATTATTTTACTTTTTTTTGTGATTGTAATGTTTAAACTACTGCAAAAGTCGTCTTTACAAACGCTAAATTTATAAATATTTTAAATGTCACATTTATGTTTGATTATGACATTAACAAATAATATAATAAAAATAATGGGTTTTATTTGTTTTATTATGTCCCTTTCTGGTATTCCAAATTCACCTTCACCAATTCACCTTCCTCATTCAACATTCGTCGTTCGACATTGACAGCTTATTTTTGGATACTGATACAGTACTGAGTAGTTTTCTTATCGCTCCAAACTTCCGTTGCAGATAATTCTCATGAACGAGGTATCCCATGGCCGCACACGTGGCTTAATTTTAATATTTTTTTGCTTCATGACGTCCAACTAATGATCAATATATTTAGTTGCTATCAGGCTTTTGTTTAGCAAACAGCTGTGCGAGTCGTGAGAGGTTTGTGTAGTGAGAGTGAGTAGTATGTGCCGTTATTCTTTTTTTGCTTTTAACAATGCCCTTTCCTGATCTGTTTAAAATTCCTAAAGCTACCAGATTTTACGATTTTATAAGATGAAACTGTTGATAATTTACAACTTTAATAAAATATTCTTTTAAGGATGTCTTCACTAAACAAAACATCCTAGATTTATAAAATCGGTACTCCCGGGACTAATCCCAGAATCGGCCTTATTCGATCCCGAAATCCCGGGATTGAAATTTAGGTCTGGGATTAAGATCCCTATCTGTTAGGCAGCAGCATATACTTGAAACTGACTCTTTTGCCCTAGTTGTTTACACTGTTTCTCCTCAAATAGTACTACTAGTTTGTAATGTGATTTATCACTTGCCTTCGGTCTGTATTGAAACGTTGTTTGTGTTTATGTGGAATGCAACACAAACACGGCTGTGTTATGATGGTGAGTTGAATGAAGCATTTATTACGAGTGAGTTTATTGAAAATATTCTCAACAAAATTGGCTGTGAAAGTGATGAAAATGTAGGGAATGAAGATTTTATTGGAGATGAAGTGAGTCATGAGAAAAGTGACAATGAAAGTGATGGTGAAACATGACCTGAACCGGCTCCAAGGCCTTGGCGGCTAGAGCAAAAAAGTCAGTTCCAGGCAGCAGTTTCTGATCTTGAAACTTAGTCACCAATGGGTTAACAGAGAATCTTTTCCATATATTTTGTTCACCCACATAATCAACAGGATCGCCAGGAACGTAAGAAGCAAAGATGGGGTGTCAGGACACAGTACAATGGATGGTACTGTGTTGGCCATTTCTCCCTCAATGGAGGAAAAAAAATCCAAAATTTTATCTTGAACCCTTGACATTTCCAAAATTGAACGTACTGAAGTCCTATGACCAGTGTAAAATAGTATAATATGGAATCAATCAAAACCGATTGGCTCAACCTAAGTCCAACAACATGACTACCAACTGACCCATCAACTCAACTTAACTAGGAGTGTTTAAAAAAAACCACAATTCCCAGACTCGTAACATGATGATTATTGGTCCTTTGTGATTTGGAAAAGTAAAAGATAGGCTATGATTAATTAATATATGGTTAAAACATTCATCCATAACCTATATTTCTTGTAATTTTAATAAAATGGCATATCATTTCTTGTTGACTTGCGCAGTCTGATGGCACTCTGTTAGCAACGGGCTCGTACGACGGTTATGCTCGGATTTGGATGGCTAATGGTCGTCTGGTGAGCACACTGGGACAACACAAGGGGCCCATCTTCGCTCTCAAGTGGAACAAGAGAGGTAACTACATCCTCAGCGCTGGAGTTGATAAGGTAAACTATCCTACCAATATTTAATAGGGGTCCCCAAATGTTTCCGAGTTAGATGGTCAAAGATATTGTTCGGGCTAGACTAAATACAGTAATGATAAACACCCGGGGTCCTGATAATCCGAACTAGTTGGGACGGAACCCTGTTCAGATTACTGAGCTGTTCAGACTATCCGGAAGTGCAGTGTAAAGTTCGTATAAAGTCCATTTTTTTAGAATCAAACGGTGTTTTTAGAGTAATTAACTTGTCTTATCACAGTTCACATATAGGTTAGTCCACTACATTTTTTGCCTGAATGGAATCAAGAGTTCCTCCAGAGATGTTCTATCCGTTACGTACTCGTCATTATAAATATAAAACTACCTATTTTTTATACAATCGCGGTCATTGCTGGAGATGAACTCAAATGTTCGACAGGTAGCTTGCTGAAAAGCGATGATAAAATCGGACAGGGAGAATCAAATCTATTGCAGCCAGACATCTGCTATCTTGAGCAACAATGTACTGCTACATCTGAATGCTTGATGTTTATTATTAGACGATGGCGCAACTTGGATGCCAGGATGTTACGTCAAAATATGATAATTGAATTGTTATTTTTCAAATAGTAATTTATTGTACATTATTAACATTGTGTACATGGTAATGTAAAACTAGTGTAACCATGCTGTAGATAAAAATTTTATAATTGATTATTTTAATAAATCACAGTAACCTTTTTCCCCATGAGTTTGTTCCGATTAGCCAGACGTTCGGATTACCGGGATTCTGGTGTATGTCATTGATTGAAAATAAATTAAATTTTTATTGAAAATATTTTCGATTCTGTAGTATGCAGTGGCATGAATAAAATATAAAATTCTTACTTTAATAATGAAAAGGTTCATTAACTTTTTGAGTGCTGACCGTAATATTACAGAACCTATATAAAATGCTGGTATGTACACTGTTTTGAAGCGTCAAATATCCTCTTTAATTTGGTGTATAATACATCAAGATTACAGAAAAATACTCTGCTCTTTTTTAGGACTAATGACTGTTTGTGGAAAAAAAATTTGCTAAAAGCCTTTATTTTTACTGTTACTGTTTATAACTTGCAAAAAAACTAACAAAATCAGTTGAGGGAATCAACAAAGGTATCCATGGAAACGGTACTAACAAGCAAGTTTACTAATTTGAAACTGTATAATATTAACACTAATCTACAAAGTAAACATAACAACTGGCCGTTCTGTTTCGTTGTGCCGTCGTCTGCCGCGAACAGCTGACCTTGACGCATCAAAACATTGCATTGCATAATCACATTCAGACCTAAATATAAATGTTTTATGTTCGTATTAAAGGTAAAATATATTACATAACACTCCTAAGAACTTTGTTCATTCACAATCACGGTAAAATAGTAAGAAATTACAGCCAACAAAAATTGTATTTTTAAACCCGTCAAATGACGGATTCAACTCTCCATGGAAGTTTTAGTTTCACATCAAATGACGGGCTTACCATTCAAAGTGTTAAGTATATGTTGTTCATCCAAATTTCATCAGCCAGGGAAAGGCTAATCATCCCAAAATTAACCCTAGAAGTGGCAAGCTTTTTACTCTTAACTGTAACATAAAAATAATTACTAATATCTTCTTGAAATATCAAAGTTTAAACAAAAAAAGCATAAAACATGCCACTCCCTTATAACTACTAACCACAAAAGCAAAACAGGGGTCCACTGCAATCCCAATTAAGCCTACAAATGCCGTCAACTTCCACCCAAGCCGGTCACCGTTTATTTAAGGTGGGCCCTCCTCTCCGTTTTACCACACATTTGCAAGCCAAATTGGGATTGCTCATGGTCAGGATTCGAACCCTAGCACTTCCGAATGGCTAGAACGTTAAGCTCGTCAGCGTATAGACCACCAGTGCATAGGAGTTGAAAGCGCTTACTTGGTTATAAGACCAGCCTGGTGGCAGTCTAGTGCACTACGAGAACAGGTTCGATTGCTTGCCCCCAGAGGGCAACATGGTCACTTAGCCGCTAGTGTCTAACAAGTTCACTAAACTGACGACAGATGCCTTCACCTGCCACTTCTTATTGAATATGTAAATGCGTTGTAAATTACGACTTTGCCAGTTCTAGGGTTAACTATCAATTAATATTGTTTTATCTTGATTATAATGAATGTTCTGTATTTCTTGTGTGTGAAATTTATATTGTGAATATGTGAAAATCATTTGCTATGATGGACAACGATAAGAAAATGAAACTGATTCTAGTAAGGCTTAAATATAAAGTTGAAATTACATGATGATTCAGTTGCATTAAAATTACAATTGTATATTGATTGATAAGTATTAAGGTTGATTGTACGTATGAAAAAACAATTCTATATCAATTATTGGCCTCTTTGCTTGTTTGACACTAGTCTCAATCACCTCACCTGTTCTCACCGTTATACTTACTCAATTATGAATGAAGAATGGTTGACTATTGACAGTTTAAATTATGAAAGTATAACTTGAGTTGATTGTTAGCTCTGGCGATTTCATAATCTCAATTTTAATAAAAGTTCTTCTACGATTTATGATATGATGCAGTGTTGCTAAATATTTTATATTTTGACACATACCAGAACTGGAACTGAAATGGATTGACACACATCAATCCATTTCAAAGTTCCAACAAATTTATACAGTAGTTGTTTATGTTCCATATTTCTGAATTAATTTGGGTTTCTACTCTTAGAGTTTCCTTAACCACTAGACTGGAAGGACAATTGGAATGGAATAGACAATACCTGCTTTTACATACCTTATTTTTAGCGGGTTTAACCCTTAACATCCTAGATACGGTCTCACTGGCCGCTTGAGTTATTTATTTATTTGAATTTAAGGGTTTCAAAAGACGATGACCCCAGCCATGCCAGATAGTTGTCCCTCCCCACCACCGAAACTGATCCCTATTGTCACTTGTTTTCCGGTCGTAATATTTTTAGATATTTATAGATTTGTTTGTCGTCAGCGGTCTGTGAGACCGGACCCAGGACAGTACGCAATAGATTCACGACCCAGCCCATTATCTTATGTGTGTGTTTTGGACTTAGATTTCGAAGAGATGTTTGAAAACTGGTACAAGGATGCTTTTTCAAGTGAATTTGATTCACTTTGATGGTAAAACCACAATTTTAGCGATGTTTGTAGAACAATAGGCTACGTATGAATAGTACTGAGCATGCATCCGTCGAGTACTGGGAGTATAAGAACCTAAACCGACACTGTTGGTGATAGACTAAATAAAAGAAAGACATAGTACACATGTGATCCGAAGAAGATAAGAAAAACTGTTTATATTTAACTGTTTATAACTGTTGTCATTAATGTAAAAAAAATGTTTGCCTTGAGTGTACAACAAAAGTTTGCAATGAATGTAGATCTATGTTAAAAGTTGAAATTGGCTGTAAAGCAACTGTCTCAATTTTAATGATAACACGTTTCTTTATAAGTATCTTGATTTTTTTTTTTCATATCCTATAGAATGGAAAAATACCAATAACTAAACATTTTGTCATATTTATCATGACATTTTTATGGTTTTAGAAAATGATTACATTTTTCATCAAATTTTACCTTGAACAGGTTTTTTAATTTTATATATCTATTATATGTATTCAATAAACTTAATTTTATATTATTTACATAGTTAACACATCAAATAACTTATTAGATTGATAAAATGATTTCAAACAGTAAAAAATAATTTTAAATCTTTTTACTTTCTCCCCTTATACGTAGTATATGGAGAAAGTATTGTTTTCGTCAAAATTTTCGAATTTGAGTTGAGGGTGGATATGTCCATTTTGGGGTCCCCTGAATCCAAAAAAGTGGGTTTGGACGTGATGTCTGTTCGTCCGTGTGTGTGTCTGTCTGTGTGTGTGTCTGGATGTGTACAGTGCCACAGCCTACCCCGTTGGTCCGATTTAGATGAAATTTGGCATGTATGTATATATTCACGGTATCTCCAGGCGTTTTTTTCATTTTTTTGAATTTTTGATTTTTAAGGGTAGTTCACCCCTAAAAACCCTTAAAAAACCAAAAAAAAAATCCAAATTTCTCAAAAACGGCTCAAACGATTTTGATTATAATTTTATGGTTTATAGTGCACAGAGTACTAAATAATTTGACACCACCCGCATGTCTGTAAAAATGACGGTTCAAAAGTTATGGGCTTTTAAATGTCAGAAAAATCAAATTTTTAAATTTTCAGCGAAAACAATTAAAGTAAAGTACAATTTGACTATCACCATTAAAACCTGCTTAAAAAAACTAAACAAATTAGTATTTTGAATTATTTGTCTACGACTAACGGTTCCAGAGAAAAGTTAAATTTACTGTCCATGATAAACAAAGTACGTTGTCTGAAAGCATCCAATGTTATTCTTATGGAGAATATTAAAATATCAATTTCTTCCTTATTTTTTAACCGTTTTCCATGAAACTTGGTATGAAGTGTTAGGTCAAATCACCCAACAGAACCAACTCAAAAAAGCTTGGTATTACCGGGGGGTGGGAGTGTTTCCCCCCCATACAATTCAAACAATTAATTTAACTTTGTCTCTTTTGTTTTTATTTTCAGAAATGGGATGGTTATTTTTGAAACAATAAATTATTAAATGATATTTATTTAGATGAACTTTGGAGAACATGATAGTTTTATTATAGATTGTCTTTCTTGAACTTACTTAAGGGAGAAAGTATGTGTCAGTTCACTGGTACCGTTTATTTTCAAAAAAGGTCTGAGTGTAACAAAAAGTTCACCCAGGTTGTCAAGAGTTGTCCGTTATACTCCTCTGATGAGTTTGTGGTTGTAGACGACCATCATCTGGGATGCAGCCAGTGGCCAGTGCACACAACAGTTCTCTTTCCACTCAGCACCTGCGTTGGACGTTGACTGGCAAACAAACACCAGCTTTGCGTCTTGCAGCACGGATCAGTGCATACACGTGTGTAAACTTAACGTGGACAAGCCTATCAAGTCCTTTCAGGGCCATACGGTAAGTAAATATTTTTGTTTTGAAGCCTTTTTAGCGAATTTCTTACAGAAATATAGCATGGAATAGAAATATAATAACGTGGTCCTAATGGTAAGAATTAGGCCTGGACCAATTTTGTGTTTGTTTTTGGGTTCCGAGATACCAAAAGCACAAATTTTTTTATATTGTATGTTCAAGAAAAAGGACCTAACGTCATAATACAACTATAATGTAATGTTGGATAGAAAAAATAACAAATTAGAAAGTTAGCCGCTATAAAGCACAAAACAAAATAGTTTTTAGGAGGCAAAAAAACTTAATATGTCATGCACTAATACTAGAAGTGTGCGGATATCCGAAATGTCGGATTGGTTTCTGATCGGAGCCGGATATCCGATTGATATGGCAATATGGCATCCGATTGATTGCAAAACAAGTATCCGGTAAAGTTCAATAAATATCCGAAGTTTTGGATGGACCGTATAAAATTAGCATTAAAACCGAAAGATAAAAGCTAAACTTTCCGTTTGAGAAGTCGGTGATACGGATCATCTTTGATCGAATGAAAATGTTGAAGCAGATGACGAAATTGTGCAATTTATATCCAATCAAAATGTAAGAACGTCATTGGGCGGTCCGAGGATGCGGTATGATTATTTGATTCATCAACTACGCATTTAAGTAACTGTAAGTTCAACACGATATTGCATTTTCAAATACAAAGCATAGCATCATCGATAGTTGCACTGAGTATCAGATTGCGGTTTGATATTATTCCGTATAAGGTATAAAATATGATTCTGGCTACTTGAATTGTTGATTTAATGTTATTAGTAACAAACCACCATAATTCATAATAGCTCGTTTTGCAACGGCATTTCCAGCAAAACTAATACTACATCATTCTGATCGTCTATGTAGACGATCAAATGTTTTGTTATCACATTCTCAAGCTCTCTTGGTTTGAGCAATACGATGAAGTTTTGCCAAATTTACATTTGGCCTATTTTGTCGTTCAGTGTTCTCATAACCAACAAATTTTCCACTTGTCTTCATTCTACACTTTCTCTTTGTTGAATGAATTTATGCGTAATTAGTTTTTCATTTTTAGATAATTTTAAGATGAATAACTAACTAGATTAAAAGGTACCATAATTTGACGGGTTTCAATATTGTTACACAGCCGATCCGGTTATTTTATTTGCCCGATATTCCAATTCTGCGCCTGCGCACAGGCCTTTGATTGATAGCAGCTGCACTGTCACTGCATTTAGCGAATTTCCCATAGGGAAGAGGTTATTACCGTAGGTCTCAGGCGAGACTTAAGCCCGGGACCATGTTATTCTTTCTTCTTTAGGTGCCCAGAGACCAAAAACAATAGTCGTTAAAATTTATATATATATAAAATATGTGTGTGTGTGTGTGTCTGTGAACACGATAACTCTCGTAAAAATGGTCCGATCAAGACCAAATTTGTTTGAGACGTGTAGACATATTCTACTCTAAAAATTTTTATATTTTTCTTTTCATTTTCTACTCAAAAATTGGATTTTTTGCGTTTTTCATATGTAATTTAAAGATTTTTTAAAATTTTATCTTTCATCATTAGAATTAGCTTAAAAACCACATAATTTAGCTTGTTAAAGTTTTTTTCTATCGCCAGTGGTTACCAAGATATTAAAAAATCTAAACACAGTACGTTGTATTTTGGGGCTCCAAGGTTAAACTTACGAATGATAAAGAAAAATTAATATTTCACTTACCAATCAATATTTTTTTATTAAACTTGGTATTTACCTTCATGTGGTTCACATCTTATACTTAAAATGCTTAAAAATCGAAGTTTATGTTTTCCTCGCAGCAGCAAACCTGTATACTCTTTCCCATGTTAATCATATGGAGAATAGGCAAACTCCTCTATTTATATCCAGATATTAATAAAACTTGATATATAGTAAAAATAAAAATAGTTTATGGTTAAAATACCAACTGTCAGTGTTCGTCAAAGTAGCAAACCTGCATACTCTTTCCCATGTCAATGTTACGGAGAATAGGCAAATACTCTTATTTATCAACAGGTATTGAGATCAATCTTGTTGTATTCTTGTATTATTATTGCCATATTATTGAGGTTGAATTCGTTGAGTACACAGGTCTGCTGCGACGGGGATATTTTTAAATGTTCACCCCTTGATTTGGAAATCCCTGGAGTCTATTGTATTTAATTCAATATTAATAATGCTGGAAAATAAATTAATCAAAAGTGTGCAAAATGCATAAAACAAGTGGATAAAATGGTAGTTTATTCAGGCGCATCCTAAAACATGACCTAATAAACCAATATACCATAAACCAATATTTCCTATTGTTTTACAGTCTCCTTATTTCTGGGGAAGGCGTCCCTAGTCTGCTTTGCATAGTTTTCCTCTAAGCAGACCTCTAATCTACCTCTCATCTTATGTAACTTGCCCTTTTTTTATACAGTAACAGTTAATTTTGATTTCAGAACGAAGTGAACGCAATCAAGTGGGACCCACAAGGTAACCTACTGGCTTCGTGTTCAGACGACATGACCCTGAAGATCTGGTCCATGAAGCAAGACACATGCGTCCATGACCTGCAGGCCCACAGTAAGGAAATCTACACCATAAAATGGAGCCCAACGGGGCCGGGGACAGCCAACCCCAACATGAGCCTCATACTCGCCAGGTATGCCTTGCATGTCAACCTGTAGTATGTGCTCTGTTCAAAACTTAATTAATCTAATTGTTATAGTTTATTTATTTAAATATATTTTTATTAAATTAAACTTCAAACTATTATTACAATTAAAGTAGTCAAAAAATTAATTACGAATCCATGGCGGAAGATAACATGAGCAAAAAAATTATTTTCACTATACAATTATACCTGCAAAATGATGGTGAAGGGCTTGTAAATTGTAACTTACTGATTGAAGAACACACTTTTTATTAAACTATCAACTAGAGGTCTGCGGGTAGTGATTTTCACCGTTGGGTTGGGTAGTAGACCCAACCCAACGGTGAAAATTACCATCAATTTTACTAAATGATGTTTTTTAATGATATATTTGTAAATGGAAGGTCCAAGGACGGGCTCCATCAAAAAAGAATTTGGTTGAATTCAGTGTTCAAAGCAGAGATTGTTAGTAGTGGTAAACTAGACTACGAAGTTACCAGATTTCACGTAGATTAGATTAGATCATTGAAATGGCGACTCTAAGCACTGTCTGTTGCCTAGTAATCACTTTGAGAAAGTTATTTTACCGTCAAGCCTTGTACTTTGAAAGCCTGTGATGTGTTTGTCTGAATGTCCAGCAAAACTCTCAACAAACTGACAGTGAACTGAAAGTGACTGTGATTTAGTATATATATATATTGTATTTATAATTAACAATTAAATATAGTAGGGTTGTTAACACAAGTCTTGTTGGTTGTTGCCAGTGCCTCATTTGACTCGACAGTGCGGCTTTGGGATGTGGAGCACGGGGCATGCATTCACACTCTCACCAAACACACAGAGCCTGTCTACAGTGTGGCTTTCTCACCTGATGGAAAGTTTCTTGCATCTGGGAGCTTCGACAAGTGTGTCCATATCTGGTCAACGCAGGTGAGCTTTTATATTTTCATATAATAAGGTGTTGAAGATGTTTAATGATCGGCTCAATAAAATTAGTGGTTAGTAACATAGTTTGTAATAAACTACAAACTACCCTGTCCTTTTTGTTAGTAGTGGTAAAGTAGTTTGTAACATTATTATATTTCCCTTTCTTAATGAATTATGTGTAATTACTAAATTGATCTTTTGAATTTAAACTAAAAATTTTCTTCCGTATTATTTGTTAATATACATTTAAAATAAATGATTATTAGTGAAGTGATGTGCCTGTAAGATATCGACACCTACCCAGGTAAATATTTTAAGCCAAATATCGGTCTGGGGAATAAGAATTTGTTGTAAGTGTAGGAGTGGAGTATTAAAAAAAACTCGAGATGAAAGATAAGCGTTATTTTAAATTGGCGAAAACAAACTTATTAAGATTGGCCTACATATGAAATACAAAATTAAGTTAAATGTCAAGTTAAATCGTCGGGAGGGTTGTTGGTTTTACTTTGAGAAGAATAACAGTTAATACAGATTTACTAGCAAGGTTAGCTGTTCAATAATAATATTTTTTTTTCATTAAAACTTATAAGACTTCTATTGTTTCTATTTAGAGTGGGCAGCTGGTTCATAGCTACAAAGGCACTGGAGGCATCTTTGAAGTCTGCTGGAACTCAAGAGGAGACAAAGTCGGTGCTAGTGCGTCTGATGGCAGTGTAAGTTTAAAATTTAAACTTACATTTAAAATTAAACTACTCTGTTTAATATAATAGATACTTACAATAGAACCCCTGCAATCCGACCTTACCATGAGACCTACGGTAATAGCTTCTTCCCTACGGGAAATTCGCTAAAAGAACTACGTCGAAATTTAAGCAGGCAACGCACATTGTTTGTTCATAACCACTCTGAACGTGCAATGTGTCCATGGACAGGAATGTGATAAAGACTTTATTGACATAGGAAGTTGAGCCCCACAGTTCAATGCCATACTGCATAATAGAAAAAAAATATTTGACATACATGTGATAGCATGAGGTGTTTAATTTTTTCACAACTGCATCAATTCGAGGTTTCCAAGTTAACCCTTTGAGTGCCGCAGTGTCGCTCACAGCGACTCTCTAGTCCCTATGCATAAAGTGCCGGCGTCGCTTATGTCAATCATGTGTGTAATGGTGAAAAAAATCAAGCGATTTTTATGGGACTAGTATCCAATAAGGCTTTTATTATGAAGACACTCTATGGCATCCCCTTTTTACAGCCGCCAAACCCAAATCGGTTGTGAAGAGCCTACTATCTGCTAGGTAAAAATGACTAATAAAGTCCTAAATTTGATGTTGAATAATCAAGACTTTCAAATCCCAAATAAAAGTTTATCAGCTGTTATTTCATCTGTTGCAGGTATTTGTGTTAGATTTGAGAAAACTGTAATGTGGAGTCAAGAGGAAATACTAACATCAGTGAGATATGCTTCTGGCTTCAGAATGTTCGGGAATTGACCTCGTTCACAACGGATGCTAGTTAGGTGTAGGCCATCTTGATTGCAGGCGCTTCGTTTTCTGTTTGTCACAGGAAACAGGATTAGGGATGTTATTCCTCTTTCATTTCAAAAGATTTTCAATATTGATTTACAGAGATTTTGTCTGTTCTTACTAAACTTATTGATAACAAATTTTTGCATTACTGCAAAACTAAAAAAATAGCAGGGGTCAAAATTGAATATGAAATTTTTTATTTTATATCTGATATCAAAAAATTACCAAGTTTACCATAAATTTGTCTTATTCAGAAAGAACCCCTGATTTATGAATACTACTGCTGCCCCTAGACCGATTCTAATTTTTCCCCAAAGTTCCAGATTTTATTGAAATACAGAGTTGGGTAGATCCTGGTAAAGATATATCTTGGCAAGTATATTTTAATTAGCATGTATAAATCTGTATACTCTGGTGTTGTTTATACTCTGTGTCTCTTACATTTAGACATATCTCAAAATCAAAGGACTACATAACATTTTCGTCAGCAAATTTAGTAAACACAATCTTCAAATCTCTCCAAGACCTTTACCAGAATCTACATATACCATTAATCTTGTATTCCCCATTAGGTAGTCTGGAAGATATAAACAATCATTAATGTCAATGCTTCATCAGGCTCATGAAATTACATTCATTATATTGTGTTTATGTTGATGCTAAGCTACAACCAGAAATGTGAAATTATTATGGAGAAAAATCTGGAGTAGTTTTTAGCTCTTGGGTGATCTAAATGGCATAATATTAATAATAAGTCAAAAAATGAATATAAAAATACTCTGGTAACAAGTACAAATTAATATATTTAGTGTATGGTAAGTTATCTTAATTTCAACAAAAATTGTTATCCTTTGTAAGGTGTAAAATTTTGATTGTTTATTTAGTTCTCACTAATTTATACCTCCAAGATTTATTATTGTTCTGTGATTTATCCTCTTGAAGGAAGCATATTAACAAAATTACATGTACAAATTATAACTGCCCGGTTTCAAGGTTAACCTTTTAAATATTGAAGCTTCCTTGCTCTTCAGCCATAGCTATTCAGTTTTCATGCTCCTTTGTACACATTCCACCAATTCCGCGTTATAGGTGAAGTTGGGGAGTAGTGATCTCTCTTCACATTTCAATTCTCGTTCAATTGAGTAGACAATGTTAAAAAACAAAGTGCAAGTGTTTACCTTAGTTAAATTATCTATAATTTCGAAACAAATATTATATCATCAGTGCATTCAGAAAAGTTGTCAATTTTCATAATATGTATATAGTGGTTAATACATGTAGATTAAATTAAGTGTATCTCTCTTAGTATATTTTTATTACTTTTTAAGTTTCAATGAAGTGGTTGTATTGTTTACGATGTAGTAGTAATTTATTAACGTTTTATCGTGCTGGTTTATGATTATTATTTTTGTGGTTTGAAGTGTATGAAATTATCTTCTTTTTAGTGATAAATATGGCTGCATGTATTTTTATTTTTATGAAAGTACAATGCACTTTGATTTATTACTGTCTTATTGACTTTCATTCTCATTAAAGACTGTGGAATTTTTTCAGAGACCTGCTATTTTACATAATTTTAGCTTTATTTAAATATTATTTTATTAAAAAAATGTAAAAATGGATTTACGCTTAATAAAGTATGCACCATTCATTGTTGTTTTAATTAATTTCCATTTTACTAACAGTAATTTGCAAAAAGCCAATCTAAACGTATCCACTAGAATTGGATAGGTTTTGTGAAAGTGATTTTTTGACATTCTAATCTACATTAAATTATCTGTAAGACAATAATAATATGTTTTATCTTTATCTTGGTTTTGATGTGTGTATTCACTTGACATTGATAAAAAGGATTTTCAAACAATTTCTCTAAGATCGCTCCTCCACAAAGCACAGAAAATAAAATTTAACCAAGAAAACGACGGATTATTTTAAAAACTAAATACCAGTAACAGAGGTTTTGAGAGTAAAAGTACATGTACAGTTGATATTTCATTGTTTTCTTAATAAAATATTTTAATAAAGTATTTTTCACTTGAACCGGCATAGTTTTGTTTTATCTCTTTTAAAAAAAAACTCACATTACGTATTGCGCAATAATCATGAAAATTAATTAGGACTTACAATGGCGCCGTTACAACGTGCAAGGCAGTGAATTGCGATGTTGCCACGCCAAACACTGTCATGTGCTAAGTAGTATCAGTGCTATTATTATTTCTGTTATCCGTCTATTCGGTTATCCGTCATGGTCTCGGTCCCGAGGGTGACGGTTAGTCGAGATTCTACTGTACATGAATACTGTAATTGCTTGTTAAACTTATCTGGCATCTGATGCGGGAACTCATAATTAAATCTCGTATTTACTACGAGATTTAATTCTTGGATGCCAGATTGAAAATGTAAACAGTAATGGATTTGAACTTAAAAAAGGTTGCCACTACTATATAACTTAAAAGTATCTAATTTAAACTGCCATCCATATTAAAAAGAATATATATATACAAACATTTGCCAATAAACCACTTTATACCTAAAAACTCGGAATAAATTATATCCACCGTGTGCTGCTATTACTCAGAAAAAGCTGAAACTTCTGAAAATGATACTCGGTGATAGCACCTCCTAAAGAGTATTCCGTGGTGTCTGAGCAACCGGAAAAAACAATTACTCAAAGGAGGCCAATAGGTTAAACCTCAACCGCCCATCACCATGGGGCTTATGTGGCGAGTTAAAGACAGTGAGGTAACGTCACTACATCACATGACATGGCAGGTGGCGGTCACATGCATGTGTTCACAGGACATGGTCACATAGGCTAGCCAGAGGTGACTACTCATGATCTGACTGGGCGATTGATGTCGATCCAGCCTTGTTTGACACACTGGGCCAGTGTGTTACACATGAGCTACCATGCCTTTATTTGGATTTTTGGATCAAATCTGTACTTAGCACTAGATTTTTATTAAACTGATTACTAGATTTAGATTACTATACTGTTAGCTGATTTACTGTTTCAATGTTAACTTTACACATTGAAAGCTTTACTTAATATGTACTTAAGTTTTTCAACTATTATGACTGAATGGGTAACTCTTGCATAGATGGCAACTCAAGCTTCTTCAAAATTTCAGACACAACCGGAATACCTTGCTGGACCTGGTGAGTGTTACCGAAGATGAATGCATAACATGATGAATGCAGACTCTGTATATTGGGGGTGTTTCTAAGTGGAGAACTACAAGCACTTAATACATACAGAAGCGGTCACCATTTGATATTTCAATACTGAATGAATTGTCAAAGCGTAGCTGTCGATTTTGAAGTTAGATGTACAAGTACTAAGCACGTGCATGAGCAGTCAATATTTGACAGTTTAATACTGAACTGTCAAAAGTTTGAGGTTAAATGTACAGTGACTTTGTTTTAAAATTATTTTTACGGTCAAAGTGCATCTGTGATCATGAGTGGTTGTAAAAGGAAGAAGGTTGTTTTAACATCAGAAGAGCATTTTATATCCTAACGAAAACTCATTATAACTTTTTAACTCAAAAAGTAAAAAAAAATTTAACAAGTTAAACACTTGAGATATTTTGCGGCTATCTTGTTGTACAGAGGTTATATGCAGTCTGCAGCCCTAATATTAAAGGCGCTATTCACGATCGATGTCTACGCAATATGGATGTCTATAATGATATAGTTTTAGATCATCCGGATTTTCGGCTATCCAGATCATGGCCCAGTCACATTAATTCGATTAAACCGGACTTCACTGTAATACAATATATGGGAAAAGAATTAAAATCCAATTTTTGTAAAATGACATAATTTTATTTAAATAAATTTTCAAATTTACATTTTTGTCTAGTATGTATAAAAATTTACTCATCATATGTGTGAGAAAAAAAAATATTTTCTTGGACTTTTCCGTCCCAATACATTTTTAAGAACTGAAAATTGCAATTCTTCTAAAAAATTATCAAAATCACACAATATTACTGCTGTATAATTTGTAACTGTAGGACTGTTACATAGATGAAAATATAGTTTCAATTTTAATACAAGTTCTTTTAAAAGGCTATGTATATATATATATTACTACCAGTATGCTATATAATAGAAGACTTAACAACACCTAAGCTTAAACTGTACAAATAAATTTTCTACATTGTATATAAAACACGATAGAATGACTAGCTGCGTGATCAATAATAGAATTATAGTTCTTTCAATGACATGATAGCTTTATGAGCTGGGTAAAAAATATAGAGAAGCTGTAATTTTATGTCCATTTCAAAATAAAAGTAGTGAGAATGAGACATAAACCAAACAATGACATTTTTAAATTAGCTTTTTTAGTATTTAGGCTCTAAAATATTGCCGAAACTATCAATTAGAATATTCTAGAAAGTCTTTAATTATAAAATTATCAATTCAATATCACATTCTGTGTAACATATTGTGAAAATATGTCCATTTTCAACACAAACATAATCCTAAGTAGTATTTCTAAGATTCCACCATAAAGCTTCATTGAATAAAGGGACAGTGACAAATAACATATTGATATACATTGGAGCACATACCTCAGTAAAATGAGTTTCATATAAACTAACTGGTGTATTTTGGTATTTGTATTGTATAAAGATTCTTCCTTTTAACTTACAGTACAGTCTCTCTTAACCAAGTTCCGCTTAACCGATGTACCGGGTTAACCGAAGCTATCTTAGGATGAGTTTTATAAATTTTAAAGCAAAGGCAACACATACAAACTACTGAGCAATTGTTTGTGTCTACAATACCGCACCCACAATAAGCACACTAAACTACTGTGAATGACGTCTTCCTCCGTTAAAGTCCGCGAGCCGACTGTACAACTCGTAACTGTTTGAGCGTTGTTGGTCTGAACAAAGACACAATTTTGTGTGTCGTGTTACCGTTTCCTCTCATGTTTACATTGCAGGTTTAATAATACCCCCGTCGCAGCAGACCTGCGTACTCAGCGAATTTCCAAATCAATAATATAATGACAAGTTTAAAAAAAATCTATCCATAAACATGAGAATTATTTGCCTATTCTCCATAAAATGAACATGGGAAAGAGTGTGCAGGTTAGCAGCTGTGAGGAACACTGAAAGTAGTCATTTATACCATAAATAGTTTTTACTTTAACCAATTATACCAAGTTTCATCAACATCTGTCCATAAATAAAGGAGTTTGCCTATTCCCTATATGATTAATATGGGAAAAGAGTATGCAGGTTTGCTGCCATGATAAACACATAAACTATGATTTTTAAGCATAAATGGATAGATCTCAACCATATGAAGCTAAATATTAAGTTTTATCCAAAAATATTGATTAAAATCGGAAATATAAATTTTTCCCTATTTTCCATAAGATTAACATTGGAGCCTCAAAATACAACGTACTGTGTTTAGATTTTTTTTATATCTCGGTAACCGTTGGAGATAGAGAAAAACTTTAAGGAACTTAATTGTGTAGTTTTTTAAGCTGATTCCAATGGTGAAATATAAAATTAGAAATATTTAAAAATTATATGTGAAAAACGCATAAAACCCCATTTTGGGGTACAAAACCCCCCCAAACTACCCGTTCCCATTGACCGATATGTCTGGTTTACGAACTCATCCAAGCATTTGTAGGAATACACGTCTCTACCAAATTTGGTCTCGAACGCACCTGTCTACAATACCGCACCCACAATAAGCACACTAAACTACTGTGAATGACGTCTTCCTCCGTTAAAGTCCGCGAGCCGACTGTACAACTCGTAACTGTTTGAGCGTTGTTGGTCTGAACAAAGACACAATTTTGTGTGTCGTGTTACCGTTTCCTCTCATGTTTACATTGCAGGTTTAATAATACCCCCGTCGCAGCAGACCTGCGTACTCAGCGAATTTCCAAATCAATAATATAATGACAAGTTTAAAAAAAATCTATCCATAAACATGAGAATTATTTGCCTATTCTCCATAAAATGAACATGGGAAAGAGTGTGCAGGTTAGCAGCTGTGAGGAACACTGAAAGTAGTCATTTATACCATAAATAGTTTTTACTTTAACCAATTATACCAAGTTTCATCAACATCTGTCCATAAATAAAGGAGTTTGCCTATTCCCTATATGATTAATATGGGAAAAGAGTATGCAGGTTTGCTGCCA
Organism: Nephotettix cincticeps; assembly: GCA_023375725.1. Taxonomy (NCBI): domain Eukaryota; kingdom Metazoa; phylum Arthropoda; class Insecta; order Hemiptera; family Cicadellidae; genus Nephotettix; species Nephotettix cincticeps. Next base: position 29,024,297 of record CM041788.1, on the reverse strand, counting down.
TGATAAACACATAAACTATGATTTTTAAGCATAAATGGATAGATCTCAACCATATGAAGCTAAATATTAAGTTTTATCCAAAAATATTGATTAAAATCGGAAATATAAATTTTTCCCTATTTTCCATAAGATTAACATTGGAGCCTCAAAATACAACGTACTGTGTTTAGATTTTTTTTATATCTCGGTAACCGTTGGAGATAGAGAAAAACTTTAAGGAACTTAATTGTGTAGTTTTTTAAGCTGATTCCAATGGTGAAATATAAAATTAGAAATATTTAAAAATTATATGTGAAAAACGCATAAAACCCCATTTTGGGGTACAAAACCCCCCCAAACTACCCGTTCCCATTGACCGATATGTCTGGTTTACGAACTCGTCCAAGCATTTGTAGGAATACACGTCTCTACCAAATTTGGTCTCGAACGCACCATTTTTACGCGATATAAAATTAGAAATATTTAAAAATTATATGTGAAAAACGCATAAAACCCCATTTTGGGGTACAAAACCCCCCCAAACTACCCGTTCCCATTGACCGATATGTCTGGTTTACGAACTCGTCCAAGCATTTGTAGGAATACACGTCTCTACCAAATTTGGTCTCGATCGGACCATAGCATTTGTAGGAATACACGTCTCTACCAAATTTGGTCTCGAACGCACCATTTTTACGCGAGTTATCGTGCTAACAGACACATATATATATATATATACATATATATCATATATATATACAATATATAAAATAGAAATAAACGAAAAAAAAAAAAAAAAATAAAAATTAGAAAAGTTTTGAAAGTGGTTGAAATAAAAAAAAAACATGGATGTTAACATTGTATATTAAAAAGTTAGGTTATTAATAGAAATTGATAAAAATTCTAATTTTTGTTAATAATGTGTTGTGATCTTTGTGAAAATTTTTTAGATTTTAAATTTTATTCTGTATTTCTCTAATCCTCCTTGATTGCTATTTATTTTTTGCTACCTTCATACATTTTTATGTTATATGTATTTGATCGATTACAGAATCTAGTTCATACACCCACGTGTTAAGAGACGCACTGAAGTAGGTATCTAATTTTCAAGAGAGAATGGGGATATATAACTTTTGCACATTTCAAAAAATTATAGTAATTACTTACTTTTACTTATGTAAATTAGTTATTTCTCTAAGTGTAAATTTAAATTTATTTTCTGTGACGTTAGATATGTAGATTTAATAATTCATATACAGTAGTAAAAAACGGGCAACAGGAGCCAGCCGGAGAAGAGAAATAATTTGAAGGATTCTGAATAACTTATCACCAAAAATCAAATGCAAAATGTATGAAATATTTTTTGAATATCATATAAATATCAGGAATAAACATACAAAATAATTCATAACAGTTATTACCTATCAATATTTGCTCAAGTAAAAAATAAAAACAAATAAATAACAAAATACCTAACACTCTCTAATATGGTAACACATATTGCACTAAATGAATAAAAAAAATTTCAAATGTTTTTAGAAAATGCTTGATCCTTAAAAGTTAATATTCAGTCTTATAAAAGCTTATTTGTTACTAGTGCATGGTATTTTACACTTGACTTTTTAAAATATCTATCACACCCATACAAAAACAAGGATCGTACACTTACACTAGCCAAAGGAATGTGTATAACTTACTAAGGAAACTCATACACTTAAAGGCATGAAAACTTCTAAGACTCATCGTAGCTGCTTCATTCAACGTTCATTGAGCTTCATGAAGGTCGATTTTGATTCTGCTGGATTGTTTTTTTCGCCTTAAGTAAATTGTACTTGGAGAACTGGGAATTTTTTTCCCATAAGAATGGAATATAGAAGGCTCTTAAAAATCGATGTGACCTAAAATTAAAGATGTAGTAAGTGTTATAAGGCACGATAAATTTGCAAAAAATTATTGTTCACTATCACTATGCAATTCTGAGCTCAAAAATACTTTAAATCCAATTTTCTACTTCTCAACTTGTTTTAAAATAAATAAAGAGGTATTCCAGCAATATGTATAAATTATTTATTTATGAGTAATAAGTAAACCAAAAATTGATTTATTCTAACAAGTACAAATGTTGTGAACAAGTAAAAAATAAAAACAAATAAATAACAAAATACCTAACACTCTCTAATATGGTAACACATATTGCACTAAATGAATAAAAAAAATTTCAAATGTTTTTAGAAAATGCTTGATCCTTAAAAGTTAATATTCAGTCTTATAAAAGCTTATTTGTTACTAGTGCATGGTATTTTACACTTGACTTTTTAAAATATCTATCACACCCATACAAAAACAAGGATCGTACACTTACACACAGCCCAAAGGAATGTGTATAACTTACTAAGGAAACTCATACACTTAAAGGCATGAAAACTTCTAAGACTCATCGTAGCTGCTTCATTCAACGTTTCATTGAGCTTCATGAAGGTCGATTTTGATTCTGCCTGGATTGTTTTTTCGCCTTAAGTAAATTGTACTTGGAGAACTGGGAATTTTTTTCCCATAAGAATGGAATATAGAAGGCTCTTAAAAATCGATGTGACCTAAAATTAAAGATGTAGTAAGTGTTGATTGGCACGATAAATTTGCAAATAGATTATTGTTCACTATCACTATGCAATTCTGAGCTCAAAAATACTTTCAACACCTCCAATTTTCTACTTCTCAACTTGTTTTAAAATAAATAAAGAGGTATTCCAGCAATATGTATAAATTATTTATTTATGAGTAATAAGTAAACCAAACAATTGATTTATTCTAACAAGTACAAATGTTGTGAACTAATGTTTAACATAGTTTTCAATATATTTAATATTGAAAACAACAAAAATATTAATTTTCATTTAATGTGAGTTCTGTGATGAGTATAAAAGAGAATCCAGAGGAAAAGTAAAAGCTGGAAGAGTATTGTATAAAGAACAACTATTGTAAGAATCATCAAAAGATTCAAAAGCAGGTAGCTGGGACAGGTATAAAGAAGAAGTGAGGGTAGAAGAACGTTAGAGAGACCAAGAATGCGCTAGAACGATGAAGTTAAGAGGGATATGATGAATATGGGAGCTGATTTGGATATGGTAGATGACCGCAGAGTGTGGAGAGACCCATTTTCCTGGTTTTCAAACGTCCAAATAAAAGTAGGAATACACATCACAGTCAAATTTGATATCGATCGGACTGTTTTTAGAGAGTTATCGTGTTTACAGACACATATATAATATAACAACTTTAAAAACTATTGTTTGAACTGGAAAATATAAACAGGACCTTAAACAGAAAAATTAACTTTGTCTTCGACTTAAGTTTGATCATGCCATCTACGTATGGTAATATCTTCATCCCTATGGAAAAAATTTGTTAAGATAAATAGCTTTACTTGTTTTTCTAGGATTACCTTGCAGTATTGAGAAACGGTACAGACTTGACAATGACCCACTTATCGGATTGAGCAGAGTAATTCGGTTCTCTCTCAGTCTCCTCTCCGGTGTCTAAGTCCACGATGAAATGACAGCTAGAGGGATCCACCTGTGGCAAAAAATAATACTCAGGAGTAGCCTACGAGTTAACAGTTGAGACGTTTGGAGGTAACAAACTCACCCCATGATTAAAGGGTCTTTGTTTTGATTCCAGACCCCGTAGACATTTGTGATTGGGCTATTAATTGAATGAATGACTGAATTTAATTATTTATTCCAATAATAATAAAGCCACAAATACAATAATGAATTAGTTAATAAATAACAAACTAAAATGAAAAAACTTTAACTTAACTAAGGTATTCATTTGGCTGCACTGTAAGTTTAAAAAAACAACTTGGGAATTAACAGTCTTAGGCAATACCTATGTGTCTTCTAAGTTGCTTTAAAAAAATATATTTGACCTGAAAACCGTGTGGCTTGTTTAAAAAATTTTTTAGAATAAATAAATTTAAATGAGTAAATTTGAATTTTTTTAAATTTATAATGAATTCAACAGAACTTTTAAAGAGTACTAAATTTGTTACTGATTGGGTTTTGGCAATGAGTCAGGATCTTAAAATGTGGAAAAATTTATAGTAGCTTTAATTGGTCCAGATGAGCTCAGAGGAGGATCCGAAGGGAGTTGTCGTCGGAAGTCCATTTCCTTTGTCAGAGGTCAAAAGTCTGGTGTGTGGGTCAAGGGTCGGGTCTAGCCACCATGACGATAACATCAGCCTCGTCTAAGTTTAAGATTTGAAGCCACTCTTTGACCCGAAATTTTAATGTGTTTAAAGATGGAGATTCAAATAAATGTAGGTCTAAAAATATTTGCAAACATTTTATAAAACAATATGAGAAATATAAAAGGAGTTAGTTGAAGAATGAGTGTTATTAAACTGTGGTTTAGAGATTTTAATCCTTGAAGAGTACTTTGTTTTATGGGAGTATGAAGTATCATGGAAAATATTATAATTCTTTAATATGTTAATTAGTAAAAAAAAAAATATTCGGATTATCAGTTTTTTTTTTAAATTGCCATTAGAGAGAAAAAAAGCTACGTTTTGATATTGCACTATTTTTTTATTGAATTAAATGTAAGAAACATGATATTTTCACATGTTTTAAATATAAATAAAATTTACTTACATTTTACATGCAAACACTGGCTTCGCGGGGGGAAGAATAATAGGGCACTTAGACTTTTTTTGGACAAATTTTTTTCTGAAAGGGATTCGGATAATCGGCGATTCGGATAGTCTGAGTTCGGATAATTGGAGTTCTAATGTATAACAACAGGCCACTGTTAGGTAGTAACAAAACCAGTCTTTGGATCGTTCCCAATAAACAAAGAAAAAAAGAAAAATAATTGTTTAAACCACTTCATTATTCACTGTATTAGTATTCAGTATTTTATTCAGTTCTACACAATTTTCTAACTACATTCAAGAACATAATGAGCTAACATATTGGAACTGTTTCAATTTAAATTAATATTCACAAGTATACATGGAAAAATAATAAATATTCTTTAATACGCCTATCAAACGTAAAAGCTGACATACAAGTCATGGCCGAAAACAAACGGCACATCAAATCCACATCCAACTAATTCAACAACATACTTGTTAAAATTAGGTTTATGATGTTCTATTCTCTTCCTTATCAGTTTCAAGGTCCACTGATGTGAAAAGAAACCATCCTTGATGGAAAGAGGATTTCATACATGTATACATATGTACGATACACTAACACACAAAATTTAACAAACTGGAGTGTTTGTCATTTAGAATAAAAATCTAGGTTTTCAGGGATCTATATAACTCAAAAAAATTATTTTAAACTATTCAATATCCCATGCAATATTTATCACAGATAATCTGAGATTCTTTATTTAAAAAGTACAAGGACATTAACATTCAATAATTAATTACACACGTTCACACACCTGTGCACATACACATATTTTCATACACCCATTCGCATAAGTTCGTATTATATTTTTTACTCACATATCGCGAAGGCTCTTCACGATTGGCATCATTCATGTTGGGAGGAATGATCATTGTTCCATTCTCCAGTTGAGAAAATGGCTGTGGTAGCTGGCCTCTAAACTCAGACTGGAGAAACTGGAGTTCCCACCTGTTACAAGTTATTGATCAACCTAGAACTTTCTGTTTGTGTTAAATTGATTTATTTATCACTTTAGCATCATCCTCCATAATTTTCCTAATATTTTAATATGCGTTAAATATAAAAAAGTTCTAGATGTTGGAATACCATCGAAAATTAATTTTTAAATGTAATCAGACTCCATTCTGTATTGCAAAAGGTAAAAATTTAAGTATCTGCAATTAATTGCAATTTGAGATTGATAAGCTAATAAATGTTTAGAAATAATTGATAAGCCTGACCAGTTCTGTCTCATTTTATTTTTTTTTTATTTAAAAAAGAATAAAATCAGATTATCAGTTTGGACAAATGTTTTTGTTATGCTGCCACTGTATATCCAGCCGAGTTTTTAAAGAATACCCCAAATGTTACAATTGAGTCCTTTCTGATTTTGACAACCTGATTTGTGTGATGTGTGATTTGACAACCTGTGCCTAGGCAAGGTCCATGCATCAGTGACAGCGGAGTTACTTTGGGTCTGGCTGTGATTAGATACTGTGATTACTTATTTATGTGTGGAACATCTCCCACGTGCTGTACGAGTCAGCCCATAATCCCTCTGCTATTCAACAAAAAATATATGTATTGGTGACTGTAAATGTCTATAAGCATATTGATGGTAAAACATATTTCAAAAGGTAATCTAATCTAATCTAAGATTGAACTTACTTGTCAGAAGGAAGAAAGAATGAAGAGGGATATCGATACCATTCTTTTCCCATACAAATATTGACGTGCTGATCCAGAGAGATTCCACCTTCAGCTGTCAATTTGTTAAACTCAATAAACACGTCCATAGGTGCTGAGTAACCTGGGAATAAGAAACATAAAAATAAAGATGGCTATTAGACTGTAAATTATTAGAAATTCCCAGTAGTAAAAGAAATTCCCTTAATAGCTACATCAATGACTGGGACCGTGGCAAGTCCTGTAATCCAGCTGTTTGGAGGTCACGGATTGTAGATAGTTATTATTAGCGGTGGTCAGTGCATGTGATATTCCATGGTGTGGATTAACGTACACACTATTGAACTCTAAGTTCATCTGCAAAGACTATCTTCATAATTAGACCAGTTTGTAATTCAAAGGCAAAAGTGGTCCAGATCCCACATTAAACTGTAGGTGCCTTATGTTCCTTAGCTGTTGTTGTAACAAGACTACAAGATTGCGCTACAATCCTCTTACATTCGTTTTTCATTCAATCTTGGTTTAAAATACCTACCTGAGTAGGTCGCCATTTCAAAAGTGTCAGAGGGAAGTTAATTTGAATTTAACTTAAATGGCTGACAGACTATAGTATGTTTTGTTTACATTGTATTCAAGGTGCAATTTGTGTATTATTTTGGTTTATGCTAGTCTTATACAGTGCAACTTGGTTATTGCGGCCTCTGCTTTAACGTCAACTCGGATATAACGTCATTTATTTTTAGGTCCCGCCAAACTAATAGGTATTTACATAGGTAAAACCTCGGATATATCGTCACTAAATTCTAAAACCTTGTATATAACGTCAAGAAAATCGCGCTGAGATGAAGGCAACATATAGCTAAATAAAGAAAGTTCGGTCGGTGTTACAACGTGAGGGCTGCTGCTATTGTTTAGCTACATTCTATTTTTAGAAAACGGAAATTTTTTTTACGAATACAGTATTGAAAAATAATGGCAAGTGTTAAGAGAAAGGTTTTGCCGAAGAAAAGGTGTGAGTTATAAGATCGTGTGAGGAGGGACGTAAGATAGCAGACGTGTGTTCGGGCTTGTTTTTTTAAATTGAACCAACAGTTGAATTCACCATGCCGAACTTCATTGCAATATTTTCAAATTCGATTTTTTATATTGTATAGAGTAATTCAGTCAGGCATAAACATAAACTTTTATGTGTATTTCAAATTACCTTCATTAAATGTCTTAATTTCATGTAAAAATGTGTTTCTCTATTTTTCCTCGGTTTTAAATTAAAATTATGTAAACTCTTTTATAGTGTCAGTCTGATATAGAGTCATTAATTGTGTCCCTTCAATGACGTTATAACCAAGTTCCACTGTATTTATTTTATTTTTCTTTTAATTAAATTTATCATCTATATAAATAAAATTAGAGTTTTGTCTGTACATCGCTCAGAGTAACACATTTTCAGTTACTTTTACATTTTTTTCATTAAGGAAGCCGAAACAAGTCTTATCTCAATTTGTGTTTGTGACGCTCCAGGATGCATTTTACGCCGTCTTCTCCGAAAAAAACAGGAGAACTGATAACAATGAAAATTATTTCATGCATTCTCTACATTCTAGAGAAGGTTTTTCAATGCTTGAAATTGTCCGCGGACCCTTGAAAGGTAAATAACGAGAATTTAAAACCCCACTTTTTACGTGATATTGGTCACATTTCGTTCAGTTTTCAATGAATAAACTATTAGTAATAATCAGCTGTCTTTGTATTTTCAAGATTTAATAGAAAGAAAAACAAACAGCTGTTGAATCAATATTAGTTAGTTTATATTGGTAATTGATTTTAAAACCATTTCGAAATCATACTATATTAAAAAGTTATTTTAACGTATAACTAATTATAATAATGGTATAAATGTTCTAATCTATTTAATTGTAAAGTAATGCTAAATAATAAAGCTGGGTATTTATTTATTTTCATTGTATTGATTTGTTTAGGATTTCAGGTTTACATTTTTGTAGTATGATCTTTCTTCTTTAAACTGAATCCTACAACCCATACAAAGGACGGGCTACTGCTAGTTTATCAAATGAAGTTTGATTATTAGAAATATTCTAACAGGTTATGGGTCCCAGGAATACTCTGTAAAGTTTGTATTTGATCATTGATGTTAAAGTAACATTGGAAAAGTTAGAAGGACCTAACTGGCCTAGATGGAAGCAGCAGATTGAGTTGCTTTTGAAACATCATGAAGATACAACTACGGGTGAGGTCAAATGTCCTACTGAGAATCTTGTAGAAATCAAAAATTGGAAACAGGAAACAGGCAGATGCTTTGGCTAAAGTTATTCTTGTAAGTAACATGAATGATTCCAATGTGGATATTACAGCCACCTGTAAATCAGCACATGAAATCTGGAGCCAACCCATTTCGATATATGAACAATCCTCTGGACATCGTCTTGATAGGCTGCTAGAAACTTTTTTCTGAGCTGGAAAACTTGACAAAGAGGACATTTCAACCTTTGAATTCCGCCTGAAGAGACTTTTCACAGAAATAAACGATGAACTAATAAAGATGGCCACAGTAAAAATGTACTCAATAGTAAGTAAAAGTGTAGTTGATAATTTTTAGTTTAATAACTTACAAGTTCCAAAGATTTTTAAAAATTAATTTGATCTATGTATATTATATCAACAAAGTAAAGTTCGCTAAAAAGGTGAGGCATGCATGCTTTGTTACTTGAAGTACTTGTTGAGTAACAATTGTTCTACGGTCAGATGGTGCAATTATGTCGTTTGAAAGCAAGGCTTGTAGCAAGAGGCTTGTAGAGGCCATACATTTAAAGGGAGTTGTGAAGCCTAAATTGTACATTGACAACTTGAGTGCTGTACTTAGCTAAGACCCCGGTGTTTCATTTCAAGAGTAAGCACATCAATGTACGACACCATTTCTTTAAAAATAATTTGAATCTGGTTGAACAGGATGTTGAAGGGAGACATTCTAACAAAGAGCCTGCCAGGTCCTCGATTTGAAACGTTGACCAGCTGGATAAGTGATGTTTCTCAAATGAACTTCGAGGAAGTGTCAGAGGAAAGTTAATTTGAATTTAACTTAAGCACCTGACACATTATATTAGGTTTTGTTTACATTGTACTCAAGGTCCAAGTTCTGTATTAATTAGGTTTATGCTAGTCTTGTATTTATTTTAGTTTTCCTTTAAAATTCATAATTTCAAAAATTAAGTTTAGAATTAATTAGAAATATTGTAACAAAAAGGTATTAGTATCAACCAATGACATTAATGCTCTTTGATAAAACACTTTGGTAATCTTAAGGTTTTATTACAATCATCCATTGGACCTGCAGCAGCGAATATTGATAAATATATTCGCTGCTCGAATAAACCAACCATTACTTAGTACCAATGTGTTGCAATGCTGGTATTCAATAAGATTGATTATGAATTTACTACCCATTTATACTAGAGTTTTTTATCATAGGCTTTAGAGTAAATACAAAAATTACTAACATTGTACCTTGAACCCATAGACAACCTTTCATTATTTTGAATTTTGCAAGATAAATTATCTTTATTTTACACGAAAACTTAAATGCAAATATTGTAATTTGGTGAACATATAACTGAACCAATAAGACAAATTACCTTTGTAGAGTGCAAGTATGCGTGACACCCCCATCGTAGAGGTTAGCAGCAGAGCAGGCACCAGTAGATACATAGTGTGGCTCAAGTAATGAACACCAGAGCGCACCACTAGCCGGAACCACAGTTTCTGTACGCAGTCCAGTGTCACACCACCGCACAGACATATTAGCGGGTAAACAGGGAACAGGAACCGTTCCTCCTACAATTGACAAACCACCTACTTAGAATTTTAGATGTAAGGAATGCTACAAGTCTTAAAATCTTTATGAAATTTGCTATCCGAGGTCAGATAATAATAGTCTGATGCAGTATTTGTTTCTTGGCTATCTAGTTTGATCGATTTACCAAAAGATCTCTCCCCACTGAGTTTAGATATTCATTTTTCAGTATCCAAATTTCCACCTTCAATTATATCAGGTTGTGTCAGTGTCTCAGTGTCTTCTTTGTGATGTTGAGTTTGATTTGTAATGATATGTTGAAATCATAATGTCAGTCTGACCTTGTGAGGTTGAAGACAGAAGACGGCCAGCCACAGGTATAGAGGAGCCAATGAGAGCCAGTAGGGCAGGAACTGGGCATGATGGAGCTTGATGGGTACCAGAAATTTTACGGCGATCTACAAGAAGTATCCAGATTAATTTTAAACTTGAAAAAATACCCTAATATAATCAGTACAAAAACTAACATGATATTCCAGCTCCAGTTATTCAAAAACACTACAATAAAAAGGTTTTATGAGATTATAAATTCAGAAAAATCTTAATATGACCTTTTTAAACCATTGAAATCCCTAAGTTTAACACCTTTTTGAATATACTTAAGAACGTCGAAAATCCGAACCAATTGCTAGGTAATTCGGATTATTGATTCGCCTGGATTTTCGAACATGTTTGTTTGAACATTTTTGTAATATTTTTTGTATTTACATATATTAAATGTGGATTGTTGAAATTAGTTTCTTGGAAAAAATCTAATGTACAAAATCACAATATACAATACAGTAAGATTGATCTACTGTAAATAAAAAAGTGCTAATCTTCGGTTGAGTTAGATTTGATATGTTTCCTGGCAGTCAAGACCTTCATTCGCTTAAGAAACAACAGCAAACCTTGACTCCATTCAGGCTACGTTTCTTGCCATGATATACGTCAAGGTAAGGGGTAAGGCTAAGTCAACAAGTTAAAAATAGACACACTGTAGACCATTAACCTGGCCTGGCGCTGACAGTTTATCCCACAAAACTTTAAAATTTGGTGCTGCAAAAACCTGTCGAGTGGTTTGGATTTTTGACATTCTGGGTTTTTGACATTTTCAACACTCTACTGTATCTCCTTAGTAAATGTTTCAAATTATCTGTCCTACAAAGCATATACTGAACCATAAGTTATGAAAACTAGGTAAAAGGTATGTAAAAGTAGACTATGTAAATAATAAAAATACTTTACAAAACTTCCTATAGTTTTCAGGGTTATTAAGAGCACCTACCACATGTTTTCAAGATTTCAATGTTATATTCTCACACTCCTATTCTTAGAGTAGATGTCAGGAAACATAAACATATAATCTGTGTCAGCTTATTTGACTGACAACAAAATATCATACAATGTGCAACTGTCAGGGTCAACCTGGCTGGTATGTCACTGGGTTGTCACAATATCTGTTAATCCATGATTCAATCTATATTTGACGAGTGCAAATATGAAATTTCAGCTAAATCAAATTTTGAGTTAGTCAATTTTAAAATTAAGATGATAAAAATGTTAAAATTTTATAGACCTATTTTTCTATGAAAGTCCTTTTTGGATTGAATCCAAAGCCTCCAGTCTTATTCAGAAATGCTAATGTTGAATAAATTCATCGAATTTAAACAATTTCACCTACCAATGCAAAGGGGGTCAGTAGAGCAGCGATAAATATTATGTTGAAATTAAGGAAGCCGTTAATGATGTAGAAATACCACGGTTCTGTTCCGTAAAGATCCGGCCCATGCGATGTGAATACATTGTACAAGACAATGTTAAAAGGCGCGATCACCAAACGGCCGTAGTACAGAGAGTCAATACGAGCCATAGGGAGCAAGATGGCAGCACACGCGATGAGACTCCATTGCAACAATAACCACCAATCCTTACGTCGGAAGAGCAAATCCACTGCAATAGGTAATCTGAAACATAAATAATGCATAAGTAATTTTGGGATGATGAAAAATGTGAGTTTTTTATTTCTTGTGACCACAGTCGTTCTAAAAAACCTTAATTTCCTTTGACCATTGCAACAAATTTAATAGTCATTAATTTAACTATAATCATTGTATTGTTATGATTCTCAAAACAAAATTGTTATGAGGATGGTGTCCTTTTTTCCAGTGATTTTCCCCACTATGAAACAATTATTACTTACTCATTTCATTAAAAACAATATGACATAACAACTTCATAGGTAATAATAGCATGCTTACCCAATGAGAGCAGCAAAAGGCCAACTAAGAAAGGCAGACAGTGCAGTGGCGAAAACTGCAAGCTCGTACTTTCGTTGGAACCAAGCACCCATTGATAACAAGGTCATATACCTGCATAACATATTGACTGCTTGTAAAAGTAGTTTGTATATGGAGAATAGAATCTTTCAATAATGACTCACAATAAGTTTAGCTCTTTTACCTCAAGCACTTTCAATTTTGGACCGTATTCAAGTAACAACACCCTGGCTGGCGCTCAACCAGACTGGACCACCAAATGAAAATATTACGCTTGGTTTTATATAATTTTGAATGAATTTTAGGTCCAAGGGAAGCCAGCTAAGGAAGTATTTGTGAGTGAAATTCTGAAAAAAGGATTAGAAAAAATGGGAAATGTAGGGCATGGATAGTCTATCTAATTCTTAAAGAAGATTTTATATCAATTTTTGTATTTATCTGCGGTACCATGAAGTGACATATATATTTTTAATATTTTTATAGTTATATTCACATATTTATAGACTGACATAAATTACCATATGGAGCATTGCTTTCAGCTTAAAAATTAATAAAGAGTATAACCTTCCCTATTCTAGCACACTCCGGATGCTTGCGTAGTGCTCATTCTTTCTCAGGGGAACCTCTACCAAATAAAGGAAGCATTATTGTTTTGAATAGGAAAAGGTGACAAACCTCATGACCTCTAGGTAGCCAAATGTTTATCTTTGAGTGCCAGGCATCTTGATCTGAGACGCAAGGTTATTGTAGCTTGAGTGCCGCACGTCTCGGATCGAGATGTTCATGCCCGCGCAAATAATGCCGTACTCTTACTCCGAGACTCTCAGAAAATCACTATTTTATAATAAGTAGCAGTTATTGTAACTGGCTTAAATTACAAAAAAGCTCCCGAAAGAAATGGGGTTCAATGTTATACATCTTACTTTACGGTGGAATGCTTTCTGAGATGTGATCAATCATAAACAATCACGCGACAGCTGCCACGACCAACAACAAAGAAGGCTCATTTGTATAACAACATTTGAAAATTTTAATGTTTATTATCAATTTATTATCATTTCTAACACCTTATAAAAAAGTGCCTATTGTCAAAACTGTTTTTAATCTATAGTTTACAATGGACATGGTTGATATGTAACACTAAAAACTGCCAAAAACACAATTTTTGTCAGTGTTGCTTATTTGCTAATTCTTTTCTTACTTAAAAAAGGAATGATTATGTTTAAAACATGATTTCTACTCTAACTAATTTTTATTACTCTTTAACCCTAGAAGTGGTAAAGTCGTAAATCACGACGCATTTACAAATTCAATAAGAAGTGGCAGGTGGAGGCATCTGTCGTCAATTTTAGAGAACTTATCACCTTTGTGACCGTGTTGCCTTCTGGGGGCAAGCAACTATACCTGCTCACGAAGTGCACTAGACTGCCACCTGGCATGTCTTAAAACTCAAAGCGGTTTCTACTCCTATGCACTGGTGGCTGAACCAGGTAAAGCGCTGTGCTGACGAGCATAACGTTCTAGCCATTCGGAAGTGGTAGGGTTCGAATTCCGGCCATGAGTAATCCCAATTTGGCTTGCAAAAGTGTGGTATAGCGAAGTAGGGGGCCACCTTAAATAAACTGTGGCCGGCTTGGGTGGAAGTTGACGGCATTTGTAGGCTTCATTGGGATTGCAGTGGACACCTGTTTTGCTTTTATGGTTAGTTATAAGGTGGGGTGGGCATGATTTATATGTTTTAGCGAATTTTCCATAGGGAAGAAGCTATTACCGTAGGTCTCATGGTAAGCCTCGAGCCCGGGACCAAGTTATTTTTTCTTCTTTAGGTCCCTAGAGACCAAAAACAATAGTCGTTAAAATTTATACGTGTTTATATATATATATATATATATATATATATATATATATATGTGTGTGTGTGTGTGTGTGTGTGTGTGTGTGTCTGTGTCTAAACACGATAACTCTCATACAAATGGTCCGATTGAGACCAAATTTGGTAGAGGCATGTATTCCTGCATTTGCTCGGACGAGTTCGTAAACCAGACATATCGGTAAATCGGAACGGGTAGTTTGGGGGGGTTTTGTACCCCAAAAATGGTTTTTTGCGTTTTTCCCATGTAATTTTTAAAAATTTCCAATTTTTTCTCACTATTAGAATCACCATAAAAAACTACACAATTTAGTTTCTTCAATCTTAAAGTTTCTTAAAGTTTTTCTCCAACGGTTACCGAGATATTAAAAAACCTAAATTCAGTACATTGTACTTTGGGGCTCCAATGTTAATCTTATGGAGGATAAGGAAAAATTAATGTTTCACTTATTATCTAATATTTTTGGATGAAACTTGATATTTAGCTTCATGTGGTTGAGGTCCATACATTTATGCTTAATAATCATAGTTTATGTGTTTATCCTGGCAGCTAGCCTGCATACTCTTTTCGCATGTTAATCATATAGAGTTTAGGTAAACTCCTTTATTTGTGGACAGATTTTGATGAAACTTGATATAAATGGTCAAAATCAATCAATCAATTGATTTGAATCAATTGATTCAAGCTCAATCAAGCTCTTTCAATAAAAAATGATTTTGATTGGAGCTTGAATACAATGTGTTTGTCAGCAAGCTGTTTGAGATGCTGTGGTAAGCTGTTTAGCAGCCATACTCCCATTTATGGAGGCGGCCTACAACAGCCAGAAGCCTACGGTTGTCCACTTTACACAGGTCTCTGGACTCAGTGTTGGGGGAATGGATAGAGATCCACTCTCTACCTTGTGTGATGTTGGTTTTGTGACGCATAATGAGAGGATTGCAAGAATATACAGACAAGAGCTTTGTTTAGTAACTTTTTAATGCTTTGAGCTCCCTAAAGGATTCTCTGCATGAGGCATTGTGTTGAAAATTACTGACCACATTGATGGCATTTTAAAGAAACAGGTCAGAAGAAACTAAGAAACACGCCCTGTCCATATGGCGTGCCCAGCTCAATTTACTGCCAAGCCAATTCAATTCAATTTCAATTATCTTGTTTAAAACTTTCAGATTTAAGGGAAATGTGCATAATTCAAATAACACATTCTGTAATGAATCATACTTACTTACTTACTGCTGGGGCATCACAAATCTCAGTCGATTTTTTGCCTCGTACATTAGCCTCCTCCATTCTTCTCTGTCCTCTGCCATTTCAATTGTTCCTCCGCACCGGACAACGTCTTTCCCAACTTGGTCAAGCCACCTTAATTTAGGCCTTCCTAACGGTCGCCTTCCTTCCGGTACGGCCTTGCATACCTCCTTCAGCCTTGTACCCTCCCCTCTGCGAAGTACATGACCTAACCAGCTAATACTTTTGGCTTTTATGAGGGCTATTATGTCTGGTTCTTGGTATAGGGCACGTAATTCTGTTTTTTCTTATGCGCCAAACTCCATCTTCACATACTGGTCCAAAGATTTCCGCAGAACCTTGTTCTCAAAAACTATTAATCGTCCTTCATTTCTTTTGGAAAGGACCCATGTCTCACTGCCATACAATAACACCGGCTGTATGATGGTCTTGTATAGTCTTAACTTTGTACATCTTGATAACAGTTTGGATGATAGAAGTTTTGTACATGTAATCAATCATGGGCTTCCAAATTATAATTATTACGTATTCCGCGTCACAAAACCACAATTTTTAACAAGTCATTTTTAGTAACAGCCTGCCGTCTCTGGAACTCTTTACCCAATGAAATTAGATCTATTGAAACCCGTTCTCGGCTGATGGTGGCGTTGAAAAACTATTTCCTAAACCGGATGATCGTAGTGTGGCGGGATGGCGTGCGCTAGGCCTAGCTGTGGCATGTTTTGAATCTGTGTGTGCTTACAAGTTTTTAAAGTATATAGATTTTTTCTGTTATCTTTTAACCCTAGAAATGGCAGTCGTAATTTACGACGCATTTACATATTCAATAAGAATTGGCAGGTGGAGGCATCTGTGGTCAGTTTAGTGAATTTGTTAGACACTATCGCCTACGTGACCGTGTTGCCATCTGGGGGCAAACAACAGAAACTGCTCTTGTAGTACACTAGCCTGCCTCTTATATTTTTAAGGTATAAATAAAGAGACACCAATTGCACTTGCAATGTGTGGTGTAGTGGAGGGCCACCTTGAATATAATTGATGTGTGGAAATTGGGTAAGGGACGGTTGTGACGTTCTTGTGGCTGTGGATTGTGGAAGTTTTGTTTTGTGGTTTTGAGGGGGGGATGTTTTACTTTTTTTTATAAAAGAATTTTATTTTAATATTATATTTAATTGATTTTAATTTAATTTTTCTATTTATTAAAATAATTTTTGTCTTCATACATAAAAATAATTATTATTGAGTAAGCTTGCCATTCTAGGTTAAATAAATAGTCAATAAATAAAATATTTCATAGTAAATGAGGTTAGCTGTAGGAAAGGACCATGAGGTCCTAATGTTCGCCTCAATAAAAAAGTATTTTCATTCATTCATTCATTCAAATCAAAGGTCCACAAATTTAACATTCCCTGACTTATGTCCTCATCAACCATTATACTAGGAAGATGAGGATCAGCCATTGTGTCAAGAGGATACACTTAGATTTAAGCTATTGGCCAAAAAAATCACTTAATTCAATTGCTGAATGAATACATTTATATCAGAACACAGAGGGGAGTTAAATAAATGGATAAATAAAAAAAATGATCATAAAAAAATGTAGAATTGGTCGACATGAGAATCAAGTATCCATTCTTATATTGAGATACTTACATGGAAAAGCTGGACGGAAGAAACGCTGTACTGGAGATAAACATGCCAGCGTTGAACAACATGGCGATTAACATCACACGTGCTACATGTATGCCAAACTCTCGACAAATACTTCTGTAAATCGTCAAAAAAACTTTAATATTTGTATTGAAATCATACAGGTGTCTCAGAAATCTATGGAACATATAATTGAAAATTGTTCCGTTGGTTTTAGGCATATATATATATTTTTTTTACTGTTTATTTCATCAAATACGGCTACTAACATTATCATATTGAAATAATTGAACCAAGTACCCTTAGAAAACATTTTTATTCCTTCTAAATGTTTCGGGTGATAATCCCATTTTCAAGAAGTGTAAATGTTTAACCTTATTTAGTAAAATTACCAAATAAGGTTATATTACTAAATAAGGTTAAACATTTATACTTCTTGAAAATGGAATTATCACCCAAAACATGTAGAAGGAATAAAAATGTTTTCTAAGGGTACTTGGTTCAATTATTTCAATATATATATATATATATATATATATATATATAAAAAATAAATTTACAAAAAATGTATGTATGTAATTATTAATGGTAATTGTAATTAATATGTAATGGTAATAAAAATAAGTAATGGTAATTAATGTGTTATTAAATAATGTAAATGTATGTAATGTATGTAATTTATAAAAATTGAATGATCATTTATAATTTATCCTTTTATATATATGTATGTATTTATGTGTGTGTATATATATATATATATACATATATAATATAATTACAATATAAACATGGTTCTCCGATATCTATTTTTATGTTTTTCGGTTTTTACATGTGTTTTACACATTATTTTATAACTCAAGATTTATTTAAGAGAGAAACTTCAAATTTTGTATACAAGTGGACCTTAATAGGTAAAATAAGTGTTAAAAATGTCGTTTCTGTAACTAAATATTTTTCAAAATGGCGAACATTTTTAAAATATTGAATACAAAATTTCACAAAAACCGTGATAGCTAAGAAAAAAACCAAGTAAGATCAAAAATGCAGAATTAAAAGGCACATTTACTGAGAAAGCAGTTCCTCCACATCACCTATGATCATACGTAAAAGCCAATTACTATGTTTTTTTTAATATTCATCGATCTTTTTAATGTCTTTCGGCAATTCATTAAATATTCTTAGGGCCGTATTATTAAAGGTTTTTGTAAAAAAATTTTCGTTTGGTTTGGGGACCTTGTCAAAAAGAATTTATACTTGTAGGTAAATTTTAGCGTTTTAGAAAAAAAACTTTTAAAACTTCATATATATCTAAGCAGTGATGTGGGTCGGGTAAATACCCAGTGGGCAGGTAAATATAAAGTGGTTATTTATTTACCCAAAGCCTGGGTATTTATGATTTTTTTTATTTTTAATGTAAAGACATGTTTTTTGCAATCTGCATGTCCTTAGTATGATTAAAACAAGATCTAAAGTGTTAAAATGATTTTTTTACTGTCTCCACAACCAAATACCTAATACCTGGGTAATAGGTATTTTTACGACATGTTTCGACCCGGGACCTCGATCGGACGATTTTTACGACATGTTTCGACCTTTAGGCCATTTTCAAGTTAGTTACTAACTTATATATATACAAATACAAATTATATACATTATATAATTATAATTATATAATATAATTATATACAAATTATATACATTTAACCTTTATATTGACCCATTCTTCAAAAGAGGAAATTATTTGGATAAAGAAGGGAACCATTAGTGAAATAAAATTAAGGTGACCGTTGTAATGTAGTATGTCTTTAATGTGTCAATATATAAAGATGGAGTTTGTTAGATTAATCATCTCAAGAGAATTGTGAGGGGAAGTTTGTTTAGTCTGGTTTTTGGGTGGAGAGAACTTTATATTAGTTTATTTTCTATAGAGAGCTGTGTGTAGGACTTGGTTTAGTCTGAAATTTGTTTGTGGGTAATTTAATAAAATTTTAAATTAATTACCTCTAGAAGTTGTGTGTATAATCTTTGTTTTAGTTTAGAATTTTTACTCGAAGGAAAATTTAATACTTGGGTAGAGTGATAGAATAAATGAAAAGAAAACAAAATACCCCCGTCGCAGCAGACCTGCGTACTCAGCGAATTTCCAAATCAATAATATAATAATAATAATATATGACAAGTTTTATCAAAATCTGTCCATAAACATGGGAATTATTTGCCTATTCTCCATAAGATTAACATGACAAAGAGTGTGCAGGTTTGCTGCTGTGAGGAACACTGAGAGTAGGCATTTCTATCTTCAAAAACATTTATTTTTAACATTTATACCAACTTTCATCAACATCTGTCCATAAATAAAGGAGTTTGCCTATTCCCTATATGATTATTATGGGAAAAGAGTATGCAGGTTTGCTGCCATGATAAACACATAAACTATGATTTTTAAGCATAAATGGGTAGATCTCAACCACATGAAGCTAAATATCAAGTTTTATCCAAAATATTGATTAATATGGGAAATATTAATTTTTCCCTATCCTCCATAAGATTAACATTGGAGCCCCACAATACAACGTACTGTGTTTAGTTTTTTTAATATCTCGGTAACCGTTGGAGATAGAGAAAAACTTTAAGGAACTTAATTGTGTAGTTTTTTAAGCTGATTCTAATGGTGAAATATAAAATTAGAAATTTTTAAAACTACATGTGAAAAACGCAAAAAACCCCATTTTGGGGTACAAAACCCCCCCAAACTACCCGTTCCCATTGACCGATATGTCTGGTTTACGAACTCGTAGTGAGTAGCATTGTAGGAATACACGTCTCTACCAAATTTGGTCTTGATTGGATTTTTTATAAGAGTTATCGTGCTAACAGACACACATATATATATATATATATATATATATTTATAATTATATATATATATATATATATATATAAATTTACACGACTATTGTTTTTGGACTCTGGGCACCTAAAGAAGAAAAAATAACATGGTCCCGGGCTTAAGTTTCGCCATGAGACCTACGGTAATAGCTTCTTCCCTATGGGAAATTCGCTAAAAATGTGTTAAAAGATTGAGAGTTTCGATTTGTGTAATTCAAACTGGGAAAGAAGTGGTCAATTATTATATGAGTTTATTTTAACTTCGACTGTGTTGTTTTAATTTCTCCTTCCTGGTCCCTTTACACTCCCACAGCCAAGCGTGGTTACCTGAGTGCCTGAAAGGGGAAACTGAGTAGCAAAGTTTACAATCTTTAAATGTAATACAACACAATAATAGTAACATCATTGTCTGGAGTAATTATGAATTTATTCCCTTTTTATATAAATACCCTGGTATATAAAAAAAATAAAGGAAAAAATAAATTAATAAAAAATAAATACCTGGGTATCTACCCCAAGTTGCCAGGGTATTTTACAACACTACATCTAAGTGTTAATATTTTCAAAATTATAAATTATGGATGAAAATCTTTGATAACTTCCTTACTTGTAAAAGTAAACCTCACACAGGGCACAACATAGGCCAAGAAGGCAGCGACAGAAATAAAATATAAGCATTTTGTTGGGCTGCAGCAAGACATGATAAAGCCAGGCTGGGACAACGTGGACCATGAGATATGTGTAGGAGCGGAGAGCATATTCTGGACTGTACTCCCATGTTTGCATACCCTTTCCAAACAATAAGTAGTGACTCTGAAAAATAAAAAAAATATTGTTATCTCATCTAGAATATCATAAGGCATTTATTTCATGCATACAAGCTAAAATGGTAGTAAAGTCAAGTGCCGTGATTTAAGTTTGTATCCGTCAACTGCATTAAATAGTAGGCCTAATGATGATTAGGGATAGTTTAGGATGAAGTAAAAACTCAAGTCTTCTAACACTATTTAATATATATACACTTATATTGTAATTATATACAAAAGTTGTTAAATTGGCTATCGATTTCGTCCAGTTAACCGAACATCATCAGGCCCAAATGGAGACTGAAAGAATCAAGATGGCGTCTCTGCTTGAATACTACTTGCTACCAGAAGTTCCTGTCATGGCGTCATAGGTATCATTTATTGGCTGGGTGAGTTCCAGAAATAGATTTTTATACATTCTTGCAGAATTAAAATGTATTTGTTCATTTATTAATTTTGATTTATCTTTACATTTTTCTTTGTAAATAAATAACTTCCCATGCATTCATTCCATTTCCTTTTTTACAAGTTTTGATAATCTTGAGGTCATCATCGATTTTTGTTAGGTTATGTCCTTTTTCTAGTAAATGTTTTGTGATGTTTGATCTCTCTGGTTTCCCATTCTTTCATGCTGATATATGATTTTTATAAATTTTTAGAAAATTTACAGTCTGGCCTATGTATTTGTTATCGCAGTCTCTGCATCCAATTTTGTATAATCCTGGTTGGTTGAATTTATAAATTCCCCTAAATGAGATAAACCATAAGGAGGAGAAAACAACGATCAAAAAGATAGCACAAGCTAACGGATATTGCCCCTCACTAATAGATGAATTAGGTAAAAAAGTATTGAGAAAAATAAAAAATCAAGACCGAATTAGAAGCCAGACAACACTACAAAACAAAGGTGAGGCAGCCAATAAATTTTCAGTTTTTAATTATACAGGAGAAAATACTCAAAGAATTGAAACAAATTTAAGAAGTATGGAGTTTTAACAGCATTTAGGACGCAGAACACAATGGATATAATACAACACACAAAAATTGAAAACACTGATAAATTCAATCAACCAGGAGTATACAAAATTGAATGCAGAGACTGCGATAACATATACATAGGCCAGACTGTAAATTTTCTAAAAAGATATAAAAATCATATATCAGCATGAAAGAATGGAAAACCAGAGAGATCAAACATCACAAAACATTTACTAGAAAAAGGACATAACCTAACAAAAATCGATGATGACCTCAAGATTATCAAAACTTGTAAAAAAGGAAATGGAATGAATGCATGGGAAGTTATTTATTTATAAAGAAAAATATGAAGATAAATCAAAATTAATAAATGAACAAACACATTTTAATTCTGCAAGAATGTATAAAAATCTATTTCTGGAACGCACCCAGCCAATAAATGATACCTATTACGCCATGACAGGAACTTCTGATAGCAAGTAGTATTTAAGCAGGGACGCCATCTTGATTCTTTCAGTCTCCATTTGAGCCTGATATTGTTCGGTGTAACTGGACGAAATCGGTCGCCAATTTAACAACTTTTGTATATACTTACCGTTGTATATAATTATAATATAATATAAGTTTAAATATATTAAATAGTGTTGGAAGACTTGAGTTTTTACTTTATCCTATAGTAAAATCACCACGTATAATGCTAATCAGGAAGTTATTAAGGATAGTTGTTACATAATGATGGATATAAAATTTAGGTAAACTGTGAAAATCTTATCAATTGCTTTAACATGCTACTTGACCCCTCCACTTCAGTAACCTATCAATACAACATAGAACTAAATAATATCTAGCCCATAATAATCTTAATATCACAGATTATGATTGCTATGCTTTAGAGTACAAAAAAGTTTTTGTCATGAAATAGATTAAATTATTGAAATGGTGACTCTACCACAAGGCAGGTATTTTAAGACAAGTATGAATGAGAAATGAGTGTAATATGATTGTGGTGCGATATTGTAGTCTTATTACTGACTAAGGCTTATATGTTCCTTAAACAGGACTGTTAAAAATAGCCCAACAGTCGATGGCAACTAAGGAACTTACAGTTTAACGTGGATTCCAAACCACTGCCTCTGAATTATGAACTGATCTAATTATGATGATGATCTTTGTGGAATAATGTAATATTCAATAGTGCGAACATTAATCCACACAAGATAACACTACAACCACCGACCATCGCTCACAACTATCCACAATTCGTGACCTCCACGTAGCTGGATTACAGGAGGACGCCACCGTCCCAGTCTTCAGAATGAGAATTGCCTAGCTTTTTTCCCTCTATGCAATGCAAAATAATATGGCAAGAATTTCTTTACAATAGCGATTTTATTAACATTTTTATATTAAATTTTTGAAACCTCAAGTACCTTACAGTGACGAGTCCTCTAATCTAGCTACTTGCTGGTCACAAATTGGAGATAGTTGTGAGCGATGGTTGGTGGGTGTAGTGTTCTCTTGTGTGGATTAACGTCCGCACTATTAAATACTACGTTAATCCACAAAGACCACCATCAAAATTAGACCAGTTTGTAATTCAGAGGCAAGAGTGGTTCGGATCCCAGGTTCAACTGTAGGTCCTTAAATGCCATCGGCTTTTGTCTTTCGAACTGGTATAACTATGAATATGAACTTAGTGGATTAACGTGATATTCAATAGTGCGGACATTAATCCACACAAGAGAACACTACACTCACCGACCATCTCTCATAAATGTCCACAATTCATGACCTCCAAGTAGCTGGATTACAGGACACGCCATAGTCCCCTCCAGTTAGGACTTCTGGCCCCAATACATAATTATTAACACACACTTTTGCTGGTACCAAAACGGCTGACTGCCATCAGCGTGCAGGAATTCCCACGCTTTGTACCAACATATTATTACTTTTCTTTGCCGATAGTACTGGTACGGGAACGTTCTTCGCACTGTAGCATAGTGTACCGGTTAGAGGTTAGATTTTGTGTATTCTTATTTTCAATGTGGCTCCCTCAGTTCCCCCCCCCATTGTTGGTTAATGTGTTTGTATGTCAGCACATGAAGAAGTATATACTATGTTCAGAAAAAAAAATCATATATGTATGAGTGGTCATAATTGTCTTTAGCAGTTAAAATGTTTAGGATTTAGGGAGACACTGTGGTTCAATCACATCACAGTGGAGATTCTGGACTGTTGTTCTATGATTACTTGAGGAAGGGGTGGATCCCGCAGGGGTAAACAATTAGATGGGATGTATGGGGGGGCCAATGATCTCGCCTAGTGCAGCAAAGTCCCTAAGGCCCTGCCTAGGGCTTTGCTCAGGCACGGCCACATTGTTGGCATTAAATAAACATTAACATTAAAAACAAACAGTAAATCATAGTTTATACTGTTATTACTGTCATAATATACTGAAAATAGGACTGCATGTACAATACTAAAATATCTCACAGGTTCCCAGAAGTTGTACGTTTCATCACAATCAGTTATGTGACTCCAAACAGCAGCACAGAATCTGGCAGAGAGAAGAGCTTTGAATGCTGTATCATTGCTTGGGTAGAAAAGTCCAACTTGGTCTATGAATTCTTGATTTGTTATAATTTCTTCCTTTCTGAAAATGACGTAACCTTATCATTTAATACAAAATTAGGTAATAGATCAAATTAATAGTATGTAAATTAAATTATGCTGTACAATTAAAAAACCAACCTGGTAATCCCTGAAGTTTTTCGGGGAAAAGGTTTTTTGTTGCCTTCTTTCCTACCACTTGATCCAACGGAGTGATTTCGTTGCCGATTAGATGGCGCCATAATGATGATAAACCAAGAGCATAAATGTCATAAAGGTATTTAATGCAGATTCTTCAGTGTTCACTTCTAAATAACTGGCTCTGAAAACTAGTCTTGAGGTTAACACTTACTGATAGTAAAATAATTAATTGTAGTTTGACAGGTGACATGGAGCGGACATGGCCAGACGACACTTACTGACTACTAACTGATATTTCTTATTATCTACTTGTTCATTCTGGCGAAGGCAAAACAATTTTTCATGCAGCTCAAGATCATTGAGTAGATGCATATAGTGGGGGTACATGGTGGTATTAAATCATGAATCATAATAAAAATGAATTGATAACAGATTATCGATTACAGTATATGCAAAAACAGTCCTATTTAATCGATGGAAAAATCTCATAACTATTTTTTATTTAAATAATATGATATATTAAAAAGGAATACGGTGCTCTATTTTCATTCATTCTATTTTACTATGACTAATCGTGGTTTGCATACAGGGCACCGTAGAGGAGGGAACAAAAGTCCTTTAGTGTATAGCATAGTTCTTTATTGCCATTAACAATTATAATAACCCTTAAGTGACCTCTAATATATAAATTTTACAAAAAAATTTAAAGGAAGTATTAAGAATACCTATAAGAATTGTTTTTAGGAAGTATTCGTCCTTATCGTTCCAGTATGACTGTATGCTTTCTAACAGAATACTTTTTCTCTTTGCCTGAAAATAGGTGGTTAACCGTCATCATCACCATCTGACTTTTTGTAGTCTGCAAGGTGCAAATTTATAAGGCAGTATTGGTAATCGTAATTTTTAAGGTTGAGGTTGCACTTCAAAGTCAGTAAAATTTTGTTGAAATAATTTACATTTGATTAATTATTTCAAATGGCAGGACGAGCTTTTAAGTTTGGAAGTGCCTTAAAGGAGCTAAGAATACATTTATGCCAAACTTCTGAAGCCAGTAAAGGCGCGAGGTAAGATACGGTTTTAATAATGCTCATTGTGTACGATTAAGTAAACCCATTTTTTACTCATACCATTGAATACATTTCAGTTCAGATTCAGTAGGTTTTAATGTGCATATGAGTCAAAGTTAAGTAATTGGGATGTGTTATGTATGTTAAGTCATAGCTGTTGTAAGTCTTAATAAAGGCTTTTAAAACTCATGGTAGGCCTAAATGTTCCGAATACAGTATCATACAAATCTGTATGAAATCGATCTTAGACTTACTTTTTACACTTTCTAATAAACTTTTAACAATGTTCCTGTCCGCGGAAGAACCCAATTTCGACGTTTCTTACGATTTTAGGCTGTATTATGACCCTCTCAAACCATACTGTCTAGCTAGGGGATCGGCGTGAATCTGGTTTCTGGGCGGGAAAACTGATCACTCAAATACACTTATTTCACTCTCTAATAACATAATTAACAATAAAAACACCAAGGAACACAGTTTTCCCGAAGTTTTTTGGACCGAAATACGACACTATAACGTCCAGTCAACAGTGAGGTCGGCAGGCTTCTGGCTACTGGGCCGGGGAAATGGGAAATATTGAAGAATCAGGGATTTTTTTGTTCAGGGATTATGGGTTTTAGGTACAGAGAAACGGGATATTTTAATAGAATCCGGGTTTTCATTCATTCATTCATTCATTCGAAGGGGCGGATTTCCCAAGGCGCTTCAGCCGTTGCAGCTTTTTGCGCACCCCTAAAAATTCTCTTTCCTGGAGAATCAGGAATCTTCTAGATGAAGAGAACTGTAAAACTGCAGCATCCTGTCAACGAGCTCGTCAGGAGGCAGAAAACTACCCCTTACCAAATTGCCCAGAGTGGAGGACCTTACCTCTACCAGCTCTGTACAATCAAAGAGTAGATGATCTGCAGTTTCCTCCTGCAGATAACATTTCCTACACAGAGGGTCGCCGTTGAAGACCCCCATACGTAGTTGGTGCTTCCTCAGATTACCGTAACCAGTGACGATACCTGTGACGAGTTTGGCATCCTTCCTGCCAAGTTTCAGGAACCTCTTTGCAACTCGACGAGAAGGAGAACGAAAAATTAAGCTTACTAACTCTATGCAGGGAAAGTTCAGCCCATCTTTTCTTATGACAATCCCTAGCCCAGGAATTGATAGTCTGAAAAACCGCAGCGCGGGAAACACCACACAAGGGTTGAGGACCACAAAGGGGGGATGATACAGCCCTATTGGCCAGCCCGTCTGCCACTTCGTTACCATCCACCCCTGAGTGCCCTGGAACCCAACAAAGGGTGACTTCATTGTGTCTGCCTACACAGGACACAAGCCTAAAACAGTCCCACACAACCCTAGAGTTGAACTCTACCGAGTCCAAAGCTCTAAGAGCCGCCTGACTGTCAGAGAAAATATTGATAGAAAGGCCCTCATGACCCAGCATCAAGATGTCTCTGGCACATTACATAATGGCAGTGATCTCGGCCTGGAAAACAGTGGGGAAGGTCCCAATGGAAATACCTGACCGTACGTTGTCCTGCACCCCGTAGCTGCCTGCTCCTGTGCCCCGACTGCTCTTGGACCCATCAGTGTACCACTCCTGATCACAGGGTGGTAGTGGGCAGGCTCCATCCTGCCATTCGTCCCGTTGCGGAAAAAGAACTTGGAAAGACCTGCCAATCCGGGTTTTAATAGGCTTATTTTAGCAGAGGTTTTAATGACGTTGGTAACAGCTGACTAGGTGAGGACTGAGGAGTAATAATGAAACATTATTCCACAGAGCACCAATCCTCATAATGTCACTTCACTATGCCGATGCAATAATGGGATTCATATTATATTATATTATGAATATCTATTATATAAAAATGAATCGCAAAATGTGTTGGTAAGCACATAACTCAACAACGCCTGGACCAATTTGGCCAATTCTTTTTTTAAGATGTTCATTAAAGTCCAAAGATGGTTCTTACGGCGAGAAAAAATCAAATAATTGCCAGGAAACCCTTGAAAACAGCCCTTTTGAAAAGGATCTCATATACTATGGAACCAGAACTTTGTTTACATCATAAATATTTTCTTTTCAACAGCTGATTGCTATACAATATATATGTTAGTTGAAGATATACACGACAGAGTGAAGCACTTGCATTTGTTTATGTTTTTTTATTTTGTTTACATTTGTTTTTTTGGTTATGCGAGTGACTAAACAGTTTACATTTTTAACTGTGACTTCTTATTGCACATTTTGATACTGTGTTACGTTATTTTAGTTTATAATGGTATGGACTATTGCACACACTTTCCCTAAACTGCCATTAACTCTATTCTAAATATTAAGGACTGCCGACAACAACCACAGGGGCCTGGGGGAGCCCCAGCTAGTATATATATATATATATATATATATATATATACATACATAATATATATGTATAACGTTTACTATTATTATATTCTCATTATTAAATTATCATTATTATTATTATGATTATTATAATATTTTGTAATGATTTTATTGTCGTTATACGTATATATCACATTATGATGTAGGTGAAATTGCCGACATAGTCCTCTGTGCAGTTAAGATAGGTTTTTTATTGATATTTTTATGTTGTTAAATTTATATTATACTCTAAAAAACCTAACTTAACTCCGCAGAGCGCTGTATGTCGGCGACTAATACATGTAGCGTTTAATCGTAATATCCGAGATATTGCCGATATACAGCGCTCTGCGGAGTTATGTTAAGTTTTTTATTGATATTTTCATGTCGTTAAATATATTTTATATTATCAATAAAAAACCTAACTTAACTCCGAGGAGCGCTGTATGGCGGCAATATCTCGTCTATTACGATGTAACGCAACGTGTATTGGTCGCCTTTATACTACTTTCATAATTAGTTATATTTTTCAATGATACGGCAAAAACCCAATGTATTTTAATTGACAGTCTAAAACATAACAACTGGTCATTTTACGACATCTAAAAACGTTAATTACAAGAAAGAAGAATTGTTATATTTTATAAATCAAACCAATTACAAAATAAACATCCTTCAATTATTTGTGTAAATAAACAAATACTGTATGTCACTAGTTAGAAGTAGTTTCTGTACTTGCCATCTTTGTATATTTCAATTACATTGTGCTGAAGGAATAACGGATTTTTAATCAGCTGATTGACAATGAACTAATCTCTATATATAAAATTGAATGTATGTCTGTCTGTATGTATGTATGTATGTATGTCCTTTATGCGTTGCCAAACTACTCATCCGATCGCCATGAAATTTTAGGAAGTTGCTATATGTGTCCGGGAAGGTTTTAGTGAAAAAATATTTTCGAAAACCCCATAAGTTTCCATTTTATGGCGTTTTAAATTTCTAATGTAAACCTTATGGAGAGTAAGTTTGTTTACAAATTGTCTACAATGAAAACATTTGATTTCTTAGCTACAGCTGATTGGTTTACTTTCCATTAGCAATACCATATGCTTTACTATCCAATGCCATCTGAATCATTCATTAATGTTAAACTATGAAGTAAATGTGTACTGTAAAAAATGAACAGCTTTATTCACCACGTTAATAGTTACAGTAACGGTTTTTGGGGGATTATGTATTTATATTTTTATTTTCTGTCTGATTTAAGTCACCTGTTTATATGATAATTACAATGTTTATATTATTACGTTTATTATAATAATCAGCTGTTGTATATCTTTCCTATAAAAGCCGTATTACAGTTAGGTTTCGTTTGGGTTTGGATTGGATTTGAAAATTGTGAATGAATTTACTCAGATTTATTTGTTTTATGGGAATGATATTAATATGTTTTATCGTTTCAGTATTGTTATTCACTATGCAGCGACCCAGAATATATAACCTTTCACAATGAAGCCGTATTGCTATTCGACTTCAGAACATAGCCAATCTTAAAGTTAACATGTGTTTACTGTGAGGCGTTACGAAGTTCGCCGGGTCAGCTAGTACTAAATATAGTTGAGCTCAGTTAATGATTTGTTGCGCCATTTATTTGTTTGAGTACATTCCCAACTAATTAATTCACTTTGATGAAATTAAGTTAAATTAATTTAAAGTAAATAACAAATCTTTAACATAAACTTAACCTTACGCCTTAAATCTACAATCAAACAAGCATTTCCAGTACAAAATTGTAAATCACGAGAATCTCCCGTTTACCCTAAAATTATCCCAAATTCCCTAAAATATCCCTGATTCCCAAATATTTCTCGTTTCTCCCAGCTCAGAACGTCGATTGTTGTAGACAACAAGGTTGACTGGTGTTTGAAGGGTGCCTTATTTTGGCCAGAAAACGTTAGAAAACGTCGGGAAAACTGTGTTCCTTGGTGTTTTTATTGTTAATTATGTTATAAGAGAGTGAAATAAGTGTATTTGAGTGATTTGTTTTCCCGCCCAGAACCTCGATTCACGCCGATCCCCGAGCTAGATGGTATGGTTTGAGAGGGTCATAATACAGCCTAAAATCGTACGAAACGTCAAAATTGGGTTCTTCCGCGGACAGGAACATTGTTAAAAGTTTATTAGAAAGTGTAAAAAGTAAGTCTAAGATCGATTTCATATAGATTTGTAGGATACTGTATTCGGAATATTTACCAAACTCATTACCTGATTACACTCTGATACCATTTAAAACAGTGACAAAAAATCCTTCTATGATGATTGTTCTTGTTCCCTGATATTCATTTGCTTCATTTAAAGCCCGACTTTATATTTCTGCAGGGAATTTGTGGAGAAATTTTACGTGCCACTGAAACAAGAAAACCCAAAGTTTCCAATTCTAATCAGGGAATGCAGTGGTGTTCAGCCTAGGGCATGGGCTAGATATGGTAAGTTGTTGTTTCATACAGTAGTGGATAAGTACCATAATAATTCAGCAGATTTATTCCTTACAGCTTAACACATTCGCTGCGGCACCCGAAACCCCTGTTCCTCATGAGGAGCGGCCTGTGTAGTTACAATCAATCAATAGGAAAATTCCAAATGACCTATACAGAAATAGATATTGCGTTGTAACAAAGCTGGTCGTAGTTCTCTCAGATCCCAACAGTTGGCAAAACAATCTATATAAAGTGGTCCACGATTTCATTGATCTAGGTCATGACGTTTCGCTGCTTTATGTCTAATCTAGGTTTCAGGGGTGCGCAAAAAGCCGCTATGGCTGAAGTGCCTTGGGAGTAATCCACCCCTTCGAATGAATGAATCTAGGAAATCACACTAGACGAGATTAACATAGGAGTGTAGTATTAAAATGGATTTTTGTTTAATGGGCAAAGCAATTTGAATTTATTGCATGAAAGACTCATGTCCCAAGATTCCAAGCATATAATCAGAAAATTATATTTTGGCTTTAGGCCTACTAGAGCCTATAGCTGGTTTATAAAAAAATCCTACCTAAATATTTACATTTAAAAGTGCAACCAGATATGATTTATGGGCATCTTGACAATGACAATGGACCTCATGATACACATAAATGTATCGTATCTTTGTTTTTATAACATGACCATAAAACAAGCAGTCAAGCATACACACACGTTTGAGTGTAATCAGAGTAGGTTTTGGAATTACCATTTATTAACTATTACCGTTTACCGTTACCATTTGAAATTACAACCTATGCAGGTACATTATTTAAGCCAAGTATCCATGAGAAATGAGTGTAAGATAATTAAGGCTTGATCATTAGTAGTGTTTTTACTGCCCTTTTCTTGGGTACAATATTTGATCTCATATTAATATAGTTTGTTTTTTATTTTTAATATTGATTTACAGTATGAAATTTTGCAAAATAAATTGGGAGATTTATGGCTCACCAATTTGCTCAGCAGATTTGATGGGGATTGCTAGTCTATAGGCTTACCGGTACTTAAATTTGAACTTGCAGTACATTTTTGTACAAATCATAAATACAAAATGCTTTATAATAACCTTATAAATTCTTTTCATACATAAACAAACAAACGTAAAGTCAAACATAAACATAAAGGTACAGTATATTTATGTGATGTATTGTGATACCCATGAAGAAATAAACAAAATTAAACAACAAACTGAGCCTCATTCCTCTTTCCTATCCTATCTATCTATCCTATCTACTCTCTTTAACTCAACTCTGTCCATACAATAGTTAAAAATTTCAGGATTAAGATTTTTCTTAATATTCTGCTGGTTATGACAATCATTTGAATGTACAATATTCCAATAATAACGTGGCCTACTTTTCCAAAAGTAGGCCATGGTATTGGTCTATATGGTCTCTGTGTTGTAGAAAATTTAACCTAATGTAGCTTTGACTTAATGTAGC
Organism: Nephotettix cincticeps; assembly: GCA_023375725.1. Classification (NCBI taxonomy): domain Eukaryota; kingdom Metazoa; phylum Arthropoda; class Insecta; order Hemiptera; family Cicadellidae; genus Nephotettix; species Nephotettix cincticeps. The sequence goes on along the minus strand of CM041788.1, from coordinate 28,992,226 downwards.
TTATACGATTACAAATTCACTTGTTTCAGGTCACGGGAAGGAATCAAGTATCTCATTAACCAATATGGAAGCAGATAAAGTTCTCAAAGAAATTGAAAAATTGGCTGTTACACATTAGATGTATCACTCCTACCATAGAATTTTTGTAAATATGATAGATTGTAAATTAGTTAATAATAAAATATTTGTTTCACATTAATTAAAATTGTATTCTTTAATTTTTTATTGGGGATTTAAGTATTTCGTGCATTTGATTTGGTTGTCAACAATATCTCCATTCATTTATTGGTACCAACCTCACATGGCCGGAGCAGGCATTTATGTAGCGTTCGTACTCAACGTCCACCGATTTTGCTCAACGCCCACCAATCCAATTTTATAACATAACTGATCTCTACGACACTTACAACAGGAATATATTTAAAAATTTCTACAAAAAATAATTCTAAAAACTAAGCGATTCTGCCGACACCTATAAGGGGGCCTGGGGGCAGAGCCCTCAGCGAGCGAAGCGAGTAATGGTATATACAGTACTTAGTTGAATTACCATTAAAGCCAGTCTAATTTCTTAAAAGTCCTTTTCTAATTTTATATTCAGAACCAAATGCAATTTTGGCTGTATAATATGTCACAAACTATAAAATATTTGAAACAGGAATTAATAAAAGTTCACAACTAATGGGCTAAAAAATCTGATGTATTCCTAGTAATATGGTTTGAACCATTGAAATGTAATAGTGTAAATTGCATTGAAACTGTAAAATTTACGATTAGATAACCTTTTGAAATGGCGAACTATCCAGGTCGGTATTTTAAGCCAAGTATGAATAAGAAATGAGTGTAAGATGAATGTGGCACAATCTTATGAGAATTAACTCGAACATATTTTATAAAACTAACTAGCTGACCCGGCGTAACGCCTCACAGTAAACACATGGTAACGTTAAGATTGGCCATGTTCTGAAGTCGAATAACAATACGGCTTCATTGTGAAAGGTTATATATTCTGGGTCGCTGCATAGTGAATAACAATACTGAAACGATAAAACATATTAATAACATTCCCATAAAAAAAATAAATCTGAGTGGATTAATTCACAATCCAATCCAAACGAAACCTAACTGTAATACGGCTTTTATAGGATAGATATACAACGGCTGATTATTATAATAAACGTAATAATATAAACATTGTAATTATCATATAAACACGTGACTTTAATCAGACAGAAAATAAAAATATAAATAGATAATCCCCCAAAACCCTAAACTATTAACGTGGTGAATGAAGCTGTTCATTTTTTACAGTACACATTTACTTCATAGTTTAACATTAATGTATGATTCAGATGGCATTGAATAGTAAAGTATACGCTATTGCTAATGGAAAGTAAACCAATCATCTGTAGCTAAGGAATCAAATGTTTTCATTGTAGACATTTTGTAAACAAACTTACTCTCCATAAGGTTAACATTAGAAATTTAAAACGTCATAAAATGGAAACTTATGGGGTTTTCGAAAATATTTTTTCACTAAAACCTTCCCGGACACATGTAGAGCAACTTCCTAAAATTTCATGGCGATCGGATTATTAGTTTGGCAACGCATAAAGGACATACATACATACAGACAGACATACATTCAATTTTATATATAGAGATGAAGGAAAGTTAGTTTTACTTAATACATAAACTAATGTACATTGTAATCATTTTCATACGGTAGTTACAATATTTAAAGCTTTACACAGAAATGAAAATTAACTAAATTTGTAAATTAATTTTAGCTTACTATAGCTTGTAGTAATTTTGGGTTATTAATAAAACTAAACCTGTATTTTTGTAACAAATATTTATTACACATCTACATAAAATACATTGAGTGAATTGACAACTAGCTTGGTTAACCAACATTGTAAATAAAAAAATGAACTTATATTTATTTTTTGTAAACACAAATATGATACTATCAAAATGTTGTTATTCTGGGTCGTTTCATAGTGTATAATTCATCCAGAGTAATGTAGTGGAGTTATAGTTTATAAGTTTTTTCAAGAGTCCACAAAGCTTCAATTGAAACTACAGACTTCAAAATTGATCCTGCAACGTGCATCTAAGAACTATATGTGCGAATTTTAGAGGTGGTTGGTTTATTTGGTCTAATAATGTTTGTGGTACACATTACACTACTGTCATTGTATACCAGACTTATATGCTAGACAAGAATTTTGTCTTGTAACTTTATTTTTATCCAGAATACCTAGTTCCGGACAACATGAGGATCCAGAGGGTTTGGATTATACAACTTGAGGTAAACAATTCATCATGTTATAACTTTAATATAAGCTATGACATTAATTCAGTAGAAACGGTCGAACTTGACACAACAGTCGTCGAGTTTGGGTTGTGTCAAGTTATAGGGACAGACAAGTTTTACCAATGGATTTTACAATGTCTTAGATTATTTTTCCTACACTCCTTAATAAAATATCAGACTTTAATTTGTAGACACATTCAATGAATAACCTGGAAAACCTTTGACTAGGACTCGTGAAGATATTTTAAACTGTTGTATCAAATCCTTCAAAATTACTAGACTTTGAATTATAAAGTAAATTTGGAAAGTTGTTGTAATTAACAATTACAATTATTCCAATAAAAATTAATTACAATATTTCTTATACAGTATATTCAAAAATGTTTTAGATGGTCTAGTTACAATTTTGAACAAGTTATAAGGCAATTATAATTCATATTCAATAAATTCCTCTTAGTTAATAAAATCCTAATATTGATCTGTCTCTAAAAATATAAGTGCAGTTTTTCACATTTATTACAATATTTTATATTTAACAACTAAGTGTATTAAACAACCAACAGATCACAACTTTTGATTTGAATATGGCAAACATTTTTGCAATCAAAGTATCTTTAAATTTATCTAAGTTGAGAATTGATTATTTAAGTTCAATTATTTTATTTAAATAACAATAATAATATACTAACATAAGCTTTAGGACAATCTACCTCAAATTCTAAAGAATTTTGGAAAAAAAACTGATTTTACCCTCTACTACACGCTTGTTACATTACTATACACACACGGGCTGTCAGTCTGCATTTGCTCTAACTTGGAATTTTATATATGTATGTCTATGCTTTTTAAAACTTTGTATTTATTTTTAAGCTACAAAGGAGTAGTTAAGCAATAACATGTTATTAAAAAATTATATAATTATAATTATATAAGTGAAGATATTTATAAGTTAATAGTTAAAAATATATACTGTAATCATTTCACTTAAATTTCTCACAAAAATATTAATTTTGTATTAAAAATTTTAATTCATGATTTTCATTCTCGTTTCCATACTCTGGAAGTTCACTGTCAATAATTTCAACAATATATTTTTCTCTAACATCACTAGCACCAAACTCATCCTCAAGCATCGCACAAATGTCATCATCATTTTGCCTGACGTAAGACATAATGTAAAACAATATAATTAAAAAGTTTTATATAAAAAATTTTTATAAAGGCAATACATTGTATAAAGTATATCATCAAATTAATATATTTGCACAAGCTAGCTGTTCAAAATTCAAGTGTCACTAATACACACACGCGGACTTTCAGTCCGGAACCACACCCAGAGCCGATTCAAATGCACTGAGGATTGAAACAATACCGGTCTTGGTAAGAGGGAGTGGGGAAGGGAAAGTAGAAAGCCGCTCGCCACCCTGTGCAGTTTAACCAACTGTGAAAAAGGAATTATATTGAAGTGCAGCCTGTAAGTCCACGGCGCGTGTAGTAGAGGGTTAAAACTAGGAACATAAAGCAATAAATATTTTTTTAATTTCTTAGGCCTGACATCACCAAGGTTTCAAGCTTCTACTGAAGCTTATTTTTCACTAGCCAAAGTACCCGCCCTTCAAATGGGTAAAAAACATTTGAGAGAGGTATATATATGTCTGTGAACACAATAACTTGTAAAAATGGTCCGATCAAGACCAAATTAGTTACAAATGTAAATTCCTACATTTGCTCAGACGATTTCGTAATCTAGACATACTGGTCATTCGGAACGGGTAGTTTGGGGGGGGTTTATACTAAAAAATTGGGTTTTTTGCATTTTCCATACGTAATTTAAAAAATTTTTTAATTTTATCTTTCACCATTAGAATTAACTTAAAAAACTACACAATTTAGTTCATTAAAGCTTTGCTCTATCTCCAACGATTACTGAGATATAAAAAAATACACGGTATGTTATATTTTAGGGCTCCAATGTTGATCTTAAGGAGGATAAGGAAAAATTAATACTTCACTTATCAATGTATATTTTTGGAAGAAACTTGATATTTAGCTTCATTTGGTTGAGATTCATCAATTTAAAAATCATAGTTTATATGTTTATCGTGACAGCTAACCTGCATACTCTTTTCCATGTTAATCACATAGAGAATAGGCAAACTCCTGTATTTATGTTGCACATGATGATAAAACTTGGTAGAAATGGTCAAAATAAAAATTGCATATGGTAGAAACACCTACTTTTAGTGTTCCTCATAGCAGCAAACCTGCATACTATTTCCCATGTTCATTTTATGGAGATTTAGCAAATACCTCATATTTATCTACAGATATAAAACTTGTCATATATTATTATTATGTTATTGATTTGGAAATTCGCTGAGTACGCAGGTCTGCTACAATGGGAGTATTTTAATTTAGTAGCGTAGTGTTTTTATTTCTGCATCTCTTTTGTTCTGGAGATATCAATGATTGTTTCTATATAATTTTAATTTGACATAATGAATTTTCTAAAGTTATAGTGAGAAAAAATATTTATCTCCCTGATGAGATTTGCAAAAAGAATACACTTAACAATCAAAGAAACAACACAGTCGTTATAAGATGTAATAGCTGTTTCCTTTGAAATATTAAATGTTTTAATTACGATATAATCAAGAGCTTGAAATAAGTATATTTATAAATTAAGTTACGAAATTAAGTTAAAATTCTCATTTACACAAAACAAGCAATATCAGGTAATTTTATGGTATGAATAAAATAAATGCCGTGAAATCCATCTTTAAGGAATTTGAATGGGATGGATTAATTATAAACCATGTTTAATTTTTTTGTCAAAAGAGCCGTTAAAGTACTTCCCGATCCATTCTAAAGAAAGTATATTATTGTATCCAACACTCAACAATACGTAATTAAAACTGTTAATTCTAAACAAATACAAACTGAAAACCAAAAACATTACATTCCTTATTTAAAAATACCTTATTCTCTTAACCCTAGAAGTGGCAAGCTTTTTACTCTTAACTGTAACATAAAAATAATTACTAATATCTTCTTGAAATATCAAAGTTTAAACAAAAAAAGCTTAAAACATGCCCCCCCCCTTATAACCACTAACCACAAAAGCAAAACAGGTGTCCACTGCAATCCCAATTAAGCCTACAAATGCCATCAACTTCCACCCAAGCCGGTCACCGTTTATTTAAGGTGGGCCCTCCACTCCGCTATACCGCACATTTGCAAGCCAAATTGGGATTGCTCATGGTCGGGATTCGAACCCTAGCACTTCCGAATGGCTAGAACGTCACGCTCGTCAGCGTAGCGCGTTAGCCACCTCGGCCAGGTGGCCGAGGACCTGCCCGGTGGCAGGCTCGTGTACTTCGAGAGCAGTTTCAGTTGTTGGCCCCCAGAGGGAAACACGGTCGCGTAGGCGATAGTGTCTAACAATTCCACAAAACTGACGACAGATGCCTCCACCTGCCAATTCTTATTGAATATGTAAATGCGTCGTAAATTACGACTTTGCCATTTCTAGGGTTAAAATACATTATTTATTCATCTTTGAATCAAGGGACATTTTGTAAGTTTTTCAGAAATGTCAAAATGTACTTTGGTTGACAACATTTAACACAGAGCTGACGACTAAAGCAACCATTGAAACATGTGATATTTAGGCTCTGTACAGGTAATATTAGAACTTAGTGTAGTAAACCTTTCCACGTTACAAATATTATTTTAGTGTGTCAGGTTTACATTCCACAGTTATCCCAATTTTTTTTATGGAAAACCCTTACTTACTTTAACCTTTACTTGTGAAGCCTGAATTAATTTTGTAAAAATTATGTCTTGGATTAATGTTAACAATACTACTATACTTTTTTATAAAGTTGATTTTATTTTTATGAATATCAAAAAATCAACAATTTTAATTAGTCATTCGTATTTTATTAATATCTTACAATGTTATGTATGATTTTTTAATTCTTAGTATAATACTAACAATAGCATCAAAAAAATAAATTTCCATGGTAACACACTTATCATACAGAGTGACAAAAACTATTTTATGTCTTTCAAAAATCAACTATTCATCCTAATTACAAAGTGATGTATTAGTATTCAACAAACAATTTTATAAAATCTAGTTTCACAAGGTACTAAACACATGATATTAATACACTAGGCCTAAACTATAAATACACATTCAAACTATTCTATATGTACTCCATGTTTAAAACTTGATAAAAAAGTAATATATGTCACCATAAATGTGTATAGCCTCAATATGTAGACATGTTTCTAAAAATAACTACCTTTAAGCAATTCTTAGTGCTTTCAAAATATTTTGTAAGTATAACACATACAGACTTAATACTTTAGACTAACATAGAAAACACTCTGTGAAAAGAAAAAGCTTGGTTAAAATGCCACATATCAAAGTAGTTGAGTCAATTTATTTGTATTACATTTGTTATATTAAACGTGCTATTTTAGTATTTTTAAGGTACCGAATTTCTAAGACAAAAGGTTTTAATTTAAAAAAAGGGACTATGTAGTAGAAAAATTGCAACGTAACAGATATTGAATCAATAACACATTATTATTAGATTTAAAAGGATGAACTGTAAAATTGTTAGGAAAAATTTCAAAAAAGAAATCCATATGCATAACATTAACTGAGCCTGTCCTCCAAAATAAGGAGAAGGATTAAGTGGGTGTGAGTTCTACATTACCGTGTTCTGTGTGCATTAGAATTACCTATTCCTCCACACTAAAAAAATTTAAAAGAAAAGAATACTCTTTAAAAAATGTATCAAGAATATGTTACATCCACAGAAAGTAAAAAAAAGACTTTGCAGTGATTGTATAAAAATTATAAATCCCTTACCTATTATGAAATTAATTTTATACTACAAAGATCCACTACATTATGTTCTACATTCACTAGAGGTAGATTTAATCAATGATATAAAATTTAAATGCAAAGTAGGCTCTTCCTAGCTGTAACAGATTTTGTTGACTAGATTTTCATGTCAATAAATCCAAACGTTTAACTACAAATAATGAAGAAAAAGAAACAGTTAACTTTTCATGAAAATAAAAATTTATATAAATATCACAAAATATAACTATAAATTGCACAAAATATAGATTGCTCATTGCGATTCAATATTCATATGGATTTAAAAAATACTATGAAAATCATCTTTGGCTTCAAACTAATTAAAACTACAATAAAATTGTGCTATTCAAAACCCAGAAATAGTTAAAGGTGTGAGTTGTGCCTTTTTTAACCATTGCACATTTTGGGGGTAAAATAATAAAATATGCAAAAACTAATACATCAGATTACTTACAGTTTTAGTACCTAAACAAATAATTAATATTTTAAAATCTGTCCCCTACCATTTAATTATTCTTAAAAGGGTAATTTATAAACATGAAACATTTTAAACACCTATTTTTAATTTAACCCATTTCAACAATTTTAAAACATTCATCTATTATTCCAATCTTAAATTTATTCAAATAACTAAACAAAATATAGTAAAAGAAATGATTTTGAACTGTTGTTTCAGGTACTGTATAATACAAGAATAACTATTTGCAAAGTCAATCCAATATAATTATGGAGAAATGGAGTCAAGTAACAGGAACAGTAAACCTTTAATAGTTTGAATATTTACTGGATTTCAGGGTTATTGAAGTATCAAACCATACACAGAGTACACTTTGTCTGACATCCGTAAAAACACAAACAATACGATACAGTTTAATTATCAAACGACTGTTTCACTAAACAAGTGTATCTTACCTCCATGGCAACTACTCAACCGCACTGAGACACTTGGTCAAAGACCACAACTAAATGGGGGGTGAAAATACACAATAACAAGAGTTTGGGTATTTACAAAAAACAACTGTCCTGATTGACACAACGTTGATTGGGCATAATTTTGTGCAAAATATCGGTCACTGCTGTTCAAAGTTTTGCCTCAATCCGTGTCATAGTAAGCATAGCATCTAAATATTGTGAGTCAAGTTTACTGTAAAATAAAAATAATTCATCTAAAAATGATGAACTAAATCACAAATTAGTTTGAAATAAATATAGAACGACGTAACACCAATTTTTAACCAACTTGTTTCAACAGCTGTTAGATTAGGTTAAAAAACTGAAGTTAAAAACTGCTTTAACAATGATATCCTATTTACTCTCCTCTGAAAATAATATCAAGTTTAAAGTAAATATTGAAGAAACGTAAAAGAGATTCAGGGACACATAAGATAGAATATGTACAATGTTCTATGTACAAGAGTAAATGGCCAGTGGTGAGTTTTGCAAGGAATATATTATTGATTACATAAAGATGGAAATAGTTCAGATTGGGTTCAATCCAATCAATTTCGACTAAGTACTTCTCGTTCACTTGCTCATTTTTATCTTTAAATTACTTTCAGATAATCTTTCATGTATTTGACGATCTTCTTTAAATTTCTAAACAGGAATTTCACACACCACCATCAGACTTTACATTGAAGGTATCTGAGTTCCATACTTTGAATGTACAATGCATACAAACTAACCAGCAATATAAGAATGATGACCTCGACTGATACCTTTGAATGAAATTATTTCCACTAGTATGTAAACCAAACCTGGCTACGGTAGATTTAAATTTGTCATTCTCTCTTCCCTAAGCATTCTAAAAATGCATACGTATATTACAAAAATTTAACATACATCAATACCAAAAATATATAATCACTAATCAGTAAAATAACATAAAAACCCTAGTCACACTGAAGATTTTGAATGTTACCTATCAAAAAATATCACAGAACAATTACAAATATACTTATTTTCACAAATTTTGTGGCAGAATTTCGTGTAGGCTAATAAAAAATTTTTAACCACAATAGTTTCAACTATAGACTGAGGATTTTTTTGTTATTTTATATGGGAAAAATATTTAAACCAATTAGGCCATCCATTCTTGAATATGAGACGTAAATTTTAGATATTGAGTCTAAGCAAGGACTGGTAAAACTAGGGAACAGACATATCTGACAGTGTCCGATAAAATATTTTAACTAAACTTCATAAAAGGCACACAACTGACATTTGCTCTGAAAATATATTCAAACAAACTAAAATAAATACTAGGAAGGCAGCCACCATAGATCACAAAAAAGTCATCACAGTGGTTTCAACTTGTCTTCTGTGGTTTGCAGTTACTAGTCGAAGGATTGCTGTCGGACTGAGAAGTCTGCGTTCCGTTAGGCGAAGCAGATGGTTCTGACTCGTCTACAATGACAACGATACACTTGAGATTACTACAGAAATATATTAAATTAAAGAATATCATTCCCGAAAATATGTTTTTTTTTAAGAAGCATTCTGTTTTTGCTAGCTAATAAGAATATTAATACTTATTAGCTAATAGGTCATATCCTAGCAATAGTTTGTCTATGCGGATAAAAACGTTTGTATATGTGGATACAAACCCTGAACTAACAACTATTAATTGATTCTCTTATAAATAGTGTGCTTCATAGCAGAAAGTTAATATTCGGTAAACTTTGTATTTTCTGTAGATAATAAAATAAAAAATAATTTGAAAAATACTCTTAAGTTGGGTGACATACATAAACCAGAATAAATTAACAAGGATTACTAGTGAGTTAATTAAAAATTTTCTATAATGTATTTTCTGTAAAATCTTATGATACCTTATAACTTTTATGATTAAAGTACTAAAGGAATGGTGCATTAACACTGGTTGTTTACCTTGAGTTGAGAGGCCTTTAAGTCGGTCAGGTAGGTCGGAGGTGGATGTGAGGGCGTGCTCGCCCAGTATGTCTGGCAGGGCGTTGCGTCGGCCCGCTCGTCCTGTAGTCAAGAAGTCCTGTGTCACATCGCGTGTGCCGTCGGGTGACTGCTCAGCCATTGCACTCAGCATCTTCACCACTGCATCAAACAAAGTAAACCATGTACCCTTATAGAAACCAGTATTGAGTGTGTGCTCGCCCAGTATGTCTGGTATATGGACGTTACATCGGCCTGCTTGCCCAGTAGTCAGGAAGTCCTGTGTCACATTGTGTTTGGGGTCGGGTGACTTCTCGGCAATCCTTGGACAAACCATTGATTAGGAAAACTGTATTTGGATTCACAAATAAAATTTGGGTTTTTTGTTTAAGGAACTCCCAGAAAGTAGATAAAACCTGTCAAGCTGTACATTTCAGGAAAAGGCAAAATTAATTTTTGGAAAATGTTACTTAGTACAGTTGTGTTTATTCTATTTTGTTTTTTCTTTGTATAATCTTTGTTTATTGCTATAAAAAATCTGTTTTTAACTTGTTAATAAAATTATTAGTGTTGTTGGATTTTTTCACATTTTTAAATACATCATTTATAAACAAATTCTATTTTTATTGGCGTCATTCACATAAGCTCTAAAACCCCAAACAAAAAATATATACTACCAAAGCAAGAGAATTGTTTAGTTTGTTCTGTAGTGAATTTCATTGATTTATAAGACTAAAAAGTGAAATATTAATTTTTTCTTATCCTCCATATGATTAGCATTGGAGCCTCAAAGTACAAGGTACTATGTTTAGATTTGTTCATATATCTGTAAGCTTAGGAGATAGAGCAAAACTTTAAAGAACGAAATTGTGTAGTTTTTTCATCTAATTCAAATAGTAAAAGATAAAATTCTAATTTTTTAAAATTACATGTGAAAACGCAAAAACCTTAATTTCTGGGTACAAAACCCCCCCAAAATACCCCTTTTGATTAACCGATAGGTCTGGATTACAAACTTGTCCGAGCAAATATAGGAATACACATCTCTACCAAATTAAGTCTTGATTGGACCATTTTTACTAGAGTTTAAGCTCTCTCACACACCTCGCCCAGTATGTCTGGTATATGGACGTTACATCGGCCTGCTTGCCCAGTAGTCAGGAAGTCCTGTGTCACATTGTGTTTGGGGTCGGGTGACTTCTCGGCAATCCTTGGACAAACCATTGATTAGGAAAACTGTATTTGGATTCACAAATAAAATTTGGGTTTTTTGTTTAAGGAACTCCCAGAAAGTAGATAAAACCTGTCAAGCTGTACATTTCAGGAAAAGGCAAAATTAATTTTTGGAAAATGTTACTTAGTACAGTTGTGTTTATTCTATTTTGTTTTTTCTTTGTATAATCTTTGTTTATTGCTATAAAAAATCTGTTTTTAACTTGTTAATAAAATTATTAGTGTTGTTGGATTTTTTCACATTTTTAAATGCATCATTTATAAACAAATTCTATTTTTATTGGCGTCATTCACATAAGCTCTAAAACCCCAAACAAAAAATATATACTACCAAAGCAAGAGAATTATTTAGTTTGTTCTGTAGTGAATTTCATTGATTTATAAGACTAAAAAGTGAAATATTAATTTTTTCTTATCCTCCATATGATTAGCATTGGAGCCTCAAAGTACAAGGTACTATGTTTAGATTTGTTCATATATCTGTAACCTTAGGAGATAGAGCAAAACTTTAAAGAACGAAATTGTGTAGTTTTTTCATCTAATTCAAATAGTAAAAGATAAAATTCTAATTTTTTAAAATTACATGTGAAAACGCAAAAACCTTAATTTCTGGGTACAAAACCCCCCCAAAATACCCCTTTTGATTAACCGATAGGTCTGGATTACAAACTTGTCCGAGCAAATATAGGAATACACATCTCTACCAAATTAAGTCTTGATTGGACCATTTTTACTAGAGTTTAAGCTCTCTCACACACACATACATTTATATATATTGGATATAAGTGTTAATAATATATATATAATAATAATATAATATATATATATATATAAATTTTAACGACTACTGTTTTTGGCCTCTGGGCACCTCAAAACAAAAAATATAACATGGTCCCGGGCTTAAGTACTGCCATGAGACCAACGGTAATAGCTTCTTTCCTTGGGAAATTTGCTAAAATGACAAAATGGTATCTGTATAATGAATTTACAACAAAAAGTAGTAGAAGCTATCAGTAAAAAACACCTAAAGAACTAAAAAAAATACACTAACTTACACAATAAATTTATGAACCTTCACTGAAATATAGAAAATCCAAAATTGGAAAAAATACAAATAAAATAATGACACACATCTTCAACTGAATGATCACATGCAGCCTAAAGTGGACTGAATTGTCATGCAATAGTCAACATTAGTATTCCATGTGATGTCTCTATCACAGCACAGCCACGACGCTTCTATCCTCTGCGGGGACTGCTAACAATAAAATAGTTTTTGCTTTACAACCAGTTGTTACACTTCAAGGCCTCAAGCTACCTAGCAGTAACAGTTATGACAACAAAACAGAAATTTACGACTTCCGAGAATCAGTTTTCATTGGCTACTGTTGCATCAGGATGAAAAACCCATATAAGTGTCAAATAATTCTCTGAACAATTAAAATAATTAGTGTTTAAAAATAATACCTCTAAATCATAAAAGCTTAAAAAATTATCAAGTAAAGGAACAAACACAAATAGATAAGTATGATATATGTGATAGATAGGTGTGATGTATGTCATATTTTTGAGTAAATTCTAATCTCTAATGATTTTAATTAACTTGAAACTTGATTTTTAAATAATTTTCAATACCCATTTCGATCTCTTCATGATCTGGACAATGTCTAAATCTTGATCTAAATTTGAATGTATTGTAAGTCTTATTTTGATTGCATAAACTAGTTTTAATTATATACTTGTATGACACTAGCATCTGTTACTGTAGCTATGCAACGTCAAAACCTCTAATGCCTATCTGATGATAATGAAACTGAAATGAAATTATTCCTAGTAAAACGACAAGATACCAATAACAATAATACCCCCGTCGCAGCAGACCTGCGTACTCAGCGAATTTCCAAATCATAATATAATCATAAATATATGACAAGTTTTATCAAAATCTGTCCATGTACATGAGAATTATTTGCCTATTCTACATAAGATTAAAATGGGAAAGAGTGAGTAGGTTTGCTGCTGTGAGGAACACTGAAAGTATACCATCAAAAATTTTATTTTTAACATTTATACCAACTTTTATCAACATCTGTCCATAAATAAAGGAGTTTGCCTAATCTCCATATGATTAACATGGGAAAAGAGTATGCAGGTTTGCTGCCATGATAAACACATAAACTATGATTTTTTAGCACAAATGTATGGTTCAACCACATGAAGCTAAATATCAAGTTTCATCAAAAAATATCAGATAATAAGTGAAAAATTAATTTTTCCTAATCCTCCATAAGATTAACATTGGGGCCTCAAAATACAACGTACTGTGTTTAGATTTTTTTATATCTCGGTAACCGTTTAAGATAGAGAAAAACTTTAAGGAACTTAATTGTGTAGTTTTTTAAGCTGATTCCAATGGTGAAATATAAAATTAGAAATTTTTAAAAATTACATGTGAAAAACGCAAAAAACCCCATTTTGGGGTACAAAACCCCCCTAAACTACCCGTTCCCATTGACCGATATGTCTGGTTTACGAACTCGTCCGAGCATTTGTAGGAATACACGTCTCTACCAAATTTGGTCTCGATCGGACCATTTTTACGAGAGTTATCGTGTTCACAGACACACACATATATATATATATATATATATATATATATATATATATAAATTTTAACGACTATTGTTTTTGGTCTCTGGGCACCTAAAGAAGAAAAAATAACATGGTCTCGGGCTTAACTCTTGCCATGAGACCTACGGTAATAGCTACTTCCCTATGGGAAATTCGCTAAAAACAAAGTAACAAATTTTAATGTAAAAAGTTAAGTTAAATTCTTCCCTTTCAACCAATCTGTACATGCTTTTGTCATCAAACCAAAAACAATGCTTTTAAGCTACTGTGTTTAAGTTATTAATCTTTTTTGGAAAATAGTTTCTATGGATTATGATTTTCTACAAAAAATCAGTCATCATTATAGTTCATTCTTGAAATTATTCATAATAGCTGGGTCCGATTTAGATGAAATTTGGCATGTCCGTGTATATTCACCGTATCTCCAGGCGTTTTTTCATTTTTTTGAATTTTTGGTTTTTGAAGGTAGTTCAACCCTAAAAAACCTTAAAAACCGTGAATAATCCAAATTTCTCAAAAACGGCTCCAACGATTTTGATCAAAATTTGATAGTTTGTAGTGCACAGAGTACTAAATAATTTGATACCACCTGCATGTCTGTAAAAATTACAGTTCAAAAGTTATGAGCTTTAAATGTAAAAAAATCCAATTTTTTAAATTTTCAGAGAAAACAATAAAAGTAAAGTATAACTTGACTGACACCATTAAAAAGCACCAGCTTTAAAAACTAAACAAATTAGTATTTAGAATTATTCTTCTACGACTAACGGTTTCAAAGAAAAGTTAAATTTACTGTATATGATAAACGCAGTACGTTGTCTGAAAGCGGACAATGTTATTTTTACGGAGAACATTAAAAAATCAATTTCTTCCTTGCTTTCCAACTATTTCCATATATCTTGGTATGAAGCGTAGGGTCAAATCACCCAACAAAACAACTCAAAAAGCTTGGTATTGGGTGGGGGCTTCCCCCATTCAATTTGAACAGTTAATTTAACTTTGTCTCTCTTGTTTTTATTTTCAGAAATGGGATGATTATTTTAAAACAATAAATTATTAAATGATATTTAGATAAACTTTGAAGAACATGATGGTTTTATTACAGATTGTCTTTTCTAAATTTACTTACGGGAGAAAATATGTGTCAGTCCACTGATACCATTTTTTTTTATTGGGCTAAAAATCAATGATCTTGGAAAATCATCAATTGACCTATGTCAGTAACAATAATATTCCATGACAATAAATAATATTCTAATAATAATTACATTGGGGCTGTCGATTTCAGTAGGTACTATAAATAATAAAGCAGAAGGCTGTTAAAAAGTAGCATCACAATCTGTAATAACAATCTGAAAACCATCAATAACACCGAATATAATCTAAATTGTGCAAAAAAAATAAGAATGGGGAATAATACTTTTATCATTACAAAACATGTTAGTTTTAAGAAGGTAAACATTACTTTTGTGTTAAAATAGATAGAAAAATAGGTTTTTAATTGTAACTACATTAAGTATGTTAGTTAACAAATACAAGAGCATGAGTAAAAGGATGATGTTGATTAAGATCTTCAAAACCTTCATAACAAAATTTAATTTCACAGTCCAAGACATAAACAATTTTAAAACTTATTTCCTGAGCTGGAGGTGTAGTAGTGAAAAGAGAAAATGTAAGAAAAATAAGAGATACAACTTGCTGTATAACAAGTGCGTTTGAATATATTGGTCTAAGCTTATAGCCCTAAAACTCTGATTTATTCTGATTATAAGAGTTTTTAACAACAAAAAGAAGACAGATTTTTCATATGTCCTTTTGATTAAATATTCTTTTCATCAGTTAATTTCATCTTGCAGTAAATAATTTTTTAGTAATTAACACTGCATTTTCATAGATAGTCCAAATAGTTTAAATTCAATATAAAAAATTGACATAAAATCAGTAAAGAATTCACCAAATGTATATATTTTTAAAAACTCATTAAGTGGAGAAAAAGTGTTAGAAAAATGAAAAATATAACAGACGTTTTCACTTCAAATTCAATAGCCATCTCATAATACATCACAGTCTAAGGCTGAGATGCAGTAGTAGTTGGCAACACTGCGTTACGTGCTGCTCTGCACATCACAGTTCCAAGTAAGGATGTCATGCAGTAGTAGTTAACTGTCAAAAAATATCATGTGTTTGTTTTCATTTTCATTGTTTATTATCGTGGTTTGGATCTGGTTGCCTCATACATAGTCTACTTTAGCGATATATTTTAAACTAGCAGTAAGCCCGTCCTTTGTACGGGTTGTAGGATTCAGTTTAAGGAAGAAAGATAATCATACCAAAATGTAAACCTGAAATCCTAAACAAATCAATACAAAGAAAATAAATCGATACCCAGCTTAGCATTACTTAGCTAGCAATTTAGCATTACTTTACAATTAAATAGATTAGAACATTTATACAATTATTATAATTAGTTATATGTTAAAATAACTTTTTAATATAGTATGATTTCGAAATGGGTTTAAAATCAATGACCAATATAAACTAACTAATATTGATTTGACGGCTGATTGTTTTTATTTATATTAACTTCAAAGACAGCTGATTATTATCAGTAGGTTAGTCATTGAAAACTGAATCAAAATGCAAGTAATATCGTGTAAAAGTGGGTTTTTAAATGCTCTTTATTTACTTTTCAAGAGGCCGCAGGCGATTTCAAGCATTTATAAACCTTCTCTGGAATGTAGAGAATACATGAAATAAGTTTCATTGTAATCAGTTCTCCCGTTTTTTCGGGGAAGACGGCATAAAATGCCTCCTGGAGTGTCACAGACAAACAGACAAAAATTGAGATAAGATCAGTTTCGGCTTCTCTAACGCACGAAAAGTAAAAATAACAGAAAATTAATAATTCTGAGCAATGTACAGACAAAACTCTAATTTTATTTATATAGATTATATTTGTTTTCTTAGCTCCATTGTTGTGTTTATTAGTTAGTAATAAACTACAGTGCAACTCGGTTATTGCGGCCTCGGCCATAACGTCAACTCGGATATAACGTCATTTTTTTTTAGGTCCCGCCAAACTATATGTATTTACATAGGAAAAAACCTCGGATATATCGTCAGTAAATTCTCAAACCTCGTATATAACGTCAAGAAAATCGGGCCGTGATGAAGGCAACATATAGCTAAATAGAGAAAGTTCGGTCGGTGGTGCAACGTGAGGGCTGCGGCTATTGTTTAGCTACATTCTATTTTTAGAAACAGCATTTTATTGCTGTCTTACCGCTAACCACCCCAACCCCCTCCCCTACCCTATATCCGCTGTCGCCGGTCATCAAGGTCAGTGACAGTGACTCACGTCGCATCAAAGCACTGTGATGCCGTTCGTACGTACCTACAGTTCGTGTAGATATCGTTAGTTCAGTGTGTCTTTTACAGTTTGTTTTTCGTTATTTTAATTTACTAATACAGTATTGAAAAATAATGGCAAGTGTTAAGAGAAAGGTTTTGCTGAAGAAAAGGTGTGAGTTTTAAGAGCGTGTGAGGAGGGACGTAAGATAGCAGACGTGTGTTCAGGCTTGTTTTTTTAAATAAAACCAACAGTTGAATTCACAAAGCCGAACTTCATTGCAATATTTTCAAATTCGATTTTTTATATAGTAGAGTAGTTCAGTCAGTCATACACATAAACTTACGATGTATTTCAAATTACCTTCATTAAATGTCTTAATTTCATGTAAAAAATGTGTTTCCCTATTTTTCCTCGGTTTTAAATTAAAATTTTGTAACCTCTTTTATAGCGTCACTCTGATATAGCGTCATTAATTGTGTGGTCCCTTCAATGACGTTATAACCAAGTTCCACTGTATATACTTTTTCTAACCTTCTCGCTACCTTATTTTGTTTTAGTATTGGCCTAAATAATTTTAGTTAAAAAGGATTGTGTTTGTATTGCGGTCAGTCTATATCTTCATATTTGGTGCAACTAACAGGCTATAGTATATATTGTATTTCCTACAATAGAATACTGAATAAAATTTATAATAATAAAGCTATCAGACCATAATGTGATGTAGTTCTACTACAGTATAATATTTGCTGAACAAATCATAAAAGGCATGAATGCCAAAAATGTTCTAGTAAAATATAAATTACAATAGTTTTATTAGTGTAACGCCCTTGCTAATCTCAATGATCATGTAATAAAGAATTAATTAGTCAATTGTCTATTGTATTGTATTGTGCTTTGTAGAAAATACAAAGCAACACTTAGTAGAAACTGCCAACCATTGACACTGGGTGCTGGTGAATCTATTGGGCACCACAAAGTTCAGCCTTAAGGATCGAACACAAGATTTTTAGGTTTTGGTTTACAAAATATAGTAATACAAAATTGTTAGTAAAAAATTGGTTTGTTAATACAATACCAATTAGCTTATAATTTTTTAACACTAGTAGTAATTTCATGCAAATTTAATATATTTTCATTTGAGTTTTTAAAAATAATAATCTTCCTGATTATAATTCTTAAAAAGATTAAAAACCAAATAAAAATATTGTGTAAGCTCAGGATTCGTAGTACTGTATATCAGACTAAATTGTGTTGAAATAATTTATTTGAATATTTATATTTAACCTGTTCCCATGAGTCCAAATCTACGTCCATGCCATACTCCCACAACCTGGCTTTGTAAGAACCCTCAGACTTATGTTAAGCAGAGTTAGAGTGACCCAAACGTACGTTCAGCAAGCACAACATGCGTCGCGTGGGCGGCTACCTGACTTGCGAGTCAGTCGCCTTTTGGGCGTCTGTGACTTGCGGCTACGAGGGCGAGGTGACGGACTTGAGCCTTTGGTCATTCTCTGCTCCTGAAACCAACAGGAAAAAATAATTAGCTTGAAACAGCTATGATGAAGCATATCAGATCTCACTTGTAAACCTCAAAAAAGACTGGGACTAATGTCTGGTATTATTAACCCTATAACTGCTATGTGTTTTAGCCTTAACTGAATGATAAAATCATTAAGCAACTCATAAACTTAAAAATTCATCATTATGAAACTACCTACTTCACTACACAACATGTGTCTCACCTCCCTTAACTATACAATAGTATAAGAAGCAAAACAGATGTCCACTGCAATTAAGCCTACAGATGCCGTCAACGTCCACCCTAGCCAATCACCGTTTATTTTAGGTGGACCCTCCTTTCATTGTATCTCACATTTGCAACTCAATTTGGGAATGCTTCAACGTTTCGCTCCTCAGCGATGCACCTTAGCCAATTACTGTCTAAAAAGTGGCTATAAAGCATAATCTAGCATAAAAGCAGTGAACTCCACAGGTTAGTTCCAGCATTAGCTCACAGGTGGCAGAGAGTGGGCCAAACGGCTCAGCGAGTTAAAAGTCCATAAAATTGACAACAGATGGCACTAACTGCCCAGTTATGGGCCATATCCGTCACTAGAAGTCTAGAGTATACAAACTTTACTTAATACTGACAGAGGGATTAATCTATTAATCTTTAACTAATAACTAAAATTAAGTCAACAAAAATAGTTCAAAGCGTTACTGTGATTGTTTCAGTAGTTTATTAATACTTTAATATAACTTTCAAACCACAAAATGAACTATGTAACTGTAAAAAATGTCCGGGTGATAAAAAAAGTGATGAGTGATAAGCACTAAAAATTGCCAAGTGTGTAAGTGGTTGAGATAAGTATCTCAGTGTGTTGGTGTAAAAAATGTATTACCATAAGATACAGTGACTAGACACCCTAGGAATAAGCTGTTATGCAGTGTTGTGTCAAGACTGTGTACCTCATAGTGAAATCTGGCTACAATCCTTAGTCAAGTCAATATTCAATTTTTTTTAATTACAGTAACTTCCCTATTATTTTGGGACTGTGGTTTGTGTGGTGATATTAAAGACAATGAGGTGCAAAAGGCTAGCCAGATGTGCTGCATATGATTTGACATGAGTTGGCCGCCACTGGTTTCAAACTAGGAATATTACATCTGAGCTACTATGTTTTTAAAAAATAACTGAGTATATAGCTCAAAAACTCTTTACACGTATTTCCAACAAATAGAAGTGCAATCCAAGTTATAGCAACTCATATATTTTCCAATAAAATACTACAATATACTTTTACTGGGACGGTGGCGACATCCTATAGTCCAGCTACTTGGTGGTCACGAATTGTGGATAGCTGTAAGAGATGGTCGGTGAATGACGTGTTTCTCTTGTGTGGATTAATGTCTGCACTATTGAATACTACGTTAATCCGCAAAAAATATCCTCATAATTAGACCAATTCGTAATTGAGAGGCTGTGGTTCGGATTCCATGTTAAACTGTAGGTCCATTAATTGCCATCGGCTGTTGAGCTATTAATTAACAGTCCTGTCTAAGGAACATGTCAGTCTTGTCAGTAGATCTTGTAGATCTACTGATCTACAAGATCTTGTCGTCTTGTCAGTAACAAGACTACAAGATCCTACACTCAATCCTCATACATGGCTTAAAATACCTACATTGTAGTATGGTTGCCATTTCAATGATCTAATCTAATCTAATAAAAAAGGTGTATGTCAGCTTTAAATTAATATTCTCCCATTTTATTTTAACATTACTTTCACCACCTAAATTTTAGAAAAAGAATCAACTATTGTTTTTGTAAAAATATTTATTTTAGTATACAAAAAACTGAATTTGAAGTATAGCCTATGTGTATAGGTTTGAGTGCATGATTATAAGTGTGCGATAGTGTACAAAGCTACATGAGTTCACTAGTATTTTTGTATAGATCAAGTCTTTTTTATTTATTCTAAAAATAAATAAAATATGAGTGAATAATAATGTTTAATTTTTATTATCATTCTATGAAAATTAAACTTTTTTTAGAGGTTTTGAAAGAGAACATATTCTATACTATAAATAGTTTAGAACTAAAAAGACTCCTTAAGCCTTTGAAGACCAACTGACGATATATCGTCAGTTGCTACTTCTTTGAAAAACCCCGCTGACAAAATATTGTCAGCTAGTAGTTTTTAATATATGATCTCTGGAACATTGTAATCTAACTCATTTTATTTTAGATTCTTTCATTTCCTCTTTTACTGTCTGGGTGGTTAATTAATTAATTTTGGATTATTAATTGTTGAGCATGTTTACTATGGTATGTATGTATGGTTGTTTGAGGGAGGACTTAAAACATTTGATCAACTTAATTAACAAAATATATGCTTTACTTTTTTTATCAAAATATATTTTTCCTTTGCTTGTACAAGTTTTTCTTATAAAGCTTTTTTTACTTCAGTACTGAATTGCTCTGAGTTAATTCTCTGACTAGTTTACTTAACAGTCAACAGTATTAGTTTATATCGTTCTTCTTTCAAATTCTTTGTTATCCAGGTTTGTATTTTGTGACATTTTTTTAGCAACAGGAAAACAAGAGTAAAAACAATATTTGAATATGCTGTCAAAAAAATTATACTTATTTTCTACAGGTCATACAAGCATTGAATTCTCTTCATTTAACATTATTTGTAATAGTTCTATATTG
Source organism: Nephotettix cincticeps (assembly GCA_023375725.1). NCBI lineage: Eukaryota > Metazoa > Arthropoda > Insecta > Hemiptera > Cicadellidae > Nephotettix > Nephotettix cincticeps. The sequence goes on along the minus strand of CM041788.1, from coordinate 28,970,670 downwards.
TCTGGTAAAAATTGTCTCCTTTTGAATTTAATGAAAACTTTTTCTATCAAAACACGAAAGATTTTGGATACTTTTCTCTGCTTTTATTTCGCACAGTTGTTTTACCCTTTAGTTTTTACAAACTTTTTAGTAATTTGATAATTTTTCATTCATACATAAAATAAATTATTATTATTATTATCTACATTGTTTCCACTAGCACAGTGTTTGACTTAAATTTTCTGATGATTTTGCATTCTTTTCCGTTCTTCCCAAAACCTTTTCATTATTTCGTTGTGTTTTGCTTCATTCATTCATTCCATTCGTTCTTCATTCCATTCGTATCCCTGTGTGATTTTAGTAGCTTTTTTACAGTCTTCTTTGTTCTTTCTTTCTTTGCCATATTTGTTTCATTACTGTGCTGTGTTCTTCTTTCCTTTGTTTCGTCCATTTTTTCCCAGTCTGTTTTTGTTCTTTTAATTTTGTCTTTCTGATTAAGTTCCTGAATCTTTCTCTGTTTTGTATGTCTTTACTTTTGATCCCCAATTCTTTGAGGTTGTTTTCAACTTCATGAAACCATGTCACTATTGTTGAGCCTTTGGTTGTGTTAAAAATCTTCTTTGTTAATCTTGTGTCATCCATTCTCAGTATATGTCCATAGAATTGTACGTTTCCTGATGACTTCTGTTAGTTTTTCTCTGCCTATGTATAGTTCTTCTGTCGGTCTTTTGATCCAGATGTTTTCCCTTTTGACTGCGCCATATATTTTCCTTAGTATCTTTCTCTCTATTTTCTCTGTTTCTTTTATGTTGGAAGCTTTTATTGTTGTTGTTTCTGCTGCATATAGTGCTCCTGGCAGTACCACTGTGTCATAGTGTTTGTAATTTTGCCTGTATAGATATGTTCCTCTTGTTATAGTGAGCCCATGTCAGTTTGTATGCTTTCTGTAATTTCATTGTTCTTTCTGCGTTGGCTTCCTTATTTGTTCCATTTACTTGTATGATTTCCCCTAGGTATTTGAAAGTTTTTGTTCTTTCTATTATTCCGTATTTTAAATAAATACATAAAATTTAAATAAAATAATAATTTGAATTTTATTATACAAAACCTCTATTCACGTATTGTTCACCACCATCTTCAATCAATAACTGTCAAACGGCTATAAACAGATGTTTTAATTTGTATTGTTTACATTTGATTCTCCATAAGCATAATGTTAATTTTTTAGATTTTAAATTTATTATTACAAGAAAACCGGAATTTTCGTGGATATTAGACCTATCTAGAACTTATTTTCTATTCAAAAATTTAAATAAAATCGTTAGAGCCGTTTTCGAGATCCGTGTGCAAATATATATATACAAACCTTGCTCGTATTATAGTTTTAGATACAAACCTTGTTCGTATTATATTATTGGATATTATGTGGCTATTTAGATCTCAGTCCTATTATTTATATGAAAACTGCTAGAGTCAAACACACTGACTTCACAGTTATTCACTAGCAGATGAAAAAAGTATCTTATACAAACCATTACAAAAATACGGATTTCATATGGTCTTTTTCACACAGCATACCGACTCATGACATTTTAAAAAATTCAGACCTATATAAAAAATTATAATATGGCTCTGGCCCTCAAAGGGTTAAATCTCAAAGGTTTCTGTATCAGCAAAACAAAAAGCTCTATTAACATCAAGTTTATTTTAGCCTGACACTTAGGGCCGTTGTTAGAGTAGTGAAAGTTACGAAGTACTATGACATTAAACATAAGACCTTATAACCTCACTCATCTCAAGTCCCTAAAGACCTAAATAAACAAGGTTACAGTAGTCAACACGTTTTCTGGAGCATGAAAGATCAAATACATTTTCTTATAGCTGTGACAATAACTTGTAATTTTGTTACCTCATCAATACAATTTTACTCTGACTTAAATAATGTAAATTTCATAGTTTCATATTGAATTAATTTTACTACTGAAAAATTGGGGGAGTGTAGATCATCAACAAATAAGAATTACACTGTGGTTTAAACAAATATTTAGCAATTAAAATACCCCTGTCGCAGCAAACCTGGGAACTCAGCGAATTTTAAAATCAATAATATGACAATAATAATATATGATCACATCAGAGCAGACCTGCGTACTCAGCAAATTTCCAAATCAATAATAATATATAAAAGGTTTGATCAACATCCATAGTAAATAAGAGAGTTTGCCTATTCTCCATAAAATTAACACGAAAGAGAAAAAAGAGGAAAGAGTATGCAGAATCGCTGCTGTGAAGAACATTGAAAATAGTCATTTATAGTATAAACATTTTTTGACGTGGATATGTCTTGGCTCTGGGGGGGAGGGTGTTTGGCAATTTGAAGGACAAAATTTGAAACAGTGACATCATATACTTTGAGACATCATACAGTAATAGCTTATTCCCTAAAGGAAATTTGCTAAAAGAGTTGTAAAGACATGGTAAATTTCATTTAATAGAGCAATGACGCTGAAAAGCAATGAGACAAGCTTACTGCTAAGCCATCCAACCAGAGCACAGCAACACTCCATGAATATCAATTGACAAATTCTCCTGCCATTCTGATGAAAAGCATGATTCCAATACAGGATGACAGTATAACTGTTTTCATTCATACTAAATAACTCAATCACATTTTCATTGGTTATGAAAATCATAATCTGTTTGAGAGTCGCATCATTTGAGTAGCATCGTTCCACCAAAAATACCTTTCAAGTAGATGTTTCTGTTTTAGTATAAACTAATCCAGGTTTGCACTTTCACAAATTATTTTAAAATTGGTACCGGTATGAATTTTGGTCTTAAATAATTAGAAGCAACCAATAACCTTAAAACCTAAAAGATAAAATGTTGAATGAATGCTATTATGGCTATGCCAAAATGCTGTGCATAAGCCAGTCAATAAAACAAATAATGATCAGATATTTTACATTGTTGTATTCTCAGTGTTTCCTTTCATGTCAATTAAACATGATCAGAGTATGACCATGTTTAATTGAGTTGTTCTTTATAGTTTTTTAGGGTTTACTAATTATTCACTACTTATTTAATTATTCAATTATAAGTAATTATTAAGTATTTGTACTTATAATAGCAACAAGCACATTGGTGAGCAAGCTGTGCTAAAGCCAGTTTATTTGATCAGCTGTTTTTATATTTCTTATTTATTTGTTTAAATTATTGTATTCTCAGTGTTCCTTTCACGTCAATTAAGCCAGGTTTACACTGACATCAAAACATGTTTATAAACATTGTTTCTGGAACAATGTTTTGGAACTTTGTTTCTATTTTTCTTCTAGACATAAAATATTTTGCACACAATGTTCCGAAACGTTTAGAACAGGACCATATTCTTTACTCTTCAAGATGTCGTCCGAAGAAGCGGATGCTCTTCTTTTAGCTGCCACTAAATGTGTTTTGAAATGTCATAGAGAGCCTAGGAGGTTTTGAGTAAGGCCTTCACTTGCGCTACGTGGTGTTTATAGTGGAAGTCCTATTGAAAGACCTTGAAGAGGATGATGTGGATCTGAGCAAAGAGATAAGATGTGATGGAAGCTTTGAAAATATTTGTCGAATGACAAGTGAAGATTTTGAGTTATTTATACAACTAGTCTTGGCCACAAAATAGGAAGGGAAGACACTAATTAGAGGAAAATGTTTCTAAACACCCTTTGATTTTACCGCTCTTCTACGGGAAACAACATGTTTAGAAACACCAAATTTCTGTTCCGAAACACTGTTTAGAAACATTTTATTGAATAGCTATATTTTTATTATAAAAATGTTTTGTTTCCAGTGTTAACCTGGGTTAAACATGGTCATTCTCTTTCTAGTTTACTCTTAGTGTTTACTAATTATTACTTATTCAATTATTAAATTATATGTAATTATTCAATACTTGAACCTACAACAGCAACAAGTGTAATTATTTCTAAAATTCTATATTTCTAAAAAGGCTGACATAATTTTTTATAATTTAGTTTTAAGATCAAAATCAAAATAACTTGTATAACTAGTGTAGTGTGACACAAACAAAAGCAGTGAATGTGGAAAAAGTATACCTTAGGCCCGTATTAGACTTGGTCACTTGGCGACGTCACCGGCTGCGTCACCGGTTACCTGACTAGTGGGTGGGAATTAGTTCTTACGGCTCTTATTACACTAGGGTCACCGGTTGCGTCACCAGCGTTTGGTGATTGATCGGTGACTCTGCCCCGTGACCAGACGAGTCACCACCGGTGACCACGAATTGTCGCTGGGTATTGAATCAAATGGCACCTATTACACACAGTCACCGCTGTTGCGTCACTACTGTATTTTTGTGTTCTGCAGTTCAGTTGTTTTGATGCAAGTGTTGTAAGAGGACGTCATGTCTGAAAAATATGAAGAAATGCAGAATAAATATGAAGAAAATATTGTTTTTTCCTTTTCTTGTCACCACTAGAAATTTTACTTGTTTTACATTTTACTTTTTGAGTAGACAAAGCACTACACTGGGACTCAACACAATCATCTTGTTTTTTCCCTTTCTTATCTTCTTCACCACTAGACATTTTACTCGTTTTACATTTCACTTGTTGGCTAGACATTTTACTCAAAGGTTAACAAAACAGTGCACGTCCTATCCGGATGAAACGACAGCGCTGAATGAGTGGTGACTCTCCTGGTGTCGCGGCTGGCTGCCCGTACAGTAACCGGTGACGCAACCGGTGACTTTGCCAAGTGACCAAGTCTAATACGGGCCTTAATAAAGGTAAATAGTTTATTGATCAGGATTATTAAAATGCAAAATGTAAGTTGTACAAGTACAAGTTTAAAAGGTTGTAAACAAGATTAAAAAATCCCAAATGCTGGCAAAGCCTTAATGGCTACTAACAGTTCTAGAATAAATTAATATCTCGAGATTTTGTAAAAGCCATGAGAATTTTGTCTTCGATACAAAATCCGTGTGGAAAAAGTTAGATTTAAACTTTTGATGAGATAGTCAGTTGTCCAATACGTGCTATTTAAAAAATACCCCTGTCACAGCAGACCTCCATACTCAGCCAATTTCCAAAGCAACAATATAATAATAATAATAATATTATTATATGTCAGGTTTTATATCTGTCAATAACTATAAGAATTATTTGCCTGTTCTCCATAAGATTAACATGGGAAAGAGTATGTAGGTTTGCTGTTGTGAGGAACACTGAAAGTAGGCATTTCTTCCATAAATAGTTTTTATTTTGACCATTTATACTTAAAATTGGTTAAATAAGTTTTCAAAATTTATTCTATTTTGTTTAAAATCATCTATCATGTCCCAGTTTTCTAGTTTTAGGTAAGTAATAAAATACCCCCGTCGCAGCAGACCTGCGTACTCAGCGAATTTCCAAATCAACAATATAATAATATTTGACAAGTTTTATAAAAATCTGTCCATAAACATGAGAATTATTTGCCTATTCTCCATAAGATTTACATGGGAAAGAGTGTGCAGGTTTGCTGCTGTGAGCTACACTGAATGTAGGGATTTCTACCATAAACAATTTTCATTTTTAACATTTACACCAACTTTCATCAACATCTGTCCATAAATAAAGGAGTTTGCCTATTCCCTATATGATTAACATGGGAAAAGAGTATGCAGGTTTGCTGCCATGATAAACACATAAACTATGAGTTTTAAGCATAAATGGATAGATCTCAACCACATGAAGCTAAATATCAAGTTTTATCCAAAAATATTCATTAATATGGGAAATATTAATTTTTCCCTATCCTCCATAAGATTAACATTGGAGCCCCACAATACAACATACTGTGTTTAGATTTTTTAATATCTCGGTAACCGTTAGAGATAGAGAAAAACTTTAAGGAACTTAATTGTGTAGTTTTCTAAGCTGATTCCAATGGTGAAATATAAAATTAAAAATTTTTTAAAACTACATGTGAAAAACGCAAAAAACCCCATTTTGGGGTACAAAACCCCCCAAACTACCTGTTCCTATTGACCGATATGTCTGGTTTACAAACTCGTCCGAGCATTTGTAGGAATACACGTCTCTACCAAATTTGGTCTCGATCGGACCATTTTTACGAGAGTTATCGTGCTAACAGACACATATATATATATATATACATATATACATATATACATATATATATATATATATAAAAATTTTAACGACTATTGTTTTTGGACTCTGGGCACCTAAAGAAGAAAAAATAACATGGTCCCGGGCTTAAGTCTCACCATGAGACCTACGGTAATAGCTTCTTCCCTATGGGAAATTCGCTAAAAGTCATTATTATTCTTCATTTTGTTTTCTAAATTAAAAATCACTGGAAAACACCTCATTTTTATTTCTTTTTGGATGCTTAGTTTTATACATTTCAAAAAGTAGAGAAATATGGTCTTCAACAGTTATTCCCAAGCGTAGTCTGACATAGGTTTCTATTAAAATAGACAATAATGTTATCTATGTAGGAGTGAAGCCGTGTAGGTTGACTATTTCTCAAAGAAATATCTGTGCCTAAAATATAACAATTTATAACAAGTATAATTAATAACAAAATTATGGATTTTTCACGTTGTTAAAATTTGACAAGGTCATGAAAAACTATAAATTTTACAAAGGGTATAAAATAATTTGATAAATTTATCAGGTTGCAGTTGTCTCTGAAAACTTTATATTTCTACTTTAAACATGAACACTTTACGTAAGACGACTATCTATTTTTAACAATTTAGTAAACAAAGTGTGTTGCTCTGAAATTGAGTTCAATCTGACAACAAAGGGAGCTTTATCAAGTTAATTTAATACTGTTCTTAACCCTTCAATAGAGATTTCTTCAAAATACTAAACTGGAATAATTCCACTAATCACTCAGGATTGTTGGATATTATAAAAATTTTCTTCTTTTATGATATACCTATATAACTCGCACACATTAACAGTATAAGACTGAATAATGAAAACAAAAAAAATACTGGAGGCAGTAACTATAATTTATATTTATATTTTCGGTAACAAATTCACTAATTTAATCTTTCATCAATATTGTGTTACTTATGTTGTATTTTAAACTAAATTTCTTAAGTAACAAGAGTAAGTCCCTAACAACAAAGTACAAGCTGCTAGTATGACAATAATGGGTGCAGAACACGAAACTGACATTATGTTTTAATTAGTTTACAACAAACACTGTTACTTTATAATCCTCACAACATACGGTATTTTAGTTTAAAAAAATACGTAAGCACAATACTCATTTTATCAGTTGATATTTTAAAGTGTAAATGGATAAAGCATGTGTGGATCAAATTTATAAAAAATACAGCTTTGAGATCTTTGGAACTAGGCAGTTTTCTTATTAAGAATAGAAAACAAAATATTATTAAGAACAGTTTGTTTTGCAAATATTTATTCACATATTTCATACCGAATAGTAAATTAAAATGAAAGAGCCTTTTTCATCCTCAGTAAAAGCGGTATGATGCATTTTAAATCTAGATAAAATGTATTTTACAAAACTCACTTTAGAGATGTAGAGGTAATGATGGTTTAAGGTATATTTTTAAAACTATCTTTTATACAGTAATAACTATGCATCAAAATACAGACGCAAACATAATTACAAAACTAGAAACAAACCGTTGTATCTTGTATATAAATCACAAAAGTAAGAAAATTTAAAGAAAGTCCACCTGAGAATTTAAATGAAAACAATTTTAAAGTAATAGAAATAACAAATTAAAATAGGGATTCCCCTGAGAAGACAATGTAGGTAATATTTAAAACGCCATCCTTTACGTGTATGGCATATACCATGATGACTCATAAAACAAGTTTATCTCTCTGTACATAATGATAAGCCTGACAAGAAACACCAAAGACATTTTCTACTGTTTCACCTTTCTTTAAACAATGAGTAAAGTTCATAATAAGGTTTCCTGTACACCTATCCTTTTCCTTTTTCATATCCTCCTCATGAGCATTACTGGCTGTGGGTGGGGCTTCGATTTAAGCGCTCAGTGGATTAAGTTTAGGTTTACTATAATGTAAAAAAGGCTTAGCTTAAGTTCAGTTCAAGCCAGATCAGCCACCTTGACTGATGTGAGTTTATATAAAAAATTAATTTATCCTTCTAATTACTTTCCTAAGAGTTGTAATGAGAAATAGAGATGAATAGGTTTGATTTTGGACTATGGATTTTGGGTGGCTTTTCATCATAGTTCCAGTTCAAAGCTCGATGATACGGAATAATTCCATCTGCCATTGAGCCCATAAATAGACCTGTATTGATTGAGTCTCTCTTGCATGAGGCTTTCTTTCATGATAAATTATGTATTAAAGCCAACCCATGTTTGCACAAAACTTTTCTTTTTGACTTGCACAGTTTTTATATTTCAAGTATTTGAATGAACCTATATACAAAATAATGAAATCTTTACATCTTTGATCTCTAATAGTGATGAGGAACAAATTATTTAGTTTGTATCATCTCAACGGATATGGAGACTATGTATGGTGAATAAAATACACTGGGGTTTAATTACCATTACTGACATATATTGTTAATTTACAGAGATTCAGTAAGTAGTAAAAATGATCTTGTTACAAACCGTTAGGATCATTGAATAAAAGTATTCTATTTCAGTTATGAACAATTACTGACATATATTGTTAATTTACAGAGATTCAGTAAGTAGTAAAAATGATCTTGTTACAAACCGTTAGGATCATTGAATAAAAGTATTCTATTTCAGTTATGAACAAATATTTCAAATAATTCTCTTTATGATTCTGTATTATATAGCATGTACGTTTTTTTTATTTATAAGAAGCTATTAAGTATCTCTAAGATTAACTTTATTTATTTTTTTTAGGTGGAGACAAAAACAATTAAAATTTTATATATTATAAATATTTATATATTTATATAATTTCGGTAACACGATCATGTAGGTCTATCGAGACATTGTGAGACGTATACAATATACAGTTCTAAACCATTATCGGTCAATACATATTTTTGTACAAAATGGTTTTTTTTGGGTTTTTCACAAGTAGTTTCTAAAATTTAATTTTATATTTCACCATTGCATTCAGCTTAAACACTACACAATTAAGTTCCTTAAAAGTTTTTCTCTATCTTAACACCGAGATATAAAAAAAATCTAAACAATATGTTGTATTTTATCCAATATCTTTAGGATTAAAAAATTAATTTTCATTTCTATATTTTTATGAAACTTGATATTTAGCTTCATGTGGTTAATCCATAATGTTAAAAATCATAGTTTTATGTGTTTATTCATGACAAACCTATATTTTTTCCATGTTACATATGAATTAATTTTTATTATACAAAGTTGTAAATTGGTATTAATATTTTAAAAACAAAATCTTTGATGAATAAATGCATTTGTATTCCTAAAAAATATCCTTTTTATTTTAGGAAATTTCCCATAAAGAACATTTAGTTATTTAAGCCCGAGACCATTTATTTTTTCTTCTTTGTGAGAGACCAAAAACAATAGTCGAAAATATCATATATATTGATATAAAATATTATATATATATGTGTTCTGTGACACGATAAATTTAAAAAAACATCGAGACATTTGGTGGACGTGTATTCCTACAATATCCACATTTAAACCTATCGGTCAATGGGACTAGTTGTTTTGTACCCCAAAATTTTTTTTGCGTTTTTCACATAGTTTTAAAAACTAATTTTATTTCCTCATTCAGCTTAAAAAACTACACAATTAAGTTCCTTAAATTTTTCTCTATCTTCAACGGTTAGAGATATAAAATAAATAAAAACACAGTATTGTATTTTTGAGGTCCAATGTTAATAGGAGGATTAAAAAAAATTAACACTTATTATCTAATCTTTTTATATAAATATTTAGCTTTTGTGGTTGAGATAAAATTTGTGCTAAAAAAATAGTTTATTGTTTATCATCAGCAACTATTTTTTATGTATTATATATTACAAATTATATAAAATGTTAAATTAATAAATTGTTAAATAAATTTTTGATTATAATTTTTTTGTTTTATATATATACTTAAAAAATACAAAAACATTTTATAATTTTTAAATTATATATATATATATTATTTTTAATCTTACCTAGTTATAAAATTAGAAATACAAAATTTTATGTTTATAATAGATTTTGAAAAGTATATATTATTATTATTATTTAGATTTATCTATACTCTGTATATTTTATTTATTTTTACGATGAGACAGGTTTATTTATTTATGTAATTCTTTTAATATATAAAGTGGACAAAAAACAAAGGATATTCTATTATTATGATGGAGATTGTGATTGATTGAGAACATTAAAGCACAGGTACAATCAAATAACTTAACTATGCATTTGACTTTGTACGGTGGATAAGACAATGTAGGTCTAATTACCATTGCTGACATATTTTACATAAAGCATGATAGTAGATACTAACTCATTAAGGCACATGTAACAGATATCTACAAGATTTCTGTAAGGAGAACTATTAAAATTTAAATAATCACTTACCAATTGAATGGCATCTGCCCTTCAGGTGTCAATTTATTAAAATTCCTTACAGGAACCGGTTTCGGTCTCTTAACAGACCATCATCAGCCGACGAAACAGGTAACACATAACACAATATGTTTTTTTATATCCTTGGTGTTCAATAAGATGAAACATTTCAAAAAAATCTTCAAAAAAATCACGACACATATTTACAAATAATGAAAAAACAAAGAACTATTTACATGAATTTTAATAAATGATTAATAAATGATTCCTCAGTAAGGAATTTTAATAAATTTACACCTGAAGGGCAGATGCCATTCAATTGGTAAGTGATTATTTAACTATCTAGGTGTCTAGGCTTTCGAAATAATAATATTTAAATTTATCACTATTTATATAAATTTTAAATGAAAACCTGCATTTGGTGTTTCGCTAAAAATATCCGTATTTTCATTTTAGTAAATGTGTTTTTTACACAATTTAAAGTAGCCCATGAATTTAATTTTTTCAGAGATATCTTACAAAAACTGGAGACCCAAGAAATACTCCCTGTCGCAGCAAACATGAACCCCCCGAACATTTCTATATATCTTCAATAATAACTTATGACATTTTGAAAATATCCTAAATCCATTTACCTCCTTACCTCTTACCTCTTGGTCTCTTGTGGAGGTATTGTGCTATCAATGGAGCTTATATTTTAAAAACTTTGAGGGGCCAACTTCGAAAAACAGTGAATACATACAAAATGGCCTGTTTTAATTACTTTACTTGTACTACATACTATAATTGTTTAATCTCAATTAGTCCATTCAACAGTTATGAAGGACTGTCCAACATTTTGACTAATCCTGTATATATCAGTTTGACATTAAGCAAAGATACCAACTACTAAATCATTTTTTGAGCCGATTCTAATAGTGCTAAGAAACCCAATATTTTTTATACTAAACTCCCCCAAACTACTCATTTCGATTGACCGATAATTCTGGATTACGAACTCGTCCAAGAAAATGTAGGAATACATGTGTCTACCAAATTTTCTGTTGATTAGACCATTTTTACGAGAGTTATCTTGTTCACAGACACAGACAAAAACACACACACACACACACACACATATATATATATATATATATATATATATATATATATATATATTTAGTAATATAATAAATAATAAAACATGTTTTATTATTTATTATATTACTAAAAGTAGCCCTACATTGTGAATTGTTAAATAATTTAATATATATATATATATATATATAATAAATAATAAAACAATTAATTAATTAGTACCCTTTTTTTAATCTTTAACCTAGGTTAGGTAAATATGGCTTAAAAATGGCATAAATGCCGAAACATGTTGCCATAAAAGATTAAAAAAAGGGTACTAATTGTTTTATTATTTATTATATTACTAAAAGTAGCCCTAGATTGTGAATTTTTAAATAATATATATATATAATTTTTAACGACTAAGTGTTTTTGGCCTCTGGGCACCTAAAAAAGAAAAAATAACATGGTCCCGGGCTTAAGTCTTGCTATGAGACCTACAGTAATAGCTTCTTCCCTATGGGAATTTCACTTAAATGCTCTTATTTACTGCTGGTAGTATTGTTATCAGGCAGAACTGTTCAAAGGTGGGACTATCGATTTAATGACATGAAATGAAAAATTCTTTATTTCAACAGGCAAAGGTAGGGCCACATGGCCCTTTCTTACACTTAACCTACATTAAAACATAAAAATATGATCATAAATATAAACTTGTCATAGATTACAAACAAAAAATTACTTACTAAAATTTAGAATATACGAAATAAAAAATAAATAGATTGCTTTTATTGCAAAAAATCACAAAAGCACATACACTCACATCAGCAACCACAGAAGCCCTAGGACATGCCAGCCGAGACCATCCGATCAAAAAACAAAGTTTTTAGTGGCGCCACAAAACTGTGAGCGTTTTTCAAGGGATCTTATTTGTAGGGTTAGGTTATTCCAAATACGACATGCAGTCACAACAAAAGCCCTATCATAAGCTGTGGTCACATGATGATGTATTTGTAATGTGATCGATGAATAACGTGAATTTCGCGAACTACCTACCTTGAGATACAAATTTAAAGTCATCCCTAAAATAATTTGGAACACCTGTTTTTAATATTAAAATTGATTATAGCAGCGATTGAATGTTTTTTATGCCACATAAAAGAAAAAGTACCATCTTTTAGTGAGTCATACGTAATTTTTAGCGAATTTCCCATAGGGAATAAGCTATTACCGTAGGTCTCATGGGAAGACTTAAGCCCGGGACCATGTTATTTTTTCTTCTAGAGACCAAAAACAATAGTCGTCAAAATTTATATATATACATATATATATAAATGGTCCGATCGAGACCAAATTTGGTAGAGACGTGTATTCCTACAAATGCTCGGACGAGTTCGTAAACCAGACATATCGGTCAATGGGAACGGGTAGTTAGGGGGGGTTTTGTACCCCAAAATGGTTTTTTTGCGTTTTTCACATGTAATTTTTAAAAATTTCTAATTTTATATTTCACCATTGGAATCAGCTTGAAAAACTGCACAATTTAGTTCCTTCAAGTTTTTCTCTATCTCCAACGGTTTACCGAGATATAAAAAATCTAAACACAGTACATTGCATTTTGAGGCTCCAATGTTAATCTTATGGGGGATAAGGAAAAATTAATATTTCACTTATTCACCAATATTTTTGGATAAAACTTGATATTTAGCTTCATGTGGTTGAGGTTCATCCATTTATGCTTAAAAATCTTAGTTTATGTGTTTATCATGGCAGCAAACCTGCATACTCTTTTCCCATGTTAATCATATGAAGAATAGGTAAACACCTTTATTTATGGACAGATGTTGATGAAAGTTGGTATGAATGTTAAAAATAAAAATTTTTGATGGTATAAATGCCTACTCTCAGTGTTCCTCACAGTAGCAAACCTTCACACTCCTTTCCATGTTAATCTTGTGGAGAATAGGCTAACAATTCCCACGTTTATCGAAAGATTTTGACCAAACTTGTCATTTATTATTATTATTATATTATTAATTTGGAAATTCGCTGAGTACGCAGGTCTGCTGTGACGGGGGTATTTTGTATACAATAGAAAATGGGTTAAATTTTTGAATAATCAAAGGACAAAACCTACTCATCCCAGCTCATTATGATATACACTAAAACACTACAATATTATTTTAATGTGTACAGATCAGATATACAATGAAAAATAAAATAAAACTCCAAAAATATAGTCTAATTCTATATTAATCTTGATTTTCTTTAAAGTTAAAATAAATAAATATTTATATAATAGCCTGTACCTAAATTGATTGATAGTTAACCCTCTGGTTCAATCATAGACACTAACAGTTTTGGTGACCAAAACCGAAAAGTAATTGAGATATTTTAGGCGATTAAAAGTTGATAACATAAAAATATGAATACTTACTGAATTACAACTGACCAAAATAAGCACTTCACAAATCCCGGGAAAATATGCACCTGCACGGTTCAGATTAAAAAAGCAAAATTAATGTATATGACCCTCAAACTGATATAGAAAAACAATTAATTCCTTACAAGTATTGTGAATAATTATCAAAGAAAATTAAATAAGGTAATTCCAACTAAATAAAGATAAAATTTTCACTTTAGCAGACGGCAGCGAGACATTCCCTGACGCCAACATCAAAAACTCAAGGATTGACAATACAGACGTTGACAGCTCCTTGGCAACAGTTGCAGAAACTTAACAAAGTTATTTTATATCGGTCCGATTTTTAGTGCGGTGTCATGTATAAGTGGAGAAGGACGGATTAATAAAGTTGACTTTACTATCCGTTCATCCTGGTGTGAGTCAGAATTTGCTTGGACGAATCTCCTTCCTTTTTAACCATCTTAAACTGAGTTTTTTCTTTGGTGATTTTTTTTATTTTTGTAGAGGATATTGCCAAAAACTCGCATATCAATCATATTGTTTCACAGAACTGTTCATGCTGTAAATAATGAAATAACTATCTTTTAAATGTATCTCTTTCAAGAATACATTAATTATAATTATAATTTATTTATTGGTATGTTTTTCCACAAGAATCGGTGTTTACCAAGACGTCGTACCGTAGAGAAACCACAGTGAAACGGGTAGATTGTCATCATTGAAATCACCATCGTCACTGTAAGGACTCAGTAGGAAATCTTGTTACGCCTCTAAGAAGGTCCAAAAGTCCTAGTGGCGATAATTTACGTCTATACGTGATACTTATGTAAACTATCGAATCTTACCACAATTTATCTCATGTCTAATTTTACTTTTAACCAGGCCCGGATTAGCAACTATTTACGCCCTAGGCCAGAGTTCTACATTACACCCCCTCCCGGCAGACGTTCAGGGAGGCTGGCATTTTTGGCATATTAAATGGTGCGCCTTACCTTTCCGGCAAAACTAAAAAAATGTGTGGGAGATTACAAATATCTTGGTTATTATTTAGGTTATCAGTGATCTTACACATTCATTAGCAAGAAAATAATTTAAATCGATCAGTCAGTTACAGCGAAATTCCAAAATGTGTGGGAAGAAAATACTTACAGAAAAGGCTATGTTAAAAAATAAAATCGTCGCACAGACCTGTACTAATTTCCAAATCAATAATTTAAAAAAATATATACGTTTTTAAAAATCTTATAAACTGAGAATTATTTGTATTCTCATAGATTTTATTGCAGGTTTGTTTTTAGGAACATGAGAATAGGCATTATTTCAAAAACATTTATTTTAGCATTTATATAACTTTCATAACATCTCCAATAAATTTGTATTCTCCATATGATTATAAGTATGCATTTGTCCATGATAAACAAATACTATGATTTTTTTTTATTTAAAATGGATGATTCAAATAGGTGAAGCAAAATATCAGTTTTATATCCAATATTTTCATTGAGGGATATAATTTTTTCCCTTTCCTCCATAAGAAACTTGGAGCCCCACAAAAAGACTGTGTTTAGATTTTTTATATTCGGTAACTTAGAGATACGAAAACTTTAAGGAATTAATTGTGTTTTTTTAAGCTGATTCCAATGTGAAATATAAAATATTTTTAATTACCTGTGAAAACGCAAAAAACCCCTTGTACAAAACCCCCAAACTACCCGTTCCATTGAGATGTTGGTTTACGAACGTCGCATTTGTAGGAATATTAAATTTGTCACGATACCATTTTTACTTATCGTGCTAAAAAAAATACATAAAAATATTCTATATATACAAATATTTATATTTTTAAAGACTATTGTTTTTACTCTCACCTAAGAAGAAAAAATAACAAGTCCCGGGTTAATTACAAGATTACTAATATTCTTTTAAATTCGCTAACACACTACTTAATTAACACAAATAACACTGTATAATTAAGTAAAAACATTTATTAACACAAAAAGGTATTTACTAACGAAATTACTTTTAAATCATTATTTAAAAACTTGCGGTGCGAGCGGCGTTAGGGACAACTGAAATCCGCTAGGTCGGCGCTAGTGTCGCTTATTCGTTACGCATATGTGGTTGATTTTTGCAAGCAACAATTCTGTTTTTTGTATATTTTTAAACCTTTTTAGATCTCCAAAATGACATATTTTGTATATTATTATTTTTTTATATTTGTGTATTTTGTGTTATTATCGGATCAAAAATATTGCTTTAAAAACCATTTCCTGTAGGTAACAAATTTGTTTTCTTCTTATTATAAAATTTCACATAGGTTACGTGAAAAAGGTATGTTATTCATCCACATTCCCAAAATTTCTGCTCAAAAACATAAGCCGTATTCCCACACTCCTTGACGCTCCAGGAGGCATTTTACGCCGTCTTCTCCGAAAAAAACGAACTTCTCCGGGAGAACTGATTACAATGAAACTTATTTCATGTATTCTCTACATCCCAGAAAAGTAAATTTTTTTTGTAAATGCTTTAAATCGCCCGCCACCCTTTGGAAAATAAATAACGAGCATTTAAAACCCCGCTGTTACGCAATATTTACTCGCATTTGGATTCAGTGTTCAATGAATAACCTACTGGTAATAATTAGCTGTCTTTGTAGTTTAAAGTTTTAATAGAAGTAAAAACAAACAGCTGTCAAATCAATATTAGTCAGTTTATATTGGGCACTGATTTTAAACCTATTTCGAAATCATACTATATTACGTTATTTAACGCCATTTTAACGTATAACTAATTATAATAATGGTATAAATGTTCTAATCTATTTAATTGTAAAGTAATGGTAAATAATATAGCTGCGTATTGATTTATTTTCTTTGTACTGATTTGTTTAGGATTTCAGGTTTACATTTTGGTATGATGATCTTATCTTTAAACTGAATCCTGCTTACTGCTAGGCAACAAATAAAAGTTAAAATTATGATTTTTTTAAATACTCGATATTTTTGCTCGCACCACCTTAAAACATCGTTTAAAATTTTCCTCTTCCTGGCTTTGGCCCAGGCAAACGATTGGATGGTGTTGATGAAATCCAATGTTTTTTTTTTTTTACTGAAAGGGCGGATCTCGCACTTCAGTAAAAGCGCGCACCCCTGTTTTTCATATCACATAGCGAAAAGCCATTGGTGATTGGCGGGATTTGAACCCGGGACCTTGGGCACCAAAGCCCCGCGCGCTCCCTAAACCGGTGGGTGGACCGATGCTTCTAGGTATCAACTGAGGCGACTCTCAAACCGATTATGATTTTCATAACCAGTGTTAACCCAAAACAGAAATCCAATGTTTTGGTTACATAATTTTCAATATTGAGGAGAGCGGGAGAGTTGAACTTTGGGTCATGTCGTTTGACCTATGGTATTCCTTAATCCTTTTAATCAGGAAAATGACCTAAAAATACAATTAAATTGTGACAAAAAATATACAGAAAACAAAGCAATAAAAAAGTAGGCTATTCGGTTTTATAATCCGTTCCTCTCTGGTTTTATGAAGTGATTAAAGATTAATAAAAATAATTGTAGTATATTAAAAGTTAGAGTAATTTGTGGAATCTTACTTTCCCATGAAAAACTGCGATCCTAAGGAGCTGACAACAGAGTAGACTTTGTTTAATATTTGTTTACGTTATTTTAGTTTAGATTAAAATCTAGGGCATTTCTTTTTTTTTAATAACCAGTATATTTATTTACAATCTGTTACATCAAATTATAACAATAAGTAAATGAGATAAAATACGAAATTGACATTAGTTGTTAGTGACAAACCATTGAATGAACTAACAGTATTATAATTCTTATTCGTATAAGAATTATAAATAATTCGTATAAGAATTTCTGGAAGAAATTCTCTCTATTTATAGAAGAATTATTAATTTCTAGAAGAAGATAGCGATAGAAGAATTTCTATCATCTATGTTAAGCTTTCCTGTAAGTTCTTTTTAAGTTTACCTGAAAGGGTTTTGCACGTCTGTAAAGATATTTTAAAGATTTTTTTCTGAGCGATTGGGAACTTAAGAAACTTTTTTGTTCTATATTTCCCAAAGCTTTTATTTCTTTCCATGGAAAGATTGAAAAATAGTTATATTTTTAATTAATAAATGTTTGCTAAAAATAAAGGATAAGCCTTTTCCTACTTGGGGAGTGTTTATATAATATAAACCAAAAGGTTCTGACCATAGATGAACGGATGTCTTTATAATCCGTTCCTTTCTGGTTCTGACTCCCGCTGATGATTCTGTTACGCAACATTTTCCTCCACATTAGATATGTTACTGTATTAGATTACCATTTTGAAATGGTGACCTACGCAGGTATGAATTTTAAGCAAAGTATGAATGTATTGTTGTGTAGCAATGTATTGTTTATAAATAGAAGTTCTTCTATCATGTATGGTATGAATCGGAAATAAGCGTAAGATGATTGTGGTACCAACTTTGTATCAAATTCCTTAAACAGGACTGTTATTAATAGTTCAACAACCAATGGCATCTAAGAGAACTACAGTTTAACGTGGAATCTGAACCACTTTGAACTCTAAATGACGATCTGGTCTAATTATGAGGCTGATCTTATCGGATTAATGTAGCATTCAATATAGTGCGGACGTTAATGCAAACCAGAGAATATCACGTCCACCGATCATCGCTTATTGTTATAATTGTTTTAAAAATATAATCTAATTTTGCAGTACTATATTGAGTGAGTTTTGATATTGATATGGTATTGATGATACAATAGATGTTTATAAACTAAGAAAAAAATCCATGCTGCCGCTAACCGTCTTCAAAATTATAATCGTACACCTAGCAAACCTTATCTATTCGTGAGATAAAGAACAAGAATTAGAAAAATTTTTAAACAGATTATCCGTTCATCTATGGTCTTACACATTTCGACAGGATTGGACACCGTTTTCAACGGGTTAAAACGACTTTAAAATATTTCGACAAAATCGTACGAGATATCGTAAGACCTTACATTTCTTCAGGATTTGACGACTTTTCATAGAGAATGGCTTCCAATCACCTCTAGTAATCGTGAGGATAGTACCATAGATGAACGGATACTTATAATCCGTTCCTCTCTGATAGTACCTTTACCGCACATCGGTTGCGGCAGTGAGCATTGTTATTGTTGGTCAGTTGGTCACTGTCGTCACTGCAACTGCCACTGTCATGTTTGGATTTGGTTGCGATACTAATGATACAGTTTATCATTCACATTCATTGTCATTAGAATAACCCAACAGTCAAAATGTCTAGGCATAGTCTATAGTCTAATTTCGTATATTTAGCTAGATTGCTTCTGAATTGCAACTAAAAGGCTATAATGGTTTTAAGTGTTAAAAATGTGTTTTTGGTGAACGTTTGGGCGATTAATCGTTGATTGATTTGAGATTGTTTGACTGAAATAGAATAACATGGAGAATGAAGCAGAAACCTTGCAAAAGAGCATAGAAAATTACGAAATACAGGTAACTTACAATGTTGGATCTATCATGTTAACGAATAAATCCAACACTTTCTTTAATTGATCAATAGTTTAAATGCATGGTTGAGTGGCAGTCAGCTCCATGAACAACATCTAGTTTATTTGCCAGTCCTTAACTTTGACTGGTTTTCTGGATCAGGTTTTAAATTAAGCAGCCAATGGAATAATAAAAAAACAAAGTTAAATGTAAGTCAATGGAATCTGTCAATGTAGGCCTAAGTGGTTTGATAAAAAACTATGGTTGTCAGAAATCAGAACTTTTATTTGTCTTATAAAATTGTTATAAATACATTGACAGATGTTACTTAAGTCTAACACAAACAATAGGTCAAGAATATAAATAAAATTGTAAAACAACATTTCACCAGTAAGATATATGCTCATATTACACATAGGATTTCCAATTAACCCTAAGAAATTATCTATATTATGTTAACATTCCTTGATTAATACATTTTATATTTTGACTTTGAAATTACCACAGGACAATGACTTAAATATTGCAGGTACTGAAGCTTAATTGACAAATGATACCAGTTTTTCTGGGGACTTGTATATGATACTGCTGAACTCTTAAACTATTTTTGTTCCTAGTATTATAAAAGTGAACATTTGAATTGATATTAAAATTTCCCAAATTACAATGGACATAAGAGAGTCCAATATTTAATACATAAAAAGAGTAAAATATGAGTATACCCTATTCAACAAAAACAGGTTGCACGATGCTAAATTCTGTGCACCTCAAAGCAACCTAATGGCTCTCTTTTATGAAATAAATATTTTATTAAACAACAACTACTTGATCCCCAAAGAATAATACCATAAGACATAGCGCTTTGTATCTGAACAAAATAAACAGCAATACTTTGTTATCAACAGTTACACTTAGTCTTCTCAACATATAAAGGCCTTTAGACATTTTCATAGTAACAGTTTTAACATGAGAATGCCAAGATAAACCACTAGGTATCCTAACATGATACATAGAAATTTTAGTTTACTACTCGTCAAGGGATCTATGTTGATTACTACTATATAGTTAAAAGTGATCACTACTATATAGTTAAAAGACAAATCACTAATTTTATCTATATTAAGTGAAAGATTATTGGCAGCACACCAGTCTTTAACTAAGCTAAAACTAGTAGCCAGCTTCTCAGAATATTCAAGAATCAAAGAATCAAGAATCTTTATTTCCATACAGACATACAGTATATGCATTTTGACAGGTCCGATATAAAGAAAATGTTGAGGAATCAATATTGGTCAATAAATTAATGAAAAAATTACAATCGTGGAAGTACAAAATAGAAATTTAAATAACGAAACACATCAACAAGGACAAGCAGGAGGACCAAAACATATAATATATAAGAGAACAGAAAAAAATCAATAATGAGTCACAGCATTAAAAGAGGAGAATTTTTAATTTAATTCTAGACTGGCGTGGACAAATTCAATAATATTGTATAAGGGGTTCACAAGCAGCCATTGCAAAATCTTTTGTTTGAAAGTAATAAATGGGGACTCAAGAATTTTTTTGGGCAGTTTATTAAGACATTTTAACCCTAGAATCTCATAGCTTAACTTATTTTTCTCTAATCGGACATAAGGTATATCAATTCTATAATTATTGTCCCTCGTTTTAAAATTGTGCATATTACTTTAACAATGTGAGAATTATATTGCTTAAAACTAGTTAACAAAATATTAAAAATATATAAATTAATAACAGTTAAAATTCTTAATTAAACAAAAATAGGGCGGCAGTGCTCCTATGGATTAGCCTTAACTATAATTCTCATAACTTTTTTGTATTAACAGCACATCCTTAATGTGAGAGGAGTTGCCCCAAAAACAATTCCATAGCTAATTGAAATAACCCATAATAAGTGGTTTTCAAATATTTATAAGGAACAACATCAGACAATCTACGAAATAAAAAGGTTAATCTGCTAAGTTTAATGCAAAGATGTTGTATGTGAGAGGTCCATGTGAGTTATTCAAGAGTCAAGATCGTTTATTGCCATAGGACTGATTTACAGCATTGACAATTGTCATACATACAGGTACAATGGAATATTAAATAAAAGAAAATAAATATTCTCTAACTAAACAATATTTGTATCAGCTAAAAAGTCCTGCACACTGTAGTACTCGTGCCTCGTATATTGATCTATATGGACTCCCAGAAATTTAACAGCACATACTGGTGTTGTGTCCAGAACATCAGGGATTTGCCTAAGCCCAAAGATGACAGTCTGAGTCTTATTCTGGTCTAATTGATTGATTTTGATTTGATTTTTGATTTGAATTGATTTGATTTTTTTGCTATAACAAATTATAAGACCCAAATCCTCATAAAACAAAAATCCACTAATTAAAATACCTTACTTTAAACATTTATAGGTAAATAATTTATGCATATATTAATTAGTATAGGCCCAAGAATGGAGCCCTGTGGTACACCATACTTAACCAACCTACCATTTGAAAAGGTTCCATTGTTAAAGACAAACTGTATTCTATTTGACAGGTAAGACATAATAATTTTTAGTGCATTTAAATCAAAACCATTATAAGTTAGCTTCTTACTCATTACACCATGCTCTACTCTACAGTGTTAAAGGCCTTTGACACATCTAATTATCTAAAGCCAGCAAAGAAACCATTTTCCAGATCATTGACAACATTTTCAACCAGTTCCAAAACAGCACCACATGTATTTCTGCCAGGCCTAAAGCCATACTGCCTTTCCATAAACAAGTTAAGTTCTCCAAAATAATTGGACATGTGTTTATGAAACAAAGACTCAAAAACCTTTGAAACAACAGACACAATAGATGTTGGCCTATAATTATTTATTACTTTTCTGTTACCTTTTTTGTGAACAGGAACAACTTTAATATTTTTAAGTTTATTGGAAAAAACACAGCTATTTACTAAACATTCATTTTAAATATAGGTTGTATTGGTTCTTTTTATACCTCACTAGTATAAAAAGAAGAAATTTTCAAAATTAAAGAATTAGTACCATATACATCAATACATAAACTGTCATCTCGTATATCTCTTGCAGTCAGACCTTAGTAGGCCTATCTAAAACAAATGTCAACATAATTAATTTCTTTATTTAACAAATATTTTTTAATCCCCTTGGACCTTGGATAAGACAATGGAAATTTTACCATACGAATAAACAATGTTTGAAACCTTGATGTTACGAATTTTTAATAGTACTGGCAAACATAAATATACCCCTACATAACTAATTTTATTGTGTTGGACCTTGACATAACATGTCTATAAAACATATGGTCTACAACTCAACCTCAGTATAACGTAACATCCCGAACTGAATTAAGCAGAATTTTTCCAGAACTGAATCAGGGGTATAAAGCGGAATACATCCTGTCGCTTTTGTCACCTTTGATTATTGTAGCATATTGTTCAGATTACTGGTACCTCAGTGTACTAGTGTACCTCAAAAATATTTTTAGAATCATCATTTAATATTTTCTAAGTGTAACAAACTTCTGTATTCTACTTTATTTAGGCCACATAATCTAAAAAAAAAACATTGGGAAAATAAGATTTTGAATTTTTTACACTAAATGAGCAGAGTAGGATTTTCAGTAGTGCTTTAAGGATTAAGTTTATATTATCCAACTGTAATATAAATCGTTGTATTTAGTTGTTGCAGATTCAGGAAGCTAAAGGCTTGGCACAAACTGATCAACAAAGAACTAGTTTTACTTCTCTGGAGAATGACATCATTGAGTTGATCACCCTTACAAGAGAAACTTTACAGAACATTATACAAGATAAAAACAATGAGTCAAATTCTGGATCGGAAGACCCATTTTCCCAGGAGTATGCCATGTTTAAAGTATGTATGACTTTTTAGTGTATTACAAGATCTTCTTTCTGTTTTAATAGACTTTTAATATATTTTGGTTTTAACTATCAGGGTTAACCTCTTGAATCCTAGGTTACTCAAAGCCAGACATTCCCCCAGCCTGAGTTTTTGTAGCTAATTTACAAACTACAGTAGAACCTCAGTTAACCCGGGTTTCCGTTAACCGAGGAAACAGTTCCATAAATAATAATAAGTATGTATTGTGTAGACAGCGATCTTTTCTCCTTTAGAAAGAATGTGTACGGGACATCTCAGTGATGCGCGGCCGACATAGAATAAAGGCTGACGTTGAGTATTGCATCGTTTAATAATGATTTCCGACTGTTTTGACCATTGAAAAAACATTGAATTGCATCTGAGATGTCTTTATGACTATGTTAGGTATAGTATTTAGACGAAAAAATTTTCATATCAATTATTATTTAGATGGCTTTAGATACTGTATCATACTGGTTACATTACGAAGTCGTCAAACAATGTATTTTTAAAAAATATGTAAAATATAAAAAAATAAAGTACACATAATAAATTATGTATATAATTTTGTTAAAAAAACTGGAGGAGCTAAAAATAATATAAAACAAATTCTCTGTAATATCAAAATTTTTGCAGTAGAACCTCCCATATCCTACCATGAAGAGACCACGCCTTGGTCGGCGAAAAAGTCGGATTTCGGGAGGAGCAAATTAAACACATTCCCTAGGAATAAAAATAGCTAGACCTATGCATCACTGTAATAAACCTTAATGTACCTATTTTACATCAATTTAAACATGGAGGCATGTATAATAACTGAAAAATAATAATATTTATACATAATCAAAGAATAATTCTTTTATGTTTGGTCACACTCAGCAACGAAGGGAGCGTGGGAAACATAGATAACCGGATGGAGTGAACAGTCAGTTATCGGGAGGAGTCGGATATTTGGAGTTTGGATGTGGGAGGTTCTACTGTACTAGAAGGTTTAAAAGCACCAATCCAGTAAAATCAAACAATAGGCCTATATTTTTGGGAGCGTTTCACAACATCGAGTTTTCACTACACTGAGTAAGGCTATAAATATCGAAAGTCATAACGCCGAGGTTTCACAAAGCCGAGTGTGTTATAAAAGTCAACTGTTTCAATACGCCGAGGTTTCATATAACCGAGTAAGGGGCCTAGTACTAGAAGTGACTGTAGAAGCCTATGTAGTGTGCAATATTACGTGCACACGTATATGTACGTATATTGTAGGCACTAGCTGTCCAGTCGTTTAATGAACTTAACGCATGACCCATAGTTTATATTGAAGATTTAATAATAAATAGTTTATAGCTTATCGTTTATATTTTAGTTATAAAAACTGATCATTATTTATTGTAATGAAAAGTAATTTATTGCAATTTACTGCTTTGATTTTATTGCATTGACAAGTGATGATTCGATCAGAAAAAATTATTCTTAAGATCATTTTGACCTCTCCCTGTAGCTATAGAATTAAGAAATTTGTTCGCCTAAAAGAGTTTATAAATTATATTACAGTAACCAAAACTATAAATTAATTTGGATCTCACAATGTTACACACATATGCATTGATGTTGCAAATTTATCGCTGGAATAGTCAAATTTGAAAGAAACTATAAGATTGCCGTTGGAACAAAGTGACGTATAGAATGAAAACTGAATCGGCTAGCTGGGTATATCTGGCACAAAAAATCTAAATTTACAAAACAGGCTCAAATGACTTTGATTGAAATTTATTATTTTATAGTGCATATAGCACTAAATAATGTGACACCACCCGGATGTCTGTAAAATATGTGAGTTCAAAAGTTATGTACGGGCTTTTAAATGCTAAAAATTATTTTTTTAGTTCTCCGAAAAAACACAAAAGGTTAAGAATAATTTGACTACCACCATTGTAACCAACTTAAAAAACTAAACAAATTAGTCTATTGAAATATTTGTCAATGACTAACGTTCCAGGTAAAAGTTAACTTTACTGACCATGATAAACACAGCAAGTTGTCTGAGAGCGCCCAATGTTATACTTAAGGAGAATATTAATACCCCCGTCGCAGCAGACCTGCGTACTCAGCGAATTTCCAAATCAATAATATAATAATAATAATATATGACAAGTTTGGTCAAAATCTGACGATAAACATGAGAATTATTTGCCTATTCTCCATAAGATTAAAATGGGAAAGAGTGAGTAGGTTTGCTGCTGTGAGGAACACTGAAAGTAGCCATTTATACCATCAAAAATTTTATTTTTAACATTTATACCAACTTTCATCAACATCTGTCCATAAATAAAGGAGTTTGCCTAATCTCCATATGATTAACATGGGAAAAGAGTATGCAGGTTTGCTGCCATGATAAACACATAAACTATGATTTTTTAACACAAATGTTTGGATCTCAACCATATGAAGCTAAATATCAAGTTTCATCCAAAAATATTAGATAATAAGTGAAAAATTAATTTTTCCTAATCCTCCATAAGATTAACATTGGAGCCTCAAAATACAACGTACTGTGTTTAGATTTTTTTATATCTCGGTAACCGTTAAAGATAGAGAAAAACTTTAAGGAACTTAATTGTGTAGTATTTTAAGCTGATTCCAGTGGTGAAATAAAAAATTAGAAATTTTTTAATATTACATGTGAAAAACACAAAAAACCCCATTTTGGGGTACAAAACCCCCCCAAACTACCCGTTCCCATTGACCGATATGTCTGGTTTACGAACTCGTCCGAGCATTTGTAGGAACACACGTCTCTACCAAATTTGGTCTCGATCGGACCATTTTTACGAGAGTTATCGTGTTCACAGACACACACATATATATATATATATATAAATTTTAACGACTATTGTTTTTGGTCTCTGGGCACCTAAAGAAGAAAAAATAACATGGTTTCGGGCTTAACTCTTGCCATGAGACCTACGGTAATAGCTACTTCCCTATGGGAAATTCGCTAAAAAATCAATTTATACCTCATTTCCCAACCGTTTTTCATGAAACTTGGTATACAGCCTAAGTCCACATCACCCAAAAAACCCCACTTAAAAGGCTTGATTATATTTAGAACAATAAATTATTAAATGATATTTAGATAAACGTTAAAAAATATGATAGTTTTATTGAAGATTGTGGTTTTAACATTATATTTAAATTAAAGTTTTCTATTTCTAACTATGGGCGACCATGAGCAGCCGAGTTTTTCACAGGTCAGCAATCACGTCACTCCCGTGATATATGTGATCTGATCCCTCAGAGGGGGCTCGCGTCATGTCTGAAGCAGAGAGTCGGTGGTAGACATTAACTGATTTACAGATTTATCTCCCTCCTAACATTTTAATAGTTAACGTGTAACTTAATTTTGTATTTATTATGTAGGCTAATCTCAATAAGTTTGTTTTTGCCAATTTAAAACATCGCTTATCTTTCATCTCAAGTTTTTTATATTACTTCACTCCTAAACTTACTACAAATCCTTCCCCAGACTGCACTCCACAATGAGTAGTGGTGGTCACTTCACCGTTTCCATGTTACGTAACATGAAAATTAACCTTTCATTTGATAATCAATTTTTGCTGCCGACCCGTACGGTTCATATAGAACAAACGTACTGGCACTGATGCCCAACGTATACATGGAAGTTGGAGGCATTGACTCATTCTATAATTACTTCAACTACACATTATCACTGCCGAGTACAGGCGGACCTGATCCTACTTCACTATCGTTCTTTGTGCTCTTATCCTCCTGCTGCCGCCCTTCCAGTACTATATTTTTTTGTAGTACCGTAGTTTAATAATTTTAGTATTAGTAACTGAGTTTTAACACCATTTATCTTTTTCTGAATCCACCAATTTTTACGATACATTTTTTACACATTTCTTTTTCTAATTTTCTATTCACAATTTAAATTTTTTTCCAAATTTCCAGAACTAACTTCACTGTTCGCTGACTGTGATGACCAAGCCTACGCACAGGCATTCTGCCCATGTAGGCTTATTTCCCAATAATTTTAATTTATAAATTGTACTTATATTGTACTATTGTTTTTTATTTTTTATTTAAGAGATTATGTAGCGATATTATATTTTTCTGGAAATAAATTATTTGTTGACTTTGACTTTGACATTCATTTGGGCGGGCACGATGAAGTAACTAGGCCATCTGAGGGAAATCCCTGCAACGATAGGTAGTCCTTGAGGCCACCGTGCGTTATGCAGAGTGTATGCCACTTGACTTGCGTCAACGAATATTTCATTAAATGTCACTACAGCGGACGGATCATTAGAGGACACGGGATTCCGCCTCCTGCTGTGTTGTCCTATGTGTAGGGCTATAATAGGCCAATTAATTAGGCGACTGTAGGTGTATTGTGCATAACTTCTTTCTCTTATATTAACCATTTTTTAAACAACATTAAACCTTTTAAATGTTTTTTTCACCATTCACATGAACATTTTTATAGCTATGGGTATTTCCAAGATGAATTATTTGAAATGTTTCTTTTACCATTAGAATCAGCTAGAGAATACCCAATTTAGTTTATTATACAGCATAAAATCAAGGCTGTGAGATCAAACAATTGTGTTAGTAATCTTCAGAAATTTTCTTTAATCAATAACTTATAGCTTGTTATTGTGATAAGTTATATTTTTTACAGGCAAGAAAAAACTGAATTGTTGTAAATAAAAAAATCGTTCTAGTGCGAACTCACTTCTAGAGTAGACTATATTCAGCCCCTTACTTGGTTTTGTGAAACCTCTGCGTATTTAAACAGTTGATTTTTAGATAAATCATGTCCAAAATTGAATTTTGCTGTAAAAACAAAAAAATTATACTTTAATGCTTTTCAGTAATATTGATGAAATATACAAAAGTATATTAGAAGTCAACTTTAATTGTAATACAGTATTCTAATTTATCAATGTAGGCTATCTTTAAATCTTTTACCATAAAGCTATAGACCCCTATATATATATATATATATATATATGTATTTATTTATTTATTTATTACATGTATGAAATCTATAAACAAGTTATAGAAATTGTGAAATAAACTTGTACAAATCATTTCATTTCACTAAACATTCATTTCAATAAAAACTGGTTCAATGCAAAAACAGGTTGATAGTCAAAATAAAATTTAAAATTCACAGTCAAAGTTCACGAAGCATGTAAGTCTCATGCAAGGGCGAAAATGCTCAAGGTGAAACAAATATGCCCTGAACTGATAGACTGAACTGATTGACCTTCCTTGTCAATATACCTGAACTCTTCTCCATCGATTTCACAGTCCATTCCTAACACATCACTAAGATTATCAAATTTTAAATATTTATTTATCTCTTAATAACAGAGGTTTTGCGACCAAACCACACGATTTGCTATGATAAACAAACAACCAATTGAACGCAACAGTTCTCTAAAAAATTTGAAAACAACAGCTGAAGTTTATCGAATAGTCTCATAAATAATCCAAGTCAGCTTGGGTCAATTTACACACTTACCATGAAATATATAAGCGGTGCTGAGCATATATTTCCCTGTGGCTTGAAAGATACGTTTTATCGTAATATATCCATATTGTTCACAAAGCCATGAATTCAAAAATCTCTGCCACATTTAATAGTGACTGTTGTTCGTCCAGGGTAGCAAATATGTAAAACCGACATATTTGAACTATGTTATTCTACAATTATTAAAAAAGTTACCAAATGTTTTCCTAATCTTATTTCTAGGCTGAGCTTGCTGAGCTAGAGGGGGATATAACCAATGAAAATTCAAATAATCAAGAAACTGAAGAAATAATCCAAACTGACCGAAGCTCCGAAGAGCTACAGGTAACTAACTTCTGTGAATTGTTGGACCTGTTTGTTTTTGTTAATAATAGTTTTATTTTTAAAACAAGAAACTAACATGGCTTATACAACTATACATGTAATTTTTCATAACTGAATACCATTTTTATTTTCTGGAAATTATTTTATTTAAAAAAAAATTCATGACATTTTTCAGAACTAAGACCATTATCAAGTTCCGAAACATGTCTTATATAAAAAAATTCTGGAAAATAAAAAGGATACTCAATAGTTTAATAAATAGTAGCACTCATTTACCAACTAAATATATGTATTTAAATATATTTCTTAAATGCCAAAATGTCTGATAACCTTTTTAAATTGTATTTTAGTGTGTTAATCATTCAAATACCCCCGTCGCAGCAGACCTGCGTATCCAAATTTTCAAATAAAGTTTTTTCAATGTCTATCAATAAATATTATAATTATTTGCCT
Source organism: Nephotettix cincticeps (assembly GCA_023375725.1). NCBI lineage: Eukaryota > Metazoa > Arthropoda > Insecta > Hemiptera > Cicadellidae > Nephotettix > Nephotettix cincticeps. The sequence goes on along the minus strand of CM041788.1, from coordinate 28,940,868 downwards.
ATTCTCCATAAGATTAACATAGGATGGAGTTTGCTGCCGTAAGGAACACTACTGTAAGTAGGCATTTCTAGCGTAAAAAATTTTTATTTTGACCATTTATACCAAGTTTTATCAACATCTTTCCATGAACAAAAAAAGTTTGCCTATTCTCTGATGAAAGGTGAATTCCCACAATCTTGGAATAGGAGTAATGTCCATCCGTTACCGAAAAAGGAGAATGCTCCCAGTATGAGCGAATTAAGACCAATTTCAGTACTGCCAGAGATGCTAGAAAAGCTGGTAATTCATCAGATGACTGAATTTATTCATGTGAAAAAGCTGCTTCCAAAATTACAATCAGGGTTTAGAAGAAACTACAGCCACAACAGTGCTCTGTTAAATATGATCGCAGACTTGTTTGGGGCGAGAAATGCGGGCAGGTGTGGCTCTTTGATCATGCTTGATTTCTCACAGGCTTTTGATTCCATCAGCCATAGTTTGATCCTTGTGAAAATTAAGCACTTTGGTTTTCATGGTAGTGCAATTGAGTGGTTCAGGTTTTACTTGGGGGATAGGCTGCAGGTGACAAAGTTGGGTACCCATACATCGCTGCCTCTTAAGAAACCAAGGGAAGTTGCCTTGGGCCCATCTTGTTCACCCTGTACACGACAGACCTTTCCAGCTGTGTGAGACACTGTGCCGTGCATGCATATGCTGATGACTGCCAACTACATGTTTCATATGAGGATGGTGATGCCGACCAGGTGCTCGCTGGAGTTAACTCTGACCTTGAAAAGATACGTGTCTAGTCTCGTAAGCACAGTCTCAAGTTAAACGCTAGGAAATGTAAAGTCCTCCGCATTGCTCCGCCTAATACCATGGACAAAGTTCTGAATGGAGATGTGCGCGTTGAACTTGAGAACGTGCTGTTGTTGGTGAGTGAGACTGTGAGAACTTTGGGGGTGGTTCTCGATAGTAGCCTCACATTTTCTAACCACATAACAAGTGTAGTACAAGTGGCTATGGGTAGACTGCGAGGTTTTACAAGTACCGATCCATCCTGCCTGAAGCAGTCAAGCTACGGCTTATTGAATCGTTGGTGCTGTCGGTGGTTTATCACTGTATTCCTGCGAATGGCAACAGCATTACTCGGGAGTAGATGGCCCGACTCCAGTGGCTGCAGAACGCCACTGTGCGCTTTGTGTACGGTGTCCCCCGACGAGAGCATATTTCTCCCTTCCGTTCTGCTGCTGGGCTGTATACGATTGAGGCCGTGCATAATGCAAACATGCAACCTCATTCACCGGGTGATGACTCTTCACAAGCCAGAATACCTGCTGTAGAGACTTGTTGCTTGCGGGAGGGTGGCGCTGCGTAGCACCCGACAGGACGACTTACCTCAGTTTCCTAAATTGAATTTGGAGATGGGAAGGAGGGGTTTTCATATTTTGGGCCTAAATTGTATAATGACCTCCCCCAAAACCTAAAACTCTGTCAACTACAACCTTCAAGACGAAATTGAAAGAATTAGTTTATTGCGGTAAAAACATGTAAAACTGTACCACTATAATGCCAAATATTGTAATTCTATCATTATTATGTATTGATATGTAAATTTTATCTATTTATTATTCTTTTGTTGTAAATAAATAGTATATAAGTGACACGAGTTACTCTGTAAAGCAGCGATTGTACTGAGAGACGCTCTAAATAAAAGGCATTTTGATTTGATTATATTTGAAAGAGCTGCACTGACGAGCGTAATGTTCTAGCCGTTCAGAAGTGCTAGGGTTCGAATCCCGACCATGAGCAATCCCAATTTGGCTTGCAATTGTGTGGTATAATGGAGTGAGGGGCCCACCTTAAATAAACGGTGGCCGGCTTGGGTGGAAGTTGATGACATTTGTAGGCTTAATTGCAATTGCAGTGGACACCTGTTTTGGTTTTGTGGTCAGTGGTTATACCGCTTCTAGAAGTTGTAACCCTACGGTTAAAATGTGAAAACAACTCGTATACTTGAGCTTTATCTAAAGATTCATCTTTGTAAGCAGGTTTCAACATAACAATGGTACCTGCAGCACTCTTCCCTATCAAGAAACAAAATTTCAGAGCTGTACGCTGTTCATTTACGTCCGCCAAAATGAAAAAAACAATGAAATGGCGAAACAGTGTTCACTAAAAAACTCACTGCAGACAAACACGTCTACCCATGGTGACGCCACTAGTAGTACTGAACCAGATAAGCAGCCGCTACACACACGTAGCGGCAGACATACGTACTACACAGGCCTTGCCTATGGCAGCGTAATTCCGGTTGATTTTGGATACCACCTCGTATATATAACATTTTTAGCGACTATTTTTTTGGCGTCTGGGTACCTGAAAACGAAAGAAATAACATGGTCCTAGGCTTAAGTCTTGCCATGAGACCTATGATAATAGCTTCTTCCCTATAGAAAATTTGTTAATAAGCAAGACTTTTTGCATTAATTTTTGCTTTAGTACTAAACATTTTAGCCAAGCAAGTAGGACTACAGCGTAATAAAAAAAGTCGTGTTCATTTTAATCATTAATACACTACAATACAATTTAAACATTATATGTATTATAACAAAAACTTATGAATTAGTGTTTTCTTTTGATAGTTTCCCAGTAATATAGTGCTTAACGTTTAAAATAAGTGTAAAATTTACAAAACATGTGCAATGTGAGTAATCTTTCAGTAAGCAGAGTTGTATATGCACTTGAAACTTAGAGGAGACATTTATTTTCAGTAAACCAACTGGTTGTTACTGGTTTTAATTGATAACCCCTTGTAGGATGATCTGGTATCCCTGAAAGGCACAAAATGCCAAGCCCCTTACAGTCAACAATGGCAGAGAGCAGATACAAGTCATGGCCAGGGATACCACAACGCTCTCATAGTAGATGTCGAGACGTCGGACAGCATCCAGGACCTCTCTCATATACAGGTATAGACATTTGAAGTGGAAGTATATATATTTTCATAAATTATTGCGCTCATGAATAATGATGGGACAATTCCATAATTTCTTAATATTCAACTTCAGAAATTGTTTGTATTACGATTCAAATGTACACAACTTGAGGGGAAATCACACAATTTAATTATCGTCAATAAATTTTTACTCTACTCAAAAGCAACAAATAAAATCACAGTTATATCATTTCAGGGCACTTTTTTGGTGAACAGATCAAAATTGAACGTTAACGAATTAGATTATAAAATTCAAATATGAATGTTTATGGTGGAAAAATGTATAAACAGTAACAAAAATCTATTCTTAACATAAGTTTTAAGATTTGTGTGTCAACAAGGATGAGGTGATATGTCATCAGTGATAAGTCAAAAAGGATGCAATAAAAAGTATGGGTATTAAGGATGTCCCTTAAAACCAATAAGCCAACCCAATTGGCACAGTGATCATTGACTTGCATGTTAAAAAAATACCATTCACTGAAAAAGTCAGTTCAGCCTGTTTCAAGATTGGACCATGAAAGGTTTACTGTAATTTTATGTTCAATGACATAAAGTGACTGTGCCCATATACTGGATCAACCAACCCTTAGGCCAGATATTTTTTACATCAGGAAATTTTTTGGTGTTTCTATTTTCTAGGTCCGAGTATTGTTTGTCAACCCCACAGAGAAGCAGATGCTGCCTTGCCCCTACTATTTGGAAGGAGAGTGTCGATTTAGTGATGATAAATGTAATTTTTCACATGGAGAGCTTGTAGCATTTTCCGACATTAGAGAGTATAAGTAAGTATTAGCAAATTTCCTAGAGAGAAGAAGCTATTAATGTAAGTCTCATGGCAAGATCTTAGTCTGGGAAGATGTTACTTTTTCGTTTTGAGGAGCCTAGAGGTGTCTCCAATGGTTACCGAGATATTAAAAAAACTGAACACAGTACATTGTATTTTGGGACTCTAATATTAATCTTACGGAGGATAAGAAAAAAATTAATATTTCATTTATTAATCTGTATTTGTGGATGAAACTGGGTATTAGATTTAGATTCATGTGATTGGGATCCATAATTTGTACTAAAAATCATAGTTTATCATGACAGCTAACCTGCATACTCTTTTCCCATTTTAATTATATAGAGAATAGGCAAACTCCTTCATTTATGGACATATGTTGATAAAACTTGGTATATGGTAAAAATGCCTACTTTCAGCGTTTCTCACAGCAGCAAACCTGTATACTCTTTCTCATGTTAATCCTATGGAGAATAGGTAAACTCTTATTTATGACGGATATTGATCAAACCTGTTATATATTATTATTGATTTGGAAATTCACTGTGTACGCAGGTCTGCTGCGACAGGGATATTTTTTCAACTAATTCTTACTTCTTATCTTATTATTCTTGATAAAGAATAGGTTTTTCATATTTGTAATTCATCAAATTAAAAATATCACAGTTAATCAGGTTTGTTCTCTGTTTATTTGTAACTTATTTAACCCTCTCAGTGCTATAGACCCTATAGCGTTGTTAGCGTTAAGTGAACTTGTTCGTTGTCAACCATGCTGCCATTTATGAGATGATGCTGGCCCTGTTTAAAGCACTTTTCTATTTTGCCGATAGAGTAGCTATATATTATGCCAATAAAGCGCATGATCCATGGAGATAACTGGAGATGATTGTGGATCAGTGGCCAATGCATTCAATTTACAAATATGTGGTTCAGAGGTTGGAGGGTGCACCGTTTGTGTTTGTGTTTTGTGTCTATCTATGCCACGACATTTTTTAAAATTTTGATGGGAAACCCCGGTCTTGTTCCTACCTTACGTTGACCTGTTGTTAGGAAGCATCATTAGCCCAATCACGAAATGGCAACTAGGTCCAGATTCGATCCTTGCGGGATTCGATCCGGCAATCTTCAATTTTGAAGGCAGGCACTATAACCACCCAGCCACTGTGTTGGGGGTCACCGTTTGGTGACTGGCTTGGGCATTAATTTTTAGGCTTAATTGTGATTGCAGTCGACACATCGTATTTGATTTTATTATGATTTAGTTACCATTAATACAGTGGAACACATTTATTGTTCGTTTGGTGTTTTAAAGTAATCGTTTAGTATAAATACAGAATATGAAATACATAAAAAATTCACAGCACAAAGGTTTCAAAAAGTCAAATAATTATTCTATGGTTCCAAACAATTTTAAGATAAGTGGGAGTTACAGAAATAAAATTAGTTTTTCTTTTGATATTGCCTCCTGAATTGTTACTTTAGAATAATCCAGGCTACTAACCTTTTCCGTCTTAAAAGTTCCGTTAGTTGTATGTGACTGTAAGCACATGTCAAAACCAAAGTAACATCCTTAGGTCAGAATAAATGTCATATTTACATCATGTAGCCTTGTCAATCTATTAAAATAATAGACATTAAAATTCACACACCCACAGTTTACATTTAAAATTTTACAAAGATGCAACATTCGTGTGGTACTTTGTTTGAAAGTACCTGGTGACCGAGGTTTGCTCGTATAGAATAAGACATGAATTATACAAGTTAATTAAAGAAATTAAAACACATTTATTACTCAATGAAAACATTTATATGGTTTTAATAAAACCGATTTAATACAACATAGTTAATATAGCACTGAACAAAAAGTATTATCCCTGAAGTAGATGGAACTCGCGTCCTTTGGTTCTCGAGGCCAACACGCTACCACAGGGCTGTGGCGTCTGTCAAATCATCGATGCCGTTTCTTTTAGCCAACCTCAATTGTTTTAGCCGATCTTTTACTGTTTAATTATCCATACAGTTATTATTATGTGATCAACTGATTTTGTTAGAAACGGAGTGAGGATTGAAAAAAAGAGAAATTTAATTTACTCCTATTAATTTGTTTGTTACAGTGGCTCCAAGCAATACAATGAATAAGTTTTCTTTCAAAACATGGAAGATTTTGGAAATAATTTTTTCTGCTTTAATTTCGCCCAGTTACGTTACCCTTAAGTTTTTACAAATTGTTTAGTAACCTGATAATTTTGTATTTATTACATAAAATAAATATGTATACAAAACCTCTATTCACATATTGTTCACCACAATCTTCAATCGGCAACTGTCAAACGGTTATAAACAGATGTTTTGATTTGCATTGTTTACATTTGATTCTCCATAAGCGTAATGATAATTTTAAACGTAATATTACAAGAAAACCGGAATTTTCTTAGACATTAGATCTATCTAGTATTTATTTTCTACTCAAAAATAAGTTATTTCCAAATTTCAAAGAAATTCCTTTGAGCCGTTTTCGAGATCCGTGTGCAAATATATATATATATATATGTACATATATATATATAAACCTTACTCGTATTATAGTATTGGATTCATTATTGGTGATGTGGTGGATTTATGTTATTTAGGTTATTATTGCGGACATTTTCCATCATGATTTTATGTAAAACAAAGTTTCACAACATTTCGTGATCTGGAATTTGATCCCGTCCTCAGGTGAACTAATATCTAAACATAACACAATTAACACATAATCCGGACTTAGCCGTTATAAAGCTGAAAACATAAAAGTTTAAAGAAGTCAAAAACTTACAAACAAACCATTCACTAACTATTATACACATAAGAAACAAAACACATCCACTCGTTACGGAGACTCAAAGACCCCCCTGTTACCCCTGTTTTAGATATTAGTTCACCTAAGGATGGGATCAGATTCCAGATCCCGAAATGTCGTGAAACTTTGTTTTACATAAAATCGTGATGGAAAATGTTCTGCAAAAATAATCTAAATAACATTCGTGTGGTAGCTGGAGATAAACTATAATTCCGACCGAGTGATTAATAACCAAATAAGTATTAATTGTTTTATAGTTTATACTACCTATTAAAACTAGAATCTTTTGCATACGTGAGAACTTTTGTCTCTACATTAAGATAAGTTAATTAAGATACATATGTTCTAAACATTTTTTTTAAATTTTATTATTATTTTTAGGGAACCTGATTTTAGTAATGTGAAGGAGGGGTTCATTGTATTGGCCAAACAGAAAGACAATCTTTGGCATCGTGCTCGTGTAAAAGAGATCGTAGACTGCAACAGACTGCAGGTACAGTTTGAGACCAAGAGTCACGAGACTGTAGAAGTGGACCTTCACGATATACTTCCTCTAGAAAGTGAGTGGGGTGGAAAAAATGTCAATCATTAGCTTAAAAATATGTAACAAAAGTTTACAGTAAATTCTTACCATATTTAAACTCCTGAACTAAAAGCTTGAATCATTAATGACACCTTTTGGTACTTTCTCCATAAAAACAATGAGGGTACACTACTTCATGTGGAACAAACCTGACATTACCAAACTGAGTATCAACTAAAGTGAAAAATTAGCTGAATATCACAGAAAATTCGCTATTATGTGACAGATCTTATGTAGTGTAAAAATAATTTATATATATATAAAAAAATATGAGGGTTGTTTTGAAAGCAAGTTCCGTTTTGTTGTAGACACTAGTACTTTGCAACTGAAGCCACCGAATCGTCTGTAATCAAAGAAGGGGGGACCACTCCGGTCATATCACTGAGCGAATCTCACATGTGGCGGGCAAGTTGATAGTCTTAAAACATTTTGAAAGCATAGAAAAGTCGTACAAGTTGTTAGCTAAAGAGTTGAAATTGAGTACAGTTCTTTCTTAAGCACGCCAATACACGATGCTTAGCTTGTTGCGTTATGGGTGCGAACTACTAGTGTCAACAACAAAACGGAACTGACTTTAAAAACAACTCTCGTATGTGTATGAATTATCAGATTAACTATCACTTATTGCAGGTGGAGGAAGTAGCGAGTTTGACAGCAATAGTGACAGCAGCAGTGAGTCTAGCAGTGAGGCTGACGTCCCTCCCCAGGAGCACTTTGTCAACATGGCCTTGACCAGAACTCCACCTTCTACAAAGCTTGGCGAATGGGAGAAACACACAAAGGTACAGTGGAATTCTTCTTTACTTTGGCCTTTTCTTTTGTCCCAACAATTTTACATCCAACCTGAAAAATAATTGTTTAACATTTTGTTTAGTCTTTTTTTCGTGAAATAAACCATCGAGACTGAAAAATCATGCTGTCTCATTTATAATATAGCAAGAACACTTTGTCGGCACAAGGTCTGACATTAGTGTAGCGCCAAGGTCACAGTGAAACAGTTAGATGGTTGGAATATAAATTTATATTCTTGATAACACCATTGCGGGAGCCAGATCAAGAGTACTGTATGTAAGTATGCTGTTTTTATTTTTAATCCAAAATTATGAGCATTTTAAGTTTTCAGGATGGAAAAGGCTCAAATTAAAGGTAGTGATCCCAAGAGTTCAGAAGTGTAAATACATTTTTTTAATACTACCAATATAAGAAATTTAAGCCTGTTTAAGCATGTTTTTTACTCTGTCAATGAGTTCTTGGAATGAAATAATTGTATTTATAAGTTTTTATTATAATTTGCATCTGTATTTTGTCAATTTTAATTTTTATGGAAGACTCTTTTTATTTTATTATGACGTTGCAATACAATTGTAAAAAATTGTCAATCTGCAAATAAATGAATTTTGAATTTTTACCTAAACAAAAACATGGGTATTAAAAACCCTAGTTTTGAATGGATGAAAGATAATTCTTATAATGAAAGATTTAGTAAATATGAAGGAGATGGAAAGTGGTGATTGATTTCAAGCTCTTCACAGTGATCATTTTCAAACCTGATTTGAAACTAGAAGTAAAGCTTCACTTTAAAAATATATATCATCAATATGTTGATTGTCACAGTCACCTGGTGACACTAATTCAGTCACTGGTCATTAACTAATTGATGTAGCAGACTAAATGGTTAAATGTTATTAATCAATATTAGAATATAAAATATTTTAAAGTGAAGTTTTGGCCTATTAAAGCTACTATACTTCTAAAAATATCTGAATTTGGTGTTGAAGTGTCTAATATTGTATAACTACTAAGAATGATCGGTTGCAGGGTATCGGATCAAGGCTTATGGCCAACATGGGCTATGTTGTGGGCTGCGGCCTAGGCAAGCGAGGGGAAGGCCGTCTAGAACCGGTGGAAGCTACCGTCTATCCCCCTGGAAAATCACTCGGTAAATAAATCATTTAAACACAAAAGCTCGGATCTACCATTTGCATTAGTTTGGAGATGATTGAATTTAAGCCAATATATTGCTTATTAACTAAGTTTTCGTATAGTTTCTCAAAGGTTTGTGTGTAAAAATTCATGAGTTTTGTATTTGTTATGTTGTGTTTTATTAACAATTATAAACATGAGAATATGTTCTCATAGATCAAATCTAGACCTGGACATAAATTGGCTATTCTTTACGTAGGCGGCTCTAGACTGATTTTGGGGGGGCTAATAGGCTATAGCATGTTTAACACAGTATGACGTTTTACCGGCCAATTGTGGTTGCTATGAATAACGCAGCCCTGCGTCTTGTCTGCACCGTCTTGGCATTCGGCATTGAACGTCTTGCAACTTTTTAATCAGATTCAATTAAAAAGAAATGGAGCTTTTTAAATTTAACAAATTAAAACTATTACTTGGATTTGGTAGGCTATAAAAAATTGTGATTGTCTGACAGATCTGGGGGGGCTTAGCCCCCCCAAACCCCCCCTTAAACCGCCTATGATTCTTTAACTATTCGTCTCTCACTTGTGCCTGAAATCTCGTGTACATCTATCCTGATTAGACTGTTAGAGCTTGATAAATTATGTAAGGCAGGCCTATATACTCACAGATGAAATCAATCTTGTCACAGATAATTTGAATTGTCTATAATGATAATAATGTATTCTAACTGATGTTTTGACATGGATATGTCTTAGCTCTGGGCGGGAGGTTAGCAATTTGTAAGACGAAAATTTGAAACATAAGAACAGTTGTTTGGATGAACTGAAAATATTCCCTTTAGACATATCCATGATCTAATTTATTTTCCACAGTGAATTAAATACAAACATTTTTGCATCGGTTTTCGGCTTTTGGTCTAGAATTTTTCCAAAAGTTGATGAAAACAATGTTAAAATTTTAACAGTTTTTTAGGACCGGAGAGTAAGTATGATGTAGGCATTTAAATACAGATATTATTGGTTGATGGAGAAAATTGTGGGCGGGAGAAACGATAATGCTAACCGCACCCACAAATAGGAGAAGCTGTTACATATAATAGTAATTTGTTTCAATTGACATCTTGTATAGCAATTAAATCTACGGTTAACGACTACAGTTATTGTACAATAACTATTATTATTTATTATGCAGGTCTGCTGTGACAAGGGTATTTCTCCTTTTAGCGAAGTTTGTCCTCGACTTTAATGAACACCTTGTATATATATATATATATATATATACTGAAATAATTGAACCAAGTATCCTTAGAAAAATAATTTAAGGATACTTGGTTCAATTATAGCCCTATTTCATGAAATAAACAGTGAAATATGTGTGTGTGTGTGTGTGTCTGTGAACTTGATAACTCTCGTAAAAATAGTCCGATCGTGACCAAATTTGGTAGAGACGTGTTTTTCTACATATACTCGTACGAGTTCGCAATCCAGACATATCGGTCAATCAGAAGTGGTAGTATGACGTTCCTGTCACAGACTACGTTGGGCAAAAGTCCTGAGAGGGGAAGGGAGGGTGAGAGTGTGGCATAGGGTAAGCGGAGGAGGTTTCTAGGTCAGTGGTGCGAGGGTGACATGAGTGGAGTTATCGGGGAAGCCAAGTACAGATTAAGTACTAGGAAATAATGTTGTAAATTCTTTCTTTCTTTTCTTTTATGGGGGACGAATGTGGCGGGAAGCTATGTAGGGATGTAGAATTAACGAATTGTAGAATTAATTATAAACACTTTTTGGGCTCAACAATACCTTCAAAATATATCTAAAAATGTTGCGTGATATTTGCAGATATGTGTATGGCCTTGAAGGAGGCTGCTGGCGGCGATGCAGATATGTTTAAAGCTGAGAAAAGACAACGGAAACAACAACAAAAGCTGCTGAGACTGCAGCAACGGCTCAAGGAGCGAGAGACTCAGCGGACCGATGTGTTCACCTTTCTCAATGATAAACTTGCTGGTACTACTTTCATCCACACCTAAACCATAAAAGTTGACAACATTTTAAATTTTAGTAATGGTGTTATGTTTTGACTTCTACCTCAATAACTCCATTCCTGTCTGAATTTCTGTGAGTCACCTGAGGCCCTCCGGTCTGAATTAAACTTTTCACTACGACTGGACGTCACTATGCTTAAAAGATTTAACAGTAACTTCATAAATTATATGTTTTGATTTCTTTTCCCTTTTACTTTTACCCTGTAACTGCATATATAATCACTTTTAGCAAAAAAAAAAGAATTATTATAATACTTTCTCACCTGTTCCAATGCACATGCCCATAGGGAAATAAATAAGAAAAGAAATTCATAGGAATGGAAATAGGCTCTCACTTACAACAATCTTCTGTTGTATCTGTTGTGGAAATAAAAAAAAAATATTTCCCTAATTATCACTCTAGGCCTAGTTTATAAAACCAACATTGAGGACTACTGGAGAACCAGCAAACCATTAGCAACACCTTTCTTTCCCTCCATTATGTCTCTGAGGCGGTTCCAGCTTATAAGCTCCATATTCCACCTGCAACAAGGTATGGATGGCTATGACCCTTGGTCCAAAGCTAGGAAAGTTCTTGATTCAATGAAGCCTTCAAAATGCATTTTATTCCTTTTCAGAATGTAGACAATAGACAATTCTCTTTATTTGCACTTTCATTAAGAAATTATGACAATGGCATCATTATAAATAAATTAATTTTGCTTTACATGTTTCAACATATTTAAAAACATCCTTCATAGAGTAAACTGGTCGTTCAACGAGCCAGTCTCTGAGGTACTTCTTCAGACTGTTTCCTGTCATGTTCTTTAAGTCTTGTGGGAGTGGGTTGATGATTTTTCAGCCTATGTAAGAGGGTTTCTGGCAGTACTGTGTTGTATGGTGAATGGGAAGGTTGAAGACTGCTGCCCTTCTGGTGTTGTATGTTATTCACTGCATATATTCCAGATGAAATTTTCTTAGCCAGATTGTGTAGATGATCTGTCCAGGAGATTTCTGCATCAATTGTTAATCCCAATAGTTTTGATTTTCTTTCAGTCGAAATATCAGGAATTTCTTGCATTTGTTTGTGTGTCGAGAGCTTTGCTGTAATCTAATAAGACAGCTGAGACATGTTTGTATTCCTCTAAATGATCTATTTTGTTCTATGAGGTTTGTTACAGCTGTTATGATTAGGCTGTTGTATCAATAGATGAAAGCCTAATAGGCATGAATAACCTGTGCACCTTTATTCAGTATATGTCCAACAAAAAGCACAAAAGGTTCGGGATGAAAAAAAATTTCAACTGTGTGACTGAAAAACCAGTTATATTTTAAATGTTTGTATAGCGAAAAGATTTTCTGGCAGTGGGTGAAGATCCGTTTACCCAAAAAGTAATCATGGACCATCTAACTGAGTGCAGAATATTAGATAAAGGATATCACATTTTTACAGACAATTTTTATACAGATTCCACTTGCCAAGGAACTGCTAGATAGAAAAACTCATAACTGGCACAATCAATAAAAACTCAAAATGGCTCTTCAAAATTATAATGGATGAGGTGCTAGGTGTGGAACAAAGTGTTTACTACAGACAGGAGAAAATTCCTTGTGGTTAAATACAAACAGAAAAAACGTGAACCCGTATTTCTATTGACAAGTGGTATCCATGCGGAAGATAAAATTAATCTGGAGCCAAATTGGCCTTCAGGCAGTTAAACCTGTCCTTATAAAAGGCTATAAATACAACATAGGAGGGATGGATATAAACGACAAGACCATGTACCACATTTCTTGCAGCAGGACTCTCAAAAAGTATTGGAAGTGAATCTAGAATTTGAAGGACATGGTGCTACACAACGTATACATCTTGTACAAATCCAATACCGATATGCCATTGAAGAGATCCTGTTTCTTTGAAAGTGTCGTTGAAGCTCTAGTAGATGAGGGGATTGCACAAGTGATAACCTCTTCCTGGTCCATCAGATGAAGGCGCTTATTCTATAGTACATTTACTTGGGAAAAAGGAGAGAATGTGAGTGGTGTTTTCTACAGATCCAAATGTAAAAAGGAAGAGAAGTTACTATTCGTGTCCTGGCTGCAACTGTGGCATCCTCTCCACATGTTTCCATTAATTGGAGCACTTTTGGAGGCCAATTAGGGCAGGGAGAAAGAGAGCGCTTGACGAAGACTCGGAATAGGCAGTCTGCTCTGATGTACATAAACTCTTTATTTTTATTTTCCCCAAAAGATAGTGAAAATTTTGTATACAGTAGAACTCCAATTATCCGAACTCCGACTATCCGAATCGCCGATTATCCGAATCACTTTCAGAAAAAAATTTGTCCAAAAAAAGTCTAAGTGCGCTATTATTCTTCCCCCGCGAAGCGAGCAGTGTTTGCGTGTAAAATGTAAGTACATTTTATTTATATTTAAAACATGTGAAAATATCATTTTTCTTACATGTAATTCAATAAAAAAATAGTGCTATATCAAAATGTAGCTTTTTTCCTCTCTAATGGCAATTTTTTAAAAAAAACTCTGATTATCCGAATATTTGATTATCCGAATGGGTCCCGGTCCCCATTAATTCGGATAATTGGAGTTCTACTGTATTTCCAATTTTTTGATATAATAATTTTTGTATGTGTAAAAACTAACCAAAAAACTGATAATAATTTTTTTTTAACTTTCATTTGTGAGTTTCATGGATCAAAAAACAAAGCTATGTCAAATAAAATTAACCTTAAATTAAAGAGCTTACTTTTAGGTACAAAATGGTATGTTATTCATTGTATTTGTTTCTAAGTAAAGCTGTTACACTGTTTATATACAGAAGGTCTGCAAACGTCATTAAAGGGTCAAATGCCTGCCAGTTGGAGGGTTAAAAAATCAAATTTATATAAGTTATGGCCAGGAAATCACCACATCGACTAGTCACACCCAACGATGTATACTCCTGGATTGCGCCCTGCCATGCAAAACGAGCCAGATTCGCGGTCTGCTGTCTGAGAAAAGGAGGTACGCGAGGCTAAAAAGAGCGAATCTAACAGAGCGCTTGACCTCAATCTTAAGCTTGTTTACAGCACTGGAAATATATAACTCAATTAAAACTTATATATTTGTAATCTGCATTAACTGCCGAATGTAACAGTATACATACAATATTTTTTTTATTTTTTATTTGAGTTGGTAATAATTAATTAAACATTAAGTTATGAAAACGTGACATGAAAAAGTAAGTAAGCGAGGAAGTTTTTTATATGTGGGTTTGAAGCAAACTGTCAGCGGGAAAGTTTTAGATTATGAGATGATCTAAATCTTTTACATTTAAGGCAATTGGCTATCTCTTTTAGTTTTCCAGATAATCGATCATAAAGCGAGCGTTGAGTGTACAGTTCGTTGCGCGGGGTTACTCACTCCGTCTGTCAGAGCTCGCGCTGTAAGTAAACAAACTCCAAGGGAACGTCCTACCTGTTTCATTTTCATGTGTCGTCTTTTCTATGGCTAATATTTAAAATTCAGTTGTTTAGTTTCAGTGTTAAGTTATTTTAGACCAAATGTAGCACGATGTCAGTGTATTGCGCAGCGAATAATTGCAAAAGCAAAAGGGAGAAAGGTTGCACGTTTTCATTTCACATGTTAGTAATACCATTGAACTTACATACTTCGTACATACTTACGCAGTTATAAAATCAATGGTAATACTTTGTTCATAAGTGGTAGAATTTTTTATCTTGAAAATCGATTCTAGACTTAAATAGTAATAGAATAGTACAATTTAAGAAAATATAAATACATATTATATACGAGTACATACGAAAAAATTTTGAACCAAAAGCTGAAATAGGAAAACACATGAAAAAAATCATCTGATAATATTATTAACTATTTACTTGTTTAGGCTATTTTATTGATTACCATGACTATGGCCTAATGATCCGAAACATGTCGGTATTGGAATAAAGTAATTAAATACTGAGCTTATTTTGAACCAAAAGAGTTGTTGAGTATGAGAAAAACAACTATAGAAAATTTAATATATTTTGTAGCTGTAGTACAAAGTACAAGTGGCTCATGTAAGTTGAAATATATTTCTATCATCATTAGTTTTGCAGGTTAAGTTTTATTTTCGGATTCTCTTATAATAGTAATTCTGTGCTGCTGGGAAAATAGGTAGCTGCTATTAAACGGAAAATTGTTTAACTTTTAAACAAATTGAATTAATTTTAAATAATTGATATTTATAATTTAAATAATTAACTAATTTTAAATAAATACTCATTTTTGGAAAATATTTGAGTTGAAACTATTATTTATAACCTCATTACCATAAATCTCATATTTTGGGAGGTTCAGGCTAGCTCTATTCTAAGATCTATTGTTACATGCATTTAAACTAATAATACCGGCATTTTTATTGGAAAACACATAAATATGCAATATAGAGTAATGGTAGAATCCAGCTATAGAATTAAATAGTAATTATTTTCATGCTAACTTATGAGATCTACGACAGAAGTGACGCGTTTTATAATAGAGGTATACCGTCGTCGGCGGGATTGTACCTCCCGGAGTGGGGAAGGCGCTCGGCTGGCCGGATCGCGTATCTTATACGGAGCGTGCAATCCAGTAGTATAGATCGTTGGTCACACCAGATGCCAAACAGCCAGTTGGTAGAGCTTTTGAGACTAATCTTTTTTTTTAATGTCAAATTTACATTTTTACCCTGGCGCCTATTAATTTGATTGAATTGTCTTTACTGTTTTTATTGCTAGCCATGCACACTGAATAAGCCAAGGTAAATGAGTACTCTGATAAAAGTTATACAAACATTGACATTTATTTATAAATTGCATTGTAAGAGGCTAGGTCATTTTATTTATACATAATACAGATAAAAAAAATTACAGCATTTAAATAATAAAAAGAATCTAAGCTTATTAGTTAATAAATCTGACTTAATGAAGAGGTCTTCGAGTAAATTTAACATTAAATCATTTATATGGGGATAACGTCTGGGCCTTTCTTTAATAATGTTTTCAAATAAATATTTCATTGATGTTACTCAGTTAAATAATAATAAACATAACAAACAATTTGACTGATCAGAAAGGCTAGTCTTTATCTGTCATTTAAACTGTCAAAGTTTTGCTCCAGTATTGATATGTTTTAAATTGTTGCTCCCACAACGAAATCCTTCGACATCGATGTTTCTCCCAATCACGAACAATGGTTGCACAATGAAAGTTTGTCCAATAAACTATTAACTAGAAATAACCCTTCTACAGCGAGCTCATCCTATGGTACTAAGTCCATCTCCATTTCTCCGTTGCTTGATGGACCAATAAGTATATTTAAAAACCTGAAGATACTGGGAACACCACATGATCGTCTTCTTATCAAAAACCGATGAACTTATTTAAGATTATTAAATGTTTAGTTAAATTTAAATTTTCATTTTTATTACACATAGACCCACTTTAGTTCTAATTTAAACTCAGTAAACATTTTCCCAATCAGGATATTCGGATTACCAGGACTCTAGTGTACGTTGAAATATAAGCAATGTACGCCCTTAGACAGGAATGGGTCAAGAGGTTATCTTGGTTCCTCTTGACAAGTGCTCTAACAGCACATTGAATAGTGATCGACAAATGTACATATATCTTTAACTTACTATAGTTTTAATTAATGTTCACGTTGAATGTCACAATAGACATGCAATTGACATCAATGATGTGCAATCCAGTTTCTATATTGCTCCTTTAACTTTCCAAATTCCTCTTATATTTGCTTGATAAGTCCCAACCAAAGATTTGTCATATGTATTGGTGGGAAAAGTATTTTTTAAAGAGGCTGCAAAAATGCAATTAAAATTAAGTTTTCAGTTTGTAGAAAGTATCTGAATCAGTTAATATATAACTTTGCATTGTCAGGTGAGCTAGCTTAATAAAAAATATCATTAATAAAATATTATTAATTATTTAATTAATGATATATAATTATACTATCATATTTTATTAATGATATTATATTATTAATTATTATTTTATTATTATATCATTAATAAAATATCATTAATAATTACTATTTTACTTATTTAAGTTTTCGTTTAAAACAGAACTTTGAGATGAATGCTGGCTATACCTTATTTGTTTATTTTTTACAATTTCTTGTTTTATAACAGTAAAAAAGTAATTTTGGTAAAATCTGAAACATGTTATTAATGAAAGCAAATGTTATTAATTGAAAATACCATGTGAAAAATATAATGGTAATGTATTTTCCTAATGTATTTTTGTTCAGCAGGTTCAACATCAGCTAAGCCCAAAGCCTCTCATCAAATCCTTGCCTCATCATCAAGGAAAGGGCTCAATGTAGAGAGGTTTCAGCTAGCAGAAAACATCAAGAGGAAGCAAAAAGATATACTTAAACTAAAGCAGTCTTTAAAAAGACATGAAAGTGGATCCATGGCTCACAAAGCGATATCGAGCAAACTTCAAGAAGCCCAGTCAGACTTGGATGTCCTACAAAATAATGACAAAATGATTGCAAGAGAGCAAAACCAGAGAGATAATAGGAAGAAAATGGCTGTGTTTTAATTAATTTTACAAAATATGTAAATACTGTATATTTATCATAAATAAATTGTATAATGTGCAAAGACGTAGCTGGTGTTTATTGGCTTCAATCCGAAAACATTTTCATGGCATAAAACACTGAACATACGATTTTTGTAAAGTCACAGTCTAGGTAGCTAGGGAATATATATAGCCTTAGCTACTTCAACTAGTTATTTTTTAACATCCTGATTGGTTTAGTGCTTCAAGTCTAGGCCTTTTAATTTACGATTACTTTAAAAAGAAGAAAAAAGGATTTGTGTACACAATTAAATCCCTAATGAGGGGCTCATCTTCAAATTGTTAGTGGTTATTTATGAGCAATTCAATTTTACCTACCTTACACTTTGTGTATTAAAGCTGTGATAGTTTGACTTTTGATACTTTGAGACAAGCTCTGAGTCAACACTTCAGTCACACTCAATAGCAGTGGCCTATTTTTTACAAAAATCTGTCCAACCATATGACGTCCAATCAGTGGCCACTGCGATAGCCAGGGCTTTCTTTTTTTGAGGGGCATCCCATATTACTTTTACCTTGTTCTTGCCAACCCCATGACTGAGTTGGAATATTTTTTACCAGTGGCTCAGTGTGATTATGTAGTTGCTGTTAAGTTGTAGGTTTGATACAGTTCTGTTTTAATAACAATGACTGTTTTACAGTGATTGTTATTTATTTTTATGGTGGGTCCGTGAACCAGAAATTTTAAGTTTAGGTTGTGTTGGGACATTAATTCTACCCCTTGGATGTGGCTGAAATTGGTTTAGGCCAAGATTTTAACCAACCTTTTTCATTATCAAGGATATTTCAATGCCAAAATTCAGTGTGTATCTTTGAATACCGTTACAGTAGTAATGAATTGTCTACAAATATCAAAAGATCAAATGTTTAATTTTCAGTTGTTTGTTTCCCCTTTAGACTAACTAAGTTATCATTGAAATTTGGTATCAAATCCTGACTGGTACCGTACATTGAAATTTCATAATTGGAATCTAAATCAGCTTATTATTAATATGCTCATTTTCATCATTGTAATTATTGTATTTACTTTCCTTTGGGAAATAGGTTAGATCATGGGTATGTCTAAAGGGAGTGTTTTCAGTTACCCTAAACAGCTGTACTCATAACCATATGACGTCACTATTTCAAATTTTGATATGACAGATTACCAATAACCCCCCTAGAGCTAAGACATATCCATATCAAAAAACAATTATAACCATATAAGTTATAATGCAATTTTTAAGATTGGAAGAATATTGAGGAGGAAGTACACATTGAATAAAGTACAGTATATACTTTGAATTTTCTTCTTATTTGAAATTATTAAAATTAGTCTGGAACCTTGGCGTGTCCAGCTACTTAGAGGTCACGAATTGTAAATTGTACACCCATACGATGATGTACGGTGGGTGTAGTGTTGTGTGGATTAATGTCTAGGAACCCATGCAGCCACTAATATTTTTTTTAAAATAATATAGAAACAATAACATAAATAGTATGGAATAAATAAATAGCAGTATAACAGCCTAACTACTATTATGAGTTAGTAATACACATATAACTATATATATTTGAAAATATATACATATATATATATATGTACTTATACAAAACAATAACAATGCTCCCTTGTTTGCGAACAGAAGTTTTTTAATAAATAAATAAATGTATAAGCACTATTCCTGGCAGATAGACATGTTGTACGTAAAGTACATGACCCTTCGAAGGCACCAAACTCATCCAACACATTATGTGGCCCTTCAAAGAGGCCACCATATCATGCTTTGGCACTGCCCAAAAATCAAGAGGAAGATTAAGAAGTCGCTTCTTGAAGGAGGAACCCCTGTGATGCAACATATCAAAGGTCTGCAGATTTATTGTTTGCCCGCATATGCGTTTTCTTAGTCATATTTTACGCAGAACAATCAGATACTCGGTGTAACTATCAATTCATTTTTCATTCATTTAAAGAGGCGGATTTCTCCCAAGGCACTTCAGCCGTAGCGGCTTTTTGCGCACCCCTGAACTTCTCTTTCCTGGAGAATCAGGAATCTTCCAAGTCAAGAGACCCGGAAAACTGCAATAACCTGTCAACGAGCTCATCAGGAGGCAGAAAACTAACCCTTTCCAAATTGCCTAGAGTGGAGGACCTCACCTCTGCCAGCCCTATAAAATCAAAGAGTAGATGTTTCACAGTTTCCTCCTGCAGATAACATTTCCTACACAGAGGGTCCCTGTCAAAGACCCTCATTCGTAGTTGATGCTTCCTCAGATTACCGTGACCAGTGACGATACCTGGGACTGGTTTGGCATCCTTCCTGCCAAGTTTCAGAAACCTCTTTGAGATGGAGAACAAAGATTAAGCTTACTTACTCTATGCAGGGAAAGTTCCCCCCATCTTTTCTTATGGCAATCCCTAGCCCAGGAATTGGTAGTCTAAAATGAACACCACAAAGGAGAGATGATGCTGCGCTGTTGGCCAGCCCATCCGCTACTTCATTACCATTCACCCCAGAGTGCCATGGAACCCAACCCAACAAAGGGTGACATCATTGTGTCTGCCTTCACAGTACACAAGCATAAAACAGTCCCACACAACTCTGTAGTTGAACTCAACCGAGCCCAGGGCTTTGAGGGCCGCCTGACTGTCAGAGAAAATATTGATAGAACAGCCCTCAACCTAACTTCTAAATTTCTCTAGCACATTCCATAATGGCAGTTATCTCAGCCTTAAAGACAGTGGGGAAAGTCCCCATAGAATACCTCACAGGACGTTGTCCTGCACCCAAAAGATGCCTGCTCCTATGCCCCGACTGCTCTTGGACCCATCAGTGAACCACTCCCGATCGCAGGGTGGTAATGGACAGGCTCTATCCTTCCATTCATCCCGTTGTGGAAAAAGAACTCGGCATGACATGCCAAAACAGAAGATTCTCGAAAGATAGTCAGAGGGCATACCTAAAAAATCGCTCCGAACTATCCCTACAATTCGGGTGTGGCCACGTAAATCACCTGGCCTATTCCAGAGGCCCTCTCCACAGAGGCGATGTGCACCCATTCTGGCAGTCATCCTGATGTGAATGTCTATGGGCAAAGGGTCAAGCAAACAATCAACAGTGGCCCCAGGATTGCTGCTGATAACCCCGGTGATCAGGAGACACGCCAGCCTCTTCACAGCAACTCCAGTGTCCATCTTGGTCCAACAAACCAAAGATGCATACGTCATCATGGTTGTTCTAATTACCGAAACATTGGGCCAATGCATCATCCCCGGTTTCAGTCCCCATGTTGCACCCCTCCCTATGGACAACCTGTTGACCTGGCTACGACCTCTACTCCCTGTAGAGAAAGTTTCACATACATAGTAACTATCAATGACTATATGCTTCTTATTACAAAATGAAATACCATCTTGAAATATTTTTGTTAGGTAATGGAATACTTAGTCAACGAAACGAATAATCAAACCTCATCCTCAGAACGGCTATAATGACGTTCTTGGATTTCATTATTAAAATTTCTTATACTGTACTTTGAAACAAACACAGTATGCAAAATTTTAACATAGCCATGATAGCTAAACGGTCGTATAGCTGTTGGAGGTCGCGATGCAGCAGCTGAATGCCACTGCGGCCGCCATGCCGCGGCTAATTTTCTGCCGCCTTCGGCACGCAGAGGTTTACGTAACCAAATGCAAGTCTACACATTTGGCGGTTTTGTTGCCGTCGCCGTCTCGCCGCCAGTTCCCAGTCTACCTTTGAGATGGTTCCATATACGTGTTTTATTTAGCTGGGGATTTTCTGACCTCACTTTAGCATTGAAAATCCATATGAGTTTACTGTGTATAGTGTCTTTATGATGATGCTTTTGGTAATAGTTAGCCTTTGCCGTGTATAATATATTTCAATCAGACAGGCTTTTTAAAATAAAAAATTTAAGAAAACAATTTTTTTGCTAGTTTTATAATATTTGGCATAATTATCTGTTTCTTCTCTCATATCATTAGATGCTATAAAAACATACTGCAGAAAGGTTTGAAGCGGGACCTGTTTTAAATTTTGCTTGGGTCCTTAAGTCCAGCTATAATATAATTTAGAGACGCTAATCACTTTATTGTCACACTTTATTAGACACTCTCACTTATTTGATTTTTTCAACTCAGTATTCATTTATGTTAGAGCACTGTGGCTGATTCTGGAGCAGCGGTATATCTGTAATGCAACAAAAGAAACCTTTGGATAGTCAACTAACATATAATATGTGTTATTACGCAACATTTTATGTACATATTATATGTGCTTAAAATATTGCGTAGTACTAGTTTGTCTCTTTTTTGTGAAAGAAAGTTTTTAGGGAGTTTCTAGAGGGAGGTCATATTGGCAAATGTAGGACAGTAGGATAGGTAGGTTTCAATTGGACTTGAAATCTTTACGCCTTCTCTTGGGATTTTTTGTGTTTTGTATTTTTCCTTATTTATTTATTCATTTTAATATTATTTTTTAAGTGTTTATATAATTTATTTATTTATATTTGTAATTAAATCCCTCTGCCTGTTTACTTCAAGTACGGTACCTTGCTATTTCAGCCAACATCCCCAGATCATTTTTCTCCATTATATCCCTAAGAGAATAAAGATGGTTGAATTTACCTTCTCTTGGTTTTCTATACTTGTAAATTTCTATACATGTAAAGTTTCACAAACCTAGTAACTATCAATGACGATATGCTTTTTATTTCAAAATGAAATATCGTGTTGAAATATTTCTGTTACTGGAATACTTAGTCAAAGAATCGAACAATCAAATCGCATCCTCAGAACGGCTATAATGACGTTCGTGCATTTCATTATTAAAATTTATTATACTGTACTCTGAAACAAGCACAGTATGCAAAATTTTAACATGGCCGTGATAGCTACGGTCGTATAGCCGTTGGCGGTCGCCATGCAGCCACCGAATGCCACTGCGGCCGCCATGCCGCGGCTAATTTTCTGCCGCCTTCGGCAGGCAGTGGTGTATGTAGCCAAATACAAGTCTATACATTTGGCGGTTTTGTTGCCGTCGCCGCCAGTTCCTAGTCCACCTTTGAGATGGAAAAGTGTTGTATTTTTAGTTGGTTCATGTTTTCTAGTGAAAATGAGTAGAAGTGAAATGGATGATGAAAGGCTAGTGGTTGGTAGATAAATTAACAACGATTTATTAATAACTTTAGTCGAATAAAGGCCAGTGTTGTGGGACAAAACTATGGATTTGTTTTAAGATCGTACTGCCAACAGAAATGCTAGGCGTGAAGTTTGCTACGGATTAAGAAGCGGGTTTTCTTACTTGGGTGACAAAGAGATAAATTTATAAGGGTTTTCAAATATGGTCTTTTTTGAATTTCTAGTCCAGCTCAAAGTTGGACTGGGAATTCCAACGACGGCGATAAAACCACCAGATGTGTTTACTTGCATTTGGTCACGTAACGCCACTGCGTGCCGAAAGGCTACAGATATACCGCCGCGACAGGATTGCTATTTACCAAAGTGGGGATGTTTCTGGCCTCACTTTAGCATTGAAAATCCATATGAGTTTACTGTACAGTGTCTTTATGTTGTTGCTTTTGGTAATAGCTAGCATTTGCCATATATAATGTATTTAAATCAGACAGCATTTTTAAAGTTAGGTAAAAAAATCAAGAAAATATTTTTTTCTAGTTTTATAATATTTGACATAGTTATTTGTTTCTTCTCTCATATCATTAGATACAATATAAACATATACTGCAGAAAGGTTTTTTCAATTTGTTTTTTTGAAGCGGGACCTGTTTTTAAATTTTGCTTGGGTCCATAAGTCCAGCTATTATATAATTTAGACGTTAATCACTTTATTAAAAACTCTCACTTATTTGATTTTTTCAACTCAGTATTCCTTTATACTATACAACTGTGGCTGACTTTCTGGAGCAGTAGTATATCTGTAATCATTATATCATTATCTGTAAACATTTTATGTGCATAAAAAATGTTGCACACTACTAGTTTGTCTTTTTTCAGTCAAAGAAAGTTTTTAGGGAGTATCTAAGGTCATGTTGACAAATGTAGGATATAACATTTCGATATAGTCTGATCGAGACCAAATTTGGTAGACGTGTATCTACGTTTGCTCTGACGAGTTCATAAAACAGACATATCGGTCACTGGGAACGGGTAGTTGGGGGGGGGGTTTGTACCCAAAAATTGTGGTTTTTGCATTTTTCATATGTAATTTTATAAAATGTTGTCTTTCACCATTAGAATCAGCTTTAAAAAATGTACAATTTAGTTCCTTAAAGTCCTTATCTATCTCAAACGGTTACCGAGATATTAAAAAATCTAAACACAGTATGTTGTATTTTGGGGCTCCAATGATAAACTTAAGAAGGATAAATAAAAATAAATATTTCACTTATCAATCAATATTATTGGATTAAACTTGGTATTTACCTTCATGTGGTTGAGATCTTATGCTTCAAATCATAGTTTATGTGTTTATCATGGCAGCAAACCTGCATACTCTTTTCCCATGTTAATCATATAGGGAATAGGCAAACTCCTTTATTTATGGGCAGATGTTGATGAAAGTTGGTATAAATGTTAACAGTAAAAATTGTTTATGGTTGCGTACTTTCACTGTTCCTCACAGCAGCAAACCTGCACACTCTTTCCTATGTTAATCTTATGGAGCAAATAATTCTCTTGTTTATCGACAGATTTTGATCAAACTTGTCATATATTATTAATTTGGAAATTTGCTGAGTACACAGGTCTGCTGCGATAGAGGTATTTTCCTTAACACAGAATCTTACAACCTCTACCAAGTTTGGGCTTACTGATAGTTTTATAATAATTTAACAATGATGGTATATGGTCTTGTGTTAAGAGGCCAATAGGCAGAGGCACAATAAAATCCATCTGGGATCTTGAATATTTGGTGAGACCTACACTACAGGCCACTACTGACGACCAGGAAGCTGGTCCTTGTACCAGTAGCGTTTGTAGACATCAGATTAACTTATGAGTAATTTTACAGGATATAGGCAAAGCTGAGTGACCTAATGGTCGATGAAGATTCTACGGTCAGGCCACTCCAGAAACTTTCAGGAGAAAGGGGCGTTGGTTGCAGTTTTCTGCAACGACATGACCTGCAACTGACTGAGTGGAAAGCTCTTGCTGTCATGAGGGAGCCTAACTTCTGGTGGAGAGTACAAAAATCTCCTTCATTCAGTGAAGGTCCTTCTAAGGATCGACAAAAAGTTTCTGTAGGCGGATAACATGAACCGTGGACATAAAGTGTATTCTAGTGGATCTGCAGAAAAAAACCCTCGTCTTGACATCAAGTATTAGTGCATTGCCAAGTTACAGACTCTTGTAGTTGTGATTGATGAAGCCAGTGCACAGAAATTGAGTAGACAAAGAAGGAGAGCCTTTTAGGCAGTGACGAGAGTCATCTTCAGATTGGACCTGCGATCATAGAACTTTGGGTGAGGGAAGACAAAATATCAGGTTAGGGGTACTCTCTGGACAGATTATCTTGGTGTGCATTAATACATCTGGGTAAAAAATGGGCTAAGGAGCGTAACTCTCTTGGAGTTCTGTTCCAGGGACCAAGCGGTGAAGACCAGTTGTGGAGCCACTGATCCTCACATTGGTTTACAGTTTACATGCTCTGGAAACCATTGCACGCTCTTCTTCACAAGATCTCTACACACAATTTGGGGGGTGTAGGAAGAACAACGCCAGAGGTCACTACTTGATATCATTTTAGTGGTCTCTTGATACCAAAAGTTGGCTCCAAACCCTTTGAGACCCCAACGAGGGCGTGCGCAAAATGCCAGATGGTTGACGAGCCTAAAGACACATGTTCCACTCCTCTGTGTGTCCTTTTCACAATGTGAAAAGGTATTGGTGAATTGTGATGGATGGGATTTGAAACCAGCCAGAACTCTTGTATTTTAGGAGGCAATAAGTTCTAGAGTGTTGAGATTCAGTTTCTGTGTCGATGCGTAGCAGAAGCGTCGGCCGCCGAAACATCGCCACTCCATGTGTTCTAAAGGGGCAGCGGCCAACTCGTTTGCCGACAAGGCGAAAAACTGCCTCGTGTGTTTCTGCCCTAATACAATTTAAATCACAGCCAGGAAACTTATTTATGTTACCTTAAATCAATAGCCTTATAACTTCCTCTTAATTAAAACATCCTCAAGAGAAATTTTATCAATACCGTCCCAAGAATGAAATTTTTGTTAAAAAATAGTACTTTATAAACAATTACAAACATTTGTCAAACACAATATTTTATTAGGTTAAAAATTTACATCGGACTGATAAAAAAACATTTTTACAAAAAAGAACAAGGTACACATAAACAGCGTAGGAGTAGGTTCCAATGTCAGGCTACGTGTCACTTTTCCACAATTTTATGGTTTTGTCTTGCTCCAAGGCTGCGGAAGCGATGATGTTCTCTGTTGGATGACAAGTGGTACACAGCACAACATCTGGAACACATAAACATAAAACTATACACTAATGTTCATATTTGGACATTCACCAGTCAATGAGACAGGACTGCTTGATTAAAAAGTTAAGTATTTCACTGCATTGGCAATTTTTAATCTACTAAGTCATTTAGGCAGTGGTATTTAGTCTTGGGTGATAGAATAAAACTCTTGGTATTAATTATAGTAAACTGCATAACAAGAAAAGAGGGAGTGTCAAATAATAATAAGAAGAATCAAACTAAGATTTTAAGTTATCTTAGTATGGTAAACTTGAACTAGATCTAGAAGACAATTGAAGGAGAGAAATGTTTCAATTAACATAGTAAATTTTCCATCCTAACTTTACCAATTAAAATATATTATGTAAAAGACAAAACTAGTGGAAGGAAGGGAGTTATCAATGGCAGATTTATTTCCATAAACAAAATTTTCTCCCAATATAATAAATATATAATGTAAGTAGTGATGTAAAATACCCGGGTATTTAAAACTCGTGGTAAATACCCAAAATCCATAAATACCCGGGTATTTGGGGTATTTATGAAATCGATTGAAATTAATTTATATTTATCACTAAATATGTTCTTGTTATCATTATAAATTAGGATAGTCTAGCCTTTTATAATATCTTGAAGCTTTGCTAGTACCTTTCATTTAATGATTTAGCACTTTTTGTAAAATAATACATTAAGTTTGTAAATAAGCATGGGGTTTCGTGTTTTAAATCTACCGTTATTAAATTATGATAGTTAAAATTTGTATTGTATAAATGGCTTAGAAGGCTAGACAGACCTAAGACCTGATTGGCATAGGCAGAATGGCAGAGTATTAAAAGTAATTAAACTTTTCTGTGTTACCGCTTAGTTGAAAACAATAATATTTTTGGATAAACCTCTAAAAAAATGTATCTCCTGTTTTTTGGTCTAACTTAATATAATTTTGAAAGTTTTATTGTGCTATAGATTCAAATGTTTTGTATCACAAGTTTATGAAGTTAGTTTTTTTATTTTGATACCAACAAAAGATCTAGAACAGAAATAATAATTAAATCCTGCCATCCTACAGATTGTATTTTAATTATTTTCTTAAGTTGTTTACACATAGGCCACTACTAGGTTAAATTATTCTGTCATTCTAAATAATAATTATTACTTTACAAATTATTTTTCTTTACTTTCAATAAAATAAATTCATATATCTATCATAGAAATTAAAAAAACATAAGTAGTCAGGACCAGTGCAACCATGCGACCAGGGTATTTATGCCGACTATGCTTTATGCTCAGAAGAAAAATGCTAAAAGGGGGCTATATGAAATTAAGTTGCCCCTTTTTTAAAGATTTAATCATCCATACTGTCCCTACAGTTTAGTAATTGCAAAAAATCTCAATCTTCTTTAATTTAAGTAAAAGTTATAAATACCCAGGAGGTGGGTATTTATGGCGATTAATCCCAGAAGTAAAATGCTACTAGTGACCAAATGAAATTTTGTTTAACACATTTTATCATCATTTTACTATCCTTAGAGGGTAATATTTGCAAAAAAACATCTCAATCTCCTCTAACTTTAATAAAAATTATAAATACCCAGTTTTTGGGTATTTACCCGGGCCTGGGGTAAATACCCAATTTATATTTACCTACCCACTGGGTATTTACCCGACCCACATCACTAAATGTAAGTAGTTAGGTAAGGAAGGGCCAAGGAAAAGTTTTATTGAGAAGGGAAAAGGATTCCTCTGACTTTACCTAAGTATCAAGAACGCCATTACAGTACATATACAACTAACTAAATCTCTAGATTAAAAGAGTGATTATTAAACTGTATTAGTATTGATTTATAATACGAACATATATCAATATTTGTAATAAATCTGTTAAAACGAAAAATCAGCTTTCTCATTTTATCTCACTCAATACTTCAACGAATATTAGTAATAAAGTAAAATCATCATACCTGTGTGTCCTTGAAGTTTCTGTACTATTTCCTTTGTTTGTAAATTCCATATGTACACCAAGTTGTCTTCTGATCCAGACACAATCCACTGTAACAAAGCAAGGAAACATATTTTAACCATATTTTTGACCATATAAAATTATTCCTGACCAAAATTTTGAAGAAAACCAAAAAAAGAAATTAGAAAAAAATTAAAAAGAAATTGATTTATTCTGTAAAAAAGAAAATTACAGTACACTAAATTCAACGACAAAAGAAAAAGTTCTTGCAAGTCAGTTCTATTTTCTGTAGGTTTAAACATTTCATAAAATATTTTATAAAATATTATAATTTATTTTGTGTACTAAGTTATTCGATTATAGCACACCTTATAAGTGATATTACTTATTTATAATAGTGAGTACAGATTTTCAAACCTGACGTATATCCCTCCATCTAAAGGTAAATGTAATGAATGTTTTAAAGGAAATATATTATAAGGATATTTCAAATGGGTTAAGGTGAGAGTTTTGTATCTCAAAATGGTGGTTTTATTTATCATAGATAATTAACCTTTTGAGGACCAACTGACAGCATATTGTCAGTACAGTTATTGTCAAAAAAGACCGCACTGACAATATATCGTCAGAAGCTAGTACTGTACTGCGAAAAACCCCGCTGAAGGAAGCTGGTAGTTTTTAATATAGTACAGTGGAACGTGGATAATTCGAACTTCTGTAATTCGAAAACTTCTTTATTTCGAAGTTTTGACTTGGTCCCTAGAATTTTATATAAAAACAATGTTAAAATATCCTCGTTAATTCGAATAATTTTTTGGATGATTCTAATTTTTTGCAGCGTAAATCTATAAAGAGAACAAGTCATTGTGTGCGATTCCCGGAAACGACATTCAGGCTTCCTGTCCGTAGACGTATTTTTAGCTAGATCAACGCGCCCATCCCCCGCCAATCCTTCTCACAGCACGTACACCTGCTGTTGACTGGTCACAAGATACCCCTCCCCCTCAACAGTCCACTACTGCTTATAAATCACAACATTGACATCTCTAATATGTCATTAAACAGCGCCGGCGCAGTTCAGTAACGTGTGTATCATTGATGGTGGTTTGATCCGATATTTGTCGTCTTTGTTTCGTGTTGGCATTTGTGACTTCGTCTGCGTTCATGTTAACACGTCGTGTGTATGAACTGGTTCGCTTCGTTAAAGCGAACCTACAAATCTTTGACGTCGCAAAAATAAATAGCGGCAATCAAGGAGGTAGAGAAGGGATTTAAGAAAAAGTTTGAAATAGCTAAATTTTCGGGATCCCTCCAAACACAGTATCGACATTTAACAAAAATTAATATTTTTAATCAATAATATCTTCATTAACCTAACTTTTTTTAATATACAATGTTAAAACATGATGTTTTACTGTTTATTTCAACCACTTGCAAAAACTTTTCTTATTCGAATTTTTGGATGATTCGATTTTTTTTCTGGTCCCTTGAGGTTCGAATTATCCAAGTTCTTCTGTATATGCTCTCTGGCACATTTTAATCTTACTCATTTTATATCAGGATGGTTTTTATTGTTGTAGCTTTTATTGTTGGTTTCAGGTTTTTGCCGTGGCCATTTTGTTTCCCGTTCGGAAGGACACATCCACTCCTATTCAGTTGTCTTTGAGTCTCTGTGACGAGTGGACATGTAATGTTTCTTATGTGTGTAATGGTTTGTTTGTAAGTTTTTTTATTGTTTTAAACTTTTATGTTTTCAGCTTTATACCAGTTTAGTCCGGATTATGTGTTGTGTTATGTTTTAGATATTAGTTTGCCTGAGTAAGGGATCAGATTTCAGATCCCGAAACGTCATGAAATTTTGTTTTACATAACTTCGTGATGGAAAATGTCCACAATGAAAATCTAAATGAATAGACCATTAATTATCATTACAATTAGGTAAACTTTCAAGAATAAGATAGTTTTATTAAAGGTTGCCATTTTAAAATTTACTTAAGGGAGAAACTTACTTGTGTCAGTCCACTGATACCGTTTATACATTTTACCATTAATGTTAGCTAACAAAAATTTTAGTACAATAGATTCCCGATTATGCACGATAATGGATGGCTGATTGATTGCATGTACATGTAATCAAAATCGGGGATAAAAAACCCAACTTAAAATACCTTGTTAACAGTTTAAAACGCATGTGTAAGCAAAATAAGTCCTTATTATCCTTTACTGAATGTTTGGTTTAATGATTTGAAAGACCTAAAATACATATTACCTTGCAATATACACATAATTTTTAAATTGGTAAAAACAGTCCAATGAAACTAGTCCATGAAACAGGCCTACTAATGAAGGCCTGTAGTATTACATGCGCTATTCACGATCGTTGTCTATGAGACATGGGTGTCTATAATGATATATTTAAGTATAGTTACGATTATCTAGATTTTCGGCTATCCGGATAAGGTCCCCGCCATATTAATCTGGATAAACCGGACTTTACTGCACTACTAAGACAACATAAGACTTAAGAGTGGATATATGGTGATGAATTTTACCTTTCCACCAGTGACAGAGAAGTTGGCGAAAATACAGTATTTTTCATTCCGATGCCCCGTATACGTCTTGAGACACTTTCCCTTACTGTAGTCCCACAGTTTTAAAGTGTTATCCAATGTAGCAGCTAAGATGTATTTCCCATTAGGAGAAAACTTGACGAACGATACTGGTGGGTTGTCATCGTCAATTAATGTTTTCAAACACTGCCCTGAAGCTGTGTCCCAAATTCGACTGTAAACAATGTATCCATGTTTTTTTGCAATCTATCACAGATTACTAAGCTAACTACAATGTTAAGTTAACTTGTAAAACTGAAATACTACTGGAACATTTGGTTAAAAATACTGTAGGATCTTAAAATTAAAAATGATCATTATATTATTTAAACAAATTAGTTGGAAAAATACACTTTGCCACAAACTAAATTAAAAGTTTTTTTATCAATTAGGATTTATAAGATAAACTTTTCAATCCAATAAAACAACTATTAATAATTTAAGAACCAAATTACAAATAAAATTGTTTTTTTTAGTGACAAGTATTCAGTTTGATTGATAGTAGTAGCTGTTCATAATCGAGAGCTGGGTCATAATCTCATTTTTACTAATTTTTTGTTATATGAATACTACATGTATTTCAATTATAAATTAAGTCATCTGATGACTCTATCGCTAAGGTTCATAATAAACAGATGTTTGGAACACCCTTGGACCAATAAATATAAGGGTTTTTTTAAGTTAATGACGCTTATTCACTCATTTTAAAAACACTAGTTTGAAAAACAAATCTAAAAGAGTACGTCATAAAGTAAATCTCTAAGTACGTCTAAGAGTAAATCATAGGTACGTTTATCCACTTTAAACGTAACATTTTATATCTGTTTAAGATTTTAAGTTCTCCTAATAACAATTTTGCTCTAATCTGAACTGCCCCCAGTCACAATTTTATTGGAATGATGGGATTAGTGCTAAGACAAAATTTTTGACTGACAATATGAGTTAGGACAAACCATAGACCGTCGTAGCTGCTAGATACTATCAAAGAGCCGTCCCTGTTGAAATGAACGGCGCTGACTGGGTCTGAGTGAGCTGGAAGTGTCTTCAAACATTTGCCCGTCCTCACATCCCATATTCTGACACTTTCATCAAACTGCAAAAACATACCTTGTGATTGTGACTATTAAAATTAACCCTTTGAGTGCTATGGAACGACACAATTAAAAATGGTCGTTACAATTAAAAATTTTAAGATGCGGAAAACAATGACGTTGACTCTGCCTCCAAGTTATAACGGACCAATATCATTCCAACATATATAACAGTCCAACATATAATGAACTGTATGACTAGTTCCCAATGTTCACCTTGGAGGCATACGGTAGATTCCCACTGGTGTCCGTGAAGCATTCTTGGAGGAATCAATCAGTTTTAATTGTATGTCACGTTCCCGGTGAATGGGAGCATGAGTTGTGGGTACAATAAATTTTCACAAACTTGTCTCTATGGGTATGTTTCAGATACCACAATGTCAAAATCCACAAATGAGATTACAAAATTTAGTTCCTTATTAAATTAACACTTTTCAACTAAAATTTCACATATAGCACCCACATTTTCAGACAAACCCACAATCTCACAACAAATGACGCAACGCAGCTGGCGCCCATAGGGGCCTTGGAGGAAGTATCGACAGGCATGGTCGGGAGAGGAAGCATTCATGACTCACTCTCGACCCATGTGTTTGTTACTATGTTCCCCGGCCAGCTAGCTTGGAGTTGGAGTGTAACTCATTATTCATCATATATGTAATACTGTTTTATTTGAATTGTTTTTTTTCAGGGACTAAACCATCTTTATTCATAATTTATTATAACAACATTAATTTGCTCACTGGTTCCATTCCTTGCAATTCTTTAATTTTAGGTACGTTGGCAAACGTGAGCGATAACGTCACCACCAGTGGTCCTGGCGGATACACACACAGGTTGCCACACAAAAAAACACAAGAACGATAGGAAAAGTCTAATGAATTGTAGAATAAATAATGTTATTAATGGTTGTTCATACAGGACACAGACAAATAAAATGAGAAATAATTTTCTAAACTTACCGAACCAGACACTATTAAATTTGACTGTGGATTAAAATTACAGCAGAATACATAGTTACTATGCCCCTTCAGTGTCTTCAAGCATTTACCCTGAAAACAACGAATATAAATCACAAAATTAACAAAAACCTTTATTAATAAATCACAGAATGACCAAAAATGATTATTAATAACCATTAACAATATATTAAGTTCTAAAATATTTAACAAGTCATTTCATTGTACAAGTATGACTATACAAGGACAAATGCCTTTATAAATGTATACGAAATAACACAATTTCACTTATCATTCCACTTCAATAAGTCATAACATTTAATTTAGTCTAATATTTAATCATATTTTGTAAATAATATTTAAAACTTGATACTCTTAATTATATCTATCTTTTGAGATTAAAATGTAGCTAAAACATAAATTCAATATTGTTATAACTAACAAAATATTAGGACATTGAGAGAATACTAAGATCTTAATTACAAGGATTTGGTTAGGAGTTATTGTGAAAAGGCAATAGCAAATTTAGGCATAAAACACAATATACTACTAGATTTTAAATACTGGATTTATATTATTTATTTGATTTGACCAATTTTCAAAATTTGTGTGTAAACAAAAAATGTTGTTTAATTTGAAAAAAACTCATCTGTTACAGCAGTTTGGGAGCTTAAGTTCAAAGTCACTTGGAATTTATCGTATTAACCCTTCCTGAGCGGCGGTCATTACTCGTGGCCACATTTACTGAAAAAGTTATTCTATTGTTTTTGAGTCCAGCAGTTTTCTTTTTGATCAGCATTTTTCAAAAACGTTTAAATTACCCGTGAGTTTTTTTGTTTCATTTACTATTGTTGTTTATGATTTTAAAGTCTACTCATGATAATTTACTGATTGACCGGCAGGAACACAGTGTTGGATCACTGGACATGTTGGATTATACTGTATTGGTTTTGGTCATAGCTTTGATATTTGAGCAAAATAATGCTGGATTTTTAACTTAGCATGTAAGCTATCTTACACAGGAAAAACCTTACACTACCTAATGGTCTGTGTTTTTTTTGTATAAAAAGTACAGTATATACTTATCAAAGATTCCTTACCGAACTCAGCTCCCAGATCTTAAGAGTTTTGTCGTCTGAAGCACTGACCAGCAGTCGGCTGTCACTTGACCAAGCCACATCCGATATGCCCAGCTTGTGACCAGATATTGTCTTCTCAAATTTACCATCATAAGCACCCCAGATCTTGATTAATTTATCAGCAGCTGGAATAATATTCATTTTATTGAAACCACAGTAGTTTTTTAATAACAGTTTTAAATCTTCTAAACAAATTCCAGAATCCTTCAGGCACATTTTAAATATAGAATGATTCTTCAGACTTTTACTTGATGCTTGCAAAAACATTTTTTTATCTGTTAAGAATAAACTTTATTTTATAAATAGTACTGAATATTTATAAACGTACTATCTGAAGTACGATAACAGCATCTTATAGATAATTTGTAAAAAACATAAGATTCATATAACTGTTCATCATTATTCTATTGTCAAAAAAATAACATTTATATATCCTTGGCATCCCATAAAAACAGTTTTAACACAATTATGTAATAAATCTTGTAGGATAACCGCTTTAGGTTAGGTCGGTGGTTTTAGTTTTTGGTGAAATCCAGACTTTAAAACTAGTAAAGTAGTTGAACTGAGTAGTAATCTCCAAAAACCGTGAGAGTGGTCGAGTAGCAGAAGCTAATACGTTTGTTAGCCCTGGGAATTACATTTTGATATCTCTTATATGCCGAGGACTAGGAAAACCGAGCCCAGTTATGAAAGATTCTACTGCATGTCGAAATAAAATCATAGCAGAAAAAATTTAAAGTGAAGAAGTAAATAATTTTTTTTAATTGAAATTTTTATCGCAAAATGAAGTATTAGGGCAAAATAAACATGATTTGATCTCAAATTGCAGAACTTTGTTTCAAGGTTATAATTACCAAAAACGTATTCTACGCAGAATAATAACTAACCACATTACTATACATTGTGTATCTATCATTGTCTATATACTTAGTATTTCGAAATGTTAAGTTGTAATGTAAGTTTGTCGGTAACTGAAATAGTAACAAAATCATACCGCAACTATAGAGCGGCGAACTATATTCTTTAGCTTCAGAAGGATAGAATGATCGTTTTATTTGAATTTAGTTAAAAATAGTCTATCTAAGCAGACCAGTCTTTGTAGTATCACGACCTTGACGTATCACGACTTATGGTGATTCTGAAAAAAAAACTGGCCAAATAATCTAAATCAGAGATACTCAAATTGTGGTCTGCGGACTCCTAGGGGGCTGCAAGCAGTTTAATACGTAAATTAGAACAATTTTTATCAAATTTATTTTGAATTACTCATATCAAAAGCCCCTCTTTCCGAAATTAACAGCTTTGGTTTGTAGTGCAAAGTTCATACATAGCTCAACATAAGCTTATGAGCAGAAAAATATTATTTTCCCTTGAATTTGTTAGGGTTTTACGGTGAGGGGGTAGGGGGGTCATTGTAGGAGGTTCCCATTACATTCATAATTATTATGGGGTTTTTGAGTAAATGAAGTTTTAGAACCTCTGATCCAAACCAATATTCGGTAAGGAAGTTAATATTAAATCGAGCTCGTACTGTGGAGAATTTGTCCCAAAAATAAAGCTATACTGTGCCAAACCTAAGCTCATGTTCATGCTCATGAGTCATACTGTACCGAATCGTTTGGTGCACCATAGAACCCTGTACTGAACTCCCTTGTCATCGGATGACAACGCCTATTGAAACGTCGAAATGTATGTCATCCAATACGGACTACCACACCTAAGATTCACGAGGCACTTACTATTTGTTCAAATTAACTAGTTTGTGTTGTGCAGTGGCCACTGACTGAGCAGCAAACATTTACTGCATTATTAATATTAGACTGGAAACTTACATGAACTTGCCAACCACTCTCCATTGGGACTGAATTTCACTGAAGAAACAGCTTTAGTATGTCCAGCAAGTGTAAATTTCAAAGTGTAGTTGGGTTTCTGGAAAAAAACATTAACAGTTTTTAGTAATAAATTTATGACGTCAAAATATATCTTCCATAGCACTATATATTATCTTTCCACTTAAATTGTATTAGACAGCAAATGTATAAAATTTATATGATATTGATCAAGTTTATCAATTGAATTTTCATATCCATATTTTTAATATGATTTGCAATAGGTTATCAGTGGTAGTTCTTACACTCAGTTTTACCTTCAGGAACAATGGTACTGTTATTGAATGCAACAGAATCTTTAAAATTCATAATGGTGTTGATTATCAATTCAATATATTTTGCTAGACTTTCCTAACGAGTCTGTGTTTTAAACTACAAAACATTTCTGGAGAAGGAGAAACACCTCCCGTATTCAAGTGATTAGGCCTACCTAATAATTTACATGGAAAATTGAATGTTTAAAGTTACAAACATTAATTATATAAAGTTGTCAATAATACTATACTTAAATTAGCTAGAGTTGTTTTAACTTCAATGGGTTTTTACCAATTAAGTTTCAGTTGAAAATTTATAAAATTAAAAAAAATACTCAGAAGATACACTACATAAATAACATTGTTGACTACCTCCATATTATCTTAGATTTATTTATGAATAAACAAGGCATTACTTAAATTTGGAATATTACTTCAACTTACCAAACCAGAACTAGAAGTTTTACTGGGATTTTGCTGTGACAAAGACCCACCCATCGGAGTGTTCACTCCTCCAGGAGTCCCATGTGGAACCATGTCTGTCAAGTAGTCTTCTACTTAATAGTAAACCTAGAAAATAGAACAACCATAAAAACTTGTATAGCATTTATAAATATAAGTGCTAAGTATTAATAAAATTATTGATAAAAGGTATTCAACAAAGTTGCTCCGAGCTAACGGGGCGATACAAGATAGCGTGCACTCACAACAAAAGTTGGAGCATAAAGTGTTGTAATTATTTGTTGCGTTATTAATTAATTATTTGTTTGTGTTGGGCATGATAGATAAGTATAGTTTTATTGACGACATGATATACTTATTAGCCTATGTGTAACTATAAACATTCAATTTTTAATTAAATTATTAAGTAATCACTTGAAAACGGGAGGAGTTTCTCTTTAGTTCTACATGTTTCAGGTAATAATTCCATTATCAAGAACTCTTCTTCTTGATAATGACTTTTTGATGATGGGATTATTACGTGAAAAATGTAGAAGAATTAAAAATATTTTCTAAAGGTACTTCAATTATTTCAGAATAAATATATATACGTGTCTGTGAACACGATAACTCTCTTAAAAATGGTCCGATTGAGACCAAATTTGGTAGAAATGTGTATTCCTACATTTTCTCGGATGAGTGCGTAATCCAGACATATTGGTCAATCGAAACGGGTAGTTTGGGGGTGTTTTGTACCCCAAAAATGGGGTTTTTGCGTTTTTCTCATGTAATTTAAAAAAATTTAAAATTTAATCTTTCACCATTAAAATCAGCTCAAAAAACTACACAATTTCGTTCCTTAAAGTTTTTCTCTATCTCCAACGGTTAACGAGATATTAAAAAGTCTAAACACAGTACATTGTATTTAGGGGCTCCAATCTATCTGCTAATCTTATAGAGGATAAGGAACAAATAATATTTCCCTTACTTATTAACAGTTTTGGATGAAACTTTGTATTTAGCTTCATGTGGTTAGGATCAATAAGTTTACGCTAAAAAATCATATTTCATGTGTTCCTCACATCAACAAATCTGCATACTCTTTCCCATTTTAATCTTATGTAGAATAGGCAAACTCCTTTATTTATGACCAATTAATGATAAAACTTAGTATATGGTCAAAATTAAAATAGTTTGTGGTAAAAATGCCAACTTTCTATGTTCCTCAAAGCAGCAAACCTGCATACACTTTTCCATGTTAATGTTACTGAGAATAGGCAAATACAGTACTCTAATTTGTCAACAGGCATTGATTGATCTATCTTGTCATATACTTGTACTATTATTTCCATATTATTGAGATGGAAATTCGCTGAGTACGCAGGTCTGCTGTGACGGGGTATTTTTTAACTTCGAATTTTGTTTGAAGTAATGGATTGTCGGTTCATTTATTCTTGGTCCGTTTTATACTCCAGACAATGACTCAAACTAAGTCTGTATTTTAAGATGAATATGAGTAAAGGGTGAGTGTGATACTTAACCAATAAAAATGCTTATCATGAATGTAATGAACTTTTTATGACATAGCTTTGTTACTGACTAAGACCACCTGATTCATTGGCCAGGATTATTCATTATACAGTAAATCCATGTAAGTACTCCCATCAATTTGTAGACAGCATATTTTTATTTTGTAGAATAGTAAACATTATGATAACTCACAAGGTGAATTTTGTAACACTTTAACATGATTAGTGTCATATTAAATACCCCCGTCACAGCAGACCTGCGTACTCAGCGAATTTCCAAATAAATAATGTAATATGGACATTTTTATCAATATCTGTCCATAAATAAAGGAGTTTTCCTATTTTCCATTACATTAACATGGGAAAATAGTATGCAGGTGAGCTACTGTGAGGAACATTGAAAGTAGGAATTTCTAGCATAAAAAATTTTTATTTTTACCAATTATACCAAGTTTCATCAACATCTGTCCATAATTAAAGGAGTTTACCTATTCCCTTTATGATTAACATGGGAAAAGAGTATGCAGGTTAGCTGCCATGATAAATACATAAACTATGATTTTTAAGCATAAATGGATGGATCTCATCCACATGAAGCTAAATATCAAGTTTTATCTAAAAATATTGATAGATAAGTGAAATATTAATTTTTCCTCATCCTCCATAAGATTAACGATGGAGCTCCAAAATACAACGTACTGTGTTTAGATTTTTCAATATCTCGGTAACCGTTGAAGATAGAGAAAAACTTTAAGAAACTTAATTGTGTAGTTTTTTAAGCTGATTCCAATGGTGAAATATAATTTGAGAACTTTTTAAATTACATATGAAAAACGCAAAAAACCCAATTGTTGAGTACAAAACCTCCCAAACTACCTGTTCCGATTGACCGATGTGCCTGGTTCACAAACTCGTCCAAATTTGCTCTCGATCGGACTATTTTTACGAGAGTTATCGTGTTCACAGACACACACACACACACATATATATAGATTATAATTTTTTATACAACTTGATAATGGCCTTTAAAGGTTGAAACATGTTGTTTAAATAAAAAATGTTTGTCAAGGATACTCAGTTAATTTTTTTTTTACTTTACTTAATATATATATATATATATTATGTATATAAATTTTAACGATTATTGTTTTTGGTCTCTGGGCACCTAAAGAAGAAAAAATAACATGGTTCCGGGCTTAATTCTTGCCATGAGACCTACGGTAATAGCTTCTTCCCTATGGAAATTCGCTAAAATCATGATTTGAATAAAATTCTTGGAACAGAAGGTTTAATTTAACTTTTACGGGCCTAGATGTATATCTCCAACCCCGAAACCCTTTAGGGTTGACATTGATTTTGAAGCGGCATCAGAGGAATGTGAAGGAGCCTCATCAATAGGTAAAGTAAAGTAAATCATTATTATAATGTAATTTAATAAAACATTTAAAACAGATCTCAATTTAGTTGAAGTACCCGATGAACTATTTCGCTATGGTGTATGGAATTTTCAAAGGGTATAATCATTTGAAGATCGATATCGTGCTGGTATCTCTTCGGAATTAAGTTAAGATAGTTATTGATATTATTATACAGTACTATGAATATATGTATACTATCAATAACCATACTGACGTAACTCCACAGAGTGAGGTTGGTTATTGATATTATTATATTATGAATATATGTGTACTATCAATAACAAACGTGACGTAACTCCTCAGAGCGCTGATAAAGGGAAATACAATGTAACATGTAACGGGTGTGGTCGGTATAATACGAAAGTACCCAAAAAAAACTGTACACCACGAAACCTAATTTGCTTCGAAACAACCATAAGTCATTAATTCCATGTCATATAGCTTACATAGGGACTGAACAGGTAAAAGGGGATATTTTTAAAATTATAATTTAAAAGATTTCTATAGGCCTAGAGAAATTTTAAAATTTAATGACCCTTTTTCCATGTTTCATAGCATTATGTCTTCTTTTTAGTCGGTTAGAATGCACTATAAAATTTGTTTTGAAATAAACTGGATTCAGTCTGTGAACTCCCTCTCACGTCTTTTCAACGCCCTCCATCAGAGTGTAGGCTTCCACACTACTCTACACGGACACAAGCGCAGAATATCAGAATTCTGTGCTTAACAAATGTAAATCATCATCATGTAAACAAGTTATGGAATATATTGTTATTCTATAAGATTATAAGACTACCTATATACAATTCTAAACAATAAAACATAAATATATACTGGATCTAAATAAAGGTAGGCCCTAACAGAATTGTCTAAGTAAGTCTTCCTAATGATGCTAGTCTACCAAACAGTCTTAATGATTGTATTTGTTTTATTGATGTAAGGAGGATTTGCTTGTTAATAAATAAAGGAAATAGTAGGCCTATACTTAATAAAATTGTTTATCTTCATATTACCCTTCTATCTAGTAGCAATAGTTTGAACAATGAATAACTAAATTTAGTGTGAGGGCCATTCATAGGCCTTCATATCAAGACAATTCAGCAAGTAAAAATCATTAAACTGATTAAAGTATATATTTAAAAATATGGTATTACAACTTTTTGATTACAAACCAAACAGATTATTGCACACAATGGTCTAGTCCAATTAGGCCTACCTAAATCCTGGCCTACCAGCACAACCATTTAAAAACGTCTTCAGACAGCTTGTTACCTAATAGCTTGCATTAAACACAGTGAAAATAATTGTGCATAATAAGTAATTATATTTAAGACAGTAATAATTATCAAAAGCCTACGTTTATATTTTTGTTTTGTTTATGTTTGAAAGGTTCGTCTGAAACCTTTTTTTTGACAGATTAGCCTTTTCTTGAATTAATATTTAAGCACCTAATATTATACTATAACTACTATATAAAACAAGGGTACTTTATCACCAATATTCTAAATTACCTTTCGACGGTATTTTATTTCTTATAATAACACATAAATATTCACAATAAATTACAGCTTAAGAATCACAATTCGAAGTGGACTGCTGTGTGCTGTGTCAGTAAACGGGTCACGTGACGTTCAAGTCAAAGGAGGCAGAGCGGCAACCATCTAATGGCTGAGAGTTCGCCACTAAAATTTAAATTCTCTGGTTAGATAAGTCCTAGTAATTTAATTTACCTTATTTTAATAACACAATGCTCCCACAAATCACATACAGATCACAATATACTAAACTTCACTGGACATTTTACAAGAAAATCAATGGAATTCCTGTAGCCTGTGGGTCATGTGACCAGTTTCCGCCAATCAGATAGCAGCAAATTTCAAAGGATTTTTCACAACTCAAACAGCCAGTTGGTGGAGTAGCTGCGTAGCCATTGCTGTGTTGTGAAGTTCGGTTTGTTAATTTCATATCCGAATTCATCATGGGCATTGAAAATCATCCGACATCGAAATTCGAAGAACTACAGTCATCAATTCTTAGTGCATGGTACTAAACTAAGAAATAAAATGTTTGTGTTCGTAGATAAATAAAATGAGGATTTTTCGTGAGTGGGTTCCCCAGTCCCAGGGAAGACAGCCGTAACATCAAGGGAAAGCTTCTTAGAGGCGTAGTGTAAATTGTGTTTTAAAGCTTAAAGAACCTTCTGCTGTCGTAAGGTAGGTTCATAATGATTCCCAGAACGTATTTAAAATTCTACTTTAATCGTAAATATCAGTTCTTGCTAGTAAAATGCAATCGGTCTATGTTAATTACTCTAAGTTTACCCTATTGGCTTCTTCCCCGAGTTGGGGACCCGCCATGTTGATTAACTAAGCGCCAAAATCTCGTTTTACTACAAGTATTATGTAGAAAGATGGTTGTTTATTTGAAAGATTTAGTGAAAACTTTGAAAACGACGTAAGAGACTCTTTGTTTACAAACATAGATCAGTTGGAGGATTCTTGAAGTCATTACATCACCTTTGATTCGTCACTTTCTCAAGCCAATATAGCCCCTAGCTTGCCTTGAAATAGTGAGTAGCTCTTGTTTTTGCTAAAATATTATCATTTTAATATTTTTGTCCAATAAATTTATACTTTAAGTGTGTTTCAATTGTAATATCTAGGTTAGGTTGCAATTTGTTCTTGTAAAAGAAGGGTTTCATTCCAAATAAGCTGAATTTATACTTTCAGATGAAGGTAAAAGGCCTATCCTTGTTAGAGAGAAACATACTCTTTCAATTTAAACTTCACATTTGTCTCTTAAATTGAAGGAAATGTAGTTCTTCGTTTATATATCAGTTTGAAAATCCAAACACTTGTTATCTACCCTAAGCAGCCCCACTAAAGAAAATTTGATAGCCTATCTTGCTTTTATCCTCCACCAGCCAGATCACAAAATGTATTTAGATTAGGTCCAGGTCCTCGCTTCCAAACATCAATGTTAGGCCTCCCCCATTTACTTATGAAGCAGTCTGAACTTCATTACAGCAGCAGTACTTTTATTAGTTGTTGGTATTACATTACATTACATTACATATCCTCTTCTCCTTGTCCTTCTTCTGAAGGTGCTGGAGGCGTCAAGTATGCAATATGCAGGTCTTTAAACCTAATTAAATAATATATTTTGGCCTCAAAGATAGGTTTAATGAACAAATTATGATACAATAAATGTGAATTATTATAGCCCTTCAAAGTACAAAACTACAATTTTATTAGGACTCTTAAAGGGATTTTATAACTGGAGTTAATGTGTTATTGATACTATATAAAGTATTAATTTATTATCGCAGGCCTAGGCTATGTAACTTAAATTATTGTCAACTTAATCTAGGTATTAGGCTATAGACCTATTGGTTTACAAATTTAATGTAATATACATTGTTTTTGAAATTTACTTATATTTCGAACAAAGATTGTTCTATGAAGTTAAGTCTAGTATGTTTTTCAATTTTTATTATTAGGGCCTATTTTTATTTGACTCATCATGGCTGTCTAGGACCTTTAACCCGCCAGCAGTATTGTTACCCTGAGTTCCGCGAGGGGTATTGTGTCTAATTCTAACATGTATGATCCTGTATTATTACTTAAAATTAATTCTAGTAGGCCTACCAAGTTTGGGTTAAAAATTTTCAAATAAGCTATTAAAAAATTATTAAAATTATTTATTTTTTAAATTAATTAAATTATAAAAATGTTAAGTAACTTGTTTATAATAAAGATATACTAAATATATAGAATTGTTCAATTGATTTTCATTAATTTATTTTAATCTTAATTTTAAGTAGCTGACTCATCCTCTTCATCTTCCTCATTTATCCAGGTCAAAAGGATTCTTTCACTTATATTTGAAGCTATATAGGCTAAGTCAATAAAACACAAAAAACTAAAACTTAAAATTTCATGGGATATAGGAATATAAAACTGTCAATTGAAGTATCTACGTTATAATGCATCTAACATAACACAGCAATCTGCGCAACTGCAATTACATCGGCGTTGTGTGGAGGTAGAGTCTAACAGCCCTATCATAGGGTACCGGCAGCACACTTTACCCCCCCCCCTACCACGCACCTGTGTGATAGTAATTCTGCTGCAGTATCAAATTGGTTTGTCTTATGTACTCATTTGAGAATACCTGGAGTTTAAAAGGTTAATTCCTAAAAAAAATTGTAAGGTGCTGCCTAACAACGATACAATGACAAATAAGATTGTGTACAAATAAAATTTATGGAAATTATAACTTGTACAGTTATAGTTTGGGCCTATGAAATGTATTTTCAGGCCTCTATTAGATAAACTCAGATTTGCTCATAATTCAATAATGCTGACTTGCTCATAATCTGGGTTAATGGTACTTTCATACCACACCGACCACATTCATAGATTTATTTTATTTATTTTTATGTATTTCTAAGCCAGAGATATTTTTTAATGTTTTGATGGGGAACCCATCAAAACATTGTTACTTGTACAACATGTACAATGTACAACATTGTACATTGTTACAAATCATTGTTACTTACCTAACGTTGACCTGTTGTTAGGAAGCATCATTAATTAATAGTCCAATGATAAATGGCGACTGGGTCCAGATTCAACCTTCAGTTTTGAAGGCGGGTATTATAACTACTATACCACCCTGCCAGTTAATATACATTGTATCGTATATTCCGACATCTAGCGCTGAATTAAGTCAGGTGGGTTATTGATATTTTTAATCAATTAGGCCTAGGCTATTTAATAATATTTTACTAAAGAAAACTAACCTGACTCCGCTGGGTGTTGGATAGTGGATATACAATACATTGTATGTATTGTGGTCGGTTTAATACGAAAGTACCTTGTTATTACCCAGATATAAT
The DNA here is from genome assembly GCA_023375725.1 of Nephotettix cincticeps. NCBI lineage: Eukaryota > Metazoa > Arthropoda > Insecta > Hemiptera > Cicadellidae > Nephotettix > Nephotettix cincticeps. The sequence goes on along the minus strand of CM041788.1, from coordinate 28,896,408 downwards.
TTATATTTAACATAACATGTACATTCACTAATGAGCGTTTGCATCAAGTTTTTTCTGAAGGTCTATTTGCCAACACAACACCCATAAGTCATAAAAAAAATTAAATAGCAACTTTAACGCACCTATTGCACTCAAAGGTATTTCAATCACTTACCACTTGATGATATTTTTTATGTGTCATCAAATTTCTCACACCCCCTTAATTATATAATAATTTTATTACGGTATACAGGTTTTTTCACGTCTTCTTTATCCTCATCTTATTTAGTTGAACAATTTTGGGAGATTTTATCCCTCTAATTATTCAAACTTTAATCTTAGCCTAATCATTAGACCCATTTATAAAAATGTTGGTATTTTTCACAATTTGAAGGGCATTTAGGGGTAAACTACCATTAAAAATAAAAAATTGGTGTAAATTCCACACCTGATAGTTAAACATTATTAAATCATTGATTTTTCACCTTCCATTTAACCACCTAATTTTGAAGATCAGCTCAGTGGAAGAACTTTGCTGACATTTTCCTACTATTTTAGGTCAAAATAATACTCTGAAACTGCCCAATCTAGCTAGGGGATCCGCGGAATTGGGGATGGGCGGAAAGAAAGTTTACTCGAATGCATCTCTTTTATCTTTTGAAATGGTGACCTACCCAGTTAGGTACTTCAACCAAAATATGAATGAGAAATAAGTGTCAGATCACTCTCTAATAACATAACTAAGCAGAAAAGTTCCATGAAAGAACATATTTTTTGTTGATTTTGTTTTCTGAAATAAGACACCATCCTTGAATCTATCTAGAAAATCAAGGTTCTAGACAGGAAGAAATGGGAAATTTTAGGGAATTCAAGGTAAAATAGGGGATTTTTGGGAATTTGAGGTAAAATGTTTAAAAGGGAATTAAAAAGCAAAAGATTCAAGGTAATTATAATTTTGAACTGGAAAATTATGGTTGATTAAAGATGTAAGTTCCTACATTAGCAATAAACTTTACATTATGAAAGTTAATCAGAATAGAAAATAAGTTTGTTCTTAAATAATTTCAAGTATAAATTAATCATAATGTAAAATATTTATTAATTTTATTTTGAATCAGGCCATTGAAACTCAGTGACTCGCTCTAACAATTATTTAATTGTTAGACTTGTTATTTAACCCGAAATATTCATTACTGACAATCAGCACTATGTGGAATAAAGTAAGGGTTGGGTATTTAATTTTTTTTAGATTAAAAACCAACCTAACTTAACCTCACAGAGGCCTGTTTATCGGCAATATAACTACAACAAATGTCTCGACAAGAACGGGGATTACGTAGAAAAGTAATGTAAGGTACTGTGGCATTGTAAATAAAATTTGGTGGAGAAATCTTTTGTTTTTATTTTACCATGCTAAAACGTTCTTTACTTTCTGGACGACCCTCGTGTGTGTATATATATATATATATATATAAACATTTATATATATATCATATATATAATATCATATATATCATATGACATTTATTTACATTTATAAATTAAGATTATCAAATTAGGTTAAACATTTTTATACTTCTTGAAGATGGGATGATTCCCGAAACATGTCGAAGAAATAATTAAAATGTTTTCTAAGGGTATTCGGTTGACTTATTTAAAGATAAATATATATATATATATATATATAAAAGTATAGTAAAATTTACTTTTAATTGCCGGTAGATCTAAAACGTTCTCAATTTTCCCGATGTACATTTTGCTACTTAGTCTAGCATCATCACAGCGTTAAAATCCTGAGTGTCAATAAGTTTTAATAGAATTTATTGACACTCAAAAACTGCAAGTTATTAACACAACTTAAGATTTTATGAAAAATACCGTCGTATGCAGGAATTCGATTTTTTAATTCATTACCATTAGATCCAAAAAATACAACAGATTACAATAAATAAAAAGAATTAAAAACCGTTATGATTATTAAGCCTTTGTACCGTTTACAGAAGTTTTTTCAATAGGACTTGTATCTCAGTTGTATTAATGCCACCTAAATAATTAAAATTATATACTGTATATCACTTGACTGCATTCTGTACTCTCTGTTTAAAATGAATAAAGTGAGTTTTGATTTGATTATAAATGCAAAAATATTTATTACAGTAGACTCAGGACTAATGTGGTGGACATCTGGTCCGGATTACGAAAATTCTAGATGAACGGGAGTTGAGCAAATGTTCGTAAATTCTGCCGCTGCAGTGAGTGGTTTTGTCAAAAATGCGCTAATACTAGGGGAGCATCTAAAACAAGTTAAAACTCATCGAAATAAATTAAAGTTGGCTACTGTATTCACTTTCATACTTCATATTTTACTTTAGGATTACTGTACTGAATTGATAATAGTTTAGAGGGATCTGTAACAAATAAAAAAATTCACCATACTGTAAATATAAATTATTTACAATACAGTACTGCAATGAATAAATATCACAGGAGTAAAATAATTTGTTATATTAATAGAATAATAGCCTATATAAATTTATTTTAAATTATAAAATGATAAGTTCACAAAATGAACATTCCATTATTTTATTGTATCAAAATCATAAACTTTACTGCAATAGATTCAGTACAGTTAAAGAAATTTATTTTAAATAAAGTAAACCAAAAAATAAAAACCTTAGTTATATACTTTCAGGAAGTTAACAGTCATACCAAGCAAAAATTTACAATTGGGAAATTTGGACTTAAATAACAAATAACTTTAGACAGTTGTTACAAGTAAAATAAATAGCCTACTATAAAAGTATTCTAAAACTGATGTAACTTACAGTTCAATACGAAAAAATTTGTTGAAAAAGTCTTTGATTGTGGCCTGCTTTACCATCTTGGCTTGTTGTTTTGTCGTTCCGGACTAGAGGGAGTCCGGACAAGGCCAATCGAGATGAGCGAGTGTCTACTGTAATGCTAAATAAACAAACATTTTTATAATTTATAATTAATCATAACCAAGCAAAACTTAAAACTATATGTCCCTTTGCAGGCGGCACCATGTGCTGTCGTCTGCAAAGGCATAATTAATTAAGGCTCGTCTGCGCATGCGCGCAGAGTGGGTTTTCAGATTTTGTTTGATGGTGTTTTGACGGAAGACGAAATCTGATAGAGCAGCGTCCGTCAAAGAAAAAACATCGGAAGGTGTTTTATGTCGCATCGTGTGTTTGATACAGTTGCTCCTCCATTTAGAAGCATGCAAACTGCTTACATCAAAACGCCTTCCGTCAAAAATGTCTTGTCGTGTTCGATGTAGTGTGTGCCAGGCCTTGTGATCTATATTGAGCATGACTCTTGTGATAATGCAAGTAAGTTTTAAACCATCTAAATTAATTTAGGGACTTTCTGATAGCTAGAATCTTATGATAATTTAATTAAAACAAATGATCAAACTTCAGTATGGATACTACCTAGAAGTTTGCACACATTCTTCGTTAAATGCTTTAAATGAGTTATAAAGTAATAAAATTGCCTCACATTAGCATAAAAAACAGAATTTTGACTAAAATATGTAATCGATAAAAAATGGAATTTTTGAAACAGATATTTTGGAACATGAGACAAGTTGTCGATATTTAAAACAATATTGCATTTTAGGATATATCAGTAAAATATTGGAAATATTGAAACCACTAACTTTTAACTGAAATTACGTGTTCCTTAAACAGAAATGTTAATTAATAGCTCAACGATCAATGGCATATCCAAGGGACCTACAGCTTAACGTGGAGTCCAAACCCACATCCACTACCTCTGAATTATGAACCGGTCTAATTGTGAGGGTGGTATTTGTTGATTACGTAGCATTCAATAGTGCGGATTTCAATCCACACAAGAGAACACTGCGCTCACCGCTTTTTGCTCACAACGATCCATAATTTGTGACCTCCAAGTAGCTAAGAAACTCTATTGTAACTGAAATTAATAATATTGGATCACCTTCAAATTCATGTCGTCAAATGTGAAAGTGAAATGGTTGTTTAAATTAAGTTACTCATGATAATGGCATGTGCTGAAAAATAAAACATTTCTTTGAAGGTTTTATAAATAATTGATGAAATAATGTTAAAAATTAAAGGTTTTAGTGAATAAATTGTTTTCAGGATTCCATCAAAACCAAATTTACTCAATTAGAAAAAATATTTAATATCTCAAAATATAGCCAGTATTAACAAAACTCAACCTTTTAAAAATAAATACTAAACATATTATTTGTAGTCTAAAGTTGACTGCTAGGTTGTTGGTTTTTCTCTTCCATTGGATAACAAAAACATTCATTAAGAATTAATTTTAGGCTCAAAGTCATGAAAATGGCTTAGTTTAGTAATCCTTGGTCTGTGGGACTAGCCATTCTAGAGCAAATATTTTATCTCCAATTTTATACAAAATCATAAGATTTTATGACTTTTCGGTGAGTCATGAGATTAATCTAAGCAATCAGATAAATCAAGAAGTAGTGTAAAATTTGTACAATGTTTTATACGTAATCAACAGCTATTGTCCAAGTCTTTTTGATCAAATTTTAATAGATATTATAACATTTATATTTTACAAATTGATTGAAATCATATTATAGTCTTTATCACATCGGTTTCGAACTACCTAGGAGTTCTTGTCGTCTTCAATATTTCAACACGACTTCTCAAAAGATTATTCTTCATTGATTTTTTACACACCCACTTCTTAGAGGAGGTAGGAAGACCCCTTTTATTGTCATCAGGATTTTCTTCTGTGTTGCAGATGCCCTGATTTACAACTTGTTACATCTATGGTGTTGTCTCATCTGTCACATCTGTCATCAGGTAATCATCACCTGTCCTTTGTAGCACTCTAGGTTGTATATATCTTCTTTGGACAATTTTCCACCCTTCCTTTATCAGCTGAGCCACCCTTGAGATTTTATTATTAAAAAACACGGAGATATTTAGGTTTTTGGTGTTTGATATTTCCACCGGTTAATCTGTAATTGTTACTGTTTGTTCTACCTCTTAAAAAAATTATCAACCAATCTACATATAAGTTTAAGAAAAACATAATGTTGTATTTTAATTAATCTATACTAGCCAAAGTACCCGTTCTTCGCACGGGTTAAAAAGGCTGATAGGTGTAGGCTCTACTGATACATTTAAAATATTGTTAATTAATTCTTCATTGTTTACAAAATGACAAAACACGAGTGTCTACAACATTTTAAATTAACATCTGACAAATATTGGGAGAGGATAAGGATTAATGTAATAGAGACAGTCGTCGGAAAAAACTTAAAATCTACCATTCCACTATTTCAAATAATTCACTAATTTCGATCCAGCAGTTTATCTGAAAAATCAACTTTATTTCTTCTTCTTCCCGGACTGTCAAAATATAGTGCAAACGGATGTTGTCATTAGAAAAAGTAAACATTGAAACCTAGGACGGTCACGGCAGCTCTTTCTTCTTCTTCTCCTTCTTCTCGAACTGTCAAATTTTAGTATTCACAGCTGTTGACATTCAAGTAATTTTATGTTTTCATTCTCTAAAAATGTAAACATTGAAACTTGGGACGTTCACAGGGCGTAGCCCGAGAGGATTTTAAGGAAATGAGTATGCCTATGTGTTGCATGAGTTTAAGATCTGTCTTTGTGTAAAATTTCAAACTGTTTGGTTCAGTATTTTTTGCGTTCACTTGCCACAACAAACCCACAAACACACAAACACACAAACCCACAAACAAACATACAGAAACCACCTCTTCTTTATAATATTATAGATAATGTAGATAGGTACTGGGTACAAATGAACTAGGAAACTAAGGCGGTGGAGTACTGAACTTGATAAAACATCACATGACATAATTGTAATACCAAAAATTGTATTAATTAACGAAAATTGCTTATAAGGTCATGTTAACATATTATCAACACTTGGGAGCTGGCGCCCGACTGAGGGTCGGGCTTGCTTGCTTGCCATTGGCCGACGCCCGACCTTAAATCGGGCGGCCTCATTTAATTCCAATGCAAGATATTTTCGGCTTATATTCGGTTTTTAATGCTTATATCATATTCTTTAGTCATTGACAAGTCTTTGGTTTTCCTTTTGTCTGCTGCGTATTTACAAAAAATAAATATATTTTTAACGATGTTCCACTCCCTCGCTCAGAGCAGACAGCTGTTGATACTAGCCATGTTGTATTTGAGTAGTTGTTTTTGTTTACGATACGTGTGAGCTATATTTTTACACTACTGTCATTTAGTTAAGTAATATAATTAGTCATTTTAGATTTTCGTCATTTACAAATAACATACACAAATTTTTTACAGATAACAAGTATTTCATGTTACAAGGGGCAATTCAAATTATTCAAATTCTTTATGTTTCACTATAAGTCTTTGAATGTGATATGATACATCACATGTACAGTAGAATCCCGGTATAAGGAATCTCAAGGGACCAAAAAAAATTGTTATACCGGGATTTTCGCTATACCAAGGTTTGTTATAGCGAGGTTAAATACGGTCAAACTTCGCTATATAGGGGTTCAATATAAACCTCTTTGAAACTAACGGGTCGTCGTCCAGCCTGAATATTACTAATTATTACAAAATAAGATACAGTATGTATTTACCAATTTTTTATTATTTCTGCATCATAGATACAAAAATAATAAAACCGTTGCTTGCCCGAAAGTCCCAACTGTGCATTAAACTGTTGGGCCTTTTCCAGAAGAAAAGGACTTAAAATTGGTAAATTATTTTCTCGGCAATGTTTTAACAACTACTTCTTCAATATCCTGTTGTTCACCTTTCTTAAACTTCTTACACAAACTAGGTAGTCCACTTTCATCTACTTTCATCTTCTCTTTGTTTTCTTATTATTGTTGCCAATGTAGAGGGAGTAATGTTAAATTTGTTAGTAATGTCTAATTATGGCGAATTTCCTATAGGGAAGAAGCTGTTACCGTAGGTCTCATGGCACGACTTAAGCCCGAGACTATGTTATTTTTTCGTCTCAGCAGGTGCTCAGAGGCCTAAAACAAGAGTCGTTAAAATTTATATATATGTATATTATATATATATATATATATATATATATATATATATATATATATATGTGTGTGAGTGTGTGTGTTTGTGTCTGTGAACACAATAACTCTCGTAAAAATGGTTCGATCAAGACAAATTTGGTAGAGCCGAGTATACCTACATTTGCTCGGACAAGTTAAACCAGACATATCGGTCAATGGAAACGGGTAGTTTGGGGGGTTTTTCACTCAATAATTGGGTTTTTTGCGTTTTTCAAATGTATAACCAAACCTTGCTCGTATTATAGTACTTTATACTTTTAACTAGTAATGGATATATTTGCCTATAATGCTACCTTTCCTATTTAAAAACTTTTTTAATTCAGAATCTAGCTATGCCAGACTTCTAATATATGAAAATAATATGCACAAATGTTTGAAACAAAATAGGCTATTATTTATAGGCATAGTATTATTATTACTTATTATACTTATTACTTTTAGGCATACATAAATTTTGTCTTTGCTGCTTCTTGTTCATGACCTTTCGGGATTGTTTATCTTAAAACTACTTAGCCTTCTTAGTTTAAAGGTGCTTGGTTACTATCAATATCAAACATCATATTATGGTCAATTTATTTTTATAAGGATAATGTACTGCAGAAAATATATTATTTATTTATTGAATTACATACATAATGGCTACAGGCTAATGCCCAAAACTGCCATTTTGAAAACATGATAAACTAAAACTAAATAATGAATAATAAGAGCATAAGAAAAGCAAACTTATAACTAACTATATAGTAGGCAAATGCAAAAGAAAGAGTAACGTGTGTTTTTAACAAAATGAAAATATATACATATTAGTGTCTTATTTCACATTAAGGAATCTTCTGTTATGAGCCCTCAGTTTTCTGTTCTATTATCTTTAAGTATAATATTTTCTTTCAGGAGTGCAGACAGAATGCAGCAGGTTGAGACAACCACTCCAAATAATACAGTAAGTTCTTTTGCAATCATCAAACAATATAATCAGAATGTAATTATTCTGTTCAGGCATAAATTGGTAGAGAAAATCTTTGTGTTTTTCTCCAACCAGAGGGAATAGCCTTATTACTTTTAGCAAGGTCTCTAAATTAATTTATTACATTGTATAGTAATAATGTTGGAGCAAGGTACTTTTATTATTGATACAGAACTTAGAGGATGATCTTACTGTGATGCTTCTATCAAACTTCTCTTCAGTACGAATTGTAGTCTCCACTTTAACTTTATCATTAGAAACTATACAATCTTTCAGTAGGAAAAGAGCCCATGTCCACTGATAAGGAGAAACAGAAAATAAAGGACTTGTTGAGCACTATGCTGAGGCCAGGATTTTGACGTTTTATAGAGGATGAAATATTTGCGTTCAAACCATTAAAACTTTTTTATTTTTCAAGACCCTCTTATGATATCATTTTACCTTTAATTCTTATTTGATTCTACACATTATTGTAGTAAATTTTTATTCTTAGTAAATTTTATGCAGTGTAGAGAACAGGTACAGTAGAACTCCTTTACTATTATTTTATTACACCATTTTAGAAACTTTACAGTATAATTTAAACTTTGCTTACAAAAGAGTGTTTACGTTTTTTGAACATATCTGAAAATGTATGTTGTTATGGTTGCCATTGGCGTCAGCAATATATTTTAGGATAGTGTATATATATAAATAAAATTAGAGTTTTGTCTGTAGGCCTACATTGCTCAGAATTGTTCATTTTTTAGTTATTTTTATTTTTCGTGCGTTAGAGAAGCCGAAACCGGTCTTATCTCAATTTTTGTCTGTTTGTCTGTGACGCTACAGAAGACATTTTACGCCGTCTTCTCCGAAAAAACGGGAGAATTGATTACAATGAAACTTATTTCATGTATTCTCTACATTCTAGAGAAGGTTTATAAATGCTTTAAATTGCCCGCTGCCCCTTTAAAAGTATATAACAAGCATTTAAAACCCACTTTTACGCGATATTACACACATTTTATCCAGTTTTCAATGAATAACTTACTGGTAATAATCAGCTGTATTTGTAGTGTAAGGATTTAATAAAAATTAAAAAAAAACAGCTGTCATATCAATATTAGTTAGTTTCTATTGGTCATTGATTTTAAACCCATTTCGAAATCATACTACAGTGGAACTTGGATAATTCGAACTTCTGTAATTCGAAAACTTCTTTATTTCGAAATTTTGTCCTGGTCCCTAGAATTTTATATAAAAACAATGTTAAGATATCTTGGTTAATTCGAATAATTTTTTGGATAATTCAAAGTTTTTACAGCGGAAATCTATAGTGTGTGTATAAGTGAACAAGTCATTGTGTGCGATTTTCCAGGAGACGTTCGGGTTTCCTGTCCTCAGACTATTTTTAGCTAGATCAACGCGCCCACCCCACTCACTAGTCCACTACTGCTCATAAATCACAACATTGACATCTGTGTGTATCATCGGTGGTGTTTTGTTCCGATATGATATTCTTAGTCTGCTTTCATGTTAACACGTCGTGTGTATGATGGCTTCGTCAAAGCGAACCTACAAATCTCTGACGTTGCAAGAATAAATAGCGGCGATCAAGGAGGTAAAGAAGGGATTTGAAAAAGTTTGTAATAGCTAGTTTCCCTAGTTAGTTTAATAGCTAGTTTAGTTAGTTGGGATCCCTCCAAACACATTATTGACATTTAACAAAAATTAGGATTTTTAATCAATAATATCTTCGTTAACCTAACTTTTTTAATATACAATGTTAAAACATGATGTTTGATTCTTTATTTAAACCACTTGCATTAACTTTTCTAATTCAAATTTTTTCTGGTCCCTTGAGGTTCGAATCATCCAAGTTCTACTGTATATTAAAAAGTTATTTTAACTAATAACTATTAATAATAATGGTATAAATGTTCTAATCTATTTAATTGTAAAGTAATGCTAAATAATAAAGCTGGGTATTGATTTATTTTATTAGTATTGATATGTTAAGGATTTCAGGTTCACATTTTGGTATGATAATCTTTCTTCTTTAAACTGAGTCCTACAACCCGTACAAAGGACGGGCTTACTGCTAGTTCTATCCTAAAAAATCACTATAAAATGGCCGCTTACCATACTTTTGTTCCCATGTCCCCTGAAAATTATAGCAATGAATACACTATCCTAAAATATACTGCTGTCGCCAATAGCTACCATAGCAACATCATTGATAGAATTATTAACAAACAAGAATGAAGTAAACCTACAAAGGAACAGAAAATTTGTTTCAATAGATTTAGGCAGTAACCTACACTCAATACTAAAAAATGAACTGAAAAAACATAACATTACCTTAGCAGCCAAAGCTCCAATCAAATTAGAAAATCATTTAAACATCTTCACCAAAAGTGTACACACAAATAACCTAGATGAGTCAGGAGTTTACCAATTAACATGCAGCGATTGTCCAAAATTATATATTGGGCAATCAGGTCAGTCTTTCAACAAAAGGTTCATCGAACACCTCCCAAAACCAAAATTGAAAAATCAATGCTCAAAATTTGCCGAACTTCAGTACATTTGCCGAAGTTGCCAAATGATCAGTACAAACCACAATGTGAGCAGCTGCAGTGAAAATCTCCACATCCTGCATAAATGTAAGAAAGGCCCCCTGATAAACCCTTTAGAGTCGTTCGAAATATATAGAATGATTAAAAAGTCTCCTGATAATGTCCTCAATGAAAAATTAAATTGGCTCCAACATATTATTTGAGTTTAAGATAGATGTACAGGTATTGTACATCCTAGCAATATGTAAATACGAGTAAACAGAGTGTGTTGTCTGCATCTTATTTTGTTTTTCCTCTTATGGATAAAGTTGGATTGCTTTTCAAATTCTCATATTTAACTTAAATTTTTCTCCATGTTGACATTGACATAGGACTAAGATTGTAAATGCTAAGTTTTTTAGAGCTGGTTCTTATCGTGCTTATGAATGAATATTAAATTTGTTTGTAAATCATCATCTGTAAAAATCCCCAATTTCGCCCCCTCTTATATCCCCCATTCAGATAGGCCAATTGCCTGGCTTTTGAACTTGATCAAATAATTCCACATGCTTGTACAAAAAAATTTGCTTTTTTACAAGAGGTATCTTGATTAGGGTATATATTTACAGTCTAATGAACAGTATTTTTTTGCATTTAAGGACCTAAAAAACAGGTCCTTGATCTTAAAATTTTATTTGTATTTAAATAAACAATAAACAGAAAGCACTCTATTAGTTTACTGTTATGGGGCTGCATTTGATCAAGTGCAGACCCAACTCTTTGGAATTATCTAAACATATCATCTGTAATCTTTGTGATTTGCACTTGTCTACTGACTTTCAATAATGTGAATAATGTATCACAAGTAGAAGACCTTAATTTTGTAAAGAACTGAAAATGTAAACACACAATGATAGGTGACCCTAAACGAGTAGCATAATTCAAGGACAAATAAAGCTTAGACATGGATATGTCTAAGCTCTGGGGGGTATTGGCAATTCGTGTCTCACGTAATAGAAGGGACATCATATGGTGATTATGAGGCTGTTTAGAGGAATTGGAAATATTCCTTCTAGATTAACCCTTTAAAGAGTACCGTATTTTGCGTCAAAATAGTATTGACGTTTTAAAACGTCTTTTTAATGGTTCCGCAAAAAGGAGTAGCAACGTAAAATGTCATTCAACGAAATTTGTTCATATATATATATATGTACATATATATATATATATATATATATATTATATATATATATACATACATATAACCTGACAGATTTATTCTTAAGCTATAAATCAATAATTAAAGACACGTAAATACGCAGAACATGTATATTGGTGTATTCGGTAAGTTGTGGGTAATCTGTGGAGGGTTTCTCAGGCAGGGTGGTCACGCCGGGAAGTTTCGGTAGAATAAGTTTTTATGACATTGTGTCTAAAGTCGTTTAGAGTCATCTCCTTTGTTGTAATGTTTGAGGAGAACATGTTCAACAGCTGCTGAGCATTTACCATGGATAACATCACTAGATGTATAAATACCTTTTTCATACCATCTTATGGTCTTGTGCTCAAAAGTATAGTATGCCAAGTGTTGGTTGTTATGGCACACCTTTCATGTAAGCATTGTATTTTATTATTGGGAGAGTTTTCTCTCACGTGACCTCTTGTTTTTCGATTGATCTACAGAGTTCTCATGCTCAGTTGAAATGTACATAACTGTGTGTTTGTCCCGCCATTTTCCAACACAAACACCTTCGGCTTATTTGGACACTGTCTGTCCTTGCAATTTCTTGTCTTTTACAACTTGAGGGTTGTACTTCCTGTAAGCCCTCAGTGTTCCTGTGCAGTACGTGTCTTTTCACAATAATTAAATTGCCAGTGCAAAACTATTGTAGTAATTGTTCATGTATACAGCATAATCTCTATGCGTCATGCCTGTCATAAAATGCTGGACTACTTTTTGGGCACGGCTACCTCCTCCTAAATCCATCCCCCCTTGTCCACTGTAAATTTTGCACCGCAATGTCAATCCATCAGGCTCACACAGAGCATAGACTTTGATTCTTTACTTATGTTTCTTTCCTATATAATATATTGGTGGAATAAAAGTTGCCACCGCCAAAGGATCATTCCTTCATCTAGTGATAAGTCTTTGGGTAGTAGATCCTCGTCATAGTATTATCGAAGTTGTTGATAAGATATCTAATCTGTCGTTAAGTTCACGATTGGGGGAGTGAAATTTATGCATCTTAGAATTAGGAGAAACCTATCACGAGACATGTGCTTATGGAAGTACTTGAAATTGTACACTTCCTTTGTTTTCCAATAGTCCATAATCACATTCATGTGAATATTTCCCATTTGCAGGAGTAATGCAATAAATATTTTAAATTCTGCAACATTTACTTCCTGCCATTGCCCTATTCGGGAATTATGTCTTAGCTGTGGTCCAAAATAAACTGTTTCCGTGTATGTATTGGTAAATTTCTCTATATCTGCCAAGGTAATTTTATCAAAAAAAAAGACAAAACCAGTCGACAGGGTTACTCTCATTTGGCACAGGTATATTCAATCCAGACTTACCTGTAAATTGAATGTTTTTCAAGCTCACGGTATAGTCAGATCAGTGTGGGTTGAAGACTACAGGTCCATCTTCGTATTTTTTTCAATAAATTATTAAATAATACTTAGATAAAACTCTAAAGAATATAATATTTTTATTACAGATTGTTATTTTTAAAATTACTTCAAGGAGAAAGTATGTGTCAGTCCACTAATACCATTTATTCATTATTCAAAATGTTAAATCCTGCAAACTGACCAATGGTCAAATCTTGAATGTACTACACACATTTGACATGATGTCATGTTAACTACAGTGTATTTGTTTTATTTTCAGAACACAACCAACTCTACAGCTGTGGCGTCGAGACCCTCGGAAGGGACGGTGGCTGCGGCTGGTGGGGGGACAAATGCGAGTGCTAGTGACCCCCTGCCACGTCGGGAAGTCAAGGAGCCCCCACCACGGGAGGAGCCTCGGCTGGAACCCATCAATGGCGTGGTACAGCCCCCGTTTATCCCTCCACCCGATCGTCCTGGCCGCAATACCAACCAACTCCAGTACATTGCCAAGTTTGTACTGAAACCTGTGTGGAAACATCAATATGCCTGGCCTCTACAGCAACCAGTTGATGCCAACAAACTCAATCTTCCGGTAAATGTTTTGAGGGAATTTTTCTTACTTAAACTTACTTTGGAAGCTTGAGTTACTATCTCAAAATTTAATCCTACCTAAAATATGTCTTATTTTTGTAGTTTTAGAATTTTCTAAAAAATCTCACTATTCACTTATTTATCATAAGCATATCTTTTCTGAGTTTCAAAGATTACTTCACTAAGGGGTCAACTGCATATTTCATAAACATAATTTGGATAAAACATAACCTGAAAACATATAAATAACAAAACATGAACATATTTTTGTTTGATATCTAAAAATGTGTTTTCTCTTGTAGGACTACCACAAGCTTATAAAAAATCCAATGGATTTGGGAACAATTAAGAGACGTTTAGAAAACAACTACTACTGGAGTGGAAAAGAGTGTATACAGGACTTCAATACAATGTTTACCAATTGTTACGTGTACAATAAACCAGGAGAAGACGTTGTAGTGATGGCTCAAACTCTAGAAAAATTGTTTCTGACCAAGGTTTGATATTTATTATTTTTCATGTTTTATTTAACATGATAGAGCTTACCGAATAAAACTAAGGGATAACAAGTTCAGTTGGGTTTTAGTTATAAAATTTTGCCTTTCTTGTTGGTGAGGAGTGTATGCATACAACTAGATGAAAATTTAATGTAGTGCGTTTTCAACCCTTAATATGTCACACAATTATATTATGTAATAGTTTGTGTAGCGTACAAAGTTCCCCATACACTAATTTGGCCTATAAAGACATGTTTACTTTAACTTTTATTTTATGCAATAAACTAACAATATTAATAACCTAAAATTGTTTTGGGCGATTGGCTTACTATCACTATTACTATTACAAGTAAACAAACAACAGAAATTGATAATGACTACTGTAAACAGTAAAAAATATGTAGAATGATGAAATATGTATTTTTTTTAAATATTGATACTTAATTTGTTCTTTATAGACACAAATATAACCTAGATATGACAAAAATGTCCTTTACCTTTTTTATAAATAGAGGTGTGTCCATATACATGGATGTTGGCACTGAAAGCGTTAAGTCTATTTATAGCTTATTTTTAACTTTTCATGGACCTTATCCATTTCAGGTTGCTGGTATGCCAAAGGAAGAAATAGAATTAGATCCCCCTCCACCTAAGGGTCAGAAGAGTGCCAAGAAAAAAGCAGTTGGTAGAGGCAGAGGGGCCGGTGGTGTAGTGGTGGGAGGTACGGGGGTTGCGAGGGGTCGGCCGGCATCCGGCACCTCTCCTGGTACCATCCCTGTGGCCAACTCCACAGCTCTACCTGCGGCAGCACCCCACCTGCCCTCACCCATACCTGGCTCTACTGCCACCACCACTGTTCCAACAACACATGCTACTCACAACTCCCTCCCTCAGCAGGTATAGTCAAACTGCATACCTTCTGAACGTAAAAAAATTAATTGTGCTTTTTAATTACAAACACCCTTTATATATATATATATATATATATATATATATTATATATATATATAAAGTTATTAAGTTTATTGGTATTTGTATTTTCAATACAACACTTTATACTATAATTTCTGCAATAATCTGAAATAAAGATAATTAAAAATAATAACAATCCTGTGGAATTCATTTATTTGCAGGAATAAATAGATAAAATTTTAGTAAAAATACAAAAGTTTTTTAAGTAACACTTTAAAATGACTGATGAGCTAACTCTACGACAAACAACATTCTTTCAGAAGGTTCAACCAATGTAGGCTTAAGGGAAAATTCACAAAAGAATATATATATATATATATATATATATATATATATATATACAGTAGAACTTGGATAATTCGAACCTCAAGGGACCAGAAAAAAATTCGAATTATCCAAAAATTCGAATTAGAAAAGTTTATGCAAGTGGTTGAAATAAACAATCAAACATCATGTTTTAACACTGTATGTTAAAAAAGTTAGGTTAATGAAGATATTATTGATTAAAAATCCTAATTTTTGTTAAATGTCAATAATGTGTTTGGAGGGATCCCGAAACTAACTATTACAAACTTTTTCAAATCCCTTCTCTACCTCCTTGATCGCCGCTATTTATTCTTGCAACGTCAGAGATTTGTAGGTTAGCTTTGACGAAGCCATCATACACACGACGTGTTAACATGAAAGCAGACAACGAATATCGGAACAAACCACCACCGATGATACACACAGATGTCAATGTTGTGATTTATGAGCAGTAGTGGACTAGTGAGTGGGGTGGGCGAGTTGATCTAGCTAAAAATAGTCTGAGGACAGGAAGCCCGAACGTTGTTTCCTGGAAAATCGCACACAATGACTTGTTCACTTATACACACACTATAGATTTCCGCTGTAAAAACTTCGAATTATCCAAAATATTATTCGAATTAACCAAGATATTTTAACATTGTTTTTATATAAAATTCTAGGGACCAAGACAAAACTTCGAAATAAAGAAGTTTTCGAATTACAGAAGTTCGAATTATCCAAGTTCCACTGTATATATATATATATATAATTGTAATGTTCAGGTGGCAGCACCGGCGGTGGGAAGCTACACAGCGCAGCCTGCTGTGGATGCTAACCCAGGCTTGGTTGCTGGCAACAACGCCATGGCCAACAGAGGCGGCAAAGGCATCATCATTCCTCCAACAACACCCACAAAAGTAAAAAAAGGCGTCAAGAGAAAGGCGGATAGTTTAACCTCCACATCACCCGTCACACCTGTCACCCCTGCAGCGTATGACCCCCTCTATGCTCCCGCCGATGCCAAAGCGGCTAAAGTTGGCACAAGGAGAGAATCCGGAAGACAAATAAAGAAAGTTAGTGTCCAAGAAAAATTAAATAATA
Organism: Nephotettix cincticeps; assembly: GCA_023375725.1. NCBI lineage: Eukaryota > Metazoa > Arthropoda > Insecta > Hemiptera > Cicadellidae > Nephotettix > Nephotettix cincticeps. The sequence continues at coordinate 28,879,752 of CM041788.1, read as the reverse complement.
ATATTGACTTGAGTGCTAAGCCCGTCATTTGACGGGCAACTAAAACTTAAAACTAAAATAAAAAAGAATGACTATGAGTGTCACTGGCGAATACCAGCTTATCTATTTGCCAGGAACAGCAACTGGGTCAATTATCAAATCATAACAAATAATATAATAATTCTATATTATTAACAATTAAACTAACACAATTTCAACAATTAAATTGTATTTTGAAATATTAACATTTTGGTCCTGTAATTTCCTTCAGTTCACATTTAGGTAGCTTAAAATTTAAAATATCTTAATGAAAAATGCAAACTGAGCTCACTATCAAACTACAGAAATTAATAAAAATTTTATGGAGTCAATATAGAAAATAATAATTTAATTTGTGTTTTCTAAACAGAATATTGTCTTCAAATTTTATAGGTGAGTTATTTTAATTAAAAAATAGTAAGTATTTAATAATAATTATAAATTAATAATCAAAATTTAATGTTTTTTTTGCTACTCCACAAGTGTTTAACAACAATTTATTGAGTCACTGAATATTTGGTGGCAAGACCATGTGTAAAAATGATAACATTTCAAATGTTAAGTCTTTGTCTTGTTTGTAAACAAAATATGAATTCTATTTAATTTTTCCAATAGTTGGGAACTATTAATGTTGTTTTTAATTACTGCTTAATATTTAATTCATATGAAATATTATATTCAAAATTATTGTGAATTTTAGTTTTACTCATTCTGGTAAAAATAAATTCTAAAGTTAGTTGAAGCATTTGCCTTAACCTCATTGTGTGTATAAAAGTATGCTGTACCGTATCTGGGTTTTCTTCTGTTTTAACTGTTCTTTTTAAACCCTCCACAACCTATGAACTGAATTTATTAAATAATAAGTAAACATGATCAAATACTTATTAATTTAAACTTGGCTCACTTCCCTAGTATGTGTACATTTGAAATCTATTAGAAATCTCTTTGTTATTTTTGTATATCTTGCACTATGTATATCTTTCACCCCTCACTATAATGTATTATTATGTTACAGCCTCAGAGGCAAGAAGATAGTGTTCCCTATGTTCAACAAGCTTCAATGACACCCAATTCATCAAGTCAGGTATAAACTTCATACTTCTATACAAATTTTATCAATACACAAATATTACTATGGTTTCAAAATTAAAACTTTGGTTTGTGAGAGGGGAAGAGTTATTTGTGTGGGAAATAAAAAATGTTTAGTGTATTGTTTCTGACCGTGCATGACCACTAAATTAAAAATTGTCATGAAGGATCTGAGAATTATTTGTTGTGTAAATAAACACTTAAATTGTCACTGTGAACAACACTAGAATTTCAATGTGTGTTACATTAACGTTATCTAGTTAAAGCTGTATTTTTAGAGATGTGTTAAAATCAAAATTTATCATTAGTCTCAATACAAATACCATCAATTCTTATTCGTAAGGCACAAAGTGAATACAAAATTTGTCATAAATAATTTTAGGCACAACATGACATCTTATTTTCAATTTCAACCACCACAATGTATATCATTGATGAAGTATTTTATATTTTCAACATATTAACATATCAAAAACTGGCATTTTTTTGCACAAGTTAAACAACGAGCACAAGTTAAACAGGCGAGACTGTTAGATGCCTCATACATACATCAAAAAGCCAATTTTGGGCCGTGTGATGAACCATATTTTTTGACTTATTGCAAATAAAATGGAACAGACTCTTAAAACATAAACCTGATTACATATTACCTGATTTAGTATCAATATTTGTCGACTATTTTTGTCGCTTTAGACTTATCAGCTGTTATGTTACTTACGTTGCAGCAGCTTTGTCTTGATTCCTGATTGTGTGTTTAGGTTATCTCAGTGTTATTTATACTTACTTACTTTTACTCCTGTGGCCATGTAAACCCAAGATGGTTTTTAGCCTCGCCAACGACTCGCCTCCATTCTTCTCTATCTTCTGCCAATTCCACTGTTGCTCCCAAAAATCTTGTGTCTTCTCTATCTTCTGCCAATTCCACTGTTGCTCCCAAAAATCTTGTGTCCTTTAACACTTGATCTCTCCACCGCAGTCTCGGTCTTTCAAGAGGTCTTTTACCATCATTCCTGCCGTTGTAAACCTGTTTTATCAAGCTGGAGTTGTCTCTTCTCAATATGTGGCCCAGCCACCTTAGACGCTTGCTTTTTATTAACGCAACTATGTCTGGCTCATGATAGCTCTCTCTTAGTTCTCTATTTTTCCTAATTCTCCAAACTCCTGCTTCACAAATAGGTCCAAATATTTTTCTTAGAACTTTATTTTCAAAAGTTATAAGCTTTTTTTCTGAAGATTTTGTAAGTGCCCAAGCTTCACAGCCATATTTATTCACAGTGTTATTTATGCTGAACTCAAATCAAAAGTGTCATCAACAATGATATTTTGCACCCTAGGAGTCAGAGTCAAATAATCGTCAAAAAAATAGGTTTTTGTCCGGAAGAAAAAGAACAACTTTTGCTCTTGAACTCATGTATCCAAAACAGCTGTTTTTGAAGCAGTATGACAAAAAAGAGATTTTATGCATAAATAACTTTATTGTTCAAGACAAGTAATTAAATGTAAAGTACTTTTTTTTTAATATGTATAGGAAAGTATAGTTAATAGTTCGTATTTATTGAAAGGTTTTACTGAGATCTGAATTAACTTTTGGGAAGGTATTTCATATATTCAATATATTGCTAAGCCTTTACTTAGAAGGTTTTCAAACTGGCAGGCTCTTTTATCTATAACTGGCTGACCCGGCGAACTTCGTTATGCCCTACAGTAAATATGCTTTAACTTTAAAATTGGCCATGTTATGTAGGCGCCGTGGCTAAGAAGCGGAGTTTAGCTGGCACAACGCGGCTTCTTAGCCACGGCCGCTCCGCGGTGGCGCATGGGCCCTGTATTCTAACTTTAAAAGTGCATTTTCTCGGTTATCCGTGGACGGATTTCGTTCACCAAAGTACCGTTCGATTTGAAATTAAAATTCCAATCTTTTGTGCATTTTGTAAAAATTTTATAAAGTTAATGGTTTTTTTGTTATTTTAATTTAAATATTTTTAACCACCGCCATTTTGAAAATATAAAAGAAAATTAAATGATACTTTGTAAATATTTTTCTCTTTAACCAATAAATATGTGTGAAAAGTTTGGTTTCTGTATCTTAAATATTTCTTGATATATATAGTTTTTTGTAAAAAATACAAAATGGCGGCTAGCGGCTAAACAAAGGATTTTTCGACAAATGGTTACAGATGATTTTTTGTTTATTTTGATGAGTACTATCGCCCCTTGAAGTTTCTGCCCGACTTTAATGAATACCCTGTATACTGAATACATATTAATAACATTCTCACAAATAAATAAATCTGAGTGGATTGATTCACTAATCCAACCTAAACCCAAAGCAAAACTAACTGTAATACGGCTTTTATTGATTATTGTAATGAACATAATATGTATAAACATTGTAATTATTTTTTATTTGGTCAACATATAAACACGTGACTTTTAATCAGACAGAAAATAAAAAATATAAATACATAATCTCCAATAACTGTAAACTATTAATGGGGTGAATAAAGTTCTTAATTTTGTACAGCACATATTTGCTTCATAGTTTTACAGTAATGAATTATTCAGATGGCATTGGATAGTAAAGCAGATTGCTAATGGAAAGTAAACCAACAGCTGTAGCTTAAGAAAACAAATGTTTTGATCTTAGAACATTTGTAAACAAATTTACTACCCTTAAGGTTATAAAGACAATGACAACATTAGACATTTAAAACGCCATAAAATGGAAGCTTATGGAGTTTTTGGAAAAAAATTTTCCTCTAAAACCTTCCTGGACATATATAGAGCACAACTTCCTAAAATTTCATGGCGATCGAACGAGTAGTTTAGCAATGCATAAAGGACATATATACATTTTTATATATAGAGATGTACCCGCCCACATAGACTACAGATCTATGTACAGAGTAAAGTATCAAGTAAAGATAATGGTGAGTTGACACAGTACAAGGTGGGCAGTTCTGGTTCGTAACTCCTACATCCGAACCAGAGTCATTGCTGACCAAGGTCAGTCACACTACCAACTGAGCCACAAACAAACTCAGAGTTTATTTCATGCATTTTTTCAGGCCTCTAGTGATAAACCGAAGCTGTCAGAAGCCCTGAAATCCTGTAATGACATTCTAAAAGAGCTCTTCTCAAAAAAACATTCGGTATGTTCCAATCATACTTAGCTTCTAAGACAAACCTATAAAAAAATAATAATTTATAGTCTACTAATGTTGACTTTACTTGTTATAATTTTAATTAATAGACTTAAAATTAAGATAAAAAACATTTTTAACTTTACAAGAAAAGATTTTGATCAACTTATTAATATGTATGCTTAAAACTGGCATAATGGCTCTCGTCTAGTATTTCTATAGTTCGATGTTGCTGGCAAAAGAGCAGCTGGTTCATTTGTCCTGAATCAGAGTAGTCAAACAATGACAACTGGTATCAATATCAAAATTATCTCAACATTTATTAATATAAACTATGGTTTAAGTCTTGATTTGGTACATATTGTGCTTAGTGAAATTATTAGTCCAAGAGTATTAGGCGCTAAGTTAAAAATAAAGGATGGGTTATTTTGATGTCCATCGTTTGAATTTTTTATAGTAACTGTACCTGAGAAATACTATTCGTAAAATTACATCAGCTATATGATGCTAAATTAGAATGTTAGATCAGATTTAAATTCCTGAAACAACTGCTTATTTTCTATTAACCTGTTGATGAGTAGGCCCGTCATGTGACGTGGCTAATATCAGGGCTACTCAGAGTAGGAGTATTGCCATAAAAAGTACCCCCTGGAGTAAGGAAAAAATCATGGATTTCTTTAAATATTTTTATTTTATTACTACGATAAATGGGTACAAATCATATTTTAAACCTATTTTGACATCTTTATACTATTTTCACCTCAGAACATGTTTTGGGTGTGATATATTTCAAAAGAATGAGGCAGACATAGCAGAAATTACCTATTATTGACCATTACAAAGGAGCCAATAAATAAACGGCAACAAAAATGACTAGGTTACTCTAACAGAGAAGATCAGTTGGACACTACGCATGCACCATCACATTGGTGCCAAGCGAATTGGCGTTGACGCTTCTGTCGTTGTCTCGTTATACCAACGTAATTAACATAATTTACCGCGCCTAGTAAATTATGCACCAGTTCTAAATTACTCTTTTAAATAATGTTATTTCACTTAAATGTTTCAGATGCAATAAACCATTATACATGTTTAATTTATTAGTTATGTTTAAAAAAATATCAAATATATTATATCTTTCATCGTGGGTCCTCAAGGAGGAAAACGTCTTCTGACAGGTATACTCAAATGAGCTAATTTTTTGTTAATCGCCCGTCAACAGGTTAAGAGGGTTAAGTGGAGGAATGTGATTATTATGAAATAACATAAAATACCATAACAACTATTAATATTTTAATTAAATTTTAAAACAAAGGATATCATTGCATGTATTTTGTTAATCTTGAATACATTTTTATGAATACCTAGAATGATTGAAGTCTTGTTCAGGGATACGCTTGGCCTTTCTACAAGCCAGTGGATGCTGAATGGTTGGGTCTACATGACTACCATGAAATTGTAAAAAAACCCATGGATCTGGGGACTGTTAAGGTGAGCATAAGAATTTCTGCATACTAAATAGTTCTGGACTTTTAAGTTTTAAGTCTGGAGTTTTAAATTTTTGATAGTATAAATGCCTTTTAGGCTAATTACGCCAAGTTTTAGCAAATTTCATTAAGACTGTACAATTTTAAGAAAAGTAAGCATAGCTACTGAATTTACATAAATACCTATGATTTTGAATGAAAGGTGTTTTGGCGTCTGGGGACTTACATAAACATACCTTTTGAAATTTGCCTAGTTTTAGAACTTTTAATTATGACTATAAATAGCTTATTTATCTATAAGACATTTGGTAAAATTACTATCACATTTTACAGGTGATTTTTCAGCTTTCTGTATAGCCTCTATCAACTGGAGAAAGTGAAAAGGACAGTTACACTTGAATACTGAGTTTCAAATTGTACAAGGAACTATTTTTTTCATGTTTATTTAATTTCAGACTAAAATGGATAATCGAGACTATAGGACAGCACAGGAGTTTGCAGCTGATGTAAGATTAATATTTACCAATTGCTACAAGTACAACCCACCTGATCATGACGTTGTCGCCATGGGGAAGAAGTTGCAGGATGTTTTTGAGATGAGGTATGTCAACTGTGACTTAGTAATTAAAATGTCTGCCTCCTCAAACAGATCTGTACACAATCTTCGTAGGGAGGCAAGTTTAACAGTTAGTTATCGTTTTATGCCTTTCTCACTCATCATTCTTTTTGTTTAGGCTTTTCTGCACTGGAATTGGAATTGGTCTTGGATCGATCAATTATCAAACTTATTATCAAGCTTAAAACATGAATGTAATTTTTTGTAAAAATTAAGTTTTAAAATTTTAAAGTGCATAGATTTTAGCGAATTTCCCATAGGGAAGAAGCTATAACCGTAGGTCTCATGGTAAGACTTAAGCCTGGGACCGTGTTATTTTTTCGTCTTTAGGTGCCCAGAGTCCAAAAACAATAGTCGTTAAAATTTATTTATATATATATATATGTGTGTGTGTGTGTGTGTGTGTGTGTCTATGAACACGATAACTCTCGTAAAAATGGTCCGATCGGGATCAAATTTGGTAGAGATGTGTATTCCTACAAATGCTCGGACGAGTTAGTAAACCAGACATATCGTTCAATGGGAACGGGTAGTTTAGGGGGGTTTTGTACCCCAAAATGGGGTTTTTTGCTTTTTTCACATGTAATTTTTAAAAATTTCCAACTTTATATATCACCATTGGAATCAGCTTAAAAAACTACATAATTAAATTCCTTAAAGTTTTTCTCTAAATCCAACGGTTACCGAGATATTCAAAAATCTAAACACAGTATGTTGTATTGTGGGGCTCCAATGTTAATCTTATAGAGGATAGGGAAAATTAATATTTCCCATATTAATCAATATTTTTGGATAAAACTTGATATTTACCTTCATGTGGTTGAGATCTATCCATTTATGCTTAAAAATCATAGTTTATGTGTTTATCATGGCAGCAAGCCTGCATACTCTTTTCTCATATTAATCATATAGGGAATAGGCAAACTCCTTTATTTATGGTAGAAATGACTACTTTTAGTGTTCCTCACAGCGGCTAACCTGCAGACTCTTTCCCATGTTAATCTTATGGAGAATAGGCAAATAATTATCATGTTTATGGACAGATTTTGATAAAACTTGTCATATATTATTATTATTATATTATTGATTTGGAAATTCGCTGAGTACGCAGGTCTGCTGCGACGGGGGTATTTTAAATAAATAAGCTTACGTTAATCCTATACATTTTTTAACTCTTGAGGCATTATATGGAAAATCAATATCTGTCATAATTTAGGTATATATTTCATTTTAGCGAATTTCCCATGGGGAAGAAGCTATTATTTAGGTCTCATGGCAAGACTTACGCCCGGGACCATGTTAATTTTTCGTCTTTGAATGTCAAGAGACCAAAAACAATTGTCATTAAAATTTATATATATATATATATATATATATATATATATATATATATATATATTCTTCATAAGTGCCAAATGACTTTTATAAATACTTTAAAAATTGTATAGTTGTTGTACTGAATGAATGAGTGTTGGTTTTGCAAATTTTCGTTTTAATTACAAAAAACGTTTTCAAGCAAATAGAAATAGTTACTGTGTATAACATGAAAAGACAATGAAACATAAATAAATTAAAGGAAAGGTTTACAATAAAAATTTTGAAATCATATGATTTTAGGCAGTTGAGTTGAATCATTTTATTATATTTTTATATTAATAATAACCTATCTGAGATTTAATCCTGTAGGAAATTTTGATTTTAAAACCAACTGGTGTGCCAATTCAGAATTTCTTAAAATAAGTTGGTTTCTTTTAAGGTTTTGATGTGGTGGAATTTTGTGGAGGGCTTTAAGTTCATAACAGCCCTCAAAATTTTGGTTGTGGTGAGCTGCATGATTGAAAATTGGCTTTCTTAAATCTTTATGAACCACATCAAAACGGTGGCCTGTCATTCTAACTCGTAAGGAGTTAGATGTTTGCCCTATATATTCTTTTTGACAATGTTTGCACGATAGTTGGTAAACCACATTATGGGTTTCACAAGTTGATCCACCAACTATCGGGTAAACTTTATTTGTCACTCTACTTTTAAATTCAGTAAAACTCTTGTAAAAATGGCCCGATAGAGACTAAATTTGGTAGAGACGTGTATCCCTAGATTTGCTCAGACAATTCGTAAACCAGGCATATTGGTCAATCGGAATGGGTAGTTATTGCGCGTTTTGTACTCCAAAAATAGGTTTTTTGTGTTTTTCCCATGCAATTTTAAAAAATTTCACCATTAGAATCAGCTCAAAAAACTACACAAGTTAGTTCCCTAACGTTTTTCTCTATCTCCAACAGTTACCAAGATATTAAAAAATCTAAACACAGTATTTGGGAGCACTAATGCTAATCTTATGGAGGATAAGGAAAAATTATTATTTCCCTTATTAACCAATAGTTTTGGATGACACTTGGTATTTAGCTTCATGTGGTTGAGATCCAGTCCTTTATTCTTAAAAATCATAGTTTATGTGTTTATCATGGTAGCTAACCTGCATACTCTTTCCCATATTAATCTCATGGGGAATAGTGAAACTCCTTTATTTATGGAATGGTGTTGATGAAACTGGGTATAAATGGTTAAAATAAAAATAGTTTATTGTATAAATGCCTACTTTCAGTTTTCCTCACAGCAGCAAACCTGCATACTACTTCCTGTGTTAATCTTATGGAGAATAGGAAAACTATTATTTTATTACAGATATTGATCAAACCTGTCATTTATTGTTTTTGATTTGGAAATTCGCTGAGTACGCAGGTCTGCTTTGACGAGGGTATTTTTATTGATGATATTGCTTACAAACATGATATATCAATTTATGATATATTAGTGTGTAAATTTACAAAATTAGTCGCCCTAACAGTAGAATTCATGAGTCTTCTCATAAAGTTTTTTGAATCAGATTTGCCAAGATACCTGATGAGCCAGCAATGGCTGCAGGTGCTCTTGTGGGTGTTGAACAAAATTCAACAAGTTCCTCTGGCTCTTCCTCTGGTTCATCTTCAGAATCAGACGACTCAGAAGATGAAAGAGCGAGAAAACTACTGCTTCTTCAAGAACAGGTTATTATTTCAAATATTATCATGTCAATTATTTTTTATTTGTTTAACATAGACAAGAAATATGAAAAATTTTAGGGGTGTGCGATGCATCGAAAATGTATCAAAATTTCGATTTGATTTGATTCGATGCATCGAATCGCGATTCGATACAGAGGTAATCGAAATCCCGATGCATCGAGCGAGTCCCGATGCACGGCAGCACGTGTAGATCCTAATGGCATAGCTTATACCGATTTTCAGGTTTTGAAACAAATTTATTTAATGTCTATGTTTGTGCAATCCAATTTTCCTTTTTATTTTGTTATTCAAACTGATTTAAAACCCTTTCTCAAAATTGACAAACAAGTCAGAGAAGTTTTTAACACGACAACAGCTTACGTGACGTGACGATTACAATTTTAATGGAAGTTGTTTATGGTTAGGTATTCCTCCGCTGGACACAACAGACATCAATACTAACAAAAATTACATCAGAATATATTATCAACCAAAATTGAATGGTATTTATTTAAATCATAGTTTGTTTAGTTTAGTTTTAATAATGGCTTCTTTTTCATCGCAGTATCAATTGACAGCTTCCATTGCATTTCTTACGAAGCAAAAAAGTAGATCCATAGTTTTTTAATAATATTTATTCCAAAAACTAAACCTTGAGTATTTGACATTATTCTAAATTGTCTATTATAATGTACATATTAAATGTTTTATCAGTATGACGAATCATGAATAAAAACATTAAATTTGTGATTCTCAGTTAAATCTGGTGTAAGCTGTTATTGTTAAGAGATAAGCGAGGTGGACAGGTGGTCAGACAATAGCAGCAGTAGGTAATAAAAAATGACCTTGAGTCTTGGGACAAGGGGGTTTGTTGATATTTGGAACTGACTGAGCGACTTTGTTTCTTTGTTTTTCGACTTTGTTTCTTTGTTTTTCGGTCAAATACTTACATCTCTCTACATAGTATGATCTAGTTAAAAATTGAGTTTTATGTTTTCTCTTTAAATAATCATTAATCTGAGGTGATTTAATAAATAAGCAATCAAATTAAATTGTGCGTGTTTAATTAATTAAGAAATTTACTTTTAAATAAGAGTAATGATTAAATAGTTTTAACTAAATATGTAACCACAACTAACTTCATTTTTAAGTTTTATATATTTTTAAATTTAAAATATGAATTTGATTAGAAGTTAACCATTTGAAATGGATGATACTAAAACTATTTTTTTTAAATAACAGTTTACTTCTGTTTTTATATTTTCTATATGATTACTTTTTAAATTTTTATTTACAGTTTTCTTTACAATACTACTATTTCCTCTAGTAATATCTTTTATTTTTCTCATTTCTAAATTTGTTAGATACCGTATGTAATTTTTTAAAACCTTTACAAAAGAATTTTGAAATTGTATCAAAATTTTAAAACTAGAGATATATTTGTTTTTGTCATACAATAAATTTTTATTTAATTTAGTAGTTTATAATAGATATATAATATATTTTTACTAATTGTAGATCTACATTAATTTTTTTAAATAATTCTTGTTTAGTCTCGTCAAGGCTAGCTATACATATTCCAAGTTACGGTATTAAAAATTTTAGCGAATCTTGGAAATTTTTTAGCGAACTTTTCTTTATTGATATAATATACATAGATAAAATACCTTAACAAAAATCTTTGGAACTTGAAAGTTATCAAACTAAAAATTATCAAACTAATTATGAACTGTAAAATTTAGTGAATAGTCTAATAATATATTTTTAGGCTTTAATTCCATGGTTTTTTTATTATCTTCTGTTATATGATTTCTGTTTTACAGGAAATTGTGTTGTGTGTTTGTCGTGTTGTATTGAATCGAATCGCATCGATTCATATCGGAATTATTTGTATCGCATCGTTGTATCGAATCGAAATTTTTTTGCTGCATCGCACACCCCTAAACATTTGTCCGCATGTTATGTGCAGAGTAAGAGTAAAAAGTAGAGATATGTGCATATCCATAAAGTCAGATCAGATAGCATACCTGGCTCTGATCCAAATGTGTTACAAGTAACCGGTAAAATCCGATAAATGTCCATATTTTTGGATAGACTAGCTCAGTATAAAATGAGCGTTAAAGGTAAAACTTAAAAACCAAATATTTTGAAAAGCAAGAATGTCATTGGCCTGCCAGAGGTTTCAACGTTATTCCTATTTCGGTCACCAATAAACTTGAATATCATATTGAATTTCAAATGTCTACACATATCGTCATCAATAGTTGGGCCACATCACGCATCGTAATATTGTTAGTTATTTTCTCACAAAACAACATAATAATTTTTGGCAACCAAAACCTTAAAACGTTGGGTCTTCAGCAATTCAACAGAAAATAGTCTACTCATTTGCCATAATAATTCTTTTTTTTTTTATAGAATTTATAATATAATAACCAAGTTTCATTGTCTTCTTTTTTGTGACTTCTATTGACTACAGTTTTGATTTTGATATAACATACTATTTTTATCAATCGGATTCCAAAATCTGCCAGATTTGAGTAATTCAATAAAGGGATGTCAAACACTTGTCATTTGGCCAATTTGATTGTTCCATTTTTTAATTTGCCAACACTATTTCTACTAGTTTAATAATTAAACAATTTTAGATTCAGTGCTTTTATACTTTGACAGTTTAATGAATAGCTCATTTTCAAATAAGCAAATTACATGAACCAGATAATCATAGCCTACTCAGTATAGGCACCATGATTTCAAGAGTATTATTGTATTGTGGTAGCAGTTAATACTTTTTGCTGATGACTTCTGCCTTTTGACTGTGGATTCATAGTTCTTTGTCTTTCAATTGAAATAATAATGAAGTTAATATGGAAAATTATATTAAATAAAATTTATTTGTGATTTATAAGTTTTTCCATAGGTTTCATAATTGATTTTTCTTAGCCTACTATAATTGAGCCTGCAATTAGTATATGAGTGGATACTAAGGATTTTGTTGACTTGGTGTCATGAAATCTCCATAAAAAAAATGAAAGTGTGTCTATCCTTTATGCGTTGCAAAACTACTCATCCGATCGCTATGAAATTTTAGGAAGTTGCTTTATATGTGTCCGGGAAGGTTTTATTGAAAATTTTTTTGAAAACTCCACAGTTTCTATTATATGGTGTTTTAAATTTTTAATGTTAACCTTAATAAATTTGTTTACATATTTTCTTCAATCAAAACACTTGATTTCTTAAGCTAAAGATGTCGGTCTACTTTCCATTAGCAATATGCTTTACTATCCAAAGCCATATTACTTATTCATTATTATTAAACTATAAAGTAAATATGTGCTGTACAAAATGAACAGCTCATTTGCAACATTAATAGTATACGGTTTTTGGGGATTATGTATTTATAATTTTTATTTTTTGTCTGATTAAAAGTAAAAAAAATAAAAAATAATTACAATGTTTATACATGTTACGTTTATTATGGTAATCAGCTGTTGTATATATCTAAATATATAAACATAGTCGTGTTTGTTACACCATTTATGACTCGAGAACGGCTGGACAGATTTAATGATCATTGATTTTTTGGATTTGTCTCTGCTCCGGTTAGGCTGTATGCATATTCAGTTTTATTTAAGATTGGGCCTAAGCTCCACTGTAATTATTTTAAAAACATGAAAAGATTACTGTTTGGTTTGTTTTTCCCAGTGTCATTATTAGTGGTTTTTTGTTTAGTGCGAGTGGAATTAACGAATGTTAGATTGCGAGTATTATTATTGAAAATACTGTGATTCAGAAAATTTAATCTTTCTTATAAAAGCCGTTTTATAGATCGATTTCTTTGGGTTTAGGTTGGATAAGAAAATTAATTGTGAATCAATCCACCCAGTTTATTTATTTTGTGGGAATGTTATTAATATGTATTATCGTTTTAGTATTGCTATTAAATATGCCTTGACCCTAAATATATCTAAACTTTCACAACCAAGCCATAATACTAATTAACTTCAGAAAATGGCCAATATTAAAGTTAAGGCTATTCACTGTTAGGCGGTACGAAATTTGCTGGGTTCATTATAAAAGAAAATGTTTTCCGTAAAATCTTTTTACAAAGACAATTTTTCCATTCAAATATTTTGGTATATTAAAAATGGTTGCCAAATCACAACTTATCATTGGACTTACATTGGAAGTCTCAAGTAACATACATATCTTATATTCTTAATATATTATCTGTTTTATTATTGTTGTGGATATGTTTATATCCACAACACGTTATTTATGGATATGTTTTATCCTTAGGGTGTATTTTTTTATGTGTTATGAATCTGAATTAATTTGTTAATTTGTCAATCAACAAATCATAACCGTGAAGCATTCATTTCCTTCATAAAGAAACCTAAAAATGTCACTAAGTAGACCTAACCCTGATCAATTAATTGATTGATCTAAAAAATTTGAAAAATATGTAATACTTGACGCATAAATAATATGAAAATAAAAATCTTATTGATTGATTTGTCTATTATTGGCGTTCAAGAGTCAGAATTGTGTAGGAAATTGTCTAAATATATTGTAGTTTGGGATATTTATGAAGACAAAGTAAGCTAATATTGAAGTACGTGAAGCTGGCAGTGCCCATTTTGAAAATGGACATGAAAATAATCAAAATTGTTCGTTTATCATTTGTTTAGCCTTATATCCTAAATTGTATAGAATATAAAATTCAACTTTGGTAGGTCTTTAGCTTGTTTGTGGTAAATTGTTATTCAATTGATAGGTTTGTCACATCTTTTTTGACAAAGTGTTATTCTATCCGAGTCAAAGAGAATACTTTTTAAGTTGAGAATTACTTTGATTTTACTTAAGTTAGGTTGTTTTTCTTCATGCATTTTTTTATAATCATATTTTTACAGCTTAAAGCAATGCAGGAGCAAATGAGAAAACTAGTAGAAGAAAGTAGTCATAAAAAGAAGAAGAAGAAGCACAAGGAAGGGTCAAGTAGTAGTGCCGGGACGAATTCAAGTAAAAAGAGTAAAAAACCAAGTAGTGTCGATAGGTCGTCAGTGAAAAGTGGTGCGGGAGTGTTAGTGAATGATACTGTGGGTGCTAATATCGCGAGTGTTCCGATGGGAACGGACATCAAGCCTGCGTTGGATAAGGGAAGTACATTGGTTGGTGGAACAAGGGCACCTCCAGTGGCCCCCCCGCCAAGCAAAGGACCTAAGAGTAAAGGGGGTGCTAGGGGGAGTGGGAAGGGGGCAAATGCACAAAATAAGCGACCGAAAGCCAACTCTAGGTCGACAAATTCTAAGAAAAAGAATGCAGTTTCAATGTCTACTTTTGACTCTGAGGATGAGGACAATGCTAAACCTATGTCCTACGATGAAAAGAGACAACTTAGCTTGGATATTAACAAATTGCCTGGTAAGGATGTGTTTCATTTTCAACTCAGTATTATTTGTTGTATAATTATTATAGTGTATTAATGAGTGTGCTGTCATTATTCATATTTATTGATTAAATGTTTTTAACATTTCATGGTTAAAAATATGAAATTTCTTTTACTTAGATGAAACACAAGGCTAGTTATCAGTATTTGTTTTCCAGAAATGTGAAATGATCATATACATCTGTATGACAGTGATCTTTCATTAGATATCAGTAGGGTGTACTCTGAATTTCACACTCGCCTTTCAATCTTGTTCACCTTAAAAAACCCGCCAAAGTAGGTGGGTGTCTTTTGAATATGATAGAGCAGTACTACATACAGTGTTGGTTGTAATTGTAGGGGAGCTTGACGGGAAGAAATTCAGTCTTCTCAAATCAATATTGGTACGAAATCAGTGTTTCAAGTGTTTAGGTTAGTATTACATGTGATAGCACCTATACCTATTATGTTAAATTGTTAATAATTTGTATGTCTAGGTGATAAACTGGGACGTGTTGTACATATAATCCAGTCTAGGGAGCCATCACTGCGGGACTCGAATCCAGATGAAATTGAAATTGACTTTGAGACATTAAAGCCCTCAACATTACGGGAGCTGGAGTCTTATGTCGCCACTTGTCTTAGGAAAAAGCCACGTAAGCCCTACTGTAAGTTGTTATGCCGCCTGCTGGTGGGAAGGGTGCATCGGCACACGTTTTTTTATTTTCATAATTATAAATATGATATGATTAAGTTTCCTTTACAAATAAATATAGTATTTACAGTTTATTATATTTTTGCATTAAAACTTTTTCTTTAATTTAAAATGTTAAAGTTATCCGGGCTTGATTATTGTTCATAGACCATCCTTTGCAATTCTATCACAAACAAAATATATTTACTTCCATTAAATATAATAATTATTTTTATCCAATTTTTTGTTCATTGAAAACATTTGTTATATTGTAGTTTCATTTATGATCTATTGTAGCTTTCATAAATTCAATTTCATTGTATTCATTGTGTCATTTATGAGAATTCTTGTCATTTATTGGTAGATATAAAAAATAAAATGAAATTCCTGAATTAATTGTCAGTTTTTTCTCAAATGTTGAATAATCATGAAATTGTGTTATAATTATTGAACTTAAGAATTGTAACTCTATTCAAATACACTTCATCAAAAGTTTGATGTCATATTGGAAAATAAAACACTTAATTTCATTTAACTAGCCATAGTCTGGTAATTGTAAAACATATTGCAAAAACAGCAATGAGATTTTCATCATAGAATATATATAAAATTTAAACTATTTTTCAATTGTTCCTTAAAGAAGGGTTTTTAAGCGGTTAAAATATCATATACAAAGTTTCAAATCAGTTCTTTACAAAATCAAATATGAGGCAACACGTGTGTTGATGTACCTGAGCATGACCAATCTTCTCTATCTGTCCCATCCTCACCTCAACTTATTCTGACACTCAGGTGCTGGTATAATTCGAGCATGAAAATTACTTTTCTCTCTGTTCTACACTCACTATCCTCTCTGGGCGCACTTGCTTTTAAATGTAATGTCAAATGTTATGTATCAATTAACAACAACTAGTGTAGAAACTTTTGGAATTGTTATGTAGCTAACTTGTATTTGTATTGCATGTGAAGAACATATTTGTTATTTTTCAGTACACTTCATAACATTTGTAGTAATTCTTGTCTGGTGATGACCTATTGTATTTGCATGTAATAAAAATAGTTTGTGATTGCTACTATATTTAAATTTATGTTATTTCTTTTTCCGGTCTGTATTTATATTAAGTTATGTTAAAGGATAATCATGTTTATAGATGTGTCTATACAAGAATTTAATGGTTCTCAATACCAATACCTTCAATACTTGAAAACAAAATTTGAATATAAAGATTAGTACTAAAACATTAAGACTTCTTAACGTCTTTTTTTAAACATATTTATCTTATCATATTTAACCCTCGAACGGTTTTACCGTCGATTAATCGACGCCCACCGCCGAACGTCGAAGGTTCACCGTCGATCAATCGACGGTAGGTAAGCTTTTACAAGAAGCAATGGTGTGAATACATTTTCAGTAAAAATTACATTGAATATAGTATCGTTGTTTTCTACAGATCATACGCTTTCCACCGAGGTATGTTTCGTTTTGTATACTATATGCGTCAGAGTTCTTTGTTAGTTAAAACATCGGTCTTCAGTTGCGCGGTTATGTCGCTTTGTTTACAATGGTGGCATTACACGTTCTCGTCGCGTTTGTATGGTGTTCTGATGTTAATTTCACAATTTTAAAATTAATAGCAGTGACTTAAGTGTATAAAACTATATATTTTTATTTTCCTTATTAAATTTTGAAAAACTTGGCTATCTTCAATTTTTGACTGGTATTTATTTACTGTGTTTTGTGGGGGAGCAAACTTTGAGAAATATTTTGAAAAAAATTTTTTTATCGATTTCAATTGGATACACCCATTAAAACCAAGATAAAAATAAAACATATTACTATTATCGTATAGATAATTTAATTTCGATTAAAATAGTGTATAATATGTTATAGTTACTATATTTTTACTATTTTATGTGAATTTTTTAGTAAAAGCCTGCGAAAGTGCCTAAAAGAGGAAGAACCTCAAGGGGTCAAATAGTGAACCGTTGGAGGGTTAACCCTAGAAGTGGCAAGCTTTTTACTCTTAACTGTAACATAAAAATAATTACTAATATCTTCTTGAAATATCAAAGTTTAAACAAAAAAAAGCTTAAAACATGCCCCCCCCCTTATAACCACTAACCACAAAAGCAAAACAGGTGTCCACTGCAATCCTTTATTATTCTTTATTCTTTATTCTTTCCTTACAAACAAACATTACAATCCCAATTAAGCCTACAAATGCCGTCAACTTCCACCCAAGCCGGTCACCGTTTATTTAAGGTGGGCCCTCCACTCCGCTATACCACACATTTGCAAGCCAAATTGGGATTGCTCATGGTCGGGATTCGAACCCTAGCACTTCCGAATGGCTAGAACGTTACGCTCGTCAGCGTAGCGCGATAGCCACCTCGGCCATCCAGTGCCTAGGAAAAGAAAGCGCTTACTTGGTTGTAGACCTGCCCGGTGGCAGGCTCGTGTACTACAAGAGCAGTTTCGGTTGTTGGCCCCCAAAGGGAAACACGGTCGCGTAGGCGATAGTGTCTAACAATTCCACAAAACTGATAACAGATGCCTCCACCTGCCAATTCTTATTGAATATGTAAATGCGTCGTAAATTACGACTTTGCCATTTCTGGGGTTAACACCTGAGACTCATAAAGTAATTAAAATGTATGACATTTATGAGAGCTTCATACAAACAAATTTTCATGTCAAAATTTGATATAAATTTGAATATACTATGAATAATTTTATATAATTTTACACTCTTTATTTTTTATTTAATAAAAAATAAAGAGTGTAAAATTGGTTACAGTAAAAAAGTTAAAAATAAACACAGCACAATAAATTATTATTGTATTGCATAACCGTTATATTTATAACTTGTATAGAGGAAATAAGTATACAGTTACAATACACTATAAACAATAAAAAGTAGAAGTGTGTGAATGGTGAATTATTTTTTCGGATTGGATAGTCAGGGTTTGGATCGGATAGTTTTCGGATTCGGATACTCGCAATAACACAGTGGAATCACACTTATCTAAGAATAAATTAGGAAAAAATCAATAAAATGTTATCAAATTTATTAAATGGTACATAAAAATCATAAATTCTTCATAGGATGAACAACAAAACTAAAATTTTTACTTCACTGCATTTAAAAGTACCTGTAACAAATTTTAATATCGCGTAATTCTCAAATGAAATCAACAGAAACCTTATAATTCGCCATTAAGTTACATAAACAGTTCTTAAAAGTTAGTTACATTAACCATGGATAGTATAAAAACAAATCACCATTAACAAAGAACCAAGATTTGACAGACGACGTTGGCTCGATGCCATTGGCTATCTGCGTATCAGTAGGGATATGCCATATTTCTGTACCGGTGACAAAGTCACCGATATGGTTCTGTCACTGATATATCGGTGACAAGGAACTAGAAAGAGCAGTGACAGCGCAGCTGCTATCAAACAAAGGCCTGTGAGCAGGTGCAGAGTTGGAATATTGGGCAGAAATTGTACAATATTGGAACCCGTGAAATTATGGTACCTTGTCGTAATCTAGTTAGTTGTTAATCTTAAAATTATCTTAAAATCAAAAAATGCAAAACTAATAACGCAAATTCATTCAACAAAGAGAAAATGTAGAATGAAAACAAGAGTGAAATTTGTTGGTTATGTGAACACCGAACACGAAATAGGCCAAATATAAATTTGGCAACACTTAATCGTATTGCTCAAACCTGGAGAACTTGAGGATGTGATAACGAAACATTTGATCGTCTATGTAGACGATCAAAATGAAGTAGTATTATTTTTGCTGGAAATACCGTCGCAAAACGAGCTATTATGATGGTTTGTTATCAATAATATTAAATCAACAATACAAGGTTTTTTGTAGCCAAAATCATATTTTTTACGGAATAATATCAAACCGCAATCTGATACTCGCTGCAACTATTAAGATACAAAGATGTTCCGTATCGCCGACTTCTCAAACGGAAAGTTTTGGTCAAAATAGAAAATACCAGTTATTATTTTATTACTAAATCTGTTATTCTTAAAACAAATTGAAACATAATACATTATAAAATAACCAAAAGTAGAATATAATATATTCTCATGATTAGCTTTACCGAATAACTCAAATTTTATTTGAAATGAGATGTCCAAGATGAAACCTGAAATAATCACTCTAGTGATCCCTTTTAGTATAAATGTTATAGAGATAGTATAGGACTCTTTGTTTTTGTCCAAAGAAAGCAACACAGTTATCAGTTTATAAACAAGAAGTAGTCATTGATTTAACCCTGCAACCAGTGGGCAGTTTTATCTCAACCGGCAAGCCCAAATTGGCTTATTTGCAAAGATTGTGTTTGAAAAATTGTAAAAAATGCATTTTAAAACATAATACCGTACTAAGTATTATATCATCGTTTTCTGTACATTACAAGGGATAATAATATGTAAACATTAGGCTTACTAAAAGTTCTGGGTAGATTCTTCAGGCAACAAAAAAAAATTTACTTTCACACACTAGTATATGTCTATCCTTGAACACTATTTGAATTTCAAAACATTCACAATAATCCAAATTATTTAGATTCAGAATATATACACTTGTTACCTAAAAGTTTATATACTTACTAAATTATACAAAGAAACATGCTTCATATACATGTATGCCTCAGTGGTATTTATTCCGGGTTAACATCACCTTCATTTTCTTGAGCTCCACATACCCCCACTGGTGTCACAAAATGATCTAATTTGTGGTATTTGAAAATTTTAGAGTTCTGGTTCAATATTTTCTGGTATTTTTTTGTTTATCATTGTCTTCCAAAATCACTAAATTCACTTGTGTCAGGAACATACTCTTCATCGCTATCTGATGAAAAGCCACTCAAATTATTATCTTGATCGCCAATGCACACATCACTACCAACATTTTCTAAGTAAACATCCATGAATATCACTATACTATTTGATAATTCACTCATATGGAGAAAGAAAACAAAACCTTAGAATAAGAAGCCACAAACATCAACGCTCGACAGACAACAATGCGTAGTTCTTTAGCTGGTTTTTTTTATTAATATTTTCAACGCTGCCAATATAAATGTGTACATGATTTTATGTAGTTGTACGAATGCAATAAAAAAAGTGTGACATAATGTGTTGCGATCGTGATGTTGCCGGTCGAGAATGGCGTAAATGGATCACGATCGAGACGCTTGCCTGTTTTAGGGGTAAGATAGCTTTATAACCAACCTATCCCTAATCAAGAGAAAAATATTCATTAACAGTAAAAATAAGTAAATACTGATTGACAGGAATGATATGTTTAATTACGAATTTTTTCACCTGTTTGAGGTTTCAGACAATATATAATTTTCTACAATATTTTCATATCTATTTAATATATTAACCCAGGGCCCTAGGATAACAAGAGTTAAAGATTGCAACATTTTTTCCTGATTTATATTAAAGACTAGCCAAAGTACCCGTTCTTCGCACGGGCTAAAAAGGCTGAAAGGTGTAGGCTCTACTGATACATTTAAGATACTGTTAATTAATTCTTCATTGTTTACAAAATGACAAAACAGGAGTGTCTACAACATTTCAAAATAACATATGTCAAATATTGGGAGAGGGTAAGGATTAATGTAATAGATACAGTCGTTGGAAAAAAACTTAAAATCTACCATTCCGCTATTTCAAATAATTCACTAATTTCGATCTAGCAGTTTATCTGAAAAATCAACTTAATTTCTTCTTCTTCCCGAACTGTCAAAATATAGTGCAAACGGATGTTATAATTAGAAAATGTAAACATTGAAACCTAGGACGGTCAAGGCCGCTCTTTCTTCTTCTTCTCCTTCTTCTCGAACTGTCAAATTTTAGTATTCACAGCTGTTGACATTCAAGTAATTTTATGTTTTCATTCTCTAAAAATGTAAACATTGAAACTTAGGACGTTCACAGGGCGTAGCCCGAGAGGATTTTAAGGAAATGAGTATGCCTATGAGTTGCATGAGTTTAAGATCTACCTTTGTGTAAAATTTCAAACCGTTCGGTTCAGTATTTTTCGCATTTACTTGCCACAACAAACCCACAAACACACAAACCCACAAACAAACATACAGAAACCACCTCTTCTTTATAATATTATAGATTTTCCTTTGGGAAAAGTTAATAACGAACTAAGTACGGTAGGTAAAGCGTTTCATTCCTAAGCTAAGAAAAATAAGTAATCGTAGTAATATATAAAATAGTGGATGTATAAAAAATAGTATGATGTTATCATACTTACCTACAATGATATTGGTACTAGTTTAACAGAACAAGCATTAATTTACAGTCAACTCTTGATTATCAGTAAAATAACTGGTCAAATAATCAAAAACCTCTGTAAAAAAAATTCTGATACTAATCAACATGGTAATCTCAATATTAAAGTCCAATAGGTTATTGGACTTTAAACTATTGGACTATTAAAATAATTGTGATTATGGCTCCAAATACATCTCTATTTCAATTTAATTTATTTCTTTTGGCAGTATAGGGTGAGTAGTTATATATAAGCTCTTATTATTTTGAGTTGTTATATTTTTGTATGTCTTTATATCTTATTTTTTGGCTTAAAAATATTATTTAGCCTTTTTAATCTGTTAAATCTGCCTCTTGGCTAATAAACCTAGAGTTAGTCTAAAATTAGCTGAAATTAACTATCTTAACCTGGAGTTTTCCTAAGTTCCTCAGCTCTAACAGTTTAGCTGGCCCTAAATACTGAAGCGATCCTGAGACTTAAATCTGAGGATGTGCATAATAAAGCCATTTGGTTAACAAAGCCTTGTGTGACAAATGTTCCAACCTTTGTTCAATTGTAATTCCCCAAGTTCTTAACTCAGCCATTAGTAATAAATACAAGAATTGTATACAGTAAAACCTCGTTAATCCGGACAAATTGGGGCTCCAAGTCGTCCGGATTAACGAAAGTCCGGATGAAAACAAATAATCCTAAACGAAGAAAGACAGTGATTTTTGGGTACCCCTTGTATATAATGAAACACCTTTTGCAGATAAACTTAAATAGTATGTATATTCTGAATATAAAAATACATATTGTACAAACAGTAGTTACATTTGAACAAAAATATACTCTTGGTATTTACGTCCATACAAAAAATGAGACAACGAAAATAGACAAAATTTCTTTGAACATGAGGGTTGAGGTTCGTCCTCAAGTGACTGAACTGGTTTGAAGAAGGAGTTGATCTTCATTTGCCTTCCTTTTGTCTTAATTTCACAATTAAACAACGCAACTAAAACGTGCATTGCAATTGACCTCTGTGGAGCAACTGACAGCCTGACACGAGCAGGACAAACACAATTGTGTGACTGAGCTACTATTGGCTGATAGTAACCATGGTAACGGCACGTACGCCTTGTGCTGTGACCGCCCGCACTCGGCACACGCACACTCACATCGCCGGGCGCAGTCGTACAGTGACGATCGCATGCTACTAATCAGCGTTCTGCGCATTAAAACTGCGATCCAATGGCTGTCCGGATTATGCGAAGTCCGTATTAATGGCGTCCGGATTAACGAGGTTTTACTGTACAAGAAAATTTTTACTGATTCAAGAAAATAATAAATTTACTGTGATTATCTTAAAAGAAATCAACACACAGCTATAATAAATATTCAAGCTTGAGGTGTTCTTAATCCCTTAACCGCGACGGCAGAGTTAACTCTAATTTGACGTTCTCAGCTGGTTTTCTCATGAATACAAGTCAAGTCTTCTGCTAGTTTTTTTCAAGCCATGACTGTTACATTGACCATTAGAAGTGACAAACTATTTGGTGCTGCATTCCAGTGGACTTTTATGAAACTACGTCCATGCCACATATTCAGCAGTATCAAATGTGTAAGGCTGTGAAAAAACCCTGCGCTACTGAATTGCGGCGTGCCAACTTATGCAGCGGTTAAAGGGTTAAGCTTTAGATTAGAGCCACTATACTTGAATGAGAGAAAGACTTGAATTTTAATTCTCACTCTTGATGGAAAACAATTGTAAGAAATTTGCGGGTAAGGATAATATTAGGTGATGAAACTTACGGCTTCAATAAAGCACCCCGATTAAATTTCCCTGAGTACAATTTTTCACATTCTCCAAAAAAGCTCAAGAAACTTAACCTTACCACACAAAAACTCAGGATGATGGTGTTTAGGAATTCAAACATTTGCTTATGTGAGGTTTACACTTAAATTCAGTATTGTGAATTCGTTTTGTAAAACATCAATCCATGCAAACCTGATCGAGTGATGTAGAATTTCATCTGCAACAACCCCCTGCATTATTGACAACTAAAAAGGAACTTCCCCATCTAGGCTGTGATGTTTTACATCCCCTATACAGCTCTAATTTGTCCCTGATTTACTACGGTTTAATTCCAAATTTAAAAGAATTTTTGGTCGTTTCTTGAAAGAAGTAGCTTTGTTCTGGCTAAAGTATTGGCGGCACAAAAATCAGGAGTCATGTTAGTTTCTCCTCAGAACAACAAGTGTCTCAACCGCTATAGCTTTCACATAGAAATAAGGAAATGTGCATTAATAAATTTGACATACAGTTACAACGTAAACAGATATTTTTTGTTATTGTTAATATTTTTTATCAAAATGTTCCTTACTTGTTGACTTTATTAAAGTAATCTGACACCATTCCACATCAGGGTTAAACTGACTCAACTCTATAACATAGTTCTTTAGACACTAGTGTACTATGAAATATGATAGCAGGGTTCACTGAGACTGAAGAACAACTTAACAATTATTGTAATCTGTAGTGAGGTTATATCTCCTTTGAGGGGACTAGTGCAAAATGGTGACTGTTGCGCAGTGTGGTATGTTATATTTTGTGTATCTCTGATAGTACAATAGAATGTCCAAAAATACAATACCAATAATCTTGGCTCTTTCCCCTTATCCCCCTTTTACTTTCTCCACTTATACATAGTATATGGAGAAAATATTGTTTTCGTCAAAATTTTAGAATTTGAGTTGAGGGTGGATATATCCGTTTTGGGGTCCCCTGAATCCAAAAAATTGGGTTTGGACTGATGTCTGTCCGTACGTGTGTTTGTGTGTGTGTCTGGATGTGTACAGTGCCACAGCCTACCCCGTTTGTCGGATTTAGATGAAATTTGGCATGTATGTAATAAATTCACGGTATCTCCAGGTGTTTTTTCCTTTCATTTTTTTTAATTTTAATTTTTAAGGGTAGTTCTCCCCTTAAAACCCTTAAAAAACGTGAAAAAACCAAATTTCTCAAAAACGGCTCTAACGATTTTTATTAAAATTTTATAGTTTATAGTGCACAGAGTACTAAATAATTAGACACGACCCGCATGTCTGTAAAAATGCCGGTTCAAAAGTTATGGGCTTTTAAATTTAAAAAAGACAAATTTTTAAATTTTCAGCAAAAACAATGAAAGCAAAGTATAACTTAACTGGCACCAGTGAAACAAGCTTAAAAAATTAAACAAATTAGTATTTTGGATTATTTGTCTACGACTAACGGTTCCACAGAAAAGTTAAATTTACTGTCCATGATAAACGCAGTACGTTGTCTGAAAGCACCCAATGTTATTCTTATGAAGAATATAAATAAATCAATTTCTTCCTTATCTTCCAACCGTTTTCCATGAAACTTGGTAGGAAGCGTAAGGTGAAATCTCCCAACAAAACAAACAAGGGGGTGTTCCCCCCATACAATTTGAATAATTAATTTAACTTTATCTCTCTTGTTTTTATTTTCAGAAGTGGGATGATTATTTTTTAAACAATAAATTATTAAATGATATTTAGATAAACTTTGAAGAACATGATAGTTTTATTACAGATTGTCGTTTTTAAAGTTACTTAAGGGAGAAAGTATGTGTCAGTCCACTTATACCATTTATTTTATTCCCTATTCATACTCAAGAGTTAGAAACACAAACAAAAAGCACTGCACATTTTCTGATAGGGAAGTAGATGGGGGAGAATGATCAGAAGATGAACAGACAAAAAGGAATAATAAACAGTCAGTATTACAATTTATATTCCATTTTTATTCCGTTGATGTGAATTCCAGTTCATGTCAAGTAGTAATACCGCACATGGTGTGCCTTTATCAAATAAAAAAATCGCATCAAATATCTGATCAACTGTTTATATGGCTAAAATAGTTATTTTTCTTGTGATAAAACCATACAACACATCTTGATTATGAAATAATATAATAGGCCTGAGCATATACAGTAAAATTTCAGTTTTTAAACTTAACTATTTCTATAGAGTTAACTGTATATTGAACAGGTATTTTTGATAAATGTTTGGCCAAGTCTTAAATGTATATTTAACATTCTTATTAATTCTTACTTATTTATAGATTTAACAGTAACCTCATAAATGATAATGTTTTGATAGCTTTACTGTAGCTGTAATAAAAAAACATCAGTTAGGGTTAACCCTCCAAATAATTCACCAATAAAATAAAATAAAAATAATTCACCATTCGCACACTCCTACTTTTCATTGTTTATAGTGTATTGTAACTGTATATACAGTTACAATACTTTATTTTTTATTAAATAAAAAATTAAGAGTGTAAAATTATATAAAATTATTCATAGTATATTCAAATTTGTATCAAATTTTGACATGGAAATTTGTTTGTATGAAACTCTCATAAATGTCATACATTTTAATTACTTTATGAGTCTCAGGTGTTAACCCTCCAACGGTTCACTATTTGACCCCTTGAGGTTCTTCCTCTTTTTTGCACATTTGCAGGCTTTTACTAAAGAATTCACATAAAATAGTAAAAATATAGTAACTACAACATATTATACACTATTTTATCTACATTAAATTATCTATATGATAATAGTTATATGTTTTATTTTAACTTTGGTTTTTAATGGGTGTATCCAATTGAAATTGATAAAAAAATTTTTTCAAAAGATTTCTCAAAGTTTGCTCCCCCACAAAACACAGCAAATAAATACCAGTCAAAAACAGAAGATAGCCAAGTTTTTCAAAATTTAATAAGGAAAATAAAAATATATAGTTTTATACACTTAAGTCACTGCTATCAGTTTAAAATTGTGAAATTAACATCAGAACACCATACAAACGTGTAAATAAAGCGACATAACCGCGCAACTGAAGACCAATGTTTTAAATAACAAAGAACTCAGACGCATAGAGTAAGCAAATCGAAACATACCTCGACGGAAAGTGTATGATCTGTAGAAAACAACGATACTATATTCAATGTAGTCTTACCCGAAAATGTATTCACACCATTGCTTTTTGTAAAAGCTTACCTACCGTCGATTACTCGACGACCGGGCGTGGCGTCGATTAATCGACGGTAAAACCTTTTGAGGGTTAAAGATGCACTAGAATAAGTACTGTAAATCGGTCTAATCTCGGACAGGGGGTCTAATCTCGGACACCCGTGCAGACTTTTATTAAATTAGATCCTACAAACTCGCCTGACAAGATAAATGCCTGTTCATTGCATAAATAAAATCACCAAAGCATGACATACACAGCTATGTGCGAATTAAAATGATTCTTGCATTTCTTTCGTCGTCAGTTACAAGTTTACCAACTGCTCACTTTTGGCGAAAAATAAATTCTTGTCCGACTAAGGTCAAAGACATTTAAAATATGGGCACCAATATATTATAAGTCATAACATACGAAAGAGAAATTTATCGCAATCAAGAATATGACTTTTTTGCAGGTAGCAATCCGAAAAAAAATATTTGGTATAAAGTTAAACCAGTTCAATTCCGGACACTGAGAGCGGGGAATTTTATCCCGTAGCTTGATATCGTTATGCGCCTGATATACGTCATTGAGTTCCTAATTCCTAATTTGTAGTTCCTAATTATCGTAACAATCCAAAGAGTTTGATATTACAGTGGAACTTGGTTATAACGTCATTGAAGGGACCACACAATTAATGACGCTATATCCGAGTGACGCTATAAAAGAGGTTACATAATTTTAATTTAAAACCGAGGAAAAATAGGGAAACACATTTTTTTACATGAAATTACGGTTAGCGGTAAGACAGCAATAAAATGCCGTTTCTAAAAAAGAATATAGCTAAACAATAGCCGTAGCCCTCACGTTGCACCACTGACCGAACTTTCTCTATTTAGCTATATGTTGCCTTCATCTCGGCCCGATTTTCTTGACGTTATATACGAGGTTTGAGAATTTACTGACGATATATCCGAGGTTTTTCCTATGTAAATACATATAGTTTGGCGGGACCTAAAAATAAATGACGTTATATCCGAGTTGATGTTATGGCCGAGGCCGCAATAACCGAGTTGCACTGTATATATAGTTTATTCTTCCTCTGTTCAGCGAGTCTTTATTACGAGCGAGTCTTGGTCCCACTCCCCTCCCCACCCTACCACTCCCAGCAGATGAAAATGACCTTGGATAATTTAGGTAATAGAGTAACAAACAGATGATGCATTATTTGTGTCTGGAGTTGGGCAGTAAAGGTGGGTTAACGATAAATATTGTTATTTAACTTGGTGTCCGGAATTACAACGCTTTACAGGGTAAAACCGGACACTTTATTTTATTT
Source organism: Nephotettix cincticeps (assembly GCA_023375725.1). Taxonomy (NCBI): domain Eukaryota; kingdom Metazoa; phylum Arthropoda; class Insecta; order Hemiptera; family Cicadellidae; genus Nephotettix; species Nephotettix cincticeps. Next base: position 28,851,579 of record CM041788.1, on the reverse strand, counting down.
TGATTTTTAATATGCCAAATGAAATGACGAAACAACATAGGAATATAACAAATTAAACACGATGAATTTAATAGTAATATTTTTATTATTAACCTACAAATTAACTACGGCTCTAAAACTATAAAATGGTGTCCGAGATTAGACCATGTCAGTGTAAGTTATCAATGTGATTTATACTTCTCAAATATCATGTTTCTTACTAGAACAAATTTGTATAGGTGTGGAAAAGAAATTGCAATTTTATTTTATTTTTCAGATAAAAAATTATCTGGAAAATCCAAAGACGAGCAAATGGCTGAAAAGAAGCAAGAACTAGAAAAAAGACTCCAAGATGTCACTGGGCAACTTGGCACTGCCAAAAAACAGGCCAAGAAAGGTAATTTCAGTATTTGTCATGCAATATTGAACCAGTATGTTAATGTTAACTATTCAATCACATATTATAATATTTTATCCTTAATTTGATTTTAAAACATTACATAGAAATAGAGAGAAAAGTCTGAACTTGGTAGATTTCCGGTCCTACCCTGTTTTAACCCTTTCAGTCCGTATATACGGATGTTGGCAAAACATGCAAGAAGAGCCTGTGTACGACTATACGGACGTCCTAACAGACAAAAAATGATTTTTTTATATTTTTTGAGTTTAGGATGTAAAGAACAAATTAAATACAATTATTTAAGTTAAAATAAAGTTTCACGGATATCACTCGATAGTAAATTACGAGCCATTTTAGTAAATGTAAAAGAACAAACTAACCAAACATAAACACTGTGTGAAATACACGTCAATGATTTATGTCCACCCTTTTTTAAACTCCACTAAATTTATTTTATCTCAAATTTTCAACTTAAAAGTAGTTTCATTCAATAGGGTGATTTCTAAATGTTGCCATAAATGATTTGCAGAGTCCAGTAACAACAAGAGTGTGGATGTGGTGGGTGGTCCTTCAAGGCTCTCTGCGTCAAGTTCGAGTAGTTCTGATTCTGACTCCAGTAGTTCCAGTTTATCAAGTAGTTCTTCAGAATCCAGCGATTCGGAAGGAGGTAAGGAAATAAACCTTTATTTAAATTTATGTACCTTGAATGATTGAGCTGTAGAAATTTCTGTATGATACATTTTTAATTGATAATTGTATTAATATTAAATAAAAAATGAATAGGTTTAATTTCATCGAAGTAAAAAGAAATTGTATCACCATACTTGGATCAGCATGTATGTGACTTACGTACATCTACAATCAAATGTATGAGAAGTTTGATTTTCTGAGACAAATCAACTGGGATCAACACTCTAGATAGGCTAGCTTGTTTGTCCCATTGGCCAACACCTGATCCTAAATGGGGCGGCCTTATTTAATTCCATAGCAACAAATGTTCGTCATATATTCAGGTTTTAATACATATAACATATTCTTTAGTCATTCATCTTCAAACGTCTGTGGTTTTCTTTTAGTCTGCTGCGTATTTACAAAAAAATAAATATTTTTTTAACGATGTTTCACTCGCTTGCTCAGAGCAAACAGCTGTTGCTACTAGCCGTGTTGTATATGAGTTCTTTTTGTTTACGATATGTTTGAGCTGTATTTTTACACCACTGTTTAGTTTTATAGTTAGTTATTTTAATTTTTCTCCCTTAGTGATTTATTTAATATGGGTGACGTTCCACCATTGAAAAGAGATACGATTCGTGACATATTGCTTGATGAGAGTGTCAATAGTGATGACAATGAAACTCACAAATTACTTACACAAATTTTTTTACAAATGAATTTCATGTTTCAAGGGGTATTTTCTTCAAATTCTATATGTTGCACTATAAGTCCTTGAATGTTATACGATACATCATATATAGGCGAGTACAAATACAGTAATTACTGTACATATGAACCTCTGTAGCTAATTTTGTTAATTTCCCTAATTTATATTCCCTAATTTATGTATGTATATATATATATATTTGCACAATTACAAATTGTTTACGAATAAGAAGTATTTCAAGTATTCAAGCTACCTAAATCCAAAACCGACATTGGGAAATTAATATTTTTATTTTTTTCAACTAAATGAGAGAGATTTTCAGTAGCGCTTAAAGGGTTAAACCAGTAATTTAGTGGCTCCAGGCTCCAATGTGTTAAACGAGACACATTTGAATTTAACAATCTGCTTAATATTACTGAAAATACTCATGATTTGAATATGTTTTAAAAGATAATTATGTTCCCGCAAGAGTTTGTTTCTGCGTATTTGATTAGTGAATATTACTTTTTCCAACAAACTCAGTGCCCAACAATATAACATTTGGCCACCGAATCTTTATACAAGCAAGCGAGCCAGTGGCAGAATCATATAAGAGCTTATGTTTATTTGCTGCTGAACAATGTACAGCTGTTGCTGCTGAACAATCTACGGCTGTTGATTTGACATCTCGTTTCGTTACCAAATTTTTACCTGATATTAAATCCAACCCTTATGTGATTAAAAGAATGTGATTCTACTCATTACCGTATAATCAATTATTTCATGTTTTGACACCAAAATAACACACAGGTGTTTGTCTTCATTTACTTTACTTTGGCTCTTGGTACCCAAGAGCCAAAGTACTGCCAAACATACTCGTCTCGCCAACATACTGCCTCCAAATTTCTTGATCTATTGCTTCGTCCTCTTCTCCCCTTCACAGGTCTCTTCTTACTTTTGATCTTGCTATCACAGCTTCGTCCTTCCGGGAGGTCTTCCGCCCTCAGGGTTGTTGATTAGGGTGTTATCCACTAACAAGCTCTCTTTTCTAAACACATGGCCCACCCATCTCATCTTCTGCGTCCTTCCCGGTCATTACAATTAAGTATATGTTGAGGTGATGAAAAATTATTTTTAGCTCTCCCTCGTAAACTTGGAAGTCCAGGGTGTCCGTCTGGAACATATTTGATTTTATCAGCAACAAGTATCTTAAAACAGAATGTAACTCAATACAATTAAAAAGACTAAGAGGCCAATGTCTCAAGACCTGATCAAATCAGAAAGTGATCTACAGTAGAAACTTGATTATCCATGGGCTCAACAGATCGCTGCCGTATTAACCGGGGTCATAAATGTTTGATTACATAAATTTGAAAAAAGTATGTATATTTTTGTAAAAAATAGATTTTTAATATACAATAGAGTCATAAAGTAAAAACTACTAATATGTAGGTTGTTTTGTGTTAATTAACAGTCTTTATTTATCCATGAAGCTTTATCCATAAGCTGGTATTGACACAACAAAATCACAAGATGAATTCAATATCGGATGAAGCATTGCCTCAATTGATTAAATGTCACAAAGCAGTACGCTGTTGCTATTCATTCAACCGCCTTTCTGTAGATGTAACTGGCCTTTCCGCCCAACTTTGTGGGTTGGACATTAACCATAATATGCTATGCGCTGTAGATATAACACCATTCTGTATGGGTTAAGATATGGATAGGAAGAAAGGAAGGAAAGAAGAAAAAGCAATACAGCTACAGTTGATAAATTGTTGTTGGTTCAAACATCTTCCCTCTAGCCAACTTTATTTTCTTTATACTTCTTACTTTGCTATGCCAAAATATCACTTCAAATCTTTTAGCGGTGTAAAGTGGTGAAGTTGGTGCAGATATATCACCAATATATAGTGGTTGTTTTGTAGTAAACTATGAATATTCCACATCTATTTATATTGTTACAAAGTTTTACATTTATTAACACTTTGAGTGCTAAGCCCGCCATTTGACGGGCAACTAAAACTTCCATAGAGTGCTGAACCTGTCATTTGACAGTTTTAAAAATACAAATTTATTTGGCTGTAATTTCGTACTATTTTACTGCGATTGTGTATGAACAAATTTCTTAGGCGTGTTATGTAATATATTTTACCTCTAATACGAACATAAAACATTTATAGTTAGGTCTGAAAGGGATTACGCAATGCAATGTTTTGATGAGTCTCAGTCAGTTGTTCAAGGCAGACGACTGCACAACAAAACAGAACGGACAGTTGGTTACGTTTACTTTGTAGGTTAGAGTTATTATAGAGTTTTAAATTAGTAAACCTGTTAATACAGTTTCCATGGATACTCTTGTTGATTCCCTCAACTATTTTTGTTAGTTATTTTGCAAGTCATAAACAGTAAAAGTGAAAATAAAGGCTTAGGCCTATAGGGATTGTTTTATTTTTTCACTAACAGTACTTTGTTCTATAAAATTACAGAGTAAGAAATTTTTTTGTAACCTCAATGTATTATATACCAAATTAAAGATGATATTTTTCATAGTTTTCATTCTATGAATTTTTAATATAAGGAAAAACCCCCCAGCATTTTATATAGGTTCTGTAATATTAAAGTCTGCACTTAAGTGTTAAAATCTCTGAATAAAGTATCAAGGGTAATAGAATCTTGTTGTTTGCAGTATTAGTCACTAGCTAAAAGTTATAGTTTCTTGTACAATGGAAGAGGGAGAAAAGGGAGACATAGTTTCTTGTACAATGGAAGAGGGAGAAAAGGGAGAGGAATTAACGACTATTCAAAATTAACAATCTATTTTTGTATTAAATTGAAACATAAAGGTGCATTTTGACCAGTCTAATTACTTTATCCTATTCACATAAGCTTTTCATAGCAGCGGTCCATTCTACAAAATTACTGCATGATGTAGTTCAGTTGTCGTGGTTATAAGGTTAAGTTACAGGGTATGTTAAAGATCATATACAATGGAATATATACGGAAAAAACATTTCACCACTCATAGTTGCGAGTATATAATACATTCCGCAAAACAGGTTTTGCACATATTTTCACTTCAGAAAATTTCACGAGATTTTAGGTTGTACGTAAATGACGATTGAAATATATATTTGAATACAAAAAATATATATAATCATGTATGCCATTTTGAGTTTATTATTTATTTACACTTGACATTATACAGCGTTCATTCTAATTGTACAAAATTATTGAAGAATTCTCAAATTAGAAAATTCAATAGCATTAAATCCAAAATTATCAAAATTATTCATTCTGTTGGGATTGCTTTTGCCAAAAGCATATTACTCATTTCATTGTAGTTCAAACCATCCAATGTTTGAACGAGCAATAAATTGATCTTATTATAAAGTAATAAATTCAAAAGTGCACTTGGTTTGCATCATAAAAATAATGGTCCAAAATAATAATGGTCCTTTCTACAAAATCTTTTTTACATTACTTCACTCACTGCTTTTCCAACTTCTAATACATAGTAAACTTTATTCAGTCTTAATTGTAATTTATTTCTTTTTTAATATGATATACTCCCATAGTAAGAGAATTTCCTTGGGAAGGTTGAAAGTTACATCGGTTACATACATACTTAGGTTTTTGAACCTGAAATAACCTAAATTTGTTAGTTTGGCTGTTATTAAGGTAACCATTTTCAAATAGGGCATAATAAATTAATAAAAATATGTATTTTAATACCAAAAATATATATAATTTGTGAGAATGAAACTAAAAAAAAAATGGTAAAGGAAAAAGATCTATACTAAGGTCAAGTACTTCAAAAATATTTATGTTATTACTTAGGCAATTTTGAATGTGTTATGACTGTTTAGAAGTAGGTCTGGTAATGTCATGTAGTAATATTTTGGTGGGCCAAATTCACACCTGTGGCATTTTGTTGTGGATGGTGCTGTATATTCTGCAGGTGCAAGTTATTTTTGCTTCAGTCGCCAACAAGTGTTACTCGTGTGAATGCGACCTATTACCAATATATGTGTTTTTGAGAGCCAAACTAATAAAGGTGGCTTGTTTCTGTCCAGGTCTGAATAACCACAAGATGCCGTAGTTAAGTTATTCTCTTTGCCGACCACTACAAAGACTGTCGCCGGTGATCTTAATTATTTTTGGCTTCAGTTAGTATTTATATAAAGCCGAGAGTGCAGAATGTGTGTGATGGGGGTCAGCCAGCATTCAGGTGTATATATTTATAAATAAATTTAGATTACATATTTATCTCTTGACTTAATAGTTTTTAAGTGTTGAAAAATGCTGGAAATGCTAGGGCGGCAGACAATGTGAATGGTGGCTGTGGTTCCCTACGTAGGCATGCTCGCTGGCCTCCAAGCACATTGTTTGACTCGGAGCTCCTGTGCATCTGTCTCATATGTTGATATAATCAAAATGGTTCTTAAAAGTTAGCTTTCATGAAGCTGTTTTTATCCTGTATTTTAAATATACGCATTTTTAATTTTCTGTCTTTCTTTCTAATTTCAGTTTTAACTTATGTTATAATTTTCTAATGTTAGTTTGGAGTTTTATAATTCCTCTTTTGGTATCCAAAATAGGAAGTATAGTTTGTTCAGATTCTGGTGACCTCTGATATGTATATTATTAAAAATATATCGCAGTTGTGATTACGGTAAACTAAAACTAATGTACAGGCAATTTTTGTATTACGAGTTTCACCAGAATTGTCAGATTTTTCTTCAAATGTATAAATCTCATTTGTACACTTTTTCTAGTTTTATATGAATTAATGTAATTTTTACAATTAATTGTATATCATTGTGAGCTGGATTCATCGTGATAGTTGTGTTAAACTTATTTAAATAATTTTATTCCATTATTTATTTGTTTTATGAAAAAATGCATGCTAAAATTCTTTATTTTTCCAATTTTAACATTATTTATGTGCCATAGTTTGCATTCTGTGGCACTCTAAATGTTAATTCTGTGATTTTTAAATTTTGTAGAGTTTTAAAAGAGATTGATTTTATGTGTAGTATCATAGCATATAAACTACCGGCTTGAGATAGTTTGAAATAATCAGTATTACATTCAAGTAAAACGAATAACACTTTTCTTAAACAGGACTAGTCATCAAACATTTCAAGCCCGTTATCGTTTAAAGGAATATATGACAAATTTATTGTTAATTTGTTCTTGAAAGACAAAACATATTATTTTTAAAGATCTTTATAAACCCACCAACAAAATTGGTTAATAGTCAAATTGTGTATTATATTTTATATTGATGTTTTGTTTACCATAATTTATATTGTATATATAGTAATGTATAATTTTATATTTACATTTTTATATTAAACTTGTACATTAACTTATATGTTATAGCGTACTTTAGTTTAACTCCAGCATTTTTCAACTTACCACACTTTGTAAATATTTCTGATTTGTTGAATCAAAGGAAGGTCGAGTATAAGCAAAGATGTAGTGTTGTCAGTGTGCGTGCCTGTAATTATTAGGTCAGTCATTGTTTTGCTGCATTGTCTATTTTAAATTAATTTAATATCCTTCCTTTTTTAAAGCATAAACAATCCATGTAAATTTTATATTATAGTTGATCTTTAATAAGAAAACAACTTTCTGTAAACAGATAAGTGAAATTAACAATAAAAGACCATGAAGGTGTTTTCAAACTGGTTTTTTTATCTGCTGACAATTTCCTTTCTGTACCCCATCACACATTCTGCACTTGGGCCATGTCAAACCGATCAAAATTAATATCACCGGACTGACAGTAAACTCTTAACTCTTTCTATATTGATTTAATGTGTCTATGTGTGTGAATTTTGCCTACAAAAATATATTTATCCTTAGAATAGATTTTATTTGGTTTATTTTAATTATTGATAAGTTATCACACAAGATAAATCATCTGGAAAAGGTAGGAAAGGTAGGATCAGTCTGTTGAAATGTTGCATGTTTGTTTGTTTCCCAGCACTACCACCTGTACAGAATATACTTAAAAGACATCAATGCAATCAGTTTATCTTTTGATTTTTCTAAGTACCAGAATATTTATATTGACTAGTTTATAGGTTACATTTACTTTCAAAGCAAAATTATAAGTTTGTTTGATAAGTAATTGTAGCCTATAACAAGTAAAAATTGGATTTTAGTGTGAGTTATATGTTTATTTAATATGGTAAATGTTTTTTTATCTGTTTAGATATGAAGATTTTCATGTACCAAGATTTATTATAAATTTGTTTAGGCCTATCATTTATTCAATAATTAGAAATTCATATTATTGTTCAAAGATCATGGATACCCTTGGTTTTCGCATTCAACAAGATAAATGGTTTGTCTGTTGAGTATTTTGTCTCGATTTAGTAGGCGATTGCGGTGTTTATGTAACTTTTTTTTCAATGGGCCATTTTACTTTATAAACTTGTGATTCATATCATAAGTTTGCGGCTGCATAAAACTAAAGTAGATATATTTACTAATGCCGACTATTATTTATTTTATAGACAGTTTAAACTTCTATATTTTTCTAGGTTAGGAAATAGTCATAATTTAATTAAGAAAATGCTTTTTGATAACATAATTTCATGTTAATAATCAAGGGTTTTGTTATCATGTCATTAAGGAAAGAGTTAAGAGGTCGTAGTATCAAAAAAATAATTTTTAACTACTTTAAAGTATTTATTTTGATCTTTTGTATGGCCTTAATAGTGCAGAATCATTGGCTGAGATTGGCCACTCCTTGAATAAGCTGTTTCTAATCATCACAAGTTTCAAAATGTTTCTCAAAATTGCACATAAAATGTTATATAGAATATAGGTCAAAATTTTATTTGATCGTCAAATTATTCAGGAAAAATCAATTTCTTAATAATTATTGATTTCTATAATTATTATTATTAAGGTGTGTTATAAAATATAATTGTTCATTGGATCAACCTGCTTTAATGGACCATATTTTGAGTATCATTTTAAATATCAGATTTAATGTCAACGTTGTTATCACATTATCATATCTAAATTGTAAACATTGGCTTCGTCACAAAAAGTAAATAAATATAGATTCTTAAGAGGTAGGCTTAGTTGTTCTTACATTGAAGTTAACGTTAACTCTGTTCTAGTTGTTGACCCACCCATTAAAAAAAACTTATTAAGATTATGAGATTAAGGAAGTAAAGCATCTAGGAATACAATTATTTAGGTCACATTACCTCTTAAGGAAACTCTTTTTAGCAAATTTTCTGTAGAAACAAATTAATTACAGAAGATCCCCTGATAACTGCCCTGCTCGGGGCCTCGCGAGGTCGGAAAAGAATGGTTAAACCGGACAACCCCAAGAAATGTAAAATGCTCTATAATTAATCATATTACAGTAGAACTTGGATAATTCGAACCTTAAGGGACCAGGAAAAAATTCAAATTATCCAAAAATTTGAATTTTTGCAAGTACAGTAGAACTTGGATAATTCGAACCTCAAGGGACCAGAAAAAAATTCGAATTATCCAAAAATTCGAATTAGAAAAGTTTATGCAAGTGGTTGAAATAAACAATCAAACATCATGTTTTAACATTGTATGTTAAAAAAAAGTTAGGTTAATGAAGATATTATTGATTAAAAATCCTAAATTTTGTTAAATGTCAATAATGTGTTTGGGGGATCCCGAAACTAACTATTACAAACTTTTTCAAATCCCTTCTCTACCTCCTTGATCGCCGCTATTTATTCTTGCAACATCAGAGATTTGTAGGTTAGCTTTGACGAAGCCATCATACACACGACGTGTTAACATGAAAGCAGACGACTAATATCAGAACAAACCACCACCGATGATACACACAGATGTCAATGTTGTGATTTATGAGCAGTAGTGGACTAGTGAGTGGGGTGGGCGCGTTGATCTAGCTAAAAATAGTCTGAGGACAGGAAGCCAGAAGTGCGTTTCCTGGAAAATCGCACACAATGACTTGTTCACTTATACACACACTATAGATTTTCGCTGTAAAAACTTTGAATTATCCAAAATATTATTCGAATTAACCAAGATATTTTAACATTGTTTTTATATAAAATTCTAGGGACCAAGACAAAACTTCGAAATAAAGAAGTTATCGAATTACAGAAGTTCGAATTATCCAAGTTCCACTGTAGTTGAAATAAACAATCAAACATAATGTTTTAACATTGTATATTATAAAAGTTAGGTTAATGAAGATACTATTGATTAAAAATCCTAATTTTTGTTAAATGTCGATAATGTGTTTGGAGGGATCCCGAAACTAGCTATTTCAAACGTTTTCAAATCTCTTCTCTACCTCCTTGATCGCCGCTATTTATTCTTGCAACGTCAGAGATTTGTAGGTTCGCTTTGACGAAGCCATCATACACACGACATGTTAACATGAACGCAGACCAAGTCACAAATGCCAACACAAAACAAAGACGACGAATATCGGAACAAACCACCATCAATGATACACACGCTACTGAACTGCGCCAGCGCCGTGTAGTGACAGACTAGGACACTAGGACTAGAGATGTCTATGTTATGATTTATAAACAGTAGAGGACTGGTGAGGGGGAGGGGTATAATGTGACCAGTCAACAGCAGGTGTAAGTGCTAAAAGAATGTTTGGCGGGGGTGGGTGCGTTGATCTAACTAAAAATAGTCTGAGGACGGGAAGCCCGAACGTCGATTCCTGGAAAATCGCACACAATGACTTGTTCACTTTATAGATTTACGCTGTAAAAACTTTGAACTATCCAAAAAATTATTCGAATTAACCAGGATATTTTAACATTGTTTTTATATAAAATTCTAGGGACCAAGCCAAAAATTCGAAATAAAGAAGTTTTCGAATTACAGAAGTTCGAATTATCCACGTTCCACGGTATTGATATCGTATTAATAATATCCCATTTTTAGTATGAAATATCAGTTAACAATGCACTATAATTTTTAAGTGATCAAATTACATTACATACCTACATACATAATTACATACCTAATTCACTACTAAACTTGTAATTCAGAAAGACAATCTCCCTTCTGTATATCACAACCATTTCACATCTTTACATACAATAAGAATACTGTTTGATAAAAACCCAAGTTGAATTCTAACCACACAGATTTATTCAACATTCAGTAGTACTTGCGTTTAAATAAAATACCTCAATAAATATTGTCATTACGGCACTGTACTTCCAAGGTTCGCAAGCACCAGTCGATCAAACTACAATTTCCCACGGACTGTCATACGCGGAATGTGTACTGTTTGTGATGCAGAGAAGCGTTAGACTGTCAATATTTGACAAAAAATCACCTGATGAATTAGCCAAGAATTCGCTTAAGAAAAAACAACGGAAAGGAGACATCTTTTGTTTACAGTAAATCGGTAAGCGTGTGACTGAAAGTCTCGCGATTCCTAAAAAAGGGTGGTTAAAGCGGCCCTTATTGAAATTTAGGGCGGATAAACCGATCTTAGTCTTTGGTGCATGCGAGGTGGTTAACCAATTCAGGTTCAAATTTCTTTTTTACCTGATGTTTTGAGAAAACAACCAGCTCTGTTCGTCGACTAAAATAACCCATCAGGCAGTTACATCAATCAATAACTTCGTAAACTACATTTTGTGCTGTCCCCTATGATCGAATCTTGGAAATATCTCACAGAGTTCAATATTTTGCCGCTTGAGTATGTTTTATAGCCAACTTATGCTCTGTTACCCTAGGCACGTGTAGCCGACATCGTTATTGTGTATCACTGACGAGTAAACGTCGAGGCCTTTCAGAAGTGCCACGGTTCGAATTCCGACCATGGGCAATGCCAATTTGGCTTGCAGATGTGTGGTATAGAGGAAGGATGGCCCACCTTAAATAAACGGTGACCGGCTTGGGTGGAAGTTGACGATATTTTTAGGATAAATATGGATTGCAGTGGACACCTGTTTTGCTTTAATGGTTTGTGGTTATAGGGGGAGGTGCACTGTTTTAGCAAATTTCCCATAGGGAAGAAGCTATTACCGTAGGTCTCATGGCGAGACTTAAGCCCGGGACCATGTTATTTTTTGTTCTTTAGGTGCCCAGAGTCCAAAAACAATAGTCGTTAAATTTTATATATATATATATATATGTATCCAATACTATAATACGAGCAAATTTGCACACGGATCTCGAAAACGGCGCCGAGCAATTTCTTTAAATTTTGGAAATAACTAATTTCCGAGTAGAAAATAAGTTCTAGATAGGTCTAATGTCCAGGAAAATTCGTGTTTTCTTGTAATATTAAGTTTAAAATCTAAAAATTTAACATTACGCTTATGGAGAATAAAATGTAAACAATACAAACCAAAACAGCTGTTTATAACCGTTTGACAGTTCTTGATTGAAGACTGCGGGGAACAATATAGAGGTTATGCATTAATATTTATTTTATGAATTAAATAAATGCAAAATTATCAGGTTACTAAACAATTTGTAAAAACTTAAGGGTTTAAGGAACTTAAGGATAGCTGTGCGAAATAAAAGCAGAAAAAAGTATTTCCAAAATCTTCCGTGTTTTGATAGAAAACGTATTCGTTGTATTGCTTGAAGCCACTGTAACAAACCAATTAATTTATGTAAATTAAATTTCTCTTTTGCTTTTCAATCCTCATTCCGTTTATAACAAAATCAGTTGATCACAGGCTAATAATAACGGTATGGATAATTAGACAGTAAATGATCGGCTTTGGCTAAAAGACGTTAAACGGCATCGCTCAATTGACTAACGTCGTAGCCGAGTTGTAGCGTGTCGGCCTCAAGAACTATAGGCCGCGAGTTCCATTCCCACCAGGGGCGATACTTTTTCTTCAGTGCTATATTAATTATGGTGTATTAAATCGGTTTTATTTCAACCACATAAATGTTTTCATTGGGCAGTAAATTTGTTTTAATTTTGCTAATTAACTTGTAAAAACATGTCTTATTCTATCCGAGCAAAGCTCGGTCACCAGGTACTGTTAATCTTATGGAGGATAGGGAAAAATTAATATTTCCCATATTAATCAATATTTTTGGATAAAACTTGATACTTACTCCGTTTTTGAGAAAATTGTATTTTTCATGTTTTTTAAGGGTTTTTAGGGGTGAACTACCCTTAAAAATCAAAAATTCAAAAAAATGAAAAAAATGTCTGGAGATACGGTGACTATATATATACATGCCAAATTTCATCTAAATCGGACCAATGGGGTAGGCTGTGGCACTGTACACATCCAGACACACACACGGACGGACAGACATCACGTCAAAACCCACTTTTTTGGATTCAGGGGACCCCAAAACGGATATATCCACCCTCAACTCAAATTCGAAAATTTTTACGAAAACAATACTTTCTCCATATACTATGTATAAGGGGAGAAAGTAAAAATAGATGTAACTACCAAAAACACTATTTTTTGTTAAGGTGTATTTTTTAAAATTTAAAATAAAAAATAGCAGTAATCCGTCCTTTACACTGGTTGTATTATTCAGTGTTAAGATGCTAGACACTAATTGTAATCACAAGACTCGTTGGCATACTTGAACGGAACGTTTCCATCAAGCTGTGCCCAGGCATACTTGGGCAGAACTGTTCCGTCACCCGTTATTGCTAGTAGTTTTAAGTTATTCCGATGGATCTCCAGTACTTGCTGGATCGATAAATTTGTTTATGATACAGCAGTATTTTCAGTCTGTAATTTTGGTTTCCTATGTTGGCTGATGTGGTAAATCAAATTAAAATGTTAGTCTACAACAGGTATGTAGGTTGTGTTTGTGATGTGATCGTCACATATAAATTTGTGTATTTTATCTGAAGATTATTTTTTAATTGTATTTAATATTGCACATTACCTTTATTTATCAATTATAATTTATCAATGGTTGAAATGCTAAAAATTATACTTCAAAAGTTAAAAATCGAAATTATTATATAATTTTTTATATTTAAATGCTATTTTAGCAAGTACACATCATAATAATGAATTCCTGAAAGGTTCACATCCATCTAATGATAAATAAGGAAGTTATAGCAAGTCTCCAAAAATGTCAAAATAACAGGAATTCCCAGGTGTCAATAGGTACTGTAAAATAGGTAGGCCAATGGGTTACCCTGTAGATGAAAAAATTAATAAAATACCCCCGTCGCAGCAGACCTGCGTACTCAGCGAATTTCCAAATCAACAATATAATAATAATAATATTTGACAAAAAAATCTGTCCATAAACATGAGAATTATTTGCCTATTCTCCATAAGATTAACATGGGAAAGAGTGTGCAGGTTTGCTGCTGTGAGGAACACTGAGAGTAGGCATTTATACCATCAAAAATTTTTATTTTTAACATTTATTCATCAACATCTGTTCATAAATAAAGGGGTTTGCCTATTCTCCATATGATTAACATGGGAAAAGAGTATGCAGGTTTGCTGCCATGATAAACACATAAACTATGATTTTTAAGCATAAATGGATGAACCTTAACCACATGAAGCTAAATATAAAGTTTTATCCAAAAGTATTGGTTGATAAGTGAAATATTAATTTTTCCTTATCCTCCATAAGATTAACATTGGAGCCCCAAAATACAACGTACTGTGTTTAGATTTTTTAATATCTCGGTAACCGTTGGAGATAGAGAAAAACTTTAAGGAACTTAATTGTGCAGTTTTTTAAGCTGATTCTAATGGTGAAAGATAAAATTTGAAATTTTAAAAAATTACATGTGAAAAACGCAAAAAACCCCATTTTGGGGTACAAAACCCCCCCAAACTACCCGTTCCCATTGAACGATATGTCTGGTTTACGAACTCGTCCGAGCATTTGTAGGAATACACGTCTCTACCAAATTTGGTCTTGATCGGACCATTTTTACGAGAGTTATCGTGTTCACAGACACACACATATATATATATATATATACATATATATATATATATATATATATATATATAAATTTTTACGACTATTGTTTTTGGTCTCTGGGCACCTAAAGAAGAAAAAATAACATGGTCCCGGGCTTAAGTCTCGCCATGAGACCTACGGTAATAGCTTCTTCCCTATGGGAAATTCGCTAAAAAAATCTCGGCTTAAATATTTCTCTTTATTAGCAATGGATGCCAGGTTATAATAACATTTTTGTATAGTATAAATACTGATAGGTTCAAAACCAGTGATCAATGGAATCAAATGAGTACTGGTATTGATTATAATTTTACCGCATGTTTTTGTTCAATCAGAGTTATCGTGCTAACAGACACATATATATATATATATATATATATATATTTATCTTTAAATAAGTCAACCGAGTACCCTTATGAAACATTTTAATTGATTGATTGTTTAAACACTCGGTTGACTTATTTAAAGATAATTATATTAGTAGCCCTACTTGATGAACTAAATAGTGAAAATACATATATATATATAAAAATTTTAACGACTATTGTTTTTGGACTCTGGGCACCTAAAGAAGAAAAAATAACATGGTCCCGGGCTTAAGTCTCACCATGAGACCTACGGTAATAGCTTCTTCCCTATGGGAAATTCGCTAAAAAGCATAAAACATGCCCCTCCTTATAACCACTAACCACAAAAGCAAAACAGGTGTCCACTGCAATCCCAATTAAGCCTACAAATGCCGTCAACTTCCACCCAAGCCGGCCACCGTTTATTTAAGATGGGCCCTCTCTCCGCTATACCACACATTGGCAAGCCAAATTGGGATTGCTCATGGTCTGGATTCAAACCCTAGCACTTCCGAATGGCTAGAACGTTACGCTCGTCAGCGCATTAGCCGGTGGACATGTCTAGTGTCTAACAAGTTCACTATACTGACGACAGATGCCTCGTGAATTACGACTTTGCCAGTTCTAGGGTTAAAATAAAAAATTCAAAAAAATGGAAATAACACCAGGAGATACGGTGAATATATACACACATACCAAATTTCATCCTAATTGAACCAACGTAGTAGCCAATGACTTGGTACACATCCAGACAGAAAATTAGAATTAGCTTAAAAAACTACACAATTTATTTTAGTTTCTTAAAGTTTTAGCTTTAAAGGGCTCCAATGTTAATCTTATGGAGGATAGAGATAAATAAATATTTCACTTATCAATAAATTTTTTTGGATTAAACTTGGTATTTTCCTTCATGTGGTTGAGATCTATTCATTTATACCTAGTTTATGTGTTTATCATGGCAGCTAACCTGCATACTCTTTTCCCATGTTAATCATATAGATAATAGACAAACTCCTTTATTTATGATCACATTTTTTTGAAACTTGGTATAAATAGTCAAAATAAAAATTGTTTATGCTAGAAATGCCTACTTCAATGTTCCCCACAGCAGAAAATCTGCATACTCTTTCCTATGTTAACTTATGGAGAATAGGCAAATAACTCATATTTATCGACAGATATTTATAAAACTTGTCATCTATTATAGTTATATTATTGATTTGAAAATTTGCTGAGTAAGTAGGTCTACTGCGACAAGGGTATTTTGGATTCAGGAGATCCCAAAACAGATATATCCACTCTCAACTCAAATTCGAAAATTTTGTCAAAAGTAATACTTTCCTATATTATATATGGGAGATAGTAAAAGGAGAGACAAGAAAAGGAGCAATTCTTATGTTTGATAAATTTTACAATTTTCAGTACATAATATATGTAAATCATAAGTTTTTCATAATGTGGCATGGAGCATTCTAGAATAAATATGATACTGTTAAGTAAATGAGAAAAAGCTACAAAACTTACAAAACAAGCATTTGAAATTTAATCAATGTTCTTGCTCTGCTATGAGGGTCCAATAGAATTATTTTCAGCTTAAATAGAATGATATCTTTTTAATGAGAAACGAACATCCTAAATTTGTGCCCAGGGAAAATGTATAAGGGAGCTTAACAGGTATAAAATTACCATGAATCAGATATTTAATAAGAGAACAATAAATTATACATGAAAATGTTTACAAATTACTTTAATGAACAATTAGAAACTAAAATTCAAAATAGTTAAATTATATAAATTTAAAATTTAAAAGTTCAAAAAGTTAAATTAAATGATTCAACTGACAGTATTTGGTTTGGACTGTTCTCCTGTCGGAGAAATTGTGATAGTCTTTCGTTGGTTTCTGTGACGATCATGTGTAACCCTACACCTTATAATGTTATTCAGTCTGAGGATTTATATACTTCAATTAAGTTTCTTCCTCGGTTGAAATTCTGTTCGAAAGAGGTTATCATCCATCGTAGTGCACTGAAGGTCGAGGGCTGAGGTCATTGGGTTGTGTGATCTTCTGAAAGAGTTTTCGGGACCAATCTTACACAAAACTTACGGTAGCCTATATTTTTCTGCCAACGTTTTATACCAAACACTTCCATACCATTCCATTAGAGAGCTCTGAGATTGTTTTGAACTTTCATGTGGATTTCATGAGCTAGGTCATCAGTGACCACAGGCAGGAACCTTTTTTTCTTGTCATGGTGGACAATTGTTTGACCATTTTTAAATGAACAAACCCATTCCTGAATAACTCCTTCATTCATTATTTTTGATCCATATTCAGCACAAAGTTCTCTTAATAGCTGCTGCTGAATATTGTTAAGCTGTAAAAAATTAATCACAGCACACACCTGATACTTGGTAGGATTTTTAAGAGCAGCACACATTTTGGCAAGCGTCAGAAAACAAACTAACCTGCAGACAAACATTATTCTACCAGGGCTGGAAGCCAACTGTTCTGACATATACGTTGATGCAAGAATGGTGGTGCTACCCCCTTTACTTCCCGCCTAATGGGCAAATAGAGATTACTTTCTTAACAGTTATAACAAAAATTAAACTATGTGATTATAAATATTTGTTTAGGTAATTTTTACAGTTTTTACTATGCACATCCGGAAATCATATGGATACCTCAAGGAAATACTTCCTACTTGAATTTGAGAAAACATTTTAACTACCCACCAAAAGATTATTAGGCTGATGCCAGATTCCGAAGGCAGATAAATATGTTTAATTCATCCCTGTAAAGTGAAACTAAAAAGTTAAGTGAACTAAAAAAATCCCCCTTTAAAAAGCAGCCAAAAACAGTTAAATACTGAAAATAATTATTCATTATCACTTTAAACATCATTTCATCAGTTTTTTGATCATTATTTCAGAATTGTACACAATTCAATTATTAGATCAGTCCACTTATTTTTAATTATTTCAACCCTCGATGATTCTCATGAATGATTTATATTAAGATACCCATTATTTCTAAACTTATTGATTGTTCAGTGTGACAAGATCTCTTGTCATCCCATTTCCCTCTTATACCATCTTCCTTGACTTTTAACAGAACCTGAATTCATTTGACCAACACCTGTGTATGAGGAATGCATATCTTTATCGCTACAATTAAATATTTATTTACTTTTATAATTATTGAACTTAATGTAGATGTCTTTACAATCATAGCAATGTTTGAAATCTTCCTCCTTGTTCCACCTTGGAATCTCCTTCAATAACAAAAACAAAAAACTAAATTCAATTTAAACTAAATTCAATAACATATTTTTATTTTTGTGGTTAGCATATCAAGTACTTAATTGCTATTTTGTTCGCTATCAATCTTACTTCTAAAAAACAACAAAATTGTTTTATTTTGATTGGTTTGGTACCTGAATGGGATTATTAGATATAAATTATTAATGTATGCTAACCTTAAGATTTTTTTCTTTCAATATCATACAAGTACTGTTGAAACTCTACAAGACATTCTTTAAAACTCAACAGGGCTTAATTCCCTGATAAAAAAATGTTAGTATTTACTTCCCTGTGGGAAATAGGTTAGATCATGGATATGTCTAAAGATAATGTTTTCACTTCATCTAAACAGCTGTTCTTATTCTTTTATATTAAAAATTCAATAGAATATTCTATGGAAACCTGTTACATATTTTCCATCTTAAAAATCACCAACAGCCCCCCCCCCCAGAGCTAAGACATATCCATTTCAAAAAAATACTGCTTATGAAAAGATGAATCTGTGGAGCAAAGTTACTGTAATCAAGGAATTTGTAAACATTTTCCATCGATTGTTTTTTTATAAATTGCTTATACATTGTAAACAGCCTTACATTGTTCGGTCATCTTAGGGTTGCTCCAGTGTTATTTCAACTTTTAATTGTTTTTACCAAAGTACTAACTTAACAAAATGAGATATAGCAATATATCTGTACCATATAATTTATTGGAGAATGTTAGTGCAAAAACACAACTATTCTACAAGTAAAACCTATTTTTGCAACTCAAGCTTTGTAAAAGTAAAATACCCCCGTCGCAGCAGACCTGCGTACTCAGCGAATTTCCAAATCAATTATATAATAATAATATTTGACAAGTTTTATAAAAATCTGTCAATAAATGTGAGAATTATTTGCCTATTCTCCATAAGCTTAACATGGGAAAGAGTGTGCAGGTTCGCTGCTGTGAGGAACACTGAAAGTAGGCATTTCTAGCATAAAAATTTTTATTTTTAACATTTATACCAGCTTTCATCAACATCTGTCCATAAATAAAGGACTTTGCCTATTCCCTATATGATTAACATGGGAAAAGAGTATGCAGGTTTGCTGCCATGATAAACACATAAACTATGATTTTTAAGCATAAATAGATGAACCTCAACCACATGAAGCTAAATATGAAGTTTCATCAAAAAATATACATTGATAAGTGAAATATTAATTTTTCCCTATCCTCCATAAGATTAACATTAGAGCCCCACAATACAACGTACTGTGTTTAGATTTTTTAATATCTCAGTAACCGTTGGAGATAGAGAAAAACTTTAAGGAACTTAATTGTGTAGTTTTTTAAGCTGATTCCAATGGTGAAATAGATAGATTAGTAATTGAAATAAATATGGCAATGTACTGTAAATAGACTTAAATCAATATTGTTATTGAAAGCTCCTATAGGTAGAAGCACTCGCTAAAATTCAAAAACAATGATAAAACATAATATTTACATATTATTTATGTCCATGTACGGAAGCTGCGCTTAGTGCTTACATTGCAGCTGATTTGTTCAATCAGTGTCGGATCAATATTAAATATAATTTAAAATAAAATTTTGAAGTTCAATTATAATGATAAATTTATAGGTGTAAGTTTTAAGATTTAACATGATTGTGTTACTTAAACTACGGTAATGGTGTTTGCTGCAGGATCAGTCAGGTGCCGCTACAGGTCCAGTCCCCAACTTGACAATGAGTACTTCCTCAGGGCAGATTGTCAACAGATCTCAACCCCCTGCAACTCGAAAAACGACAACTCCTGCTCCGTTGCTTCCAAACCAGACGCAACCTGATCCTGGTATGTACGGATTTTTATTGATTAAGAACAAATTTTAATGTGTTTCTTTTTACCAAATTTTTTTGAAATTAATATATATGATCTCTTAAGACGATAAATCTTGTTGATAAAGATACGATCCTCATGAAATTTGGTAAATACAGTCATTACATTACATTACATAAAAGGGCGGAGACAAGCCCCTAGGGGCGTCAGCCAAATTGGTTTTTTGCGTACCCCCTGATGGTTGTGATAAAAGTTTAGGTTCACTCTAGTCTCAAGAGCCTGACAAACTGCTGCAACCTACCGACCAGCTCCTCCGGTGGCAGGTATCTACCCCTCTCCATGGACCCAAGAGTTGTAGCCCTTACCTCAGAGAGTCCAGTGCAGTCTAAAAGCAGATGTTCTGCAGTCTCCTCTGACTGGCCGCACCATCTACATGATGGATCTCCAGTGTAGAATCCAAGCTGTGCCAGGTGCTTTCTCAAGGGTCCATGCCCTGTGATGAGACCTATGACGTGTCTAAACTCCGACTTATCTAGTCGTTAAAGATTTTCCGCTACCTTCGCGGAAGGGGAACTGAGGGTCAACTTACTCACTCTCAGAAGGGGGCTGTCTGACCATCTTCTGCGATGAATCTTATGCGCCCAAGCCATGATTGCTTGGTTGGCATGTGCCCTAGAGATCCAGCAGAAAGGTTGAGGTCCCAAGAAGGGATGACTTCTCCTTCGTTTGCCAGACAATCCGCTTCTTCGTTCCTCTCATTTCCTGAATGACCAGAGACCCAGCAGGGGGTGATGTTGTTACTACTACCAAGGGCCGAGACCACATTTCGGCAATCCCACACCATCTTGGAGTTGAAGGTACAGGGGTCAAGTGCTCTGAGTGTGGCTTGACTGTTTGAGAAGATGGTGATGCTCCTATTTGTACAACCCAAGTTGAGATTGTACAGAGCACATTCTATGATCGCTGACACCTCAGCCTGGAACACTGTGGGGAAGAACCCCACAGGAACCAGAATACGTGCTTTATCCTGGTAGCCTGTAGATTCCATCACTAGTACCCCTGCCTCCCTTAGAGTCATCCGTGTACCATTCCGACTCGCAGGGTTGAAGAGGTCTGCCTCCCTCCTCCAAGTCCGCTCCAGGAATGCCTACAGAGAAGGACTTACCAAAAGAGTATATAGTGTGTGAGAAGGCATCAGAGTGCCTCACCACAAACCATTTGAATAATTCTGGAATGTCCAAAAGAAGGTACATGCTATAGGTCATCCAGAACTCCTCACATTATAGGTGATACGCACAATGAGTGCCCTGATTGTGTGTGTGAACTTACCCACAACCAGGCAATGTCATATGTTATCCTATGGCTAGGAGATCTGAGTCAATGAGACAACGGATGTGGTCATCTGCCACCAAATTCCACAGTAATGGTGAGAGCACGCCACCCTGTGAACAGCCTCTAGTGTTTTGTGCCACCACTTCTTCTCCATGGGATAGTCTTTTACCTTTCTACTGAACATTAGCGTCTCAATCCACCCATGGAGCACCCCACTGAACCCATGCGTTCTTGCAGCGTTCAACACAGCAGCTGTCAATGTGTTGTCGAAGGCTCCTTGAATGTCTAGGAAGGCTCCGAGAGCATATTCTCTGTTGTCCAAGGACTTTTCTATTCTCTCCACGAGCTGGTGAAGGTCAGATTCATAGGATTTACCTGAAGTATAAGCATGCTGATGCTTATGCAGAGGATTGCGTCTTAGGGTACCGTCCTAGACAACCAGCTTTTCGTCTTAAGAAGAAAAGAGCACAGGGAGATTGGACGGAAAGACTTTGGATCCGTATAACTAGTCTTACCCGGTTTCAGAATTAAGACCCCATTAGAGTTGCTCCATGCTGAAGGAACATGGCCTAAAGCCAAGCAAGCTCTGAACATTTTTCAGATAATGAACACAATTTCCTCAATACCTTTTTGCAGACAGACAGGTCTGATCCCATCTGGGCCTGGTGACTTAAAAAGACTTAGTGATTTGACAGCCCACCTGATCCTACTGAATGTCACAGTACAATCTGCCTCCATCCATCTGGTGATTGGAGCGCGGGTGGGGGCACTACCAATATCCGGGGTGTCAGTTTGCTGCAATATTACACATCCAGGGAAATGTGTATTAGCCATAAGGCTTAATTCATCTTTAATATTATGTATGAGCTCTCCTTTGGGACCTTCAACAGTGCCTAGGCAGGAGTAATTGTCTTTTGCAAGAATCTTGTAAATTCTATAGGTGTTCCTGACTCCTTCAAGAATGCTACGGCTTGGAAAAAAATTAACGATATGATTTTTAATCATAGCTCTAAGTTGATTAGTTACCGTAATATCAAAAGTTTGAAACTCCTTACATTTTCCTATTTTATCCTTATGTCAGACATTCAAACTGTCAGCTTTGTTTACATGTTAAGTATTGCAGACGGTTTGATAACATTTATTTCTCAAGAAATACAATTATTTAGAAAGTAATATATACCTTATACCATTGAAGATATTTACATAATGAATGAAAAATAAATAAATAAAAAAAATTACAATTGGCATGAGTGTGCTACAAACCTTTCTTGCAGTGGTCTGATATGTTGGCCATGGTAACTGTTTGCTTGTTTTTACCAGCTGTATGACTGAGCTGTATGGAAGTACTGAGATCGTACAGCCTTGACAATGTGTAACAGAATGTTCTTTACAACAGAACTATATTTTTTTAAATAAAAATATCAAACCGTCTTTTAAAAAGTCCAAGGAATCTGTCAATGAAATACTGTTTGGGTTACATGAACTTCATATTCAGCATGTGTTGGTTATGGTTTCAGCTAAGAAGCCGCCTGTAGTGGCGAGTCACTCACTGCCAGCTCAGCCCGCCCGGCCTACGCCTGTGGCTACTGCCGCCCCTATTGCTGCCAAAAGGCCATCCACCAACCAGGTGATAACGCCCACCACCCTTGCAGCCAACCCACCCCCTCTTGACTCACAAGGTAAGACACAATTCTATCATCCTTTTTTATCATTTCTGCTTTATGGGAAGAAGAGCCATCTCTGAATGTTTAGATTGTGTGTCAATAGAACAGTTTTGTTGTCATGTGCAGGTGCAATATTAGATGTTAAGTCGGAGTTGGTCGAGCCGCCTGTCGCGCCCGTCCTGCCCGAGGCTATTGAGATGGTCAAGAAGGAGTCACTTGACCCTGCGGCCGCTCTGGCTACTATGCCGTCAGTGTTCGACCCTTTGCCGGAAAGTCCAAAAGATGAGAAGCCAATCCTGCCATTGCAGGCCATTCCTCATCCTAACGACGGTTAGTTTTCCCTTCTATTAGTTATTTTTAAGTAAATTTTGTAATAATTGTTTCAGTTATTTTACAATTTTTTGAATTAGGATAAGAAAAAAGAGCTCTTTTGGGCTGAGTGAAATTTTACTCTTATTGAAGTATTAATATTATGTACATGTATATATTGTACAAATGTATTTTGTATAGAGTTGTCGATATCGGAATAACTTTGCTGAAGAAGTTTAGTGTTATTATACAATAACTCAAGAGATTTTTATGCAATAAAAAATATGTTGTTATTAAAAGCTAGTCTGTTAAGTACAACCATCTTTATTTTTTATTTTATTTATTTTGATACTGCTTAGTGATAAACTCGTTTTGAGTATAAACAAGAGAGTATAAGCTTTCTCACAGAAAGTATATCATGTGCAATTATCGTTCAACTTCTGTGTATCTAAAACATTTATTCACTCAAATGTGTGTCTCTTATGCCCCAAAAAAATGCTTTTGCTAGTTTATTCTTTTTAAAACACAATATCTTAGTTATGTGTATGCTAATATCAAACTTGAAAAGATATCTTTGTTACACTAAATTAAATTAAAAAGATGATGCCACTTTCTTCTAGTTGTTTTTCAACTAATTAGTTGTGCTATAAGATATTCAGGCTATGCTACATCCATAGTACAGAAGTCCACATCTTGTGAAGACCATGAAACTAATAAAAACAAGTAAAATCTGTTGTAAAATCTCTTCAAACAAAATTTATACTTAAAATAAAAATAGATGAAATCAGATACTAAAGTATATTTCCCATTAAATCACCAGAACAGGAGGTAGTTTTAAAACAAATAGTTATCAACTTCTAAATAACGTTCATTGGTTGGTTACTTGTTTATTAATATAAAACATGACTTAATGAGGGAGGTAAAGTTTTCCATTCATATTAATGATTGGTAATTTCGGGTTTGTTGTCAACTATTTTGTATTTGAGTTGACGACAACAGGATATTTTAGGTAATGCAAACTTTTCTCTCGGTCCTTAAAATTTGTTATATTATCAATGTTTGAAATTGTAGTTAAATTTGATCAAAATACTAAAAAATTACAACTTAAAAAATACAATGTAGTTAAATTAGATCAAAATACTAAACAATCACAACTTTAAAAAAATCCAATTGGAATCAAACCTCCTGGCTTGAAAAAAAGAAACTGTTATTTGCAATATGGCCAGAACAGAACACCATAGGTAGGTTGGAGTGAGGTAGTGGAGCTGCCAAGTCACAGTTCTCACCCCTTCTCTCTCTATAGCACTTTGTCATATTAAGGACATTGTATAACATTATTGTTAGGGTTTTTGAACTGTTAACTTATATTATCTAAAATATATTTGGGCAGTAATTAATTGTATGGTATGTTATGTTTCAAAAATAAAAAAGCTTTGAGCTAAGTAATACTTAAACAATGTAATACAAGTTTTAAAATGTTCACCTAGTGTAATATTATCAACAATAAAATCTCTTTGTGTATTTTCTTCAACCTTTTTATGAGACCATTTTATTTGACCAAAATTTTCGTGACTGGCATTTTGAGGTTCCAACTATCCCAGTTCCTCTGTATGTTATTTCTTAAATTACATTAAATATTATTCTACTTGCTCTAATTTTCTCATAATTGTTCCACTAATCATTTAAATACATCACAATATAATACAACACTACAATTCTTTTGCTTCTTTGCTTATATTTTTTGTAAAATTAACCTTGTATGTAATTTTACAACTCCTGGTACAATTCAAGTGGCTATCTTATTTAGGTTACAATTCTGGGATCTTAATTTTCAAAATTTATTTTGAAGTACTCAAATCAATAAGTAAATACAATAACTACAACTATTTATACTTAAAATTAAATAAGGCCATTCCCAAAAAAAAGGTAAAGTTGGTAAAGTTATTTACCAACTTTGAAAGTGTTAAAGAAAATATAACCAAATACAATATCATATGTATTTTTCATGTAGGAACTCTAATTTTTGATCCGTTCAACGTAGCCAAATGTAGTATATTAACCCATTGGCCAAGCCTTGTAACGGTGTTTGTCTGGACCTTACTCTAGCAAATTCAATTTGTTTTTTGTAGAGTTCTAGAAACTGTGTCTCCCTTACCAGTAACCTTAAAAAAGCAAAAGTGAAGTCTAATGCAATCCCTACTAACCCCTTAATCGTGAAATTGGCACGCCAAAGTTTCAACGCGATCAGTGGTGCAAAAATAAATCAGGTGAGAACATCAAATCTGTAAAAACTCTGGCTTTGCGGTTAACGCAACAAGTTTATATTTCGTGATATTCCGTGCGTCGTGTGACGTGTAGTCACTAGGACGCTGAATAATACTTAATTCTTATGTATCAACTTTAGTACTGTTTTTAACTCTCAAACTGATGCATAAAAATTCACTAGTGATAAGCAATTTCCATGATTCACGTATAAAACTTCTCTCGAACCCATTAAAAATATATACAGTAAACCAAGTACAATGTATTATATATCATTTTATTCAGAAAAACATACATAAAAAGAAAATAGCACACATGTTATACTTATCTTGTGTTGGAGTGAATCCACTTGAACACAAAAGTTTTTTTCTAAAATTAGTTTCCACTTTGTAAGTCTGCCCTTCTAAAACTATTTAAAAATCACTAAAGTTTTAAAATTGAAAAATGTTTATGGTTTAACTATTAATAAAGAAGCTTAGATATTTATATATTAAAAAATGTATAGTAAAAGAGATGGAAAAAATCTGAAACTATGTAAACACGTAATGGAACTTGTCCACTAGTCGGAATCAGGGAAGACAAACCCAAACATTCGATGAAATTCTTAGCTCAAGGGGAATACCAGAATCACTAACACTTTCCTCACTTGCAGGTGAATTAGGCCTGTCTTCCAAGTCCGATAATGTTTGCTCATAGTCTTCATCTTTTCCTAATAAAATATCTCAAATTGAATGTCTTGTCGGGTATATCTAGTAAGGATATGTCACTGTGTGGTTACAAAATATCATGTAATAAATTATCAACATTTAATAAACTTTGAATATCATCCAAACAACAAGGATCCGCCATTTAAAACTTTTTACAACAAACAAAGGCGAAAAATGCAGTTGCTACGAGTTGTTGCCTTGCAACAGCGGAACCAGCTTATTGAATTTTTCAGCCTCAATAGATGGTATTCTTCATATAGTCTCCACCGAAATGAAGAGAAAACCAAGGTGATGGTTTTCTCTCCAGCAAATCGAGATTTCGAGGGTTTCAGCGTGAATGAAGTTATATCTTCAGATTCTGTTTTTCTCCTTGGCGTTACCATAGAGAGGGGACTCCACTGGTCAAAGCACATTGACACTCTGTTCCAAACTATCCTCCCTTACGTTTTCATTCAAGGTGTTGATGCATGTTGTCAATATGGAAACCATTCTTCAAATTTATTATGCTCATGTTTACAGTAGGATAAAAAATTCTATTAGTTTCTGGGGATTGTCAACTGAGATGCAAAGGATTTCCAGGCTTCAGAAACGGATTGTAGGGATTATTTGTAAAGCAGGATTCTGTGATCATCGCAAACCATTCTTTCAACAGCTAAATATTTTACTCTTCCAGGTGTGTATATTCTTGAAGTTATGTCTTTCTTTAAAAACAATCCTCATCTCTTTGAATGCAATGTTGTCCGGCATCACTACAACACTCGCCATAAAAGTAATTTGGTACATCCTATTAACAGACTGACTCTCCTCAAAAAGGGTATTCATTACTCTGCCCAGCGGTTGTATAATGTTCTGCCTCTGTATCTTAAAAAAACTTCAAACACCAAATTATTTTTGAGAAAATTAAATGAGTGTCCCAACGTAGTTAAGGAATTCCTTTCAGACTGTGCCAAAATTTAGTGTAAAACTGCTGTCAACATTTTATTAATTAAATTAATTGATGATATTGGAAATAATTATAGTCTGTTTTGTCTTCTATCTCTGTAAATCCTGACAAATTTCATATAACATTTGTTATTTACGGAGTAAAGATTATGATTCTGATTCTGATGGCAGCATTTGGCGTTTAGGTATTTTAGCCAGTAAATTTTACTTTAAAAAATCAAAATATGAATATAAAAGTTGATATATTTATGCAGAACTAGAATTGGAATCGATTGGTGCAATTTATTTTGAAGATAGTTCAATTGTTATGGCGCAACGCTATAGCGTTTAAAAAATGACCGTCGTAAATTATAATGCTGCCAGTTTACAAGCGGTGTTGACCGTTGTAATTTACGATAGTCATCAGTTTGAGGGTTCAAAGTTTATGGCGAAAAAATATTCACACATACTCTCCACGCAGCAGTCAACTGATACCCACACACAAAGCTGGTGGAAAGACGAGGACTTCTGAATATTATATCCGAATGTCACTGATCGGTGAATGCTACACCCGAACAGCGCTCAGCCCGTCTCCGATCGGTGGGAGCTGAAGTAAACGTGTTAAGTGGTTAAATATCCAAATGCTCTAAACTTCCATACTAGCCGGTTACTATATTGTGGGCTACCCTATCGGTCCAGTGATTTTGTAACCACTGAACCCTAGTACACCAACCACCAACCATGCGCAGATAATGAGGCATATAATGCTACTCTAGTGGCAATCTGGCAATAGCACTCTATTGCCACTGTGCTGCCACTGAGGAAGCTCCATTTGTAGCTCATAAATGGTAGCACAGTGACGTGAGGATTAAAATTAAGATGATTAAATGTGTGCAATGCAGTCCCAGCTGACTGTGGTAGTGAGGATTAAAATAAAGATGATTAAATGCGTGCAATGCAGTCCCAGCTGACACTAGATGTATTAGAGCTTTAATCATAATACTGGTGGGTGTTTTAGTCTTAACTGAATGATAAAAATTATACATTATGCAATTTTTTTATAATTAATTTATAATAATTATACAAATTAACACTAAACGTGCCTCCCCTTAACCATACGATAGTAAAAGAAGCAAAACTGATGTCCACTGCAATACTAATCAAACCTACAAATGCCCTCAACTGCCACCCATGCCGGTCACCGTTTATTTTAGGTAGACCCTCCACTGTACCACACATTTGTAAGCCAAATTGGGATTGCTCATGGTTGGGATTTGAACCCGCGTACTTCTGTATCTCTTTCATGTTTTGCTCATCAGCAATATGCCTTATGCCAGTTATGCTAATTAACACTGTCTGAAAAAGCATTCAAAAGGCTATAAAGCATTCTCTAGTGGCAGAGCAGCAAATTGATTGAACTGATAGTGGGTTTTAGCTCACAGGCTATGGTGAGTCGGCTTAATGGCCCGACTAAAACGTTGAAAAAATTTATGGCAGATGGTACCACGAGCCTGTAACCTGAGTTTTTTATTGCCTGATGTACCAGTTGTTGGATTAACCCTAGAAGTGGTAAGCTTCTTACTTTTAACTGTAAAATAAAAGTAATCACTAATATCTTCTTGAAATATTAAGTACCAAAAAAACATAAAACATGCCCCCCTCTTGTAACCACTTGTCCACTTGTAACTAATATCTTCTTGAAATATTGAGTATAAACAAAAAAGCATAAAACATGCCCCCCCTCGTGTAACCACTAACCACAAAAGCAAAACAGGTGTCCACTTCAATCCCAATTAAGCCTACAAATGAAGTCAAGTTCCACCCAAGCCAGCCCCCGTTTATTTAAGGTGGGCCCCCCACTCCGCTATACCATACATGTGCAAGCTAAATTGGGCTAATGCACTTCCGAATGGCTAGAACGTTACGTTTGTCAGCGCAGCGCTTTAGCCGGTTCAGCCACAAGTGCATAGGAGTAGAAAGCGCTTACATGGTTATGAGACATGTCCGGTGGCAGTCTAGTGCACTTCGTGAGCATGTTCGGTTGCTTGCCCCCAGAGGGCAACACCGTCACGAAGGTAATAAGTTCACTAATTTGACGACAGGTGCCTCCACCTGTCACTTCTTATTGAATTCGTAAATGCATCGTGAATTACGACTTTACCACTTCTAGGGTAAATAGAGAACATTGCTTGCCGAGACTTGGAAAAGTTCTGTAGCTGCCTGAGCACTGCACAGAACCTCTCCGTATATTTAAGGCCAATGGGTTGAATCATAAAAATTAGGCAAGTAGTAATTCCGTGTACATATTTTTAAACTTCACTAAAAAATTAAACACCTAATATCCAAATAAGCTTTTCCCACATCTCTAAATTTTCTCTCTACACCAAGTTTTTGTACATTTCTAAATTTATTTTATTCATTGTGATGTGTTTTTTATTTTTCTCATTAGTAAACTATCAATAATATTGATCATTAAGTAATCAAACTTTTCCTGTTCTCTAGATAGAAAATCCTCAAAATAATAGGCTAAAGAACGTCAGGTAATTAGATATTGTTTAGGTTTTTTATTCCAATTTTCAGGGTATAATGTTATTTTACTAATTTCGTAATAAACACTTTTTCAAGATTATTGTAGTCTTTATTATCCTATTATTAGACAAGCCAACCAGCAAAAAACCCCTCAATGTATTGTATTGATGAACACCTAACCGGTACTATTATTCCTCGTTTCCTTAAAAATTAAATGTTATTGATATTTTACACACATTTCCAAATAAGTCGTCTCATTTTACAAGATTAATTTTCATTAATACCTCTTGAATGAACTTTACTCAACAAAAATATTTCAATTTTTTTAGCATAAATTTTCTACTTATTCAGATTTTAATATATTCAACACAGCAATAATATAAAATTCAGTTTTTTTTTTCAAAAATACTTTACATTACATTTATTTACAATAAAACTACTTTTTGTTTGAGTGGTTTATATTTTCTCTTTTTCGTCCAGGCATTTACTTAAGAGCTTAAAATCATTAAAATTTATAAAAATAATAGTCCATCTCGTGTTAGTTTTAAGTGTCTTTGAAATTTATGATTGTGGATGATGAATGGGGTGTTCCAAAACTTTTTATTTTAAAGGAATTATGATGATTATCAATACAGTAACTTAAGTAGGTATAATGTAACTTAGTTCCAAACCTATAACGATACTGAGTTCAAATACTGCAACCACTATTCTCAGTGGCGATCTTCGTTTTTGATCATAATTTACTTAATTTACGACGTAATTGGCATAACTATCATAATTCATAGCAACTATTCAGAATTTAAATCATTACCGTACATCTATGTGTATCCATTATTGTTCATTACTAGTATAATCTTTAGTTAGAGTATATATCAAACATTGTACAGTCAATTCCCTATTAACTGGGGTAGTCAGGTGGGATTGCTGTGGATAATCCAGAACCACAGTAAACATTTTTATTTAGCCTCTATATAAAAAGTTCTTCCAGAATAGTCTTAAAAATATCTCTTTCAAGTAAAGAAAAACTAAACTTACTAAAGTCTTTTAATAGTCTTTAATATCAATAAACACTAAATAAACTAGCAAAATATATTTCTAATCTGGAGAATGGTATAAAAAACTATCCAAATTCATATAATAATTAGTCTATCATAATGGCAATTAATTACAATAGGGAAGGACAGTATTTAAACTCACTATAAAGCCAAATTTTTTAATTGTACAGGTAGATATTGTTTTACTTATTACGTAGTATAAGATGTAATTTACAAAGATAAAGTTTATTCCAAATAGAAAGTAATCCCTTTATCCCTCCAAACAAATAGATAAACAAACACAGACACTCGTTTTTGTAATGATGTTAGGCTGTGCCTTGCTCAGTGCAAAACATAAATTTATGAAATTAATACAATTGATTAAATTGTTGTAATCAAAAATTTATGCCAATGGATATAAAAAATACTGACACATATTTTCCTTCATATACTATCCTGTAAATTTTCACTTCTAAGTCTAAACCAGGGATCCTCACTTGAATTTCTCGAAGAGCCAACTGGTTTGCAACAAATTTTCCGCAAGAGCACAAGTAGTGGCAGCTCGTGATTGCTTTTGTGAGGGGGTAAACATCGGATGGTTTGTAATATCCCCCAGTAAAGAGAGGGGTTTAGTATCCCACAGGAAAATTTTTGAAAATTCCCAAACCCTTTGTTTGGGAGAACATAAAGTGTTATGAGTAGAACAGGTTGTTCAGCCTGGTCAATTTTGTTGGACTATATTAAGAATAAGAATCTTCAATACCATTAAATCAATTTACCAATGGGTGTCGTCATAATTATAAGTCAGAGACAGATAACACATAAATTATATTACAATTGAATGAATAAAAAGTTTATTCAAAGAAAAACCACAATGATACAAAATAAAAAGTAAAAAAATAAATTGTGAAACAAATCTACCCAAATTGGCCAAACTCCTGTGGTTGGGGAGACAGTCCCTCGGTACACTTATAATACAATAAACTAAACCCTTAACACATACATTACAGCTGTTTAGATAGACTAAAAATTAAAACAGCTAATACTTTACTAATATATATATATATATAATGACAATAAGACATAACAAAGAATTTACATGAATTGCAATACGATACTAAGAGATGTTAAAAATTCAGAATCAGATTAAACCGTATGTTGTTGCTGCCCTAAATAGAGTATTTGCCGAACGAATTGTCACAATTTAAGTTTACAAGACTGGATGGCAATTTATTATATAATTTGTAAGCAAGATTATTATAGAACTTTTGATTTTTTGTTAATCAGCACCTTTTGATTGAATTTCTACTCCTTGTATAATAACTGTTAATATCTGTTTCCGATTTATGCTTAAAACTAATTACATCTCCTCTTACTACAATAATAATTTTTAAAGTGTATAAATTGAACAATATTAAAATTACGAAATCAGCAAGTAAAGGCCTGCAATATTCTTACGCAGATCAACCAGCTTAGATTCTAAAGAACTGTAAAACAAGAACATATTAGAAAGATAAGAATATGTCAGTTACCATTCCAAATTGGTTTCCCCATATCCAATTCTCACGAGGGATTACAATTACAAAGGTCTGTCATACACAACTATGTTGTTTTGGGATGTATTTTTTACACATTTTTATTTATGTAAAAAATTAGCTGGACTAATGTTACACTAATAAGATATGCTGTTATGTACCACCTGCTGTGCTCCTGGATAAGATACATTGGTGTGGTAGTGGTGTGATACCTGTTGGCATATGTCAGGAAGACATAAACTCAGCTGTTTTTTAGTTCACAAACTTTTCTATTGGATTTATATTATCTTATTTTTCCAGTGGATATATCTTATCTTATCCATTGGATTAAAAAACCGGGGTAAACAGTTATTGCAGGGCACTGCTTGTCAGGTAACCAATTCAATTGCTCCAATGAAGAAAAAAAATAAAATAAAATACCCTTGTCGCAGGAGACCTGCATACTCAGCGGATTTCCAAATCATTAATATCACACTAGCAATATATGTCAATAAATAAGAGAGTTTGCCTATTCTCCATATGTTTAAGCCGCAAAAGAGTATGCCAGTTTGCTGGTTTGAGGACATTGAAAGTAGGCATTTTTACCATAAAAAATGTTTATTTTGACCATATACCAAGTTTCATAAACATCTGTCCATAAATAAAGGGGTTTGCCTATTCTCTATAATTAACATGGGAGAAGAGTATGCAGGTTAGCTGCCATGATAAACACATAAACTATGATTTTTAAGCATAAAATAATAGATCTCAACCACATGAAGGTAAATACAAAGTTTCATCTAAAAATGTAGGTTAATAAGTGAAATAATAAGTTTTTCTTATGCTCCATAAGATTAACATTGGAGCCCCAAAATACAACATACAGTAGAACCTTGATTAACCGTCACCCTCGGGACCGAGACCATGACGGATAACCGAATAGACGGATAACAGAAATAATAATAGCGCCAATACAACTTAGCACCTCAGTGTTTGGTGTGGCAACATCGCAATTCACGCCTTGCATGTTATAACGGTGGCATTGTAAGTCTTAATTAATTTTCATGATTGCTGCGCAGTACTTAATGTGATTTTATTTTAAATGAGAAAAAACAAAACCATGCCAGTTCAAGTGAAAAATACTTTATTAAAATATTTTATTAAGAAAACAATTAAATATCAACTGTATACATACTTTTACTCTCAAAACTTACGTTACCGGTATTTAGTTTTTTAAATAATACGTCATTTTCTTTTGTTTCTTACTTCGTCAAGCTTTTCAGGCAGTCATGTTTCTAATTTTTCTGAGAAGAAGCACCAGCGTTTAATAATTTATTGTTAATTGTCGAGTACCAATACTACATGTTTCCGTTTCTCAGCCATAACAGAAGAGCATTACACACTACGTATAAACAGAACTGTCAACAATAAACGGTTAAGCACGTAAAACACTAGTAGGAATTGTATTTGAAATCGGCAATAAATTCAGTTCACTGTAGCAAGCACTCTACTGAACTGAAATGAAACAGTAGCAGTGGAATGCAGAAGACAGTGTAAGGGATTAACCAGCTGGGTCACTACCCTTGCCGCCAATAATTCACGCACATTACAAGTGTGCAGAACAGTCGTCACTACTCATTATAGAGTATCAACAGACGCTCTCAGCGCTGAAGTGGAAACATAGCTTATTTTGTACTAGTGGGGTGGCGGTTAATAGACACTGACGGTTAAAAGGGTGACGGTTAATCGAGGTTCTACTGTACTGTGTTTAGTTGTGTGTTTCTCGGTAACAATTAGAGATAGAGTAAAATTTTTATGTACAAAATTGTGTAGTGTTTTGAGCTGATTCTAATGGTAAAAGAAAAAGTAAATATTTAAAAATTAGACAAAAAACGTATAAATCCCAATTTTGGGGCTCAAACCTTCCCCCAAACTACCCATTCCGATTGGCCTATATTCCTATTGGATATTGAAACTGACCACAAATATAAAGGAATTAAAGAAGATTTAAAAATTTTAGACTTTGAAAAGAAAGGGAAGAATGGACACAAAAGAAGAGTTACATATATACATGAATAAAAAAATTGATCAAGAAAATATGCTAAATATAGCACACTTAGAAAAAGAAAACCCTATTTTTAATATAATACTAAACATTAGGAATAATCAATCTACAACTTAATCAAAGTCACAAGTTCAAATTTAATTTTTACACATGTTTTTAAAAAATCACATGACTGATATTTGTTTATTTATTTACATAAATTTAAGTTAAAATACACTGTGAAAATGAACTAAGTTTCGAAACATGTGTCGTGTATAATGTAAGAAATAAAATGTTTAAAGGGAGCACAAGTTCTTTTAATTTAATAATAACTATATTAGCTGCCCTTACTTGTGAACTACATAATCAAATATATATATATGTACTGTATATGTGTGTGTTTGTGTGTCTGTGAACACGATAACTCTCGTAAAAGTGGTCCGATCAAGACCAAATTTGGTAGAAACGTGTATTCCTGCAATAGCTTGGATGAGTTCGTAATCCAGACATATCGGTTAATCGGAAGGGGTTGTTTGGGGGGCTTTGTAACCCAAAAATGGGTTTTTTGCATTTTTTTATAATTTTTTTTTTTTTTTTTTTTTTTTTTATGTTTTGTTTTTGGTTTGCATTTTTTTTTTTTTCTTTTTTTTTTTTTCCTTTTTTTTTTTTCTTCTTTTTTCCCATGTAATTTTTAAAAATTTCAAATTTTATCTTTCACTATTAGAATCAGCTTAAAAAACTGCACAATTAAGTTCCTTAATAAATAGCGTGGGGGGAGGGCGTTCCCCCATAAAATCCTAACAGTTAATTTACCTTTATTTCTCATGTTGTTGTTTTCAGAAATGGGATGATTATTTTTGAAACAGTAAATTATTAAACGATTTTAGATAAACTGTGAAGAATATGATAGTTTTGTTACAGATTGTCTTTTTTAAATTTACTTGAGGGAGAAAGTATGTGTCAGTCCATTGATAACATTTTTATTAAAATTAAAACCATTGCTATATTTATGATGTATATGGTATGCAATATAACTTAGCCTATTCTTACAATAAAAAAATTATCTACAGATAAACTACACAAATTTATTTACACTTTCATGATGATCACAAACACAACCTAAAAACTATACTACTGTTAGTTGTTGACTAATATTTTGGTTTTATTTACCAAGTTAGGAAACCAAAATTTCAGACATATAATAATGCTATATCACAAAGAAACAAATATCGATCCAATAAGTACTGTGATCCATCGGAACAACATAAAACTACTATCAATTAAAATGACAGAACAGTTCTTTACAGAATTGCCTGGGTGCAATGGCAGCATGACAGAAATGTCCATCTAAGTATACCAATGGCTTAATAAATGGTTTACTACACCCGTGAGGATGCTTCATACCATTGTAAGTGAAAAAAATAGGCTATTGTATGACACAATGTGAGTTTATTATTACAATAAACGTTATCAGTGGACTGACACATACTTTCTCCCTAAGTAAATTTAAAAACAACAATCTGTAATTCAAACTATCAAATTCATTAAAGTTTATCATTTAATAATTTATTATTTCAAAAATATCATCCAATTTCTGAAAATAACATTAAGAGAAACTAAGTTAAATTAATTGTTAGAATTTTATGTGGGGGAACCCTTCCCCCCAGCAATACCAAGCTTTTTTGAGTGGGTTTTTGTTGGGTAATTTGACCTTACGCTTCATACCAAGTTTCATGGAAAACAGGTTGGAAAATAAGTAAGAAATTGATTTTTTGGACATTGGACACTCAAAGACAACGTACTGTGAGTGTAAATTCAATTTTTCTCTGGAACTGTTAGTCGTAGACAAATATTTCAAAATACTGGGATGGTGGCGACCGTCCTGTAATCCAGCTACTTGGAGGTCACGAATTGTGGATAGTTATGAGCGATGGTCGGTGTGTGTGGTGTTCTCTTGTGTGGATTAATGTTCACACTATTGAATACTACGTTAATCCGCAAATACCATCCTCATAATTAGACCGATTCGTAATTCAGAGGCCGTGGTTCGGATTCCACGTTAAACTGTAGGTCCCTTAGTTGCCATCGGCTGTTGGGCTATTACTTAACAGTCCTGTCTAAGGAACATGTCACCCTTAGTCAGTAACAAGACTACAAGATCACGCCACAATCATTTCTCATTCATACTTGGCTTAAAATACCTACCTGGGTAGGTCGCCATTTCAAAATGGTAATCTAATACTAATTTGTCTAGTGTTTTTGCGGAAAACTTAAAAAATTAATTATCTGATAAATTTTAAAAGCCCATAACTTTTGAACCATCTTTTTTACAGATTTTGGGTGGTGTCATATTATTTAGTACTCTATAAACTACTCTGTATAGCACTCACTATAAACTATAAAATTCTAATCAAAATCGTTAGATCCATACTCGAGAAATTTGACAGTGGTTAGCGATTTTTATCAAATTTAATTCATTGTTGTGTATCCTCCTAATTAATAGTTCACAGCATCTTATTATACAGTTTTAGTTTAACATAACACAAACACGATATAACAATCAAGTAACAATAGAGTGCCAGCTGATCATTTTTAATAGCAAGCACAATTTAGAAGCAAAAATAAAATTCATCAGAGAGGTGTTAAGTTATTTTTCAATAGCTCAAGTTTAAATTAAAAACCACAATTTTCTTACTACCCTAGTGATAAAATATACTTTTCGCTTGCCAGACAGTAATTAATGGTAAGTCAAAAGTATATTTCATCACTAAGGTATTAGGAAAATTATTGTTGTTTTTACTTTAAACATGAGCTTGTGCAAAAATTAACTTTAGACCCACTCCCTTGATGAATTACTTTTTTTAGGTAGGTTAAATAAGATTTATCTACCTTTCTAACAATATCTCATTCTACTAAGTGGCCGTTGTACCTTGGTAGTAGACGTGTTTAGCAGTTTGGTCAATGTTTCCTCATACAATAACCTATTATCAAACTTAAAATACCCTTGAAATGTATTTGAATGAAATTATGAAGGTGTAATTTTAATTTTATATTGATAACAACTTACATTAATTAAGTTCTTTTTCGTTGTGTAAATGGTGTACCTACATAATTTAAACTACTCCATGAATGTTAATGTTTTTTCATAATTGAAGCTCTTCATTTTTTATAAATGTAGACAGGTATTGCTATTGAAGCCAGTTTACATAAACACAATGGCTGTATGTGTCACAGGTATTACTCTCAACAACTCGGTGCCAGTGTCCAACCACTCTATGCCAGTGCAGACGCCGTCACTAGTAGCAGCTCCCTTGCCAATCACTGACATGAACAAGAACTCCACACCTGCCACCAACAACTTTGCTGCTGCTTTTAAACCAAAGGTATACTGTTGTGAAGAAATAAATCACAAAGTAATGATATTCACTAAATGATTAGATTGTGATGTAATTTTGCTACCAATTTTATGGTCTACAGATATAATAAATAAATCGAATATCTAATAACTCAACAAATTTTTAATACATTCAAAAACTGATTTATCAAACGTAACATAACCCCATACAAATTTGAATGGAAAAATTATGTACTCACAACTAAATTGTCTAAATCATTGCACAATCAAACAGTATTACTTAACCCTTTAAGGAGTAACGACGTTTTAAAACGTCATTATTTAAGAGCGTATTACTTAACCCTTTAAGGAGTAACACGTTTTTAAAACGTCATTATTTAAGAGCTGTTAAGGATAAGGGTAACTCAAAATACACCTCAAGACCCACTCCCTTGATGAATTACTTTTTTTAGGTAGGTTAAATAAGATTTATCTACCTTTCTAACAATATCTCATTCTACTAAGTGGCCGTTGTACCTTGGTAGTAGACGTGTTTAGCAGTTTGGTCAATGTTTCCTCATACAATAACCTATTATCAAACTTAAAATACCCTTGAAATGTATTTGAATGAAATTATGAAGGTGTAATTTTAATTTTATATTGATAACAACTTACATTAATTAAGTTCTTTTTCGTTGTGTAAATGGTGTACCTACATAATTTAAACTACTCCATGAATGTTAATGTTTTTTCATAATTGAAGCTCTTCATTTTTTATAAATGTAGACAGGTATTGCTATTGAAGCCAGTTTACATAAACACAATGGCTGTATGTGTCACAGGTATTACTCTCAACAACTCGGTGCCAGTGTCCAACCACTCTATGCCAGTGCAGACGCCGTCACTAGTAGCAGCTCCCTTGCCAATCACTGACATGAACAAGAACTCCACACCTGCCACCAACAACTTTGCTGCTGCTTTTAAACCAAAGGTATACTGTTGTGAAGAAATAAATCACAAAGTAATGATATTCACTAAATGATTAGATTGTGATGTAATTTTGCTACCAATTTTATGG
This sequence comes from Nephotettix cincticeps, assembly GCA_023375725.1. Lineage (NCBI taxonomy): Eukaryota > Metazoa > Arthropoda > Insecta > Hemiptera > Cicadellidae > Nephotettix > Nephotettix cincticeps. The sequence continues at coordinate 28,812,694 of CM041788.1, read as the reverse complement.
TCTACAGATATAATAAATAAATCGAATATCTAATAACTCAACAAATTTTTAATACATTCAAAAACTGATTTATCAAACGTAACATAACCCCATACAAATTTGAATGGAAAAATTATGTACTCACAACTAAATTGTCTAAATCATTGCACAAATCAAACAGTATTACTTAACCCTTTAAGGAGTAACGACGTTTTAAAACGTCATTATTTAAGAGCTGTTAAGGATAAGGGTAACTCAAAATACACCTCAAAAGAGTAAAAAAATTTTAATTTTCACTAAATTACGATGCAACATGGAGTAAATATAGTTAGAAAAGTGGTTTAGGTTCAAAATACCATAAAATAAACATTTTAGAGCTTTTTTTAATTAATTTTTCAATTTTCAAATCTTCAATCAAAGTAAATAAAGAAAGCACAGAGTGATGTTTAGAAAACGAACAACTCTCAGCTACTGAGATACAGGCGTCAATAATAGGGTAGTGTAGAACGCTTTCACTTTTATTCAGTGCTAATAAATAACAGGTCTAATAAAACTTCATGCCGCCCTGCCACTTTTTCCACCGAAACTTCCCACTGAGAGCACCCCGCCTAAGATTACCCACAACCTCCCAAATACACCAATTCACATGTTCCATGTATCTACGTGTTTTTAATTATTTTTTATAGCTTAAGAATCAATCTGTATCAGGTTATATGTATTGAACAAATTTTGTCAAATGACGTTTTAAAATGTCAATACTATTTTGATGCAAAATATGGTACCCTTTAAAGGGTTAGTGGTGTAAGTTATACCAAGGACTTACAAGTTGCAAGTTATCACTTGTAGTATAGTACTAAATTTTTATGAGGTGAATAATAAAATCTTGCAGCCTAGGTTCGAATCACAACCCTGGACCTAAACTAAAAGGATGATTAAAATAAATGAAGAAATAAGAGGTTAAACCCTTATAAGGTTAAGGTAATAGTGATAAAATACTAATGATATGTAGATTTTTAACCAATCAAGTTTCTTCATACTAAATTAAACCACAACCCAAGAGTTGTTTTTCTAGGCAGGCTTCATGGTGTATTTTATTAAACTTGAAGTAGTCATAGCTAAGTTTCTGTAATTAAATTACCTACATAAATCAATCTGGTGTGTTGTTTGCTTTTAAAGACGGAGCCAAACGTGAAGAATGCCAGCTCTTGGTCATCGCTGGCGCAGTCCCCAACGACCAATGCAGCCCCAGGAACACCAGCTGCCGTCGCACCCAAGGCGTTGGCTGACCAATTCCAGGCATTTAAAAAACAGGCTAAAGAAAAAATTCTGAAGGTATACATTCATTAGATATACATTGAAAAATATATTATTTTTTTAATTTCTTGGGATGATCTTCCCTTTAACTCCCTTGTATTTTTTAATAATTAAGGTATTTAAAGAAAGAGTGAAAAGAGAAAACATTACTCAAACTGAAGACAAATCTTTTGTATATAATTTAGAAATTAAAATTATATACTATTTTTAACATTTGGGTTATTATTTTGAAGCTAATATAATAATACAAATTGCTTTATGTCATGATTTTTTACACCTCTAGAAAACTGATTTTTTACTTTAAAAGATCTTGAAAGATTGAAGATGAGAGTGCTTGAATGGAGCAGTTTAAACAGGAAAGTTCTGCTAATCTGATACATTTTTTAATACTAATTATATGTTCTAAAGGGGTTTTATGACAATTTCTGAGATTTTCAGGCAGTAGTCAGTGGTTAAAAATCAAAAATCCTTGTAAACAATTTTCTGACATATTTTCCTCTCTTGTCATTATATTCAACATTTTCCATCTCTATTGAAATGGGAGGAGTTCCATAATAAAATGTGGAGAAATGGACTGATTAGATCTATTGCACAACAAATGATACATTTAACACTCACATACAGACACGAAACATTGTCATTCTATGAGATCTAGTAGTCCTTTTAATTCTATTTTTGAAATCCATTCAATAGCATCTATTTTAGACAACAATCACTAATCTACAACTGCTAAAGTTGAGATTAGTGAGTGTCAACTGAATTTGACATCATAATCGAGTAAATGGGATGAGGGTAATTATCATTTGAACTCCATTCAATTATTGGGTGGTTATCAAACTTACTTACTCCTTACTCCCAGGGCCATCTATATTTCAGGTGATATTTAACTGCACCGGTTATCAAACAACAGAGATGATAATCTAATCTCTTGCTTTAAATACCTACTGATCTTAACACAACCAAAAGTTTTTTACCACATTACTTTTAGACCAGGTTTGCTAAGGTAAAAGAGCATAACACCATTTTACATCTTATTGGAATGTATTTACTTACTGTTATTTTGTGATTGACAGCAGAGAGCACTGATAGAGCAACAGGAAATGAGGCGGCACCAGAAAGAACAGGCTGAAAGAGAAAGGTTGAGGCAAGAGAATGAGAGACGGAGAGAAAAAGAAGAAGAGGAGGCTCTTGAAAAAGCAAGGTAGTCATTTCTTAAATCATGTATATTTTTAGTAGTATCTTTTTTATGATCAACTGATTTTTCTAGTGTCATACTTTTGTTTTTTTTTATCTAGTGTGAGTGTCAATTTCCTAGAAACACTTTCCAATATAAGTATGTATGTATGTACGAGTATTTTATGCATTGCCAAACTACTCATCCGATCGCCATGAAATTTTAGGAAGTTGCTCTGTATGTGTTCGGAAAGGTTTTAGTGAAAAAATTTTGAAAACACCAAAGTTTCCATCTTATGGCATTTTAAATTTCTAATGTAAACCTTATGGAAATAAGTTTATTTACAAATTTTCTACAATCAAAACAATTGTTTTTTAAGCTACAACTGTTAGGTTTACTTTCCATTGGTAATGTGATTTGCTATTCAATTCCATCTATATCAATCGTCAATTTAAAACTATAAAGTAACTAAATACTGTACAAAATGAACAGTTTTACTTGCCACGTTGATACTTTACACTTTTTGGGATTTAGATAAATGATAATCATTTTTCATCACCCTTCCCGAGAAAGTCATTACAGTAGAGAGTCGATTATTTAAAACAATAGGGGATTATGTGTGTTCAGATAACTCTCACCTCCTCTCCCACGACAACAACAACAGAGGTCGGAAAACGACTCGGCACTGTAAACAACGGACAAGGAAAAGTTATGCGAATAAAAAATAATATAATTACAATGAGGTTTAATATGTGTCATCATGAAGGACAATTATGCCAAATAATAATTAATAATAGCCATAGGCCAAATAATAATATAAATGATAAATATGATAACATAGAATACAACTTCAATGAATTACAAACAGATCCACCAAAAGACAAGACATTGACTCATAGCAAAATTCTATATAAGTCAGCACCAAACACGTATAATAATAAAGAAGAGCAAACAATTTTAAGTGAATTTCTTTACAAGTATAAACATATTTTCTCTTAAAAAACCTGGTATATGTAACAATTATTTCCATGAGTTACTAGTAGATAATCCGCAGTATTTCAAAAGTAATATGCTACAAGAAATTTATCGAATGGAATCCTTAGGAGTAATTGAGAGGAGTAAAAGTACTCATTAACCTGATAATCCCAGTCATCAAGAAAACGGGGTGATAACATTATGTCTCGACGCCCGAAAAGCAAACAAAATTATAATACCAGACTTTGAATGTAACTGTAGATGAATGTAAATAAGATTCTTGTAGAATGTAAAAATGCAAAATTTATTATTAGCTTAGACTTAAGCGCATCTTATTGGCAAGTACCACTGACTGAAAACTCAAAACAGTACACAGCTTTCCAATTCAGAGGCAAAACTATCATTACAATGTCACACCATTTGGCATCCCTACTTCCCAAGCTGCCTTCGTTCGAGCACCAGACAAAGTATATGATTCAGAAGCCGAAAATTTCACTGTAATAATGTTGATGACATTTTTATAATGTCTTCTGATTTGGTGTCCCATATGAAACACCTTGATATACATTCAGCAAACTAGATGAAGCTCATATGACGATTAGATTCAACAAGTCAAAATTCTATACTATTCCTTGGTTATACATTAAAATTAACTAATTATAGACTTAAAATGGATCAGAGTAAAGTGGACTCAATATTGAATTTTCCCACTCCTGATTATAGTACACAACTCAAGACTTTCTTAGGCAGTATTAAATACTATAACAAGTTCTTAGATAAATTCTTTCCTCATAGGCTAGCATCATTTGTCTTTCTTAATATATTTCTTAATATTATAATATTTAATAATATTATATTGTAAAACCCAAAAACAAAGTTTGTTATTATTGAGATTAAGTATAAAGAACTAATTAAAAGTAATTAGAATAAAAAGTAAATTCATTAAAAGATCATAATAATAAGTTGAGATATTATCTGTTCATTACACTCCTAGTCAAATGCGAATTTCAAGACGTATAACTTTTCTCTCACTTCACTTCTTCCTAATAGAAAAATATTTTCTGAAATGGCGACCCGACCAGGTAGGTATTTTAATCCAACTTTGAATGAGAAATGAGTATGATTGTTGATCGATCTTGTAGTCTTGATACTGATATTAGACTGGCATGTTCCTTAGACAGGACTGTTAATTTATAGCGGACAGTCATTAGCATATAAGGTACCTACGGTTCAAAATGAGATTTGAACCTCAATTTTGCCTCTGAATTACAATTGTAATGTAAAGATTAGTATTATTAAGTTTGCCATTTTACCATAGGAAAGCCGCTGCAGAGGCGACACGGGTGGAGGAGGTGAAGGCAGTTGTAGCGGAGGACTCATGTAGCCCTGGGGGCGGCCAGATGGACAAGTCGGCAGCCGAGAGGGAGAGGCAGCGGCTCAGGGAGCAGGAGCGGCGGAGGCGGGAGGCTGTAAGTATTATGTCATTTTTACTCTAATACATATTTTCCTGTAGAGTTTCTAAAAACAACTTATATTTTATCAAGTCAAATATATTTAGTGAAAAAGATAAGGCAAAAAATATTTGGACTAACCAAAAGACTTCCTAATATTTGTAAAAACAATTTGCCTAATCCAGACTAATAACTAACAGAATAATAACTTTTTGATTGAAAATACATTTTTGAAGTAATATGTAATGTGAAATAACTAATTGAAAGTATAAAACGGGAGTAAAATGTAAAACCTTACAATCTGAGTTCTACTCAGATCAGAATGTCACACATGTGACATTAAATAATATACCTTTCGGTATACATATTTGCTTATATTTATAGTGTATACATTTTTGTTCATAGCTAGTTTTGGTATCTGGTTATTATGTTATGAATTTTATTTAGCAGTGTTGTACATTATACATAATCTTAAACACATTTTATAACAATTCTTGTATGAATTTCAGATGGCAAGCCAAATAGACATGAATATGCAGAGTGACTTAATGGCCGCGTTTGAAGAGTCTCTATAATTCGGAGCTTGCGCGGACCTAGTGTTTTTATATTTAGAGAACTTTTGCCTTTACTTTGTACGTTTATGTAAATAAATATAATGATCGACATTTGTGATGGAATCGAATTTATATTATGTTTTTATTTATGGAACATTTTTAATCAATTGCCAACTGTAATAGTTGTGAAAACTCATGTTTGATCACTTCATGAAGCTGGTAGTTTTCAAACGAGGCCTAACAGTAGTGTTAAAGTGCTCAAGTTGAGGTACCAAGGTACAGTGTTTTGTGTAGAAGTGAACACATCTCAATTTTCCCTGATACGGCAAGCAAGTGTCACTTTCATTTATACATTATGTGTACATTACATATGTATTGGGTTTTATTTGTTGATATTTAGTCAGTTCTAACATCAGAGTGTAATATATGTTTTATTAAAATCATTCTTTATAATTTCGTAAAAATTGTTTTAGTAATTTTTGAGAACATTAAAAAAGGATAACATTTGTCTCTTAAAATTAAAATAGACGGACCATAAATTATTTTTGCTTAAGTAGTTCTTGTGCAATAATAACTATAATTATTAACATACATAATTATTTAATCGCTCACTGAAATTATGCGGTGTTAAAATTGGTTCTGACCAGTAAAAAATTATTGTTGGAATTATAATTTGAAATTTTATCACAAATTGTGTGTCTCACTGGAGTTTATTTCACTCTTTTGACAATTTTTTATGCACAACATTATTGCTATAAATCATAAACTTATAAGCATTTGCTTATAATTGTAAATATAGATTACTTTAGACTAACAATTTATTATTATTGTTTAAAATTGAGTGTTAAAAAGATCATTGTCAAAAGCCAATGGATTATTTTGCGTGGTACGGACAAATCATAAATAATGTATCATAGTAACATAGATTACATTAATAGGTGTCCATTAGACCTGTGTATAAATAATAAATATCTGTATTATAAGACTTAGAACTTTTCATTTGTTTGTATTGATAGTGGCTGTAAATTTTAATACAATACAAATTGTTAAATAATTATATAGAGTTTTGACTAAAATTAGTTGCAATTGTAAAACACAATTTTGTTGATAATCTTACTCTTTATAATTGTCGTTTAGCAAAAGTAAGTAAATTCATGTAGATTGTTTATTTAAGTATTTATTTTATTTTTGTATAAATCTTTTTGTTGCTAATTTCAATGGTAAGTGCCATTGATTGGTGTACTTAAAATGTACACATGCAATACAGAAATGTTTATTTGTTTTAAGTTTAATGATTTATAAATCACTGTAAGAGGTTGTATTATTATATATAATATGAATTAATGTTTTCAAAAATAAAGTGCTAGAATATTGATTATTCCCATGCCATTCCAATATTTTAATGCACGTTAGTCTCTGTATTTCATATTTTGTTATCAATTAATTCTTTGAATAGAAAGTCAGTCATCATTGCCAAAGTAATTGATATTTTATCTGTAAAATACTTGTTAATTACTATAAATATTTACAGGCTTCTTATAATTTTTATGGTTTTAATATTATCTGTTGTAAAGGGCGAAAAATAAATTTAAATTTACACCTGAACTTAAGAGTGTTGATTCTTTTATTTTTCATTTTAAAACATACTAATTCATGAATGACTCCAAGTGACTGTTATTACAGACACTATAAGGTGTATTTTTAAAACAAAACTGTCTATGTACTATACTTCTGTACTTGGGGAGTGACTTAATTTTGGTCTCATTACTTAAAAATTGGTATTTTAAACATAGATACAAATTATATACTGTATTTCATCAAATCGGTGTGAAAATCATCAATAAATTAAAAAGATTATCTATGGTAGGGCCTATTTTATCGTTATAATTTTATAAGATTTATAATGATATTGATATATATATATCTCTTTTAAAATTTCTTTGTTTTTTTTGTTTAGACATCCTTCACTGTTAAGGTTTTATTTACTGTGTTATATCACCTGCGTTGTTGAACTTGCCAGTATCGGAAGTCACGTTGAGTGACGGGAGACTGCTATTGAGGTAGTGGAACTATCTACCCCTCCCTACCCTCCCCTCCACCAATTGTAGCAATCCCCTGATACGTTACCTCAATGATACCTCAGACTACAGAAATGTCATATTTGACTGATTTCAGCACTAATAAAATTCACTCATTTAAAAATTACGAGTCTGTTTTATTGGGTTTACCTTGTTTCAACAAGTAATGGCCCTCTAGAGTAGTCAACTGGTACTTACTTTCAGTGGAGTGGCCAGCGGGGAGAATATCCTGATATATTCCCCCAAAGAAATTGTGGGTATGCCTCTGATTTTCCTTTTGTCACCTTAAAGCGATAACCCACCCATTTCTCTGCCCCAACACTAATTCTGGCTGAAAATGTAAGTGATAAGAATTATTTCTGAGAATGTATTCAAATTTGTATTGTAAATAGTTACAAGCTTATTGCATATAAGTTTTGCTTTCTTTTATTGTTTTTTTTGTCTTAAGAATTTTTTCACATTATTTCAGATACATTAGTATTAATGGAACATCATAACAAAGTATAATAAATGTTATCTTTTTTTCTCTTTTAGGTCCCCCAAAACAATATCGTTAAAATTTTTATTTTCATATATTTATTATATATATTTTGTGAACAATATCTCGTAAAAGTAATCAACAAAAGTATGACGTGTATGTAACTGCTGTGAGTTTTCGTAAACCAGATATACATGTGGAATATTTGGGGGGTTTTGTACCCCAAAATGTTTTTCATTTTTACATTTTTTTTAATTTCTAATTTTATATTCACCATTGGAATCACTTAAAAACACACAATTATTCTTAAAGTTTTTCTCATCTCAACGTCCAGATATAAAAAAATCTAAACACAGTACGTTGTATTTTGAGGCTAAATTTTTATAGGAGGATGGAAAAATAAAATCACTTATATAAATTTTTGTATTAAACTTGATATTTAGCTTATGTGGTTGAGATTCCATACAATGTCTTAAAAAATCAAGTTATGTTTTATCATGGCACCTGCAAACTCTTTTCATAATCAAATGGAGAATAGCAAATCCTTATTTTATGACAGATGTTGATGAAAGTTGGTTAATGTAAAAAAATATATTTATGGTTGACCTATTTTGTTCCTCACAGCAGCAAACCAATCTTTCCCATTTATAATCTTATGAGATAGGCAAATAATTTCATGTTTACAGATTTTATGTTAAACTATTTTTAAATTATTCTATAAATTATTTTATTTTTTATATTTCACATCCTTGATTAGTGTATTTCAGATACACATCTGCTTCATCATATGTCAAGTAGTTATAAATTGCTTTTTCAATCTGTTTTTATCCTTTTACTTTCTCCCCTTATACATAGTATATGGAGAAAGTATTGTTTTCGTCAACATTTTTGAATTTGAGTTGAGGGTGGATATATCCGTTTTGGGGTCCCCTGAATCCAAAAAAGTGGGTTTTGACGTGATGTCTGTCCGTCCTGTCTGTGTGTGTGTGTGTATGTCTGGATGTGTACAGTGCCACAGCCTACCCCGTTGGTCCGATTTAGATTAAATTTGGCATGTATGTATATATTCACGGTATCTCCAGGGCGTTTTTTTCATTTTTTATTATTAAGGGTAGTTCACCCCTAAAAACCCTTAAAAATGTGAAAAATCCAATTTTCTCAAAAACGGCTCTAACGATTTTGATTAAAATTTGATAGTTTATAGTGTACAGAGTACTAAATAATTGGACACCACCCGCATGTCTGTAAAAATGATGGTTCAAAAGTTATGGGCTTTTAAATGTCAAAAAAATAAATTTTTTTAATTTTCAGCGAAAACAATAAAAGTAAAGTATAACTTGACTGATACCATTGAAGCCAGCTTAAAAAACTAAACAAATTGGTATTTTGAATTATTTGTCTACGACTAGCGGTTCCAGAGAAAAGTTAAATTTACTGTCCACGATAAACGCAGTACGTTGTCTGAAAGCGCCCAATGTTATTCTTATGGAGAATATAAAAAATCAATTTCTTCCTTACTTTCCAAAAGTTTTCCATGATACTTGGTATGAAGCGTAAGGTCAAATCACCGAACAAAACCAGCTCAAAAAAGCTGGGTATTACCGGGGGGGGGGGGGTTTCCCCCCATACAATTTGAACAATAAATTATTAAATGATATTTAGAATAACTTTGTAGAACATGATAGTTTTATTACAGATTGTCTGTTTTAAATTTACTTAAGGGAGAAAGTATGTGTCAGTCCACTGGTACCGTTTATTTTAAATTATTAACAAATCATATAACACTGATAGTGATAACACACCGGGTTTCTATTCACCCCTTGAGTGTAGCTAAATAAAACAAGTGAATTAAGTCTTAATATGACTTGAGTCAGAGGAATAGTGCATTTTTAACATGTTTCTACTAAGAAGTTACAGTAAAACCTGTAATAATCAAAGATGTGTTAAAGAATAAATTTCACTTTGATTTTAAGTACAATACTGTTGCTTAAGAGAACCCAAGGGCTATTTGGCTTTCATAACACATACAAGGCATATATTTCTTTTTGAAACCAATTCATCTCTAAAAATTGAATATTATATTTGGTGAAATATGTTTGGTCTGCAAACCCCTCATATATTTAAAGTAAAAGTAGTGGGCCAGACTTAACTGGCTGTGCTAGATATAAGGCCTCTTTCACACGATCCAGCGTGCGCCGTACAGCGTACGCCGGATCCGGCGTTGGGCTATGGGAGTATATCAGTCCTTTCACACGACGTTCGGCGCTGAGATTCCCGCCGGACTCCCCTACGCCGCACATGCGGCGGCCACGCCGGACGACTTGGTGAAGGGCTATTGGTTCTTATTGGTGTATTCACACGGTCCGGCGAGCGCCGCATGTTTCGTCAGTCTGCGAGCTGCCACTGGAGAGTGAAGAGCCCAAGTTTTAAAAAAAGTGTTTTGTTTGTTTGTTTTTAAGTGTTTGGTTTTTGGTGAAAATGAGTGACACATCTGAACACAATTATGACATTGATGTTGAAAATTTAATTATGCATGTAGAAGAAAGACCACTGTTTCATCAAATGTTTTAATCGTCATGCGGAAATAAGAAAAAAATTGTTCCTCACTTTCACACAATGAGTTAAATAAAACTGAGAAGGACCCAGATGTTTGTCGATCTTGAGCCAGTGGATGAATCCAAAACCTCCTGTTCCTTCTTCTTTTTCGCCGTCTCCACAGCAAGTACATCGCTAATACTTTCTTCTCTCGTGAAGTTAACATCTCGATAGCTGATCCACAACTGGACAGACAAAATACAGGAGCGCCGTGCGGCGCGCGCCGGACCGTGTGTAAAGGCCCCTTTCTCTCGATCCGGCGTGCGCCGGACGCCGCGTCTGACCGTGCCGTCCGGCGCTCGCCGGATCGTGTGAAAGGGACCTTAGAGCACTAAATCTGGCCCATCCCATTTACTCTTTCAGAAAAACAGATTTACAAAAACTGATATTGAAATTCTAGAGATTAATTTCTTTGAAAAAGAAATATATACCTTATATCATGTTACCTATCTAAGCCAATCCACCTATCCTTCTGTGATGTTTGAATTTGTCAGAAGAATTGTAGTATGGCAAACCACAAACCCCTGACAAAAATGCTTTGATGTGGACCCTGGATTTATACTTCTACTTGGGTTGTCTTTTCAATTAAGCCTTGCTACTTCAAAACATAGAACTTTCTCTATGAAATGGAATTACTGGAATTCCTTTCATATAAATTGGCAATTATAAGATACAGCTCTAGAGTATTTTACATCGGCAATTATTCTCTACACTATCGTAAGGCAATTCCATGACCATACGTGACATTCAAAACATAGAACTTTCTCTATGAAATGGAATTACTGGAATTCCTTTCATATAGATTGGCAATTATAAGATACAGCTCTAGAGTATTTTACATCGGCAATTATTGTCTACACTATCATAAGGCAATTCCATGACCATACGTGACATCTGGCAGGCGAAAAAATGTGACAAGCTACTGCAACACGGACAAATTTAATTTTTGAGCCTCCTATGGATAACTTAAAGCCAAGAGGTGTAGTGTATTTCGTAATCTCAAGACAAACACTAAGCAGTGGCTTACTGGAGCTGGAGCACTGTTCCAGCACAGCTCGAGGAGCCACTCAATCATATTTGTCTGAAAAAAATAGTTGTTAATTGAATTACAGATATATAATAATTTAATAATATAAATAATTTCAATTTATAATCAAAACTCATTCATTTAAATCATGCTCTACATGTGTGTTTTTTTTAGTTAAAACTTTAAAGAATTTGTTTTTTATTATATAATAGTTTTTTTCGTTTTATATATATATATATATAAAACAATTTAAACTCTTTTCAAAACGTCTTTCTTAGAAACAATATTATATACTGTATACTGTACTAAAAGTATTTTAGTATATAGTATATTAACTGCACTTTAAACCAAGAAGAAACATTAGAACATTTAATTTTTATATGCCCACACTACAATTACTTTAGAAGCAAATTACTCAATAACACTTGTGTAAAATTTAAACTGGATCTTGTGTCTGCTCTTAATAGTCTTGAAATAGAAACATATAAAGAAATAGCTAATTTCTTCAGAGAAATTAAAAGACAAATTTAATGAGAGACGCAAAATGAGAATCCTAATATTTTTTAATAATTTTTGAAGCAACCACAAAATAGAGAACTGCGAGACTGCATGGTCTTTTAAGACCTTAGCCAAAAAAAAGAAAGAAAAAAAAGTATTTTAGGTTAATTTTTAAAGTTATACAAATCAATGAGAACAACATTTTTAAATAACTTTTTTTAACTATTTGCCAAGTAGTTTATTCTGTAATATATAATATGACACTAAATACTCAGTTATTACTTATGTAACTAGTATTCATTAACAATTATTCGTTCAAACAGTTTTGATGCAATAGCTAAAATGGCGACCTACCCAGGTAGGTATTTTAAACCAAGTATGAATGAGGAATGAATGTAGGATGATTGTGGCGCGATCTTGTAGTCTTGTTACTGACTAAGGCTGACATGCTCCTTAGACAGGACTGTTAATTAATAGCCCAACAGCCGATGGCAACTAATGGACCTACAGTTTAACGTGGAATCCGAACCACGGCCTCTGAATTACGAATTGGTCTAATTATGAGGATGGTCTTTGTGGATTAACATAGGTTATGTTGAATAGTTTAAACCCCCCTCCCAACCATTGAAGGCTTTCCTGGAAAGTACCGCCAAGGCCACACACCTCTCCGGCCCAACTTTTTATTGAATTTCCGATAGGGAAGAAGCTATTACCGTAGGTCTCATGGCAAGACTTAAGCCCAAGACCATGTTATTTTTTTGTCTTTAGGTACCCAGAGCCCAAAAACAATAGTCGTTAAAATTTATATTATATACAAGTATCTGTGAACACAATAACTCTCGTAAAAATGGTCCGATCGAGACCAAATTTGGTGGAGAAGTGTATTCCTACATTTGCTCGGACGAGTTTGTAAACCAGACATATCGGTCAATGGGAACGGGATAGTTGGGGGGAGGTTTGTACTCGAAAATTGGGTTTTTTGTGTTTTTCATATTTAATTTTATCTTTCACCATTAGAATCAGCTCAAAAAACTACACAGTTTATATCCTTAAAGTTTTTCTCTATCTCCAACGGTTATTGAGATATTAAACAATCTAAACACAGTACGTTGTATTTTGGGGCTCCAATGTTAATCTTATGGAGGATAAGGAAAGATTAATATTTCCCATATTAATCATTTTTAATCATTAAACTTGGTACTGTATTTACCTTCATGTGCTTGAGATTTATGCTTCAAAATCATAGTTCATGTGTTTATCATGGCAGAAAACCCGCATACTCTTTAGCCATGTTAATCATATGTTTGCTGAGTACGCAGGTCTGCTGCGACGGGGGTATTTTAGCTATACACTGACTATAAATAAAACTTTCAATGTTTAAAAACTATATACAGTATAAAAAATAAAACTACTGTAATTACAATATAGATTTAAACATATGTTTAAAATGTATAAGGTCTATACAATTTAATAAGATGTACTACTGTAGTAGTTTTCTGTTATAAATTCAGTCACGCGTTAATCGAAAATGCTAATAATTTTATTTTTTCCACTGTTAGAAGCAATGAAATATATAAAAATAAACAAATTGAATCTAAAGAAAATTCATTTTTACCCTCCGTGACAAAAACAGTGTAAAATAAACATAAAATACAAAAATATTTTTAATATATCCACAAATTTTGCATGAAACTTGATATAAGTTAATATAAGTATTCAGTTTATTGTAACCTCACCTAATAAAACTGACTCAAAATTTTTTATTATCTCAGGGAGAATGAGGGGATGTCACATCCCCTCACAAGTTTTTGTCAAATGTTATATTTATAATCATATTCGTTTTAATGATCAAATAATTTAGATATATTATTAATGACAGTGTAAAATATTTCAATTTCCATAGAGTAATCAACCTTAACTGGCTAAGTGGTGTAGAGGTTATAATACCCGCCTTCAAAACTGAAGATCGCGGGATCTAATCCTGCAAGGGTCAAATCTGCACCCTGTCGCCATTTGTCATTGGGCTATTAATTAATTAATGATGCTTTCCTACAACAAGTACACGTTAGATAGTAAAAAGACCGGGGTGTGGACCGTTCCCCACCAAAACGTTAAAAATGCCTCTTGCGTAGAAATACATAGACAACATAAAATAAACCTCCTTGGGAAAATTGAGGGAAATTTTGACGACAAGAAGGGGAAATATTCTTGATTCGTCTGCTAAGTGCTTGCTAACATAATAATCTCATGTAAACAAAGCAATAAGGACTCAAGATATTCAATTATTTTCTCTCAGAAACAAATCAGATCAAGAATACAAACTTATGTAAATAAATACTGAATTGCTGATTTTGCCTCTTACAAGTTTCAAAAGGATGGAACATGAAAGGAATTAGTCATGGTGTGAAATTAAGTAGACTGGTTTGGAACATGATTGGTCGTGATAAGTGTTATTCTTCAATTGTTATGGTTATTCTTAAATAAAATGTACATTTGATTTAGTACGCTAAATTTCACACCAGTAACATAACTCACTCCTCGCTATGATTGTTAAATAACATCCAGTGATATAATTTGAATGCACCCAGTGAAGTAACAAAAATAGCCTAAAATGGCCAAAGCAAATGTTAAAGATTCTAAAACCCTTGATAAATTGCGACAGTTTTTTCGCTCAAATAAAAGTGGACGTAAGTATGAAAATGTTGGGTCTAGGTAAATTTATTTTAGATGTTATTAAAGCTCAAACAGCTTATTTGATTTTTGTTCTAGAGTTTAAAGACACAGTAAATTGGCAGTCACTGAGTGGATATCATCCTTAGGACCTGCTTCCTTATTGTCTTGATGGGTTTTTTCAGAACATGAATTTTAGTTGTGGTTTATCTCTGCAGTTTTGCTAAGAGCAGAGAGAAACTAGTTAGGCTTATAGATATGACAACAAACTAACTACTTGTTGACAAATGATATTATACATCTAGAATTGTTTTCTCAGCCCAAAATATGTGACATTCAGAACCAGATTTTACATGGTAACATGGTTCAATAAAATAGTCTGTGTTTATTTTCTAGTCCTGGGCTACAGTTGATACAACACAGTCACCGAGAAATATGAATCATTTTATGTCAAGAGTATCCCCTAATATCATAAACATGCCACATGAACATTTGGATATAAATTTCATGCACCCCTGGTTTAATTAATTGACTACAGTTTTTGACATAATGTTAATAAGACCACAATGTTAACCCTTCCCGGACTGCAGGTGGATATATCTGCTAAATTTTTGGGCCTTCCGGACGGTCGGCTTATATATCTGTAACATTTTTGACATGGGTATCTCTTAGCTCTAGGGGGTGTTGGCAATTTGTAAGATGAAAATTTGAAACAGGTTTCAATAGAAACTACTAGAGCTATTGCATTGAATTTTTAATATATAAGAATAAGAACAGCTGTTAAAAAGAACTGAAAACATTCCCTTTAAACATATCCATGATCTAACCTATTTCTCACAGACATAAAAACATACAAACATTTTAAATACAAACATAAATACAAACGTAAATACAAACATTTTTGGCTTAGTGGACAGTCAGCAGATATATCCGCGAGTTGTGAACACATACACATACATATATAATATACATACATATATATAAATTTTAACTACTATTGTTTTTGGCCTCTGGGCACCTAAAGACAAAAAAATAACGTGGTCTTGGGCTTAAGTCTTGCCATGAGACCTACGGTAATAGCTTCTTCCCTATGGGAAATTCGCTAAATTTATCTAAATCATGTGTTTTGCTTAAAATATGAATCCAAATTTCAATTTCAAACTACTCATGATCCACTGGTAAAATATTTATTAAGATATTGTGCTATTCGACATCAGACTTAGTATTGTACTGCTTTTTCAGCTGGATTCAAACTTCCAGAAGATTATACTTTGACTACTGAATTGGAGAAAGAAATAAGTCCAGAATCTGCTATTAACCATAGAATAAAAATTATTAAAGAATTGTGTGATACTGTTTTAACTAATCGACTGGAAGAAGTAAGTTATCAATTATTTACTAAGTATGACTCAAAGGAGGACAAAGAGAACCTACAATTTCAGCTAGTTCCATTTAGTTTTAAAAGTGGAGTGGTTGAGAGGAAATAATTTTATTGTTGATTTACTATAAAATAAAACCCTATATAGCTTGATGATATTGTAATGACCTTGTAATCCAAGATATTTTGTCCAATGATAGATTGAAAGCTACAAACCTTCAATATAACTTGTTAAACATCAGGGATATCGAAATGTCAAACTATACAGAGGGGGATCAGTTTGAGCCCTTGTCTTCTTCCATCTGACTACCTCCAATCAACCAAAATTTAAATAATTCATTATACTTTATAACTTTGCTCCTTTATCAGTAATTTTTAACACGTTCATTGTGATGGGCTCCGAGCGGCGAACGGCAGCAATGAACATGTTAAAAAATGACTGAATACATTTGGTGCTAAAATATCGGCTACAGTATGTTTTTGTTGATGAGTTTGGTTACGTCTTGGGGGAAATCGTTTGTAGTTTTGCGTTTGTTCGTAATAGTAAAAATTATGGATGAAAATTCAGGACCTTTAAACAGTTAAAAAACATAAGTTAGGTTGTGGTTGAAAATAATATTGGTCTAAATTCAGTCCCTTCAAATATAAATTTGTATGTTTTTTTTAAATTAACTAAGTTACTAACAATATCCGTCCAAACAGTTCTTATTATATTATGTGACTATGTACATTTCAAAGTGAAAGACTTAATTTCAGGTCATGTATCATGTCAACATTTTGTCATAAAGACACGTCAAACTATTTAAAAAACACAAAAACAAGTTTACAAAAGACTACACATATTACTCTATAATATTAAAAGTTTACTAGGCATATTTTCAAACAACAAAAAAGAAGTCCTTAAGAAATTAGCAGTCACTGACATTGACAGTGAATATTTTGTGATCACTGTTGTTTTGACTTGGTGGTTTAGCTTGTGTTAACTCCTTAACGGCTTTTAAAATCCACCAATTTTAAAAAAAGTGCTTATTTTTTATTTGTTAATCTTGTCATTTATAGTCTAGAAACATTAAAAATACACATTAAATTGAAAAAAATCATTTTTAATAGTTTTTTTTGACATAGCCTATTTGTTGATTTTTCCATAAATTCTTGTTTTTGTTTGTTGTTCACACTCAAAAATTAGTTCTAAATTATTTTAACAATTTTGACAGTTTCTTTGTACTAAATAATATTTACAATATGTACAAAGTTCAGAAAACTTATTTAGTAGTCCTTGACTGTGTGGAAAACTCGGAAGCATGGAGCCGCACATAATCCTACTCCGCAGTCACTGCACTGGTACCGAGACTCCCGGCGCACATTGTGTTTGGAGCAGACCACACATCTTCTTGTTGGGCCAGCCTTCTTCTCTGTTGCTGGCACAAACTCTGGAAAATGTCGTTGTTTCAGTCGCAAGGGATCCTCCTCAACAGATGGTCTTCCCCTCTTTGGTTTCATGTTTTCCTCCAAATGCTCAGATACTATTCTTTCAACCAAAGCTTCTCTGAATTCAAGATTGGTCATCTTCCCACCTTTCATCTTGTGCAGTGAATGGGCATTGAAAATACACATATTTATAAGATGCTTAAATTCTTTCTTGTACCAGACTTTTTGCCTTTTTCGTTCGAGGGGATAGGCCGACAACATTTAGTCCACTTTGTCAACCCCTCCCATAAATATATTATAATCATGAACAATGTTTGGAACTAAGGTGGTTTTACCCTTCCTAAGAACCTCTGTGTAGCCTAGTTCACGTTTTGTGGATATGAGGTGGACATCCCATTTGTCAGCCCATTTGATATACATCATCTTTCCGTTTTTTTCAACTGATGCTACCTCTTCATTTTTTTCAATTTAGTAGTGACGACATTTTTTGGTAGTCCTTTCCGGTTAGGCCTCTCTGTACCTACAAGGTCAGTTTTTCTATTATTTAGGGCTAGAGCAGCTTGTGGACTACAATAAAAATTGTCGGTATAGATGCAATACCCTTTGTCCTTCAATTCTTCCATCAGTGTAAGCACGACGTTGGTAGCGTGTCCATAGCATCTATTTTCCTGAATGCTAGTCTCCTTCCCAACATACACCATCATTTTCCAAATGTAGCCCGATTCTGCCTAAGAAAGAATATAAGTTTTGATGCCAAATCGTGCCCTCTTGATTCCGATGAATTGTTTGAAGCTCAATCTTCCTTTCCACAATAATAGACTTTCATCAATTGATAAATTTTGTTTTGATGTGTACACTTCTGAAAATTTATTTACTAAATAATCAAAAACAGGCATAATTTTGTGAAGTTTTTTGGGACCATTTCGAGGCAATGGAGCATTGTTGAAATGCAGAAACCAATTCAAAAGTTTGATTCTGTTTTGTGATAAGAGATTTGCAAAGCCAGGGGTTGAAAAAAGATGTTTTGTTGTAAAGTATTTTCCGACTTCGGGCTTCCAGATTAGGCCTAGAAGAATATAAATGCCTAAAAGCACAAAAATCTCATTGCTATCTGTAGGCTTCCATGCATGGAACCTTGAGAACTGGCGTAGGGGTCTAAACGACAAAAATTCTTGGGCATAAGAGTTGGTTTGTTCGACTATTGTACTTACCAATTCATCAGTCACAAAAAGTTTGAACAGTTCATAGGGATCATTATGGTCATTTATAGGCACATTTATCTGAGGTGTTCCCACAAAATCAAAGGGTTTACATCTAACATCACTTTCACTATATTTGGCCCACTCAAGTGTTTCTTCAACATTTGGTCTGTCGGTTGGCCCATCATCATCAAGTCTTCATCTATTAAGTCGTCCAAAATCGGTAAATCATCTTCACTTTCACTATCAGAAGAAATATTGTCAAGCAATAATCCTTCTATTTCATCCTGGTTCAGAAAATCCATAGCTATGTTGAAGGTCTAAAGTTATACCTTCTTGTGTTCCTTATTATGGGTTCTTAGCTTATATTTCCCACAATGAAAGAAGAAAATTACACAAATACACTCAAAACAAAAGTACTATACACTCTAGACAGTAAACTAATTTTATTTGTAGCAACACAACATTATTTCACCAACATAAACAAAACGTCATATTTGTAAACAAACATGCAACAGGTTACAGGTTACTACGCAGCTGACAAAGACGACAATATTGTCTATTGATGGGGTTGCCAAGGATACAGAATGAAAATATATTCATGGAAATGCATCTATAGTGAACACAGATGCCATCTGTCGGCAAAAGAGTGAACTACGTCGAATAAACTCGACAGAGAACAAAATAGAATGAGACAAAGGCTAGCGCCGAGTTAACTCGTCGTCGGCAACTTTTTCACGCAATCTCGCCGACGAGTTAACACCACTTTTTCACACAATCTCGTCGACGAGTCAACTCGTCGGCGAGATTGCGCTAAAATGTTGCCGACGATGAGTTAACTCAGTGCTAGCCGGGAAGGGGTTAATCAATGAGGATTGTCCAGCTTTTAAAGGTTTACTGTATTAAAAATATCCTATAGTATTACTCAATTAGCATACCATATTTCAGCTGACTTTCACCAATTAATTTGTAAGGGAGTATAGGCAAATTAACGTAGTAACCCTTAAATGTCTAGGTATTAAAGAAACTACTAGGTATTTTTTTATGTATATTGGTATAGTAGAATGTGTAATGTAGGCATGTACTAATTTTTTTACATAAACTACTTTTTAATTTCTCTTTGCATATTTCTTAGAATTTTAGCAAAATTGTTGTGAATATTTTCAACCTCAATTTTGACAGACAAAATGTTCCTTGTGTTAAATGATCTTCTATAGGTATTTTTTCCAAAAATCCATGTCTATGTTTCACTGAATGATGTTGGGTTGTCCAGTACTATGTAAATTAATAATTTACTGTCCGATCTAGTTACTGTATTAACAATAAATGCCGCTCATTTTCTGGTTTCAACAATACATCACATTCATTTATACCAATCGTATAATAACTCCACATAAGTTTTTATATAGAGAGTATGACAATCTCTATTTCCTAACTTTAACTATTGGGATCCATAGAAGTATGTGGTTTAGTTAACGTTTTTGTAGGGAACGGTCTAAAGCCGATCTTGTTACTACCTAACGTTGACCTGTTATTAGGAAGCATCATTGATTAACATATTAGCTGAGGCGCTTGAAATCCCCATTCCTCGTGCAGAGCGGCCTGTGCAGTTTAAAATTAACCAATAGGAAAATTCCAAGTGACCCACACAGAAATAGATACTGTGTTATAACAAAGCTGGTCATAGTTCTCCCAGATCCCAACAAGTGGCAGCACAATCTACATCGCCAGATCCACCATCTTGATTTTAATCTAAATGTCACCACTAGGATCCGAGTGGTCCACTCCACGCGCTAGGACAAGTACCACTCAGATCTGAGTGACCCGCAGCGAACGAGTTAATAGCCCAATGACAAATGGCGACGGGGTCCAGTTTCGTCCCTTGCGGGATTCAATCCGGCAATCTTCAGTTTTGATGGCGGGTATTATAACCCAGCCGGTCTGGGTGTCCGGAATTCCTATAACACAGGAATGAGAGTTGCTGTGGCTTTCTAGTGGGTAGGGGCTGTTTCCAAGGACGTTTACAGCCTAACACCATTTTGGCTTATTAAGGTGATGGTAGCCTACTACAGGGATTCACTCACTCCTGTGATTGGCTTCGTAGTGGCGATAGGTTGGTTGAACTAATACTGCCTTCCAGAGTGAGGTTCCCAATGGTAATCTGTCACTTGTCTCTGGAATGCCCTTATCATAGGGCGGATAGCTCTAACAGAATTAATAATAGTTAAGAACTGGGCAGATAGCTCAGTTCGTGGGCGTAGCATATTGGGTGTCTTTATCCTCTTGCACACTGTGCTGTCCTTATATCCTCTTGTATGACATAAACTGCAGTTTATGTATTTGAAACATATGAAGCAAAGAAGGGATTTGTAGATACTGTTCCAGGTGGACAGAACTGATAAAAACTCATTAGACTTTACCTGAGTTGGAACCAAAGGCAATGCTAACATAGGTTTGAAATTCATCACACTACCAACATTGACCCTGTGAAGGTTATTTGGTTATTTTAAGTGCTTAGGTTAAAAGGGGGGGCAAATAAAATATTAAGCCTATAGCCTTTGTTTGAGTATTAAGAGTAACTGCTACCAAAGTTTCAATTATCATTCTTGAAACCTTAATTTTGAAGATATATTTCTTGAGATCACAAAAAATAATAATTAATGGAAATCTCAAATTAGAATTAGGTCTATCATTTTTGTATTGTGTTGGTGTATGTTACCAAGTTTCTATTACAGGATGCAGTAAAAAAGCTGTGGCATTGCGTAAAAGACCTGTTAGATGATTGTGTGCCTCGAGAATATCGCCACTTGGCATTTCACTTCCTACGATGTCTGGTTCAGGGGCAGGCTGAGCGACTTGGCATCCAGAGAGTTCACTATTTTAAACTGGTGAAAACCCATTCCAACCCGGAGGATATTGAACAAAGGTAGGCCTAAATCACTTATTTAAGGTAAAATTGAGATATATAGTTTAGTTAAAAAATGAAGCTAATTGTGATAATATTTTTGTTCGTATTCATATTTTTACTTAGGCCTATATTCGTATGTAAGACGTTAAAAAACCCCCATCATAACGTTTAAAAATGCCGAGAGGCCTAGAAAGACACACAAAACAAAACAAGATACCGACCCAATCTGGTGGATATAATCAGCTATTCAACTTGTTTTATTCCATTGGTATTCTAATCTAATTGGTTAATGCTTTAAACCATAAACATTTTTATAACTTATAATATAACCTGATTTGGTGTCCTATCGGTAAAACATGTCTATATACTGGTGTCATCGCTGTATGAGTTGTTGTCTATTATAAATCCCAATATCAGAGTCTTCCTTGCAGGTTAGACTTGTTAATCGGCCTGCTGGATGGAGGACGCAACATTGAGTACTTGGAGGAGGAAATAGGTCCATTCTTGCTGGAATGGATTGAAAAGATTGTAATGGCAAATCGTGAAATGGACTACCTCCAAATGTTGGTCAATCTCATTAAGTACAATGCAGCCTACATAGATGAAAATATTCTTCATGGTTTTGTCCAGTAAGTTTTTAACAAATATTTTTTCGTTTAATAATTGTACTAAGTACATTCCGTATTATAAAGTTATAACAGTTTTTCGTCCAAGAGCAAAAAAGCAAAAAGGTTTTCCAGTTTTTTTATTAGCCTTTCTGACCCAAGAGTGCTGAACAAATGTTACCTTGTTTGTCAAAATATTTAATCGTTTGGTCCTCTGATTAGGTAATTTTCATTGCATACTGCACATTAGTTAGAGATGTTAATACCCATTTTACATAAATACCTGGCTAATAATGACTATTTTTAGCAAACCACGAGTTTCTAAATTTCCTTAATCGTTCATTCATATTTAACTGGCCCTGGCTTAAATACCTATTTAAAAATACAGTATCCATTGGGTATTTACCCGGTCCACACCACTAGCTGTGGCTAAGATAAGGTCATATTTTTACATTAAACCTGAACCCTTAACAAAGAAATAGCTTTAAAAGACCAGGAACAAATGAATATAGTATTTAACTAAAATGTAATGTGGTGGAGAATCGACAGAAAATGAACTGTAGAGATCATGAGGAATCCTCTAGAGTCTGGTGTACGTTTAAATTGAATGAGTACTAAGGAAGAGCTGTGTCTAGGTGGTCAAGGATTAGTAAAGGTCGGATCTAATTTATAATTAAAAATAGTAAATTAATGTTTTTATTCCTGTTTAACTTCAGTTGAATAACCACTTTAAATCAAATCAATTAACTAAAATACAGTGTCCTGTCATCTATACCTGGTTGTGAGTCTACAAATAATAGTACCCTTTAATAGTCCCTTTTTTTAAATTTGTTTTTAACGTCAGAGTGATTGTTGATTTTATTAACTAACTTTACTACAAAATAACTTTTAACAAAAACAACTGCAAGTAACAAACAGGTGGAAGTAACAAAATTGGTTGATCATGTTTAGTCATGTTTAGTCTGGTAATAATAACCGCTCAAGCTTTGATTGTTTTGCAGCAACATCAGCGTAATGGCAATGAAGTGTCCAGACGTGCAGATTGTGCTGACGTGTCTACAGGTGCTGGACACCGTTGTCTGCTACTCGACTCTGCCTCGCGCCTCGCTGCCCATCTACATTAGCTGTCTGTGTCGTACTGTCAACACTGAGGCATACTGCAAACAGAGTTGGAAGGTCAGTGTTTCAAGAGTGAAAGAATTTGTCAAGGGATGAATAAAAAATACATTAATCTCACTCACTTTGCATTCTTGCAGGGAATATGATTTATCATTTCCCAATTCTCTAATGGGATCATTTCACCAATTATTGTTAATTAAATATATATTATACTGTTAATTTTTTTATAAATTTTAAGAAATGAAAAGATAGGCTCTAATTTTTACGGCAACAAATGCTAATATTAAGTTGGATACCATTTTTTTAGGGCTGCATGAAAGCTTTTTATCAAGCAAAAAATTTGTTTTTGTCAACAAAAACCTTTAATGTATGTCTGCAATTGAAAATTATTTTTGTTACAGGATTTTTGGTAAGAAAATAATTTAATACTTATGTTTTACACTATTTCGGCACAACAAACTATATTGATAAATCAAATTCACAAAAACCGACTGGTTTTGAGCATTATGATACAGGGATGTGAAATACATTTGACCATTTTTCTTCTTCTGTTGTTTAATTCGCCACTAGTTAGTATTAATGTACTAAACTTATTCATACTTTAAAATGTTGAAGTGGGTGTTTTTCAAGAAGTGGAGGATTTTTATATGGTTAAAAAAGTTTGAGCTTGAAAATGTTTCAAAAAGCTTGGTTCAGCTCAATCTTACAGTTTCAGACTTGCATACCGCTACATTTTCTATAACAATTTTTTTTTAAATAACATCAACCACTCAGCCTTACTGAGAGGGGTTTTTAATATCTATTTTTACTCCATATGAACTATTGAGGTGTGTGTGGGCAGATAATGCGCAACCTGCTGGGCACGCACATGGGCCACTCGGGCGTGTACACAATGGTGCGCCTGCTGCAGTCAACTGAGATGCAGTCAGATCCGCAGCTGCTGCGAGGCGCTGTGTTTCACATCTCCATGGCATTGTGGTCATCGAAGCGGGTCGACAAGCTCAAGTGCACTCATCCGTCCATCTTGCCATCCTTCCAGATGGTGATTATGTCATTGTGTCTTGGTTGTATGTTAAATTTAACAGTTGTATGTGCTTTTAATAAACTATGATACAGTAGAACTCCAACTATCCGAATTAATGGGGACCGGGACCCATTCGGATGATCAAATATTCGGATAATCGGAGTTTAAAAAAAAAAATTGCCATTAGAGAGAAAAAAGCTATGTTTTGATATTGCACTATTTTTATTGAATTAAATGTAAGAAACATGATATCTTCACATGTTTTAAATATAAATAAAATGTACTTACATTTTACACGCAAACACTTCACGGGGGGGGAGAAATAATAGCGCACTTAGAGTTTTTTTGGACAAATTTTTTTCTGAAAGTGATTAGGATAATCGGCGATTCGGATAGTCGGAGTTCGGATTATTGGAGTTCTACTGTATATAGAAAACTGCATCAAGTAAGGTAATCATATTAAATTAAATTAATCATTAACAGTCTTTACACATATTAATGTCATTCAAAGTTATTACAGTGGACTCCTTCTAGTCTGGACTCGGATGCCGGGTGGTTCGGACTACTTCTTGGAAAAGAGTTATCAGTGTGTGGTCGTGTTTTTCATGGCTGAAATCGAGATGATTGAATGTATTTGTTTATTTCCGGCCAATAGTGACGGTCAAAACCAGGAATTTTGACTCAAATCCCCACTTGCGAAACTATTTATCAGCGTTTAGACCTACTCACCACCAGTGGACCTTCAATAATTTCAGAGCTACAAAATTCATAAATACTATAAAAAAAGAGGTGTCACAACTATTTACATTAGAAGCACTGGGCACTCACACCAATTTTTACATTTTCACGATTCTTCAAGCACTGTGACATTGTTGGAGGTGGTAGGGGGGCAGATAAGGATGATGAAGTGGCAGCAGCGGTAGTGACATGAGATGCAAGAGAGCTAGAGGTCCGGAGCTGGCATTCTGGTTAAGGTACTACTGGCGAGGGGGGGTTAAGTGTAGCAGTACCAACGGTTATGTTACTTAGAGCTGTTGAGTGGTGCAATGGTAGAGGTGGTTAGTCTTAAATAGATTGAGGATTTGGTGGAGTAGGCGTGGTTGTAAGGGTCTTGGCAGCAACAGGTTGCGAGGAAGAAATGAGGTTTTTCATACAGTCCATAAAGAATTTAAAAAACATTCCATTTTTAAGCGTTTCTGTAGTAATTTCATCACGTAACAATTATGATTAAGGCGGAAGTCTCAACTTTAAACTTAAGTAAGAGTTTTTCACAAAGTGATAAGGTGAAACCCGGTCCCTTACGCAACCCAAAGGGCAGCAGATTATATGATTATTATAAAATATGTTTTATTTTCCGTGAGATGTTACGCAACTTTAGAAGATGTATTGTTTTGTCTAACCGAATTGTGTTCCTTAAACCTATCGCCAAACAACCTATTTGTGTAGCCGATGTACTTCTTACTGAAATTTTCTCCATTATTACACTCTAATAAATAAAGTCCTTTTTCATGTTTTTGTAAACTACTAGCTTGCAAATAGATAATATTTTAACTTTATATATTATTAACATTTGACATTACACCGGAACGGATCCCATAGTTCGGCACACCACAATTTTCAGGTTTCAATTTTTTGTTCGTTTTAAGTGTACAAATGTGACTGAGCGTACTTTATTCGGATAAAAAGTGTGCATGTTTTATAATTATCATGACAACCACTGAATAATGGGCTTAACTATAAAGTACCTGGTGACCGAACTTTGCTCGGATAGAATAAGACATGTTTTTACAGGTTAATTAGCAAAATTAAAACAAATTTACTGCTCAATGAAAACATTTATGTGGTTTAAATAAAACCGTTTTCATACCCCTTAATTAATATGGCATAAATACTAAACAAAAATATAGCCCTCGGGTGGGGATCGATCACGCGACCTTGCGTACGTCAGACCTGAGCGCTACTAACTGAGCTACGGCGTCGGCCGAATTGTCGTCGTCGTTTAAGAGTTTTTGGCCAACCTCAATTGTTTTAGCTAATCTTATACTGAATTTAAATGTCCATACAGTTTGTTATTATCATCCTGTGATCAACTGATTTTTCTAGAAAAGGAATGAAGATTGAAAAGCAAAAAATAAATTTAATTTACACCAGTTAATTGGTTTATTACAGTGGCTTCAAGCAATAGAATGAATACATTTTCTTTCAAAACACAAAAGATTTTGGAAATAATTTTCAAACGGTTATAAACAGCTGTTTTGATTTGTATTGTTTACATTTGATTCTCCATAAGCGTAATGTTAAATTTTTAGATTTTAAACTTAATATTACAAGAAATCAAGAATTTTCCTGGACATTAGACCTATCTAGAACTTATTTTCTATTCAGAAATTAGTTATTTCCAAAATTTAAAGAAAATCCTTAGTGCCGTTTTCGAGATCCGTGTGCAAATATATATACAAACCTTGCTCTTATTATAGTATTGGATATGCTGCTGAATATGGACTGGCACAGGTCTGAAACATGTACAGCAATCAATCAATCAAACAAAGCATCTTAATTTGTCCTTGTCCCTTGTATATAAAATACAATAAATAGTGCCATTTTTACACTAATACAAACATGGTATGGTACATGGTATTTATTTACATTTTAATATTCATTAAATTTATACAGAACATACACTCTCAAGATACAGGCAATAAAACTAATTACACATCTGCTTAAATAATTGACACGTCAAGGCAGTTTATAAAGGTATACAACTTTTAATCATAAATTCAATTCAAATTCAAATTCTCCTTTGAGTCCAGTATGCCTTAACCATTTTGATCATATATACAGGGTGTTCGTTAAAGTTGGGGACAAACTTCGAGGAGTGATAGTACGTATTAAAATACAAAAAAATTTCAATAAACATGTCAAAAAACTGTTAGTTTAGCCCCTAGCCGCCATTTTGTATTTTTTACAAAACTCTTAATAGCTCAAGAAATATTTAAGCTGCAGAAACCAAATTTTGCGATCATTTAGATTATATTTTAAAAATATAATCGTGTATATATATATATATATATATATATATATAATTGTGTTTTTACAATGGCGGCGTTTAAAATTCTTTTAATTTAAATAATGGAAAAACCATTAACTTTAAAAAATGTTTATTCGATACAACAAAGATAGTAATTTTAATTACAAATCTAACGATAGTTTGGTGAACGAATGCACCAAAGTATCGTTAATTTTTCGAAAGTAAGTTTTCGTTAAGTATCGAAAAAGTGACTGGCACAACAATTAATTCTTCGCCACGGCCATGCGGCGGTGGCGCATGCGCTCTGTAAGCTAACAATGAAAGTGAATTTTTTCACTTATTCGTGGATGGAATTCGTTTACCAAGATTGTTAGTTCACGTTTCCAGTGATTCAACAAAACAGTATTTACAACTTACAAATAAAAAATGTTTACACAAACATATGTTTCCATAAAAACGTATGAATCAAAAACTGAGACCGCCAAAAGTGAAAGAAATTTATCTTGCCACGAGCAAAACAACAACAACAACAACAACAACAAACACACGTACCGGAGAAGTGCTAGCAGATCACTGACATATCTAAGCAACAATGAAATGGCAGCAACGATAGTATAATCGTGCACCTGGGGAAAGTCTGTTGCGGGAACAATCGTGTAAGCCCGCAGCGAATGTGTTAATCCTTTTCTGTAGAAGTCACTAAATTGTTATTTACTTGGAATGCACGTAATCGTTTTGATTAAGTACTGTTTTAGAATTAATAACATCAAAACAAAAACAATAACAATTTATAAAGACTAATGACCTGGCCAGGCTGTCAAGAGTGACCACCCGACAGTGGTGTATGAGGTGATGCAAGCTGTTCATCGACTGGTGACCAAGCACGGCCTGCAGTTGACTGATCCCACCTGGGCCATCCTCCTGGCTCTCATGGAGGCCATCATCCAACACATTGGTACGCATTAGCCACATCCTCTATGCTCAACCAACCCACCATCCTAGAAATAATAATAATAATATTTCTGTTAAACTGTATTGATTTGTGTAGACATTGACAAATTTCGTACTACTATAACCCCGTAAATCCCCGTAACCCCGTTAGAAGTAAACCTCCCAAATTCATATTGGCGATTATATAAATTGTTTATTGATTATTTGTAACTTTCACACATATGGTTTGGTACATATTTATTTGTTAGTTATTAAATTTACAACTTTTTCCATGAAATTTTTTAGAATCTTTTTCATGTTTAAGTATTTTTTTATTTAATTATGTTGCAGAAAACCACCCAGAAGGATTTTTTCCTCAGCAAACAACAACTTCGCTCCATGAAGCATTGTGCACTATCGAACAGCTGATTGAGCTTGGTCAGTTCAACGGTTGTGTCAGAACCGTTTTTAAGCTGATCGAACGTTGCTCCTCTGTCCGCCCGGTCAGTGAAAATGATTTTGACAGTCATAAAAACTATTTCTCAAGGTTCAATTATAGTGAACCTTTTGTTTGTGATAGAATAAGAATATTATATAAAAATAAATATAGAGTATTAAGTAAAAAGAAAAAAACAGATTTACAGCGGTAGCTATAGATCTATTAGTTGCATTGATAGACCAATTCATTTCCTTAAAATAAAAAATGAAGGAAAGTAAGAATTATAAATCACCCCCTAGAAAATAGTGTATCATTTTAAAAGCTGTTCTTATGATAGAATAATTGTAATTATCAGTTTCAAAGTCCGGTTTATTCAAATTAATTTGGTAGGGTATGAATCTGGGTAACCGAAAATCAAGATAATCTGGAAATATAATAGGTTATAATTTCCATGTCACATAGACGATAGTGAATAGTGCCTTGGGGTTCAGTTAATTATTGGTATAAGTTAAAAAAATATTGACCCTCAGAGCTAATTCACTTTGTGGGCCAACCCAAACTTTGACATCAATGAGATAGGCCTTTGAAAAATAATACAGTGGAACCCCTCAAATCTGAAATCCCAGCAAATCCGAACACGTTCTCGGAAAAACAATAAAATGAATAGCTGAAATTAAAAAAAAGATTTAATCACACAAACTTATTTCTCAAGGTTTAACACAAAAAAATACAATACTAGATTGAAAATAAACATAAGTTTTTCACTTAACGTCTATTATCTTTAACTGTCGAAGTGAAGAAAATCTTCACAAGGACGCAATTCCAAGCAAGCATTGTATGAACATCACGTCGTTCGGTCATTAGCGATACACACCAATCAGCAGTACGTCTTCCTCGCTTACCGTGTGTACAGTGAGGAAATAAGTGTGTGCCGAACAGGCTTCAGCCCCAATTAGTTCGGATTTGAGGGGTTCCACTGTATATAACAGTTAAGATGTGAATTTTATGACAAACTTGTTCAAAATTTTAGATGCAACCGCCTCCTTGTTACCTTGTTGGACACGGCAAGTGTTACTAGCGATGAATGCGAAACATGATGAACGCACAATCTGTATCATCACATACCTTTCCCGGTCCGTCGTCCCCACGCAGCACGACTGGCTCGGCAAACTCCATAACCTGCTAGATCGCTACTTGCACCAAGAGCCGAGAACTACCATCAGACTGCGAGCCTTGGATGTACTCGCCTGTGTCATACAGAACAACAGGTTTGTCTGCTTTAATCATTGGGGTTCAGTTAATTATTGGTATAAGTTAAAAAAATATTGACCCTCAGAGCTAATTCACTTTGTGGGCCAACCCAAACTTTGACAGCAATGAGATAGGCCTTTGAAAAATAATACAGTGGAACCCCTCAAATCTGAAATCCCAGCAAATCCGAACACGTTCTCGGAAAAACAATAAAATGAATAGCTGAAATTAAAAAAAAAGATTTAATCACACAAACTTATTTCTCAAGGTTTAACACAAAAAAAATATGCAGGTTTGCTGCCATGATAAACACATAAACTATGATTTTTAAGCATAAATGGGAAGATCTCAACCACATGAAGCTAAATATCAAGTTTTATCCAAAAATATTCATTAATATGGGAAATATTAATTTTTCCCTATCCTCCATAAGATTAACATTGGAGCCCCACAATACAACGTACTGTGTTTAGTTTTTTTAATATCTCGGTAACCGTTGGAGATAGAGAAAAACTTTAAGGAACTTAATTGTGTAGTTTTTTAAGCTGATTCCAATGGTGAAATATAAAATTAGAAATTTTTAAAAACTACATGTGAAAAACGCAAAAAACCCCATTTTGGGGTACAAAACCCCCCCAAACTACCCGTTCCCATTGACCGATATGTCTGGTTAACGAACTCGTCCGAGCACTTGTAGGATATCACGTCTTCAAAATATTGAGCTGTTTACGAGAGTTATCGTTGCTAACAGACACATATAGACTCATATGGGGGTGTCGACTATTGTATACATTTACTTAGCGCATGCGGGAGCGGTCACCGTTTGACATTTCAATACTGAACTTTCAAAGCGTAGCTGTTTGAAATTTTAAAAAAGTTGTTTTAATGTCAGAAAAGTGTTTTATTTCCTACCTAAAATTAATAACTTATTCACTTAACTTCACTTATAGTAAAGTTAGAAGGGTAAATTAATATGAATCCAAAACAAGGATGTTACTGCATATATCATGTCACGCATTTATTTACATCTTGAACTTATACCATTTTCCACGATCAGCATGTAGAGGTTAGGTTTGTCAAATAAACAAATCAGACAGCAGACACAACGATATGTTATAAGAAATATCACGTTATCATTATTATCATAATATCAATATATCATAATTAGACCAATTCGTAATTCAGAGGCCATGGTTTGGATTCCACATTAAACTGTAGGTCCATTAGTTGCCATCGTCTGTTGCGCTATTAATTAACAGTCCTGTCTAAGGAACATGTCAGCCTTAGTCAGTTACAAGACTACAAGATCGCCCCACAATCATCCTAGATTCATTCCTCATTCATACTTGGCTTAAAATACCTACCTGGGTAGGTCGCCATTTTAGTTAAAAGTATAACCCCGCCACATTAATCCCGATAAACTGGACTTTAAGAATAAGAATAAGAATAAGAATACTTTATTGTCGGTAAACATGTAAATGCAATAGACATAGTCAGGTACAATAAGCTTGATCAGCATTCTTGAAGCAATACATTGGTATCTAAGTCAAAAAATTCATCAATTGAATACAAAGGGTTATTTAAAAAACACTTGGTTAAAATTGACTTAAATCTAGACAATGGTTCAATAATCCTTAATGCTAATGGTAACTTATTAAACAGCCTTAGACCTAATACTCTGTAGTTATTTGACATTTTACTTAATCTACAAAAAGGAACATCGATCTTACTTTGATTTCTGGTGTTATGTGCATGTACATCTGACCTAAATGTTAAACTAGGAACATCTTTCTTAACTTCTAATAAAACATAAAGGACATAAAGTTTACTGTAGTTCCTTAAAAACACATTTGTAACACAAATTCTGTTTAATTATTTATTACCTAATGCCTAATATTAAATTTTATCCCTGAATAACCTGAGAAAGCAATCTGTTTTACCTTTTTAAAATTCCCAACAATATCAATAAATAAACCTGATTCTACAAATGTTTCATCACGGGTAAGATTAACAACATCACAACAATAAACAAACACAGACGACAGGTTATGGACCACTATATGCACAGGTTACTTACTATCATTTAATGAAAATGGAATATCAGGGGGTTCTCAAACTTGATCTACTCAAGGACCACCATAATTGTTTATGCTTTGTGCTTTCACTACTGTGATTATATCAGGGAGGGTGTAGACTCACTGTATACAAGAGAACTTCAGTTGCTTTCAAGGTATAAAATAAATTAGTTATTTTTTTTAGTGGCATCCTTTGTTCTGATTTGAAACCAGTGACAAGTGATTCCTTCAGATAGTAAATGACCTCTGATAAGCCTTTATGACTAATACGTCTATGGTTCCCTCGACTTTTATTGCTCTTTCTTTTCACTGCACTTGTCAGTGGCGCGTGGGGTAGTGAAAAGAGGTTTCATGCAAATTTTTTTAAATTTGCAGTTACAATAATCCTAAATCACTATTGCATAGACCTCTACAATATTCACCCTAGTATTCTTTTTACAGGTTCAGTTTTGAGGATGAGTTGTTGGAGCGAGTGGTGCTGCCTCATCTGGAGCATGTAGACCAGGAGGAGGACGTGGCAGTTCGGAACACAATCACTGAACTTGTCATTGACCTTTGCCTCAACTCGTCCTCGGACAACAAGCGTTATCTCGACTTGCTTGACATACTGGAGAAGGTAGTTTTCAGCTGTTTAGTGTGATAAGTCACACACACACACACACACACACACACACACACACACACACATACACACATGGACGGACAGACGTTACGTTGAAAACAACATTTTTGGATTCAGGGGACACCAAAATGGATATATCCACTCTCAACTCAAATTCGAAAATTTTGACGAAAACAATACTTTCTACATATGCTATCATATAAGTAGGAGAAAGTAATAACAATAACTATAGGAATAACTATCCACTGTAATGGTGTTTGTGGATTCTGCATGTCTAGAATAGTGTTAGAGGTTAAGAATACACCAAAAAAGATGAAAAGTCACATTGTTTGGAATATTTTCGTTAGCAACTCATTAATAGTTCCTTTTCAGTATCTTATTTGTATAATTTGGTTTGATTAGTACAACAAGATGTTAATTTAAATTGTAGGGAGAAAAATTAATGAGTAAGAGTTTTCTAATATATTTAGTTGTAGCATTTTACATTTTAGGCAAATGATTATGAGACCTCTGTGTGGCAGGTGATGATGAGGCCATTTGAAATGGAGGAGAGGCTGTCAACGGAAGCAGATGCGCTTGACGTGAAGACAGCCGTCGAAGGAGTGATTCAAATATTCACCACTACGATGTTCACAGTGCCATCTGCAAATGCTATTCGTGCCTGCCGCATGTTGATTTCACATGTTGAACAACACTATGCTAAACCAATGCCGCTGGACAACGTTACTAGTATCAGACTCATGGTGAGAGTTGAGTGTAATTAGTAATGCATTGATATTTAAACTAAAACATAGACATCCATAATGGGCTGATCATTGCCGTTGAGACAATCATGGGTAGGAGCGCTTACGATTTACTTTATAATGTTTGCAAAACGGTCAATTCATTGGGCATTAGTATTTATGTTCCAATGAGTAAATAAAATCTGTGATTTGGAGTTCATAAAAAACGACTTAGTACCCATATACTAATATATTATTAGAAAGAAAATAGTATTATTATATATACATATAATGTCTGATTCATGCTGAACATAACGATATATAATAACAAACAAAATATGATTTTATGCAGTTGTACGAACGCAATAAAAAATGCAAAGACATAAAGCTTTGCAAGTTGCTGGTTGAGAATGGCGTAACTGATATCTCCTATTAAAAATATATTTTGTTTGAGTTTAAAATAATTGTTATGAAGAACAAAGTAATCATTGAGTTCATTGACAAAAAATATGCAGTCTATATAAAGCTATTATTACGAACACCTGTGAATTAAATTTAAATTCTAAAATAATGACATCTGCTGATTGAAAAATGACAGGTTCACATTTGATTATCTGGATACTAGGCTTTATATAAACAGCAATACACCCAGCTCTAGATCTTCATTAGTTTTAAAATTGCCTACGTATCAGGTAAATTGTAAAAATCTTTTTCATCCTCATTTATCCATATCTCTGTAAAATGGATAACCTTATCCATTTTACATTTTCCATAGTCCAATGCATTGTTAAATCAATCAAAATTACATTTAGTTAATATTTATTTCCATATTGCAGTGCTAATATTACTTTTACAATATTAAACAAACCATTTTATCTTCAAACATAGGCTTTCGCGGCTGGTGTCAACAATGTCAAGTTGGTTTCGGCATCAACCGCATTGTCATGTTGTTAGTATTGCCAAACGTTTCGCCCTTGCTATGAAGTGGCATCCTAAGTGGCTAGGCTGAGACAACATGACGACGCGGTTGACGCCGAAAAATCCTTGACACCAACCATTTTATATTTAATAAAAACATGAAATAGCCTACAGCCTTTATTACTTATAAAATATTAAATACCAATAGAAACCAAAATAATTACATAATACAATATAAAAAATGCACATCTTACTACTGAGCAATGTCCTCCATTGTTGTCACCACTTTCACTAACACCTGGGTTTTTCCTCATAAGAACATGGCCACCACGTATCCACAGATGTGTATACGATTTGTCTTTCTTTCTTAGCCTGACGAGCAGCATTGCAGAGCTTGCGCCATTCAGGGACGAGACTTTCATTCAGGTACACAGGTTTAGCCTGTTTACCTGTGTGAATTTTGACGAAAACAATACTTTCTCCATATACTATCATATAATTAGAGGAAGTAAAAATATATAATACAATATTATCTAATTACAATTTAACTTAACCTATCATGTAACCTAATAATATTTAAAATTTCACTGTAAATTTTTTAAAACACAAAAAAAATCTCTAGGGGATTCTATGGAACGCCCGAAGGGTTAAATTTCAAATATGATTTTCTAACTATGTTTCTTTCAATATTTATCATGGAACATTTGTGATTTGAATATGTAATCAAATATCACTATGTTTGTGGGATATGTCAATTGAATTCCTCAAAGGTCCACTTCCACATCCATTTCCTATCTATTCCATCCTTACGAACCCCATCTTTTCAGTGGCTGTACAAAACTCCACCTGGAGCCTCTAACTACTGTCAACATTTCCCGGTGACAGATTGTGGAGTGTCTGGTGCGGCTGCGTGTGGACATCAACTACAGGCTAGGGTACCCGCTGCCCTCAGGTGTCCGCTACAGCCAGTACCTGCTGGTGGGGGTTCCGCACACGCCACCTCCCAGCCCCGGCCCCTTCGACATCACCTATGTCTCCCTTACTCAGGCTTGCAATGCTATTGTCACTTGTCTTCGCCTGGAGCGAGGTACATATAATTATCACTGTCACCTATGTATATGCTATAGATATTGTGTATGGAAATCTTCTGTAAATAAACAAAACTGATTAATTTTTATATATATGTATATATTGGTTTTTTCCCGATTAATAGGGTAGTCAATAAAAAAATGAAGTGGGCAATCTTTTGTTGAATTTAAAAAATGATCATTGGAATATAATTCAAATTAATTTTAAAATGCTACAAATTGTAGGGTATCGTAGCTACTGTAATAGGTGAGAGCAGTAATAAAAATCTAACTATCTACTTTTTCATAATTTCTTTTGGATTATGATTCATGGAAAATTATTAATTGATTACTGGTAGCAATTACTTCATTAATTCAAAAAGTAGACTACAAACATAAGTCTTACTCCTACTCCCATAACCATTGGTACCAAAGTAGTGTTTCCCACACTTATAACTGCTCGCCATCTCTCCCTGTCCTGTGCCTTGCCAATTGCTGCTCCTGCTCTTGTGTTGTGTTTCAAATATCTGTGATTAAAGGAGGATTCGTGAGGCTGTCATGTGTAAGCCATGTGATTTTTCAAGCTCACTGATCCATCTGTAGTGTGCTGTTTTTCATGTGACTAGTATATTTTGGTATTTATTATGATGACAGCTAACTGTATTTGTGACTATGGTACTTTGCGCTAAAAACCTG
Source organism: Nephotettix cincticeps (assembly GCA_023375725.1). Taxonomy (NCBI): domain Eukaryota; kingdom Metazoa; phylum Arthropoda; class Insecta; order Hemiptera; family Cicadellidae; genus Nephotettix; species Nephotettix cincticeps. Next base: position 28,776,492 of record CM041788.1, on the reverse strand, counting down.
TATTAGGTTGTATTATATTGATCTCGATCTCATGACACGAACCTATAAAGAGTAAATTTTATGGAAACAAAACAAATGGATTAATTTATAGTTAGAGGTAAATTAAAATTTATGGTATTATACCACATCACATGGATTGTAGAAAATTCAAATTTAAATTAACTATGTAACTTTGTGAATTTTTTTACTCTAAAGAGTATGTAAAGAGTTATACTGTTAATATTTACACAACCTTAGATTTTTAACAAATTTTCTAAGTATCCGTCTCAGGTTATGCTCCATCTACTCTAATCTACTCTAAAGGTTTCCAGTTAACTTTTGTGGCGGTAGTTTTTATAAGGAAGGATTTTTATATTCAATACCTTATTTAATTACTTACATTTTGGCATGATGTTTTAATATGAGTAATTATTGTATTGTTGTTTTTATCACATAGACTGGAAGGTTTTGTTGCCTTTACTGCAAGGATTAATGCAAGTAGTAAAGAATAAAGCCCTCATCCTCTCCAAGCAAGACAACAGCATTGCAAATCTCACAAATTGCCTCTGTGCGATGGTAAGAATGAAGACCATGTATATGTATATAAAAATAATTATCTTCAATGTCCGCTAGTTTTTTTATAGTTATATATAAGGTTCGTTCATATTAATTTATTCATTTGAATTTTGCTAACACAAAAATCACAAAAATTGGTACACTTATCCCCCAAGCACTTGACGATTAGACAATCTAATGGCTAATGTCTTACAAATGGTAGAAACTCTCTAATAAAAGAAACAAACTTAAAGTTTGGAAAACTTAGAGTAGTTTAATTTAAGAAATCTCATTTAGTATAGTATATATGTTTTGTAATCACACTTTTAATTAAATTTGCATTTAAATTTGTATGGTGAGTATTTTATACTAGTTCATTTTCCATAAATTATAATAGTTTTATATTTATATAATACAAAGTAAATGTTAGTGAATAATAATCTGATCTGTAAATCTTTTTTTAAGTATAAAAATTATTGTGAACCAATATAGATAATTCTTTGATATTTGTAGAAGGATAAGATTTATTTTATAAAATTAATACAGTAAAATCTCACTAACTCAACACTTTGTGGACCAATAGGTAGTCGAGTTATCCAGAATATTATAATTTGTCTTGAGTTTTTATATAACATAAACATACACAATTTCATATATAAATCCATTACAGTACAGTACCTACATGATTATTGTTACATATTGAGTTAACAGCCTTTGAAGAAATGTCAAATATACAATTGTAACTAAATGTGCTGAAAAATGCTTAATTGATAATAGTTTCTCTTTCACTCATGCAACATTCTTCTGTGACTGTGAATAAGTAAACAATAGTGAGCTACCTCACCCCCAACTAGGATGGGTATTTGACCTTGAAACAGTCGAAAGGCGTGCAAATGATCGACTGTCCATATCGGCTCGTTTATGCCATTCCGCGACCTTGAAAAATCAAATGCCCCAGTAATGTAAGATAAAGAGCATTCTGTCAGCTATTGACTGTCGAGTTGGTGAGGTTTTACTGCATAGAGAATTTAACCAAGTTTTAAATTCCTCGCCAGGTTGGTGATAAAAGCCTCGGCCTGCCTGAGGTATTGCTCAACACACCACCCAAGTTCACCCGACTGGACTTCCAAAGCCACGTATTCCCCGTGTTGACAGCTCTGGCCTCGTACCATCAACACCTGGAGCCCAGCCTGCAGCAGCGACTCATCAAGAGTTTGCAGTGCGGTCAGTATCATCTGTGTGAGAGAAGCCACCACAAACTGACCCATGGCTGAATAATGATTTAGCGATATAGAATAAATAACCTATTTTGAAACAGTATTTTAAATTCAATCAATCTTTTAGAACGAATGTGTTAAGTTCTGAATAAGGTTTAACAGCCTTAAGATATTTTTAACAGTTTTCAAGTTTTTTTCTTACTGTCACTTCCTTTCCCACCTTTACATTTTGACACTGGTGCACACAGTTTTATTAAGGTGTATTTACAAACAATTACTCGTTAACTTTATAATTTGAGAAAATCTATTAAATCAGCTAACTTGACAAGGAAAAGAAAAAAATCTAAGTCAATTTTAACTTGAGCGCGGAAATTGCTGATCAGAATTACACCATCGGACGAAAATTTTTGAAAAACCGTTCTGTATTGTTTGTAATGCTCCACAAAGCTTGCAAATTGTTGTTAAGTATTATAGCTCCAATGTCTCACTGCTCATCCTTCTCCGCAACTGCACTCGACTGTTCGGTTACCTTGATATCTGGTGTGTTTGTGTATGCCCTCATTTTGAGATTATGCTATACGTCCATTGTTTTTGTTGCAAATCGCTCATACACTTGTTTCATATTTTAAATATTATGTTATTGTTAGTAGTTTTGCATTGTAACTTATATTATTTGACATAAATGTTAGCAGTAAATAACTATACTACCTGTTATGTTTCACAAGTAAAAATCTTTGGGCTCTGTAATACGAAATATGAATATCAACTAGTAGTACACTTATATATTCAGGCAACGGGATAGATTAACTCAGAAAACCCACATCAAACCCACATTCAATTATTAATTTGAATTATCATTTTGTTTCTATTAAGATGGGATGACAAACTAAATAAATTATTTAAACTTCTGTCACCAAAACCTATTTATTATGTCTATACACATTTTTCAGTCATTTTCAGTCTTGCATAAAATTAAAAATAAAAAAACAAACAAAATACAGTTCTATTATACAACTCGAACAAAATAAATAAAATTTATCGAGCTAAGGCTTCTTTGTTCTGAGGTGGCACTTGAGCCCTGTAATCAAATCAAAAACCCCTTTCCTTACTTAACTGTGTTGTACAATAATTAAATGATACAAGTCAAATCAATGATGACAAATTCAAATTGAATTTAAATTTACAATAAAAATATAATGAAACAAAAAAACATTACTTTCCAAAAATCATTGAAATTAAATTAATTTTAAATCAAAAGCCAAATTCTTAAACGCTAACTTCACTTTTCTTGAGGTTCACCTCATTTTGGCGCTTTTGTATTTGCCCAAAAGATGTTTTTGTTTACATTGTTTCATTTTTACATATTATGTTGTAGTAGTTTTATTTTTATCTGGTTTTATTTGTACAATTAATTGCAGTAAAAAACTTTATGATTTTTCACAATTCTGCTACAAATACGATAAATATACTAGTCATTGAAATCATTTTTAAAATTTATGTTAATAAAATATTATAGTTTAAACATAAGTCATTATCTTTAAAATGGTGATTAAACTAAAAAAACAAAAACATCAAAAAAATTTTGTCAATAACATAACATTCATGTTTTCTAAATAGAATACATAAGTAACAACAAACATAAATAAGTAGAAAAAACACATACAATTCAATTATTTTAAAAATTATTCACAAATGCTTTTTGTAAAAATCTATTGAAAACTAAATTTTTCTTAATCAAAAATAAATATTTTTTTAAACTTTTAAAAATTAAAAAAAACTTGTCACTAAATAATATTTCAAAGAAAATAAAATAAATTTATTTACTAATTGAATCGAAAAAAACATACTAAACACATTGATCAAAATGAAAAAAATTATTTAATTTATTTCTAAATTTTGGTCTCTGAATTCTATTTTTTGTAACTTTAAAAAAACATATCATTGAAATTATAATTTATGATATCTTTCTTTTTTTTATTTATTTACAAATTTCTATTTAAAAAAAATAACAAAATAATATTAACCACGTTACAAAGATAAGTAACTTATTATATTGTATATCAGCTAACAAAAATTGACATCACAAATTACCTGCCCTGTGCAGATTTCGCTTTGTGATAGCCGCACACTGAATTTACTAAACCACGGTGGCACGAATGCTTCCCATTTTTAACTCATGATATATATAGGGTGTCGAAGAATGTATATTGCAAATTTAAAACTGATCCTTACAGTTGTTGCTTTTTGTTACTTCATATTACACACAATCACTAAAGGAAAATGAAAGTTTGGCTTCGTTAACACAACCACAGATGTTCGTTTCGTACCTACACAGACGTTCTCACTTTGTTTGACCATATATGAATATTTTGTAAAATTTTATAAATATTGTATTATCAAATATAATATTAATTAATCTAATTATATCTTTAATAAAATATTTTTTCTATAGTTAATGAGATCATTTTAATTTACTACAGTAGAACTTGAATCGTCCAAGTTTTTTCAGTTATCCTTTGAGGTTTGAATGATCCAAGTTAGACTGTAATAGGAATTTGAGTGGATTGTCTAATTTGCAGGACTGATATCGCGGTCAGCGGGACCCTGTGTGATGGCCCTCACGTCCTGTGTCCTGGAGATGAGAGACGCCATGGTTAAGCTCCTACCTGAGGTGCTGCTCAACTTGTCCAAGATATCGGCAACTGTCTACACTGCAATTCCCATTCTAGAGTTCCTCTCAAGTACGTTTTCTAATCTGGTTGTAGTTCATATTATCAACTAAGGACTAAAATCAGAAAAAAAATTAAAATTTTTTCAGTTAAGGATGGATCAGTTCAGATTTTAAATTCTACCAGAATTGAGGGTTTTAAGGATTCATTGATAATCAATTACTTTGGGTCTTTGCTTTCTGTAGCAATCCCGGGAGAAATTTATCAAAGTCATTTTTTTCATTTAAACAAAATTAATGTTTCATGTACAATTTTCTGTGAACAAAACAAATACAGGTACTTCAAATGTCAGTTGGGCTACAAACATCTCACATAGAGTAATTTACCCATACTGTATAGCTAATTATCACTATCGATTTCGGTTCGCCCTTTTAATATCGAACGTTCAGTGTTCAGTGTTTGTCATGCATATACTTCTTTATTACATCAATGATAATAATACCCCTGTTGCAGCAGACCTTTGTGCTAATAAAATTTCCATATCTTTTTATCATTATTTCAAGTTTTGTGCATATTTAGAACCCAAAATAATTAAGTAACTTTGGTCTGGGCTTAATACTTACCATGCCGCCTACAAGAGCATTTACAGAGTATTCACAATTCTTGTGCAAATTTTCTTTTAAGGAAATTCACTTAACCCATTCCTGTCGAATGACGTACAGTGCCTCTGGTAGACAAATGACTAACAACGTGCACTGGACATCCTGAGCAAACAATGTGCTTTTCCTGCTTCTATATCAACATAGTTTTTTTCTCTATTAGGTGTACAAGTTCGTTTCTCATCTGATAGATAGTGTTGGCTTACTCTTTAAATCATCATATTTAATTTTTCACTAGTGTTCAATGTTCCATGTTGAATGTAAATTATTGTCTCATTCACATGACTTGTTCAATGATTGTAGCAAGTGATGAGAATACAAAAAATGATTCTTTTTTAATGTTAATAACTTTTTTATTAATGCATTTAAATTAGAAATAAATCTGCCAAGTGAAATAAAAGAATCATTTGAAAACAAAATAAGTCTTGATGAAGTGCCGGCACTTCTTACTAGACCTACCATTTAGAACTAGTGTAAAAGTATAGTAATTCTTCATATTATTTCATTCTTCTTTTTTAATTCTTTTATTTGCTAAAAGTGAGTATACAAACAGTAAATAGGTTAAAGAAATTAAAACATAATTTATGAAGTTACAGTTGAATCTATCAAGCTAAGCACAGTCATAGTGAAAAAGGTTCGATTTTAGTTCAGACCAAGTTGTCTCTAGTTGCCTCAGTTGTCTCTCAAAAATTCAGACAGGAATGGGTTCCCTAACGTATATTGTGGCCAATACATAATAGAATGTTAATTCTCTTCAATTTTGAAACCTACTGTTGACTAATACAAAAATACTTTATTTAAACTGGTACAGACAAACATAATTATAATATCCAAAATAAATCAAATGAATTTGAAGATAAAATATTTATCTTTACAGCATAAAATATTTAAACAATAATTTTGCTGCCTTAGCATTGACGAGACTGCCGAAGGTGTATGCCAACTTTGTGGTGGACCAGTATATGTCCGTGTTCGCCATTGCCCTGCCATACACCAGCCCGTTCAAGTACAACCACTACATTGTGTCGCTGGCCCATCATGTCATTGCTGTGTGGTTCCTCAAGTGTCGCCTGCCTTTCCGTCGTGACTTCGTTAGATTTATAATCAAGGTAATAGCTCCTTCTGTCAACCGAAGCTCCTGGATTCTCTGACTGCTTAACCGTTTAACCGTTCTGTAGCGCAGGGTTTTTTTTGTAGCCTTGCACATTTGATACTGCAGAACATGTGGCATGGACGTAGTTTCATAAAAATCCACTAGAATGCAACACCAAATGATCTGTCACTTGTCATGGTAAATGTAACAATCATAGCTTGGAAAAAAACTAGCAGACGACTTGTATTCATGAGAGAATCAGCTGTGAGAACGTCAAATCCGAGTTAACTCGGGTGTCGCGGTTGCCATAACAAGAGCATTGCACAAGTTAACTCGGGTGTCGTGGTTAAAAGGTTAATGCTAGTTCAGAGTTTAAATTTTATATAGGTCCAGTTAAAACTTGGAACTTCACTCATTGTTAACTATTGTAACTGGCTTTACCTGTGTTAGCTGGAGGCCTGACTTCCACCTTAGCTTGAATAAAGTTTTAACTTAATTTTTTGGCGTAGTATACTCTTGTATCCCCAACACAGGTAGTGCATCTAGAAACGGTTTATGGTTTATTTTAACCATCAGATCACAATTAATCATAACAACCACAAAACACAGATAGAGACTGAACCCGGTAAAGGAAAGGTATACTGTAATATCGCCAGTGTAATATCGTTGGGAAAGTAAACAATTACACACATTACATTATTTATAAGGACTGCGTGACATGCCGTTGGAAAGGGTGAGGTGGAGTCTGAGGTTAGCCGCGTGGTCTACAGAATTGCTGGAGGGAGGTCTTTTGATCCCGGCAGCCAATAGTATTTATGGATGATCTCTGATGTAACAATCAGGTGATACATTGAATGTTGTCTGACAGAGCAGACTCTACTAAAACAGAGATTTGATTTGATTTTACATTAATGATATACATTTATAGATTCGCTAGTACCTGGTTTTTATTAGGGGTACAGGAAATTATGGGGTCGGTACGGTACAAATTGTACCTCGGTTCTCGGTACAAATTCGGTACAGTACGGTACACAAGAATAATGCCACTAGTAACATTGACTGAGCTCATCCTTTTATTCATAAGTATTTACCAGAACTTGATTATTGAAAACATAGAGAAAGGAGTTTAAAAAAGTTATAAAATGACAGAAGAAGTATTATACTGTACTAATTTTAAACTGAAATATGATTTTTTTAAATTCATTCTTTAACAAACATATCACATTAATATCAATTAATAATTTCATAATGTACAATTAGATGGAAACAAAATCTTAAACTTATTTCCTTTTAAGAATAACTTGAGAAATTTTTATTAATAAATAGTTAATTATCTTAAATAAGAATAATTAATCTAAACTTAATGTAGAAAATAACGTGAAAATAAATAGTAAGATAAACTAATCATATAATTTTAAAATAACAAATCACAAACAACAATAATAAATTATAACAAATAAAAATACAGTAAATACATAAAATTGTTTATATTTCATTTTATGGCTTCCTTCCAGGTGTTTTCTAATACCTGAGGTCTAACCATGTTATGTTTTCATCATTTTCCCACATAGAAAATGCAACATTTGGAACTTTCACATCTAGTCTTGAATAATGATTCTAAATTGAATGTACCTTTTTACTTTTGCTAGCCGATGGAGCCTCCAAAGTGCTGGGAGTAGGGTTTTCAGATGCGTTGCTGAATGATGTGGACGGCATCTCCATAGGATCGTCAGGATTGTCTCACTCATTTTTAAAACTTAACTAAACGTACAAATAAAAAAACTTTTGTAAAGATAAAACCCATTCAGAAGGTAGAACTGAAATTGAGTTATCGGTTATCACGATAAACAATCGCCATTACATAGAACTACGTCACAAGTATCAACAACAAAGAAAATGACAAAAACGAACATACCAAAGAGAAATTACGTAAAAACAGTGATTCCGTGGTGTATGTGTTACATTACAGAACAAAGTCCTGCTGTTTATAAACTTGAAATATTTTTACTGTACTGCCTCTCTTGCAGTATTACGAAAATAATATTTTCTAAATATGAATCTATTATAACCTAAAAACAAGATTTTTTTATATAACTTTTCGGATTCAACAACAAACATAGATCAAACATTTCGATGAAAGGGATAAATGTCTTGAAACGTCATATTTGAATAGCTAAAAAATTCTTGTTACTCAATTAATTTAAATTTATGTACGCTCATTTGGACAAACACACTTTCTAATAGACTAATATTTACAGTAATAGTAAATAATACAGTTTTTGAATTTAACAACACGATTATTGCTTTAAATATTATTTCAAGGTTACATAAAAAAACATATTTCTGATAATAGTTAGGCCTAATTGAATTTAAAAGTCAAAGGGAACATGTGTGCTAACAAACAAATTAGATCAAAAATATTAATACACAATCATAGCTAATGAAAGAGGTTAGAGAATGTGTGAAGGCAACAATGTTTGTGCCAAAAATCGAGTTTCTTTAATCTTGTAAGTTTGGTATACTAGTCCATGAAATAGTCGTTCTTTGAACTGCATCAACTGCTGAACTGTGTCACTGTGTGATGGAGCTGAAACCATATTGAATTTAACTGATGCTGGATTACAACTAAAAAGAGTATTTCATACTTTTTAGAGAGTTGTTATACTTGTTTCAGTGCTTTTTTGAAACTATATTACAGTTACCATGTAATTTATTTTCATTGATCAGCTCAAATGTTCACAAATAACCTAAAATGAAAAACGCTTAAAATGGAGGTTTCCTCTGTGCTAACCTCTTTGGAACTAAATCATATTAACAGCTGAGAGACAAAGTTTTAAATGATCATTCACCAACACGATATGAGTCAGTCTTACGTTCAGTATTTGCCGTACATCTAGGCAGTGTTGTAATGCTATATTACTTTTAAAGTATTAAGCCTTTAGCGGTCGGGTTTTATTCAATTTTTTCGGCAGGAGATGTTTCGTAGTTATATTTGATGGCAAACTAGAATGGATAGTGACATAATTTTTACTTATTTGTACCGTACCAAACTTGTACCGATAAAAATCCTTGTATCGTACCGAAGTTCGGTACAAGGCTTGGAATCGTACCATACCGATTTTTTCTGTGCACAGCAGACCCCTAGTTTTTACTTTCAAATGAAATATTAGAATGTCCTCTGTCTTTGTCTAGTAAATGCAAACTGAAGAGATGATTGGGATGGGTTTCAAGAGTAACTGATGCCCAAGCTTGGATTTGTTTATGTAAATAATTCCTCCTAAGAGTATGATATGTTCATGTTATACTTTTCAGATACTCATGAATCTCTTCTGTTTATTCATAACATTCGATGGATCTAGTCAAAATTTTAACTTTTTTAACACTTTTACTTTCAGGGTTTAAAAGCAAATGTGATCGTTCCATTTGAAGAGGGCCAGATGAGGAAACCTACAAATCTAGTCAACGAAGACTCATCGAACCGGAAGAGAAGTTCCAGTCTCACGGAGCAAGTAGGAACTACCATTTACAATCTCATGTTCTGTGCTATGTTTTAAAATGTCCATATTGAAATGGATATTGATATAATTCAAACTAGTTGAAAAAAGAAGTATGCAGAACCATACATAGAAATTTAAATCACTACTTCATGTACCTGTCCTCTGTCAATGTAGTATCTGTAGTGCCAATGATGTAGTGTCTGATCAAGTGATCAGGTTGGTTCTTCTTGTCATGTAACAACTGTTTAAGAAATGCAGGTGCATCTGCACCTTCATTTGATCCATTGGAGGTAGGATGGTGATGGAGTAGGGACATGGTTTACACCGTTTCCTGTTAGGAATTCATTAAATTTCTAAGAAGTAACTTGCGTTCCACCATCTGTCACAACCGTCTGTGCAATCCAAATGCTTTAAAGCAGAATCTTAATTTTTCAATTGTTTTTAGGGAAGTTGTATTTGACAAGTAAAATAGTTCCACCCATTTAGAACAGCTATGTACCAAAGCAAGGAAATCATTCTGAAGAATTCTGGAGTTTCTCTGGACCTATAGGTTTTTGTCTTTTTTAAACTTTAACAGCACATCGCTACGAGCCTGTGTGGTGAATTAAAGACAGTGAGCTACCGTAGCGGCGTTAGGTCAAATAAACCAGTTAAAGGTTACTGCTCATGATCTGACCTGCCTGCCATTGGTTTTGAACCAGCATGGTTTTTTGCACATCTTTTTACAGGGCAACTGTGTGATCTATGATCAATGTTAAAAATTGGATTTAGTGTTAATAATATTTTTTCATGGTTCAACATTTTTATGGATGAAAATCTTATAACAAGACAAATTATTAGACTATTTCTATAAAAACAACATTGACAGTGTCAATATTCTTCGTTGATCAATTCATGGAGTGAATCTTTTCGAGAATCAAGAGCTTTATTGTCATAGACTTTTTACAATATCAGGTTTAAAAATCAGGATCCTGAATAACCTACAACCAAGGGAGACCTGCAGAAGAACATTTCAAGAATCAAAGATCCTTACAGTTGTAAACCTGCACATCTTGGAGTCTATCATCCATGTTTATATTAAGAAACCAAAATTAGCTAAAAGTGTATTGTAATTCCACCAATACAACACCAGACACTCAAATAATTACTTCCTACTGGCACATTGACTTATATCTACAGGAAAGAAGACAAGCTACATTGTTACTGATTTGGAACGCCTTGCCAGATGTACTGATGAATAGTGACAACCAAAATTGTATCCAAAATCTGAAGAACTGGCTACAAGTTCGACCTTTCTACACACTGACTGAATTTTTTTACTTACTTACTCCCAGTGCCTATATCTATATCTCAGGTGATATTTAGCCGCACCAATAAAGCCTCTTCAATTAGACCTATCCTCTGCATTCTCCTCTGTGGCTCCAACTCTCTACATATCTTGACAAGGCCTGGTCGCAACTTCTCTCTGTTTTGGTCTACCTTGAGGTCGCCTTCCTTTAGGGTCACCCATCTTCCCTTCTCAGAACGTGCCCAGTCCATCTTAGTCTTCAACTTTTGACCTCTGAATAAATTTTTAATTGGAATTAATGTTAAACCAAGACCTATAATTTAAATAATTGTTCTATGTATGACCTATGTAATAAACCTATGTATGTATGTAATTGTGAAACTATACTTGTCTTGATGATGATGTAGTAAAGATATTTTTGACTTTGGCTTTACAAGGAATAGACATAGTCAAAACTTATCAGGTACATTTTAAGGTCACCATCCTGTTTCTCCCAATAATCCTCTTCCAATCTCAGGAGTCTCTGTACCTTTCATCTGTGAGATGGTTGTGCCTATGCTGTCCCAGGGTAGTCGGAGACCACAAGGTGCCAGTGGTGGGAGGTTGGACCTGAAGCCTCCAATAGACGAGAGCCTCATGAACTTTCATAAGGAATTGACTGAGACTTGTATTGACCTGATGTCTCGGTACACATTCTCCACTTGCTCCATGTTACCCAAGAGGTGAGCTTCACTACTGGTTCACATTTGTAGGATTTAGGAGTAAGCAAAGCTGAATCCAGACTAATGTTTCACAAAATTTTACTTTCACAATGCTACTGTTATTTTATTTTCTTGTTGTACAACAAAGAATGATAGGCACACTTCCACTTTTCATTATATTCTTTGAATTTCTTATATAAATAAATAACCAAAATAACAAAAATTGTAAAATTCCTCAATAAATACCCAACATTTTAAAATAATGAGTCAGCAAGAATATTTAGTGATGAGTAGTTGAGAGTGCTTTGTTTTGTGCTATTTACTTTGTAAACACACAATTTTGATGATTTAAATCTTGTTTGCATTTATTGGTATAGTGTTTTAGTTCAACTTGTTCTGGTACTAGTAGTGCCGTAAAAACACAGCATTAAATTGGTGTAAACGTTTTAGAAACAAGCCACTGGGGATGGTTCTCTGTAACAGTCTAGATTCAATGTTGTGAATGCTTTCCTCTATTCAAAAATTGTCATGAGTCAACTGAAGATGAGTTTCGATCAGGAAGGCCTTTGACTTCAACTGTTGACACTTATGTCAGAAGTGAATAATGTGGTGTGTGCACTGTGCAAATCACCGATTGACTGACAGTGAACTTGCAGAAGAGGTTGTCAGAAAATCCCCTCGCCTACAGAAGGCATGTCAGTCCCGATCCAAAGTGATGTTGACTGTTTGTTTAATTATTGAATTGTTTTTGTTCCCTGCCTCAAGATGAAACAGTAAAACAACATTGCATTAGGATTTACGTATCTTCTTTGTGTTGGCGATCCTTTGCCACCCTCAACACACTGAGCCACCAGTCAGTATAGTTTCACACTTAAGTGAGAATGTTCTGCAGGACACCAATGACTCAGTTCCTTCTCCATGAGGGTCACAGCAGCACCTGGATTGTGGGCAACAAGATGATCACAATCACCACCAGCGGCTGTAGCCAGAAACCATTAAAAAATGGCCTTTGCGATAAGTGCTACCACACCTGTCGCCTCGAGAAAGGTAAATAGTTACCATACAAAATCACTACACTTTCTTTTGGTGGCTATATCAGATAATTGTCCATGTAACATTTATTTAAATGAAGGGATTTATGTTTTGATAGCAACAGTCCGTAACAACAGATGAAATATTTTTTAATAGTTTATGAGATAATTCCATTCCAGACTCGCTGTCATCCCCTTCCATGGACTCGACTGAGTCGGAGAAAGCTCGGGGCTCACAGAAGACGTTATCTCGCAGTGGCTCCAGTGAGGTAACTTTTAATTTTATAATAAAATAAATAATAATAAAAATCCATCAAATATAAAAATAAAAATTTAATTCATAAATTCAAAAAAATTCAATAAAAAATTAAATAGTATTAAATCATTATTTTTAAAAAAATTAATTCAAACAAAAAAATATTTAAAATTCATAAATAATAATAGATGATCACTTTCAAAAAAAAATTATAAAATTTTTTGATTTTAATAATTATTTAAAATTCAAAAAATTAAGCTTAATAAAAAAAAAAACAAAAAAAAATATAATAAACAAAACAATGACTAAAAAAAATTTTTTTTGATTTTAAAATTTTAAAATCCCAAAATATAAAAAAAAAAAATATAAAACTTTTTTCTTTACTTATCTGATCTGTGTTAGTTTAATGACTTGTTTTTTGATAATATTGAAACGATTTTTTTATTTTTAATTTTTGAATGAATGTTACTGATTGTTAGTCTTTTTTTTTATTGATGTATCTTTTTTGAATCTTTTTAAGGTAATATTATTTTATGAGTAAGCACTTTATTTTTTATTTTTTTTTTTTTTTTGATGTTTTTTGTGATGAACATTCAATAGATTTTTTTTTATTGTAAATTAATTTTTTATTTGAATGATTATTTGTGTATAACCTCATATACCCTTTTTATCTATCTATTATTTTTGTTTTTGTATCAATATAATTTTGATATCACCCATAATATCCATGCACTTACTATTTTTATGTGTCTATATTAATGATACTCCATTTTCAAATACCAACTACTCTCCCATACTATAAAATAAATTTTACCACTGTTCTAATCCCATTACTAATTCTTACTAAATTATTAAACTCTTTAATAACTTACAAACACAAGCTTTACCTTTATTAATTTTTAAACAACACTTCACTTACACCAAATTTACAAGCCAAATTGGGATTGCTTATGTTGGGGATTCGAACCCGCGCACTTCCGTTTGGTTTTAGTTTTAACGTTTAACTCGTCAGCCAAGCACCTCAACCGATTACACTAAGTACCATTGTCTGAAAAAATCATTCTAGTGGCTATACCTATTCTAGCAGCAGAGCACAGTGTCATTTATGATGAGAATTTCATGTTCATTGTCCACTTTTAAGATAACATTTTTGTTCAACAACTATTTTACCAATTCATAGACATATTCTACGAGCTTGGTTGTCCTAATGGCTATAATAGAGCATCACTTGAATAGTGGTGAGTATTGTCTGATTTCCAACTGAGCACAACATTTCAGATGGCCGGAGTGAACATTGGCGAGGAGATGAGGAAGTCGGAAACATCCCTCAATGAATCTGATCCCAGCCGGCTTGACCAGCTTCTTCATGGTAAGAAATTTAACCATTTTAAACATTCTTCTGTTATTTTCTCTCTTTTTGCCCTAAATCACACTACAAGTTTTAAAGAATTATCTAACGATTATTTAATGCAAAACTTGCATTTATTCAAAGTATATTATTGAATGTATAGCGTTGTACTAGTCTGGTTTGCATACTAGAGTTACAGTTAAAAGGGTTTGTGTTGCCAGTAATGATAAGTATTTGTTATAGGAGGACAAGATCGATCACTATGTGCTTGTTGGTGTCAAGGCTGGGCAGAGATATATGTGCGCAGACCCACAGGTATAGTCATAGTCTTATTTCTCCTTATTTATTTTTATGTACAAATGGTACAATAAATCGGCGTATGAATACTAAATATAAACTACCAGAAACTAAATCAATATAGAACATAAAATTATTATTAAGTTTTCATATTATAAAATTAATATTTGTGTTATGGATTACACTCAAATATAATAATATTAAAAATAAAAACAATAATAATTTGTTTTAAGGTAAATCCATTTTTATTATTTGTTTACTTTTTGTATTTATCTTTATTAGAAACAGGTGGAAAGTTCCTGAAGATAATAAAATACATTGTTTATTAAATAGTCTTTTAGTACCCTAAGAAATTTTCTCACTCTTAATAATTTGATATTTGCAGGAATGTACTTTAAAAACTTGTTTCCCATGTAGTTTGGGGTTTTTCACTAAATTAAGCCTGTGTGTTGGTGGTTTCATTTTTTCTCTTCGTGAAATAGGAATGTTGAGGCTGGGTAGAGTTACTAATTATTTTTCCTTTCCTTGCTTCTACAATAGTTTAAAAGTATATTGGCTATAAACAGTATAAACTTTTAGTTCTCAGAAATGATTCTTTGCTGATACATCAGGTTTTAATTTTAATATGATTCTTATAGCTCTTTTTTGTTGTTTTTGTAAAAACTTATAAAAAAAATATAAGTTTTTTTGTGGAATATAAATGCGTGTACAAAGTACATGCAAATACATGATCAACGTAAATGTTTTTTTAATGTTTCTATCACAGTAATATTTCATTTGAGATAAAGCATAGATTCCAGAATTTATTTTCAATAGAATACCCTGTGTATGGTCTTCCCAATTCAAATGCTGGTCTCCCTTCAGTCCCAAGAAATTAGTGTTCTTTTTTCATAATATGCTGTGTTTAGAATAATAATAAGAATAATATTTATTTTCCAAAAATAAATAATAATATTGAGTAGTATTTAATAGTATTGAGTTTATGGTCCTTAAGAGAATAAACTGTACCAAACATGCTGCAAGACATAAATTAAAAGTGGATCTCATATTCCCAAAAATGTACCCTTGGAGAACACTAAATTTTAGAAGTTTATTTATTATTTGATCTAACTTTTGTAGTTTTTTAGTAAAATATTTTTAGGTTTTACAGGTCAACCAAGTAACTTGGGAATTTCAAGATTAATATAGGAATAATCATGATTAGTGACAATTAAATGATTGGCGTAGGAAGAGGTAGAAGGTAGAGGAAACCCTTGGTGTTAGGGTTTCCTGGTAAATGTTCTTTATAAATGATATTAAAAGACCTGGCGGTTTGATCAGTATAAAACCTGGGGCAATTGCCACAATTTATTTTATAAATTCTTGTTTTCTGTGGATTATTCATGTTATTGGAGGTGGGTGGAGATTTTATTTCCTTTAGGAAGCCGTTTGTAAATTATCCGGTCAATAATACTGCTCTTTTAACCATTCGAAACTGTGATGAATTTAATTGGTTTTAGCTCTTTGTGGTTGAGAGGAATTGTTAAAAAAAATTGTTGGAATGAGGAATTGTTGGTTGAGGAAAAGTTCAAACCTAGTAAATCAATTTTATTTACAGAGAAATCTATGGTCGTTTTATTTATAACTCTAGGTCGAATGCAAAGTTGCACTTAATAACTTCATCTATAATTTGGGTTTAAATTAACCCTTCCCGGACGGGTGATCGATATATCTGCCAAAGTCACTGTCAATAAAGAACAGGTGACAGATATATCCGCTTATGGCATTTGATGTTCCGGATGGTAAGCGGATATATCCACTCTCTCTTCAGACTGTTATGTATTTGAGAAGTAACTAGATATTTTTGCGCTGCCGAGTACTTCCCGCTCTTTCCATGTGCTGTTTGGCAATGGTCATGCCAACCCTTAGCCTGCTCCCCCTCTCCCATGCTCCGCCCATGACGTTTCGTGCTCAACACAACGTTGTCTGTGTTGGCTTAGCACCAAAGTTGTCTGTCTAGCAGAATGATATAGTGATGCACGATTGATAGTAAGTAAACAGTCCTAGTTTTTCTGGTGATATTATTGAATTATTGAACAAGAGTCTTTCTGAGGGTGATGTAAAATAACGAGTAAAATGATAAAAGCGAGTAAAAAATTATTTTGACAGTCTGAAGTGTCCCATTGTGTTTATTTAATGTATACTAGTATAATAAAACACAAAAAATGAAAATAATTTTTTTCTTCAATTTTCCCATCCTATGTTACGAATTCGCCTGTCCGGGAAAGGTTAAGTTTTTAATTCCTTATTTTGGGTTCTTCCTTATGTTGGATCTTTCTGTTTATTTGGTGATGTGTTTCATTTAAAATGTTATATTTGGATGTGTGTAAACAGTTAAGTAATTGAATGTGCCTATTAAGAAGAAGTTTATTGAGCCTGACACTATGCGATTCGGAAGGCTAATGACATGAAATCTCATACAGTTATAAATCCTTTCTCATTGACAATTATTAAATACGTACAGTCAGATTTACTTTTAGCGTAATTCTTTAAATTGGCAATGCAAAAGATCAATGCTAACTTTTTGCTATCTATGGATTTGTATCAATTTAATACCAATAAGGTGTGAGTAAAAATGGAATGTGTAAATAAAATTGGGCTTTGTTTAACCAATATAAAAAGTGCAAGTTTCTTAGTTGAGGTGTTGAGAAACAATACTTAGAGGGTTGCTTCCATTTGTCAAAAGAATTTATACATATATATATATTTATTTATATATATATTCCTATTTAAACTTTTAAACTTGTTTAAAAGTTTAAACTTGTGTGTAAGTTTTGATTAAGTTTATTTATTTTTCAGTAAACCCTGAAATAGCATAGCCCAGTGAACATGAGATCATCTATGTCTCATTAACATAATGGAAGTATTAAAATATTAAAACTTTGTATGGTAATTTTTACTCATAGATATTTTCTGGTAAAAATCAGACTTTTCTTGGTTCAGTGATAGAAAAGTGAAAATGACAAGGTTTGGTTTTGTCTTTGGTAATGCAAGTAAATATATACTAAAGAATATTACAAAAAAATAATAAATTCAATGACATTGAAATAATTGGATTGATTTTTAGATCAAGAGATACAATACTAAGTCTCGTAAATTATTTTGGAAAAAATTGAATCTGGACAATAAAAATGTTTATTTAATATCACTGTTTGTGATAAAAAGAATTAAAATTGTAAAAAATCATTTGAATAACATTAAGTAGAGAAAAGTTTATCAGTATTCTTGATTTACAGCAACTTGTTTTGTACAAGAAGATGACATTTTATATAAATAAATTATTATGTAAATAAATGTTCTCTATATTGTATAAAAATTAGGATTCCCACTAATCCAATACAGTTTTGTAGAAGAAATTAGATTTTCGTTTATTTAGTTGATTAATTTTGAGAATGATTTAATTTTATGCAACAGGAATACAAGAATTATTAATCAAAAATATAAAAATGAAGAATTTAAATAATTATTCTTAAGTATTTATGGGAATTTAAATTCAACATTTGTTTCAGGGGATATATCTTGGACCATGCGACTTCAGAATGAGCCACTATTCATGGAAGTTTCTTCTCTCTCTGACATAACCACACTTTTACTGCCCTCCCTGGCTGGGCGCAAGACAGAACAGGACATTGAGGCAAGTGTTATTTGGAATTTTTTGAACAGAACAGAAACATGTTAAATTTATTTTTATCACCATAGCAGTTAAACTTCAATTTGTCTGTATTCAGTCAGGTGCCTAATGAGTATGACTCCCTACAGGATTTTGCACTTCTCGTAGAAATAAGTTATTCAGATGAAGGGAACGGCAAAATTCCAAATGTAGGGTTGAGTAAAACCAGGGTCTTGAGTAAAACCATAGATCTAACACAAGTCCTGGCCCCAGGTTACCAAGAATGATTAATCTCCTTCAACTACTACTAAGTCTTTTTAGGAGCTTTCCTCCAGGTCTAGCTAAGAAAATCCTTTTTATCCTTTCAGAGTAAGCTCCCAGAGAAATCGGTGTTAGACTAGATTTATAAAGCCTTATTTTTTCTCAGCTCTAGGGAGGGACTGGGATGGTGGCGTCATCCTGTAATCCAGCTACTTGGAGGTCACGAATTGTGGATATTTGTGAGAGATGGTTGGTGGATGTAGTGTTCTCTTGTGTGGATTAACGTCCACACTATTGAATACTACGTTAATCCACAAAGACCATCCTCATAATTAGACCAATTCGTAGTTCAGAGGCCGTGGTTCGGATTCCACGTTAAACTGTAGGTCCATTAGTTGACATCGGCTGTTGGGCTATTAATTAACAGTCCTGTCTAAGGAACATGTCAGCCTTAGTCAGTAACAAGACTACAAGATCGCACCACAATCATCCTACATTCATTCCTCATTCATACTTGGCTTAAAATACCTACCTGGGTAGGTCGCCATTTCAGTTAAAAGTATAAAGTATAAGGGGGATTGGCAATCCGTCTGACCAAAATTTGAAACAGAAGAGTCTTCATATGGTTATAAGGACAGATTTTTAGATAATAAAAATTTTTTAGATAAAATTTTTAATTTTTAGATAATAAAAAGATATTCCCTTTAGACATATCCTATTTCGCAAATGGAAGTAAGTACATTTTTTAATAGGTTACTACAACCTACCAATCAACAATAATACCATCATCAGTATACAGTTGTCCAAAAGACACTAACATTGTCACAGGTTATTATTATTGCACCCAATATCAATACCTTACTAAACGTTGGCTCAACTCAGTTGTTGATTCCTTTCGGTGGCCGCAGATGGAGCCAGTGGCAGCAGTGTCTAGTGATAGGCCGATGTCAGAGCCTGTCAGCATACCGGGATCTCCTTTGCGACACGGCAGCCAAGATAGCGTTGACACACTCGGAGATGATGACTTAGGTAACACCTTGTCATAAATAATAGTTCAATAAATGGCCATATATCATTATCAATAAAAATTTAATTCTAACCGCAACAAGAAGTTGATAATTTAATTAAGGTACTTAGTAAACCTGAAAAATCTACATTGAGTCTTTTTTTAATATCACACCATTTGTTGTCATTTACAAATAAAAACATTGATCTCAGGGACAAAATGTGAATATTAACAAAGCATATGTTACATTTTCATTTACAGTATTCTGTTTAAAAAACCATTTGCCGTACTTACAAGTTTAATAGTTTGTAAAATTTGTTTTAAAATCTGTTTGGATTTTGATTGCATCACATTGAAATTTTCTTAAATTGCTAAAATGAATCATCTGAATAAAATTGATTATTTTGTTATAGGGTAACAGAGATTTGTACACACTCTCAATGAAGTTTTTAAATCAAAACTGTGGTTTTCCCTTTTTATATTATTCTAAGTGGAAAACCTAAAATGATTTCCTATTTCACAGGTAGCAGTGTAATTCATCTACGTGGTAAGACTAAAATACTTGCTTGATTGACATGGCAGTAGCTTTGTCTGAAAACAGCTAATTTATAGTTTGCTTATGCGGTGATGGATTTTAATAATTTATTCCTTAAGTTAGTGAGATTATGTCTGATTAAAGATTACTAGCTATTTAATACGTGCCTGTAGAAAAATTAGTGCCTTAGCAATCAAAACTGTACTATTGCTTTGGTGTTTCAACTTCATATAACATTTTGAAGTAACTGTCAAAAATTTAATATTAACACATGGACTAATAATTTATCTTGATCCAACTATATCTTATATTTTCCATTAGCTTTTTTCTTTCTTTTCCTAAATTTTTTGTTTTAATACAAATTCCCTTGTTCATATTGACAGTGTTTTATTGATTCCATTTTAATACGTTTAATAACTTTCTACTTTTGTAACTGTTAATATATTGATAAATATAACAAGTTCCAAGCTGTGCTTCAGCATGGTTCAGGGTTTCATTTATTTCAGAACAGCCCTTGGGGCACATGAAGATTATTATTAGGATTTTTCCTTTTATTAATTTTTAATTCCTTGTCATGTAATGAATGAAATGTTCTTCTTATATTTTAGAAGGTAGGATTTATATACAGTTTACTATCTTTGCAAAGATAAGGTAGGTTTTAAATACTCGAAAATAGCAAACCCATTTATGCTCTCTTGGTGTTGATATTTAATGTAGGTGTCACGTAATCAGTTTCAACAAAACCTCATACTGAGGTATACAGTAGGTACAGCTTGGATCCCATGCTGGAGGAGGTGTAATAATGTAAAAACTCCCAAATAACACAATAAAGACTTGGGTGGGTTCGGGATACATTTATGGAAGGCTCTTACTAAATTTGGTCATCACACATTACAATTAAAGCTCAGTTATAGGTTTACAGGTTTTATAAAATAAATATTTAGTACCGTGTGAACTTTAAAAATCCCATATCTGAAGTCGATATTACAGATGGTTTGGTCTCCTGGTGTTTTAGGGGTTTTAATTGTCGGAATAAGAGTGTTTCTGTGTGTGTGTTATGAGTGTAAGTTTTACCCCTTCTTAAAGTAACATTTTTGGACTTCCTATGAGATCAAATGCTATAGTACCAATTACAGTCAGTTATTTTACTGCTTTATTTTAGACTTGTGGAAAGTTATAAGAGCTGGTATTATACTTTATTGTGAGTTAAATTGTAATCTATTTCATTAGGTTGACTCGAGCTCGGCTTGTTGTTTTATAGAAGGCTCGGGCAGGTCACGTAATCCTGTACGCCGTTCGAACTCAAGCCCAGAGATGAGTGCTAGCTGGAAAAACCCATTCATGAACCCTCAAGGTGTTGAGGAGGTGAATAGAGAGGGAGGTTCAAGTACAGCTGGCGACACCAAGAAGAAACAAACCACCAAGGACCTCAGGTAATGCAACTGAAAATTGTTGTATCCAATACTATAATACGAGCAAGGTTTGTATATATATATATTTGCAAACGGATCTCAAAAACGGCACTAAGGATTTTCTTTAAATTTTGGAAATAACTCATTTCCGAGTAGAAAATAAGTTATAAATAGGTCTAATTTCCAGGAAAATTCTTGTTTTCTTGTAATATTAAGTTTAAAATCTAAAAATTTAACATTATGTTTATGGAGAATAAAATTTAAACAATACAAACCAAAACATCTGTTTATAACCGTTTGACAGTTGTTGATTGAAGATGGTGGGGAGCAATATGTGAATAGAGGTTTTTCATAAATATTTATTATATGAATGTAATAAATGCAAAATTATCAGATTACCAAACAATTTGTTATAACTTAACCCTAGAAATGGCAAAGTCGTAATTTACGACACATTTACATATTCAATAAGAATTGGCAGGTGGAGGCATCTGTCGTCAGTTTTGTGGAATTGTTAGACACTATCGCCTACGCAACCATGTTTCCCTCTGGGGGCCAACAACCGAAACTGCTCTTGTAGTACACGAGCCTGCCACCGGGCAGGTCTATAACCAAGTAAGCGCTTTCTTTTCCTAGGCACTGGATGGCCGTGGTGGCTAACGCGCTACGCTGACGAGCGTAACGTTCTAGCCATTCGGAAGTGCTAGGGTTCGAATCCCGACCATGAGCAATCCCAATTTGGCTTGCAAATGTGTGGTGTAGCGGAGTGGAGGGCCCACCTTAAATAAACGGTGACCGGCTTGGGTGGAAGTTGACGGCATTTGTAGGCTTAATTGGGATTGCAGTGGACACCTGTTTTGCTTTTGTGGTTAGTGGTTATAAGGGGGGGGGGGGCATGTTTTAAGCTTTTTTTGTTTAAACTTTGATATTTCATGAAGATATTAGTAATTATATTTATGTTACAGTTAAGAGTAAAAAGCTTGCCACTTCTAGGGTAACTAGGGTAACTTCTAGGTAACTAGGTAACATAACTGTGCGAAATAAAAGCAGAAAAAGTATTTCCAAAATCTTCCGTGTTTTGATAGAAAACGTATTCATTGTATTGCTTGAAGCCACTGTCACAAACCTGAAAATAATCAAAATAAATTAATAGGTGTGAATAAAATTTTTCTTTTGCTCTTCGATCCTCTTTCTGTTTCTAACAAAATCAGTTGATCACAGGCTAATAATAACTGTATGGATAATTAAACAGTAAATGATCGGCCAAAACAATTGAGGCTGGCTAAGACCTTAAATGGTGTTGATCATTTGGCAGACGCCATGGTCTGCATGTCGGCCTCGTGAACTTAAGGTCGCGAGTTCCATCCCCGTCAGGGGCACTACTTTTTGTTCAATGCTATATTAATTATAGTGTATTAAATCGGTTTTATTTAACCCACATAAATGTTTTCATTGAGTAATAAATGTGTTTTAATTTTTATAATACATGTCTTATTCTATACGAGCAAAGCTCGGTCACCAGGTACTTATTATATAAAGTGTTCTTTTGTATGTTTAGAAAGGAACTGGTCTTGTTATTGGTCAAGTAACAGTCTGTTATTGCCTGTGTCTTCCTTTGATGTACTATTGGTAAAATTAGATTATCAACATAGAAATAAATACCCCGTCGCAGCAGACCTGCGTACTCAGTGAATTTCCAAATCAATAATATGTCAATAATAGACAAGTATGTGACAAGTTTGATCAATCAATACCTGTTGATAAATTAGAGTATTTGTCTATTCTCCGTAACATTAACATGGGAAAGAGTATGCAAGTTTGCTGCTTTGAGGAACAGTAAAAGTAGGCATTTTTATGTACCAAGTTTCATCATTATCTGGACATAAATAAAGGAGTTTGCCTAAGCACGTAAAACACTAGTAGGCATTGCATTTGAAATCGGCAATAACTTCAGTTCACTTTAGCAAGCACTATACTGAACTGAAATGAAACAGTAGCTGTGGAATGCAGAAGACAATGTAAGGGATTAACCAGCTGGGTCACTTTCCCCACATCCTTTCCACCAATGACTCACGCATATTGCAGGTGTGCAGTACAGTTAATCGAGGTTCTACTGTACAAAAAAATAACATAGTCCCGGGCCTAAGACTTGCCATGAGACCTACGGTAATAGCTTATTCCCTATGGGAAATTACATTGTGCTACTGTATTTCCTATGGAAAATACAATAACAGAATAATTAACTGAAGAATATATTGATATTATACACAGGAGGATGGGTTTTGAAATGTTTTCCCTTTTTGTTGTCAATAGAAATAATGCTTGATTACTCACACACATTTGATTCTGTGCATCATTTTATGTTGCTATCAAAGCTTAAGTTTCTTCTTGGTTGGTTTTCTTCGTACCTTTGGTATATGTTCCTTGTGACTAGGTTGAATGGCAGATGCTCCGATGAGCTTATCAGAAACATGGGGGTTCCCCAGGGTACCCGTCTTGGACCCATCATGTTCATCCTTAATACATATGACCTTGGCAGTGTCTTGGAATCCTCCACTTTACATTTTTTGTGCTGACAATTGTCAGTTGGTTCTGTCTCACAATTCTTCAAGGTTTTAGGAGGCACTTGAGCTTATGAACACTGATTTATCGAGAGTTAGGCAGTAGTCTGACGGGCACGGCCTTAAACACAATTTGGATGAGTGCACAGTTCTTAATTTAGGTTCCTTTTCCATGCCACCATCAAGTACTTTTGATGTGGTTTTAAAACTTGGTGGTGTTACTCTCACTTTTTCTGATTCTGCGAGGATATTAGGAATCAAATTGGACTCCAAGTTGAATTTCCGTTCGCACGTTAGTCTGATCTGCCAGAGAGTGTTCAATAGATTGAGAATGTTTCATCGTCTGAAGTCATTGCTTTCTGAAAGTGCCAAACTCAAGTTAGTGAAGTCCACAATCTTCCATATAGTAAATTATGCTCTCCCATCGTTTGGTGAGTGATTTACGCAATGCAGTAGAGTTATTTTTATGAGATTGCAATATAGAGCTCTCAGGTTTGCTTATAACCTTAAGAAATTTGATTACATTTCTATATACCGAGATCAAGCTAATGTGACCTCTATAGAGAGACAGTATTTTCTTCAAACTGTGTTAATCGTTCACAAGACATTGTCATCAAATATACCCCCTTATCTTAGCAGAAAACTTGTATCACGTACGACAGTGAGGAAACGCCGTACCAGACAGGATGCCATGCTGGAACTACCAAGAATGAGGCTTGTGTTAGGGAAGAAGGGGTTTTCGTACTTTGGACCCCAAGCATACAATGTCCTGTCTTCTAATATGAAGTTGTCATATTCTTTGTTTAAGGCAAAACTTAAACTGTTAGCTTAAGAACTTGCTTTTATTTTATTTTTACTGTTAATGACGTGAGTTGCCTTGTAAACAAGTGTAAGCTGAAGACCACTTGAAATAAAGGCATATTATTTGTAGGCATTTAATTTGTTTTATGAAAAAATTACATTTTCAAATCGATTGTAGTAACTATCATACATTTTGTTGTTTGAACACACATTTCAAAATTCATTAGTTGCTACATCTGTAATCATTTTAGGATAACGTTTCACTGCTTTTCGCAGGGTGAACTCGAACTGTGAAGCCATACCGGAGGAGATAGGCACAACCCCACCCAAGATTGACCAAACAATCCTCGCACAAAAGGGGGTAGCAGGGGCCCTTCACTCGGTTCCCCCTGTTGATCAACGGAAGATGTCTGCCCCCGCCGCTGTACCTCAAGAATGGACTCTACCTCCGACAGAAGCTCAGGTACTATGTTAGTTATGTATGAAGATTTATCGAGATCAAGATGTAATTAAATGGATGTTTAGTGTAAAGTATCTCTGGGATTCCTGGTAATCCTTATACACATCTTTTGTTGTTTGAACTAAACATTGGCCAGTTACAACTGATTTTACTTTTAATTTTAATCCTATTAAGTTTTGATTGTGGTAAATATGTACTACTAACATGAAGTATGTATGTTTTCGTTTCTTAGCAGGTCGCCGGTGTGAAACCAATCCCTCAGGAATCCAATAAGGTCGAAACTACAATGAAGAAAGAATCACAGCCTCAACCATTTCCTGCAAGAGAAAAAGGAAGAGAGGAGGAGAGAGGACCGAAGCAACCATTGACTCTGCCTCCGACACCCCACTTGACGGCCAAGCCCCCTCTCTCCCCCCCTGCCTCACAAATGTCTCCTCGTCTGCAGGCAAAACAGATAAAGGTTGGTTCAATAGTTTGTCTTGTGAATGTGCCACAATAGTTTGGCAAATAAAAACCTTGTATACATACACCTTTATAGTAGATAGTTTTAATGGATTTTGTTTTTTTTTTGTAGTGTTGATGTGGAAATAATGAAACTGGTGCATTAACCCTTCAACGTTTCCCAACGTACAGTGTACATTCGCCATTACCGAACTGAGAATGGAACGTGACATAAGCTGTACGTTCCGTGACTCGTGATCGAATATACGAAAGTTGCCAATTATTTGCAGTTCGATTCTGTCGAAGTTATATATCGATGTGAAGTGCATTAAATGATCTGATCGTTTACGTTTTTTCTGATCGTCGACGAAGACGTTTGATCTGATTCGGTTATTATCAATTTTTACGAGTTCCGAAGACTAAAAATATCAATTCTGAAAGTCTGTCTCGTAATCAGCCGTTCACCATCCACACAGATGCCAGACTGAGCGAGTATTATTTTGGCTTCTGCCCTTGTTTTCTTTGTTTACAAATAGTTTGGCACCAGTAGTAATAATAATTAATTGTGTGTATTGCAGTTTTGTTTGTAAAGATTAGTAAATATGATTAGCAAAAATATTATTGTTTTATAAAGTATTAGATCTGAGAGGTTTTTCATTTTCGTTTATCATAACAATTTGTGTAATACGGTGTTTACTATGTCAAGTGTTTTTAGTGAAGTTTAGGTTAGGTAATTTTAATGATTATTCTATTTTGTATTTATCTATGTGTTACAATAATTTGTGATAATGGATAGGCCTAGTGTTTGGAGGAATGCTTCAAAATATCCACACATCCACAAATTGTTAGAAGTAAACAAAGTGTTCTTTAACCCTCCAACGGTTTTACCGTCGATTCATCGACGCCACCGCCGGTCGTCGAAGGTTCACCGTCGATCAATCGACGGTAGGTAAGCTTTTACAAAAAGCAATGGTGTGAATACATTTTCGGTTAAAACTACATTGAATAAAGTATCGTTGTTTTCTACAGATCATACGCTTTCCGCCGAGGTATGTTTCGTTTTGCTTACTCTATGCGTCAGAATTCTATGTAAGTTAAAACATCGGTCTTCAGTTGCGCGGTTATGTCGCTTTGTTTACAATGGTGGCGTTACACGTTCTCGTCGCGTTTGTTTGGTGTTCTGATGTTAATTTCACCATTTTAATATTGATAGCAGTGACTTAAGTGTATAAAACTGTATATTTTTATTTTACTTATTAAATTTTGAAAAACTTGGCTATCTTCAATTTTTGACTGGTATTTATTTGCTGTGTTTTGTGGGGGAGCAAACTTTGAAAAATCTTTTGTAAAGAATTTTTTTTATCAATTTCAATTGGATACACCCATCAAAACCAAGATAAAAATAAAACATGTTACTATTATCTTATAGATAATTTAATGTAGATTAAAATGGTGTATAATATGTTATAGTTACTATATTTTTACTATTTTATGTGGAATTTTTAGTAAAAGCCTGCAAAAGCGCCAAAATAAGGTGAACCTCAAGGGGTCAAATAGTGAACCGTAGGAGGGTTAAATATCTATTTTCTACCATGAATAAAGTTCAAACATAGTGTTCTGTTCTTTGATACATAATATGGTAATGTAAAACAAATTTATGGTCTAAATTGGTTATTTTACGTAACTTAACTTTAAAAACACAAATGTATGCAAAAATGGTCAAAAAAGTGATGCAACTAGGGGTTGCCCACTACACCAAAAAGTAATCTGTTGAAGGGTTGATTGAAAACCTGCTTAAAAAATGTAGAAACTTTTAAGTCGGTCGTACATTATTAGTTTATTTTTTAGGAAATATGCAAAAGTAAAGTTTTCCAATAGTAGTCAATAAGTAGGTTAATTTAAGGTCAAAATCAATAAAAATTGTATTAAAAAAACAAAATATATTGGACATGCATGATCAAAAAGCCCTCATAGGCAGAATCAGTAAAGACAAATTCTTATTGTACTATATTTAAAAATAACAAGTTTTAAGATAAGAACAGTAAAATTCATCAATGAAATCAACAAAAACTTTATAATCTGTAAAATAAATTAAATCAACAGGCCTAAATTAACCAATTATATGTTAAACCAAGGACAATTTAGTAAATAATAGTTTTAAACTCATTTAGCGTCAAATCTGCCTCTCAGATTTTTTAGCGAATTTCCAATGGAAAAAAGTATTCACATGTCCCGCATGGTCACAGGTACACTGAGCCCAGGACCATGATAGAAGTTCATACTTCAACCCCCTGAACACATTTTTGGGGAATTATTCAAAATGTTATATATATATATATATATATATATATATATATATATATATATATATAAATTTTTGTTTAATTTATAAACATTTTCAAGCAGTGGAGAAAAGAGAAATGAATGAATAACAATCAGTAACTATAATATAAATATTTTCACATGTTATTTTTGACAGTAAGTTTTCAATATTGAACAAATGATTTGATAAAAGTTGATAAAATCTTTGTGAATGAATATAAAATGCTATACATGTCATTTTAGCGAATTTCCCATAGGGAAGAAGCTATTACCGTAGGTCTCATGGTAAGACTTAAGCCCGGGACCATGTTATTTTTTTGTCTTTAGGTGCCCAGATCCAAAAAAAAATAGTCGTTAAAATTTATATATATATATATATGTATATATGTATATATATATATATATATATATATACAGTAAAACCTCGTTAATCCGGACCCCATTAATACAGACTTCGCTTAATCCGGACAGCCATTGGATCGCAGTTTTAATGCGCAGGACAGCATGCGATCGTCACTGTACGACTGCGCCCGGCGATGTTTGTGTGCGTATGCCGAGCGCGGGCGCTCACAGCGCAAGGCGTACGTGCCGTTACCATGGTTACTGTCAGCCAATAGTAGCTCAGTCACACGATTGTGTTTCTCCTGCTCGTATCAGGCCGTCAGTTGCTCAACAGAGGTCAATTGCACTGCACGTTTTAGTTGCGTTGTTTAATTGTGAAATTAACACAAAAGAAAGGCGAATGAAGTTCAACTCCTTCTTCAAACCAGTTCAGTCACTTGAGGACGAACCCCAACCCTCATGTTCAAAGTAATTTTGTCTTTTTTCGTCGTCTGCAGGGCCTTCTCGATTGCATCTAATCCCTCGGTGTGGGTGATTTTTTCCTCTGGCTCTGTATCGGCTGATCCATCGCCGCCGTCTTCACCGTTGTTGCTCTCCTTGTTTTCTTCGACTAAACACGCAATTGCTTCGTCTGACAGTTCGAAGTCTTCGTCATCATTCATCCACTGACTTACATCATTTTCAGTTATTGCCTCGGCAACTGGAATCCTGCTGAGTAGATGAATTAAAGGCAGGTCATCTTCATCATCTTCACATGGTTCGGAGGCATCACTTGTTACTTCAACACCACTAATATTTTTCCAGCTATTCTGTATAGTCGATTTTTTGACATTATCCCAAGACTCGTCCAACCAAAAAATAACATCTTTGAGGTTGATTTTTTTCAAACTTTCAACAACTGTCATTTCATTTTCTAAGTCTAAGAGCAACTGTTTTAATAACCTTTGTCTGTAGTGTCTTTTTAGATTTTCAATCACCCCTTGGTCGAGAGGCTGTATTAAAGAGGTTACATTTGGCGGCAAGAAAAGAGCTCTAATTTCACCGCTTACCAGCTCGCTTTCATCAGGATGAGTCGGTGCGTTGTCCAATAACAATAGAGCTTGATGGGCCAGATTATTTTCGTCTGAGAACTTTCTTACACTGGGCACAAACTCATTGAAAAACCACTTTTTAAAAACTAACGAGTCCATCCAGGCGCTTTTTTGGTTTTCGTATTTTACTGGAAGAAGAGCCATGTTTAAGTTTTTAAAAGCCCTAGGCTTTTTTGCTTTTCCAATAAGCAACAACTTAAGTTTGTTATCACCAGCCTGATTGGCACAAAGTAGAACAGTAACTCTCTCTTTACTTTTCTTGTGTCCCGGAGCTGATTGTTCCTGTTTAGCTGCTAAAGTTTTGCTGGGCAGCATTTTGAAATTTAAGCCAGTTTCATCACAGTTGTAGATTTGTTGAGGGCTTAGATTTTTTGTCTTAATATAGTCATTTAAATCTTTTACAAATGAATCAACTGCATTTGTATTGGCTGACAAAAGTTCTCCTGAAACATTTAACTGCCTAACACCGTATCGCTTCTTCCAACGGTCTAGCCAGCCGATACTAGCTGTGAAGTCTTCTTGTCCATCTTGAAAGCGACGATAAAATTCCTGAGCTTTGGCTTGTAACATTGGTCCAGATAAAGGACTACCCTTACCTCTCATCTGCTGAAACCACAAAAATAATGCCTCTGACGTTTGCTCATGTTCACTACCTTTCATAGTCTTTCTCTTCTTTGCAACGTGTTTGTCACTTGTTGACTGGGTCCGCTGAGATACCCATCTCTCCAACTGTTCCCGTTTGCGCTTCCAATCCCTTACAGTCACTTCACCAACACCTAAATCACTAGCCACTTTTTTCAAAGAGTCACCTTTATCCAAACGTTTAATTGCACAAAGTTTTTCCTCTAACGAAAGGACAACTCGTTTCCATTTCATACTCATTGTATCGCACTCAACTCGTTAGCAACCTCTCAACACAATAAACACCAGAAGACTGAAGTGACAGCTAACAAAACAAACACAGAAACGAGAGAGCAAACAATAGGAGGGGTAGGGATAGGCGGTCAACAACCTTGCCTACTGTACAGTCAGGCTAGTAAGCGTGTCAACGGAAACGTACAGTCGGTTCCCATACATGCGGGCCGCGGGGAACTGCGATTGCAGTCGTATAGCTTAGCAAAAGTTTAAGTACAAAAAAAAAAAGTTTAAGTAGCCTCGGTTAACACGGAACCTCGGTTAAGTGAGACTTGGTTAAACGGGACTCTACTGTATGTTGTATTGTGTTGCTCCAATGTTAATCTTATGGAGGAGAGGGAAAAATTAATATTTCCCATATTAATCAATATTTTTGGATAAAACTTTATATTTAGCTTCGTGTGGTTGAGATCTATCCTTTTATGCTTAAAAATCATAGTTTATGTGTTTATCATGGCGGCAAACCTGCATACTCTTTTCCCATATTAATCATATAGGGAATAGGCAAACTCCTTTATTTATGGACAGATGTTGATGAAACTTGGTATAATTGGTTAAAATAAAAATTATTTATGGTAGAAATGACTACTTTCAGTGTTCCTCACAGCAGCTAACCTGCACACTCTTTCCCATGTTAATCTTATGGAGAATAGGCAAATAATTCTCATGTTTATGGACAGATTTTGATAAAACTTGTCATATATTATTATTATTATTATATTGATTTGGAAATTCGCAGAGTACGCAGGTCTGCTGCGACGGGGGTATTTATTTTTATTTCCAATTGAGTTGAATCGTTTTGTATAATTTTATCTCAAGTTTAAACCAGATGGAAATTTTCATTTAAGAACCAACTGGTGTGCCAATTCAGAATTCATCAACATTAGTTGGTTGTTTTTGCATTTTGATGTGGTTTAATTTTGTGAAGGGCTCTAAGCTCATAGCAGCCTTCAAAATTTTGGTTGTGGTGAGAGGCATGATTATAAATAGGTTTCCCTTCATGTACCATTACAAAACGGTGTCCAGTTGACGAACTGTTTAGTATGGAAATAACTTTTATAAGAAACACTTTTGTTACAAAAACCTGTTTGTATAATTTTAACACTAATAAAATACTAACTAAAATAATTTATACAGTCAGACATTTCTCTAAAATCCTAACAAGCAACAGAACTACACTCTACAGGCCATTACATGCAAAAACAAGAATCGTCCATAAAGAGCAAGTCGTACAAATGCTGTACAGTGGTAATAAACTAAGTAAAACTTAATGATTCAAAATCCAAGTCAAAATATTCATTTAGGCTGTAAAGTGGCTTTTCAACCAACCATGGGTAAATAAATCTTTTAAAGCAGTCCATGCTAATATGCTGTGCAATCAAGGGCAATTTTATTAAAACATTTAATGCCAATGGCTTCAAAGGATGAAGGTGTCTTAGATAGTCTAGCCTATTAATTCTATTTTGTCCTCGTGTGTTGTATATATGAATATGCCTATTAAGTACAAAGCAGTGAAAGTTTTTTTAACATTCATTAAACAAGCAATAACATACAAGTTAAAAACTGACTGTATCCTTAATTGAATACATATAGGTTTACAGTGGACTCTTGGGTTCAGCGCCACTAATAATTCTCTGTATCTTTTTTTAGGCAATCAGTACATGACATATATAACTAGAATTGCCCTAGAGCAACAGCCCATAGACAATCTTACTTTGAAAAAGGGCAAAACACACTATTCTTAAACATTCAAAAGAGATACAGTGTTTAATTTTTCTTACTAGAAATACAACTCTATTTAGAGCTTTACAAACATGCTCTACATGCACATGCCATAACAGCTTAGAGTCAATGTGAATTCCAAGCAATTTCACACACTTAGAGATTTCATAATGCCCATCAAGAGTTGTGTCATTTAGAGTAAATACATAAACTTGGGTCTTATCGGTGTTCAAGAGCAACATATTGGCCCGGTACCAGCCGTTTGCTTGCTCAAGCAATGTCTTTGCTTCTGCTAGAATTTCAGCAGGTGGAGTGTTCAATGTAAGAAAAGTGACATCATCAGCAAACAAGATTGTACTACAATCCATATTCGAGGCTAGGTCATTAATTATTATCAAAATAATACAGGCCTAAGACCGATCCCAGTGGTACCCCAAATTTCACCTCAGCAAGACTAGAATAAGAATTTTTGGCAAAAACCTTTTGAAACCAATTACTGAGGTAGGATGTAATCAGAGAATTTTGTTTGCCAATCACACCGTAGAATTTAAGTTTTTCTAATAGGATTTCCCGATCGACACATTCCAACGCTTTCGACAAGTCACAGAATATAGGGCCTGTGGATAAACTTTTCTCAAAACCATTTATTCCGAAATAAATATAGGGTGTTTTAAAACTCCTAATATATTTATTGGTAACAATTTGAACATACTTTTATTCTAAAGTAATACCTGTATAAAAATGTGCTTTATCCTTCATCTGAAACTATCCATAATTAATAGGCCACTCTGAAAGTGCCTTTACCACAATATTACATTTATGTTATTTGACAGGTAGAAGGGGAGTCGAGGCCAGATCCTGCAGGCTTGCCACCCCTGGCATTTAAACGTGACCGAGGTCACACCATCTCTGTAATGAGTCCTGTACGCAAGCCGCAGGTGGACATCCTCAAAAACAGAAGCCCTCGGAATAAGGAACCGCTCCCGCTGCGATCTGGGATCAGTCCCAGGTCAGTCACATGAGTTCACTGATGTATCTGTTCAACCCTTGTAGTGGCAGTCCTCGCAAACAGGACAATCATTTATTAAGTTTGGATGGGTTAGTTAGTTTGGTTTGGATGATAATTTTCGGATTCAGATACTCGTAATAACAAAGTGGAAGCTAATTATATAATCCGTGGATAGATTGGTAAATAAATAATTCACAATTTTGATTCAACTATTTTATTTATTTCTATGATAAAAAGGAATTACCATAAACAAAGAACCAAGATTTGACAGACGACGTTGGCTCGTTGTCTTAGGCTATCTGCGTATCGGGCAGATGGAATACCCCGATACGCTGTGTTACAATATTTATTTAAATCCTTGAAATTATGGTCCCTTGTTATAATATAGTTATTTAATCTTAAAATTATCTAAAAATGCACCATTTAAAAAATAATAAACCCTAAAATCATCCAACCAAGAGAAATTGTAGAATGAAAACGAGTGTAAAATTTGTTGGTTATGTGAACACGGAACGACAAAATAGGCCAAATGTAAATTTGGAAACACTTTATCATATTGCTCAAAACCTATATCATATTGCTAACCTAGATAATATTTCAACTGCCATGTTGGGGAAGTAATATTGTGTGTTTGTTACAGTTTTGTGTTTCTGCAACTGTACCACTCGGCTTACTTTGGCAGTGTCATGGAGCGACCTCTGGCTCTGTCCAACTCCCAGCCGGTGGAGAGAGCCTTCAAGAATCTGGACCGCATCCCTCCCTATGAGACTCACAAGGTGAATAACTTTGTCCCTAAAAATGTAAACTAGGTCAAATCTTAACAGCTGGAGAAAACTAAAATTAATTTCCTGCCAATTCTCAGTCAATCAACCAATCTACTGTTCATGTATGTCTTGTAGAAATTGTTTAATCAGACAATCAGCTCTATTGATCAGGGAATGTTGATTTTTAGTTTTTACTGAATCCAACTCTTACTGTACAACACATACACAAATACGCAGATACACAAATAAACAAATACTTTAATACGACCTTCATAACATACCATACAAACTTCACTTGGTTTTGAGGGTGTCAAAACACAAAAAAGAATTGTTTGTGAATTTGATCCAATTAAAATACTCAATATATCTTTACTTCCTGTTTTTATTTGGTTATGACAGGAAATACATTATCCCATAATTATTTTGACATTTGGATTAGAAATTTGTATTGTCATTCAGAATGAACTATACCAAGAGTTTTAATTTTTATTGTTTTACGTTTAGATTGGTGTGATTTACATTGGCCCTGGACAGGCAGACAACGAAGCCGAGATACTTCGAAATCAATGCGGCTCCCTACGCTATTCAGAGTTCCTCCAGGTTTTTTTTTTAATATTTGATGCATAATTATTTATGAAGTTTATTTATGAACTTACTGACTTCCTCTTACTACAACTCCCACCTCATCCT
This sequence comes from Nephotettix cincticeps, assembly GCA_023375725.1. Taxonomy (NCBI): domain Eukaryota; kingdom Metazoa; phylum Arthropoda; class Insecta; order Hemiptera; family Cicadellidae; genus Nephotettix; species Nephotettix cincticeps. The sequence goes on along the minus strand of CM041788.1, from coordinate 28,741,921 downwards.
AAGATGATTCATGAAGTGATAGAGTAGTTTAAATGTGTTTTTAAAAACACATTTAAATTTAACATAAACAAGATTGCACACAGCATGCTGGTGTAAGTAGAGCGAATTTTATAGAACTTATATTATTCCCATCTTTGTAATCAAGTGGTAGCCTACTGAGTATGCAGGTTTGCTGCAATAAGGGTTGTTTAACATGTTAATGTTCTTATTTTAAGGCTTTTCACTAAGTAAAAACACATAAAACATTTTTAAATTGTCAAAAACTAGCAAGTTATACAAATTTATCTATTTTCTGTATGAATTACAATGAATACGTAAGTTTTCTGCCGCAAGAAACATTAAATTTGGGGGGTTTTATGAATGTATTGATAAAACATACTAGATGGACTTACATACGAAATTTTGGAAGAATATTTAAATAAATAAGTGAGATATTGACTTTTAGCTATTCTCCATAAGATCAACATTAGTCAATGTACTGTGTTTACAAGTTTGAATATCTCAGTAACCAATTGACCCAGAGTCATGATTCAAAACACTAAATTGTGTTTTTTTTTTAGTTATTTTAAAAACTATACGTAAGCAAATTGAAAAAAACACTCTTGGGGTTCAAAACCCCTCAAAAATTGTAATTAATGTAGTCCAATTGTGTTGTCTAACGAACTCATGACAGAAAGGAACAACTCCGCCGAATTTAATCATAATCAGACAATAATTGCGGCCGTTATCATGTGACGCATATATATGCTTATATTTTTACTTATAGATGTATATTCATCATAGTTGCCAAGTGACTATCCTTTGAAAAAATGTATAGTAGTGTAATAAATGAATATGATTGTTCTTGCTAATTTTTGTTTTATTAAAAAAGCTTTTGAGGCAATGACGGAATGAAACAATAACACAATGGTTTTTGTTTCATTCCTTCATTGAAAACTTGTTTTTTATTTAAACAAAAATCAGCAAGAACAATCATATTTATTTATTATACTACTCTATATATTTTTTTAAAAAGATATACATAAATAATTTTGAATGACCCCCCAAAATGTATAGGGGGGTTGAGTTATGAACTTCTATCACAGTCCTGGGCTTAACTGTCACCATGTGGGTCATGTGAATAGCTCATTTTTCCACAGAAAATTAGCTAAAAACAAAAACACAACACCCAAAAAATATATAAAGCAGAGTACTTTTATTGTAGACAACACATGGTCACAAGACCCAAAATCCATTCAGAGGATAGGCTCACCAAATAGACAAACCAATATTTTATCGATTAATTTTTTTTCATTCCTATGTTGTTTTATAAGCTTGGAGCTTTAAGAGATGAATGTAGAATATTCACTTATAACTCCATGGTGAGGCAAAAATATTTTTTCCATACACTTTTACCTGTCTGTACTTAATTAGTAATTGCCAGCCTGAATAGACTTCAGTTATATACAGACTACAGAATATGGTATGTTTAAATAAAAAATAGGGGTTGCTAACAAAGTATAAAATGTAGAGGCAGTCATTGCAAGGGATGTGTGAGATTGAGAGTCCTTGACATAACAAGAAGATGGTCTGAGGAAACACTTAATTTGATCCTTTGAGGCTAGGAAATGTAGTAACATTGCCAAAATCATAACAGAAAAATAGAATGTGTCTGATGAGACAAGGAAAAGCTTGTGCTCACCTCTGAGGAGGTTGGTTTCAATGATAATTAGTGCCAATATTAATATCTTAATACTCTTTTTAGGAATTAACTCTCTGGCTTTATTGTCAATTAAGAAATTTATTGTAATTCTGCAAGCTTGCATGCTTTTTTGTGTTAGCTTTATATGTATTTTATATTTTAATAGTATGTTCCTGTAATACTAAATTGAGATTTTTCTGCCAACAGAAGCTGGGCACACTAATAAGGTTGGCTGATGTTGATCCACAAACAGTGTTTCTTGGAGGATTGGACTGTAATGGGAATGACGGAAAGCTAGCTTACTACTGGCAGGATGATGTTACCCAGGTAGATGTTATGCCTAATTCTAATTATTGTATCCACATAGTTTGAGTAAAAAATAAAACTGTAAGAATTTACCCAATATTAAATATGAGATTTAATATAATTGCCCAAATTAAATATGAGATTTAATATTGGATAAAAATTGGATGTCAACAAAGCAATATCAACTTTTTCATTAGTGCAGAAACAATCCCTGTTAGGAATGGCAGGAAGTGAAACAAATCTTACTCAAGTTTACCTGCTTTGAGTTCACAAAGGATGAATGATTGAAGTATGGATGGATATTTTAATTCTAATAAATTTCCAAAATTGAAATTAATGGAATTTTCAGGGTTACTAAAATATTGCCTCTCTTTTATGTTTAAATTTTCCGAAATAGATTATGATTGTTCTATTGGTCCCTCTGATAATTTTATCATGACTACACCATCAAATTCAGTTACTAGAGAGGATTTACCCTGCCACAGCAGAAATGTATCCTGAAAAAGCTCTAAAATCGAAACCTTGAAAGCTGTGAAATCCCATTTTAGGAAAACTGGTTTACTTGCAGGATATATTTTTCAAAATTCTTAAAAATTATCATTTGTAATGACCATTAAAAATTAAGTTTCTTTATCAGAATTATGTGATAGTGTGCAATGTCACTAATAGCTCAATTAGCTACCAAGTTTCATCAACATCTGTCCACAAATAAATGAGTTTGCCTATTCTCTATATGATTAACGTGGGAAACGAGTATGCAGACCAGCTGCCATAACAAAGACATAAACTATGATTTTAAGCATAAATGGATGGATTTCAACCACATGAAGCTAAATATCAAGTTTTATCCAAAAATATAAATTGATAAGTGAAATATAATTTTTCCTTATCCTCCATAAGATTAACATTGGAACCCCAAAATACAACGTACTGTGTTTAGATTTGTTTAATATCTCGGTAACCGTTGGGAATAGAGCAAAACTTTAAAGAACTAAATTGTGTAGATGTTTAAGCTGATTATAATGGTGAAAGTTAAAATAAAAAAATTTAATTATATATAAAAAGCGCAAAAAACCCAATTTTTTAGCACAGAACCCCCCCCCACAAACTACCCATTCTGATTGACCGATATGTCTGGCAGACCATTTTTACGAGGGTTATCGTGTTCACAAAAAATAACATGGTCTCGGGCTTAAGTCTTGCCATGTAACCTAATAATAGCTTCTTCTCTATAGGAAATTCACTAAAAGTAAATCAATTTGTTTCCATCCTTTTCCCAGGTGATCTACCATGTAGCCACTTTAATGCCAACTAAGGACAATGATCCTAACTGTAACGCCAAGAAAATGCACATTGGCAATGACTTTGTGACAATTGTCTTCAATGAAAGTGGAGAACCCTATAACATGAACACGGTCAAGGTAAGAATTTTTTTAATGAGACTAGCAGTCAATTTTATTTACCGTTAAAAACGTTTCTACTATCAGTTTGTGTTAATGTTAATTCAGAGCATATTACAAAAAAATCATTATTCAGATAAATTTGTTTTGGGAGTGAACAAAAATTGATGTGAACTTTAGTTCTACTAGTCTTTGTTTTTTTCACTACAGTATTATCATTATAAAAATAGATTTTTTTACATGGCCTAGTAATGTAAATTAATATTACTGAGCCATTTATTTATAAAATGATATTATTTTCAAAAAATATTATATAAATAGATTTGAATTGTACAAGTTGAAATAAATTGATTCTAATCTGTAATAATGGAAATAGATTCTAGATTCCTTGTGTCAATCTATTCCATTCACATATATATGACCTGAGTCATAAAGTGTTACTCAGTGTAAATTGTTACACTAAGTGATACCTATAGGCTTTTACATATACTCAGTGTTTATATGTAAAACTGCATATACTTTTTAAATACGTTTAGTCTAAAAGCAGATTAAAATTGTATGATGGTTGTATGCAAACAATTTTTTCCTCAAAAGTTAATGATCCACTTTCATAGCTATGCAGTCATTTTTTTACCAATTTTTGTACTTGTTCTTCAATAAAGTTTGAGGTTAAAAATTACCTACATCACTTGGATATGTTAGAACAAGTTAGTAAAGTCATCCTTAAGAAATAAGTAGTCAGACCATTTTTGTACCTTTTTCCCATGAATCGCCTGTTTTCGATGACTGGAAAGGGTCTGTTGGTGTTTATGTAAGTGTTGTGTTGACAGTGCCAGTTCAACTACACGTGTGTGGTGGTGGAGCCACTGGACCACGGAATCAATCTGCTCAGTGTCAAGACCAAGGAAGAGCTGATGCAGTACGTCGGGCAGGCACACTCGGAGGCCAAGGTCGTCTCGGACCAGAACGTCGCACTCATGGCGAGGCAGCTGGCCTTGCATGCCAATGTGAGATGTCAACTACATGTTTATCTCTAAGAAATTATTCATTATAGTGGATGCTTGATTATAATAGTTCCGGTTAACTGAGCCTACGGGTTAACCGAGCGAGTCATCTAAAAATAAAAATTATGTAAACTAAGACAAGAAGTGGATTTTATTTGTAGCATGTTCAGTATTTTAAATATATTGCAGTTGGCAGGTTGAATAATGTGCCTCTACTGGTTGTTAGGTTTAGCAGTTGATTTTTAGGAATATTACTTACTTACTTAATCCTGATCGCTTTTACCGGTTGGTGTCGAGGTTGCAAGGCGCCTCCATGACTTCCTGTCTACAGTGATTGGTCGAGCTTCACGAATGGAGCGAATAATCTTAGGTAGTTGAGTTGTGGGCATATAATGGACATGCCCACTGTCACTTTAGTTGCTGTTCCTGTATTGTAGTGTTTAAGGGCTTAATTTCTAAAGTGTTCCTTATTGCCACGTTGCTTCTCTTATCCCTTTTATAAGATAACTCATCTCCATTGCTTGAAGCTTGCTCTTATGTCTTTTGGTCAAAGTCCAAGATGTGAACCTATGGATTCTCAGAACATTATTTCAGCTAATTCTAATAATTGTTTGCCTGCTATGTCTTATCTAGTGTGGATAAAAGTTGTTTTTCACAGTGTTGTGAGATTGCAACAATTGAAACAATCAAAACATTCTTTATCAAGAGGTTCTGCATATATATTTACAATTGCTCAGTGATATGTTGTTACTATAAATACTATTAATATTGTTCTTCTTAATTGTTGCATTTTTTAAGTGAAATTGCCATCACTGTTGTATCCAATTTATCTCTGATGATAGAGACCTCCTTTCCTCAGAATTTTGCTCTTAAAATAAAAGTTAGAAACTTCACTTCAGCAAGTATAATGGGTTTTATGAATATATAACTGATAGTGTGATTATGTGTAATAACTTAGATTTAGTTAATTTTATAAAAGGATGATTAAATCTGTTAGATTTAGTTAATTTTATAAGAGGATGATTAAATCTGTTAGATTTTGTTAATTTTATAAGAGGACGATTAAGTCTATTAACACTTTTAGTGCATGGGGTGGGAATCTCCGCCCCGTGGTGATGGCGCCACTGGCGCAAGGCAGGAGATATTTTCCTTGAACAATGTCAACAAGCCTGCTTCAGTTTGAGCTCAGCCTCATACTGGGATGTTGACCTGATTACTATGTTTTATGTGTGTTCTGCCACAACTTTTGGCACACGTCGTTTCCATAGCAGCCATTCCGTGGTTTGATGAGGCTTTCGTGTTTTTGCTATGTGCTCCATGTCACACTTTATCAATGTAATGTTAACCATTTCTTGCACTTAACGTGTTAAATATCTGGATTATCTTGGATTATAATTTGTTGGTAATCATATTTAGAAATTATTTTCAAAACATATTTAAGATTTTATTATTGCTCAATTTAATCGTATCAAAAGGTTTACAAGTTTAATACTCATCCCTATCTGTTGATTATATGTTTATATTTTAGCTGGCATCGAGGGTGGCAGTCAGCCTTAAAACAAAGGGTACAGATCCATACACCTCCAACTGGCTTGAGCGCCTGCGTCAAATCAAGCGCATCCGTGGCAAAGTGCTAGAGGACGAGACACCAATGGATCGCCATCCCGCAGCTCGTAGGATGAACATGGAAGACTTTACTGAATATTCTTAGCTGACAATTCTCTGTAGCTATACTTAATCCAATATACTTTCTTTTTATAACGTTTAGTTATTTGAACCTTATTCAGTTGCTTTTCTTGATTATTGTTCGAGCTAAGAGTATTTTAGATGTGTCAGACTTTCGGATCAGCAGTGAGATTTAGTAATAGGATTTAGTAATACTAGTAATTTTACTCTATTTCTTAAAAGATAAAATATATATACTGTATGAAATAAAGCCATCGCCGTAACCCTCACAATTGGCCATGGATAATTTTTTTCTGTTTCTGGAAAAACATCCTTAGAAATCACCTGAACTCAAACTATCAAATAAATAAATGAAACATAGAATAATATATGGTATATAACATAGAGTAATATTGACTGAGCTCATCTTTTTATTCATAAGTATTTTCCAGAACTTAATTAGTGAAAACATAGAGAAAGGAGTTTAAAAAAGATATACAATGACAGAAGAAATATTTTACTGTGGAAAATAATGTGAAAATAAATAGTAGGATAAACTAATCATAAAATGATTTTAAATAACAAATCACGTACAACAATAATGAATTATAACAAATAAAAATACAAAAAAATAAAATCGGTTATATTTTATTTTATGGCTTCCCTCCAGGTGTTTTTTTTTTTTTTTTTTTTTAATACCCGAGGTATAACCATGTTCTGTTTTCAAGATGTCCACATGTTTTGCATGTGGAACTTTTCACATCTAGTCTTTAATAGTAATTCCAAATTGAATGTGCCTTTTTACTTTTACTAGCCGATGGAGCCTCCAAAGTGCTGGGAGTAGGGTTTTCAGATGCGTTGCTGAATGATGTGGACGGCATCTCCATAGGATCGTCAGGATTGTCTCACTCATTTTTAAAACTTAATTAAACGTACTAATGAAAAAATTTTGTAAAGATAAAACACATTCAGAAGGTAAAACTTTTGAAATTGAGCGTTATCGGTTATCATGATAAACAATCGCCATTACCTTGAACTACGTTACAAGTATCAAAAACAAAGAGAATGCCGAAAACAAACATATTTAAGAGAAATTACGTAAATCTGAGATTCCATGGTATATCTATTATTACATTACAAAACAAAGTCGTGTGTTTCTAAACTTTAAATATTTTTACTGTACTGCCTCTCTTGCATTGTTACGAAAGTAATATTTTCTAAACATGAATCTATTATAACCTAAAAACGATGTTTTTTCATATAACTGTTCAGGTTAAACAATAAACATAGACATAACATTTTAATGAAAATGACTTATCTTTAAACAATCTAAAAACATCACATTTGAATAGTTAAAAATTCTCGTTGCTAATTTAATTTCAATTTGTTTACACTCAGTTGAACATACACACTTTCTAATAGTCTAATATTCACAGTAATAATAAATAATACCGTTTTTTTTTTTAGTTTAACAACACAAAAATTGCTTTCAATATTATTTCAAGGTTACGTGGAAAACTTATTTCTGAAAACAGTTCTAACTGCTTAATTGCATTTAAAAGAAAACATTTTTGCTAACAAACAAATTAGATCGAAAGTATTAATACCCAATCGTAGCTAATGAAAGTGGTTAGACCATGTGTGAAGGCAACAACTTGTGTGCCAAAAATCGAGTTTCTTTAATCTTGTAAGGTCGGTATACCAGTCCATGAAATAGTCGTTCATTGAACTGCCTGAACTGTGTGATTGAGCCGGAACCATTGTTTAAATTTGTTATTAATCTATTAAATTTAACTGATGACGGAAACTACATTACAGTTACCTTGTAATTTCTACATGGTTTCATGAATCATTTGGTTACGAAGCTATTTTCATTGATCAGCTCAAATGTTCTAATAACAAATAACCTAAAATGGAAGATGCTTACAATGGAAGTTTCCTCTGTGCTAACCTCTTTGGAGCTAAATCATATCAACACCTGAGAGACAAAGTTTTAAATGATCTTCCACCAACTTGATATGAGTCAGTCTTACATTCAGTATTTGCTGTACATCTGGGCAGTGTTGTAATTCTATATTACTTGTAAAGTAAAGCCTTTAACGGTCAGGTTTTATTCAATGTTTTCGGCAGGAGATGTTTCGTAGTTATATTTTATGGCAACCTAGACTGCATAGTTATTGACTTAATTTTTACCTATTTGTACCGTACCAAACTTGTACCGAAAAAATCCTTATACCGTACCGATTTTTGGTGCACCGCAGACCCCTAGCTATGTAATACAGAATCCTTATACCGTACCGATTTTTTTGGTGCACCGCAGACCCCTAGCTATGTAATACAGAATCCTTATACCGTACCGATTTTTTTGGTGCACCGCAGACCCCTAGCTATGTAATACAGAATCGAAAGCTTACTGAGATCTTTTTAAGTTTGAGATGTATTCAAGAACTAGATAAGGTCGAGGGTCTGCAAAACATTTTCGGCTCGAGTTGAGAATGATACTTTCACCATACTACTCTAGTTTATAATCATTACAAAATTATTACATTTTAGAAAATTTCCCATAGGGAAGAAGCTATTACTGTAGGTCTCAAGACTGAAACCTGGGACCATCTTATTTTTTCGTCTTTAGGTGCCCAGAGGCTAAAAATAATAATCGTTAAAATATATATATGTGTGTGTCTGTGAACTTGACAACTATCCTAATGGTCCGATCGTGACCAAATTTGATAGAGACGTGTGTTCCTACATTTGCTCGGACGAGTTTGTAATCCAGACATATCGGTCAATCAGAACGGGTAGTTTTGTACCTCAAAAATATTTTGTTGTGTTTTCCCATATAATTTTTTTAAAATTTAAAATTTTATCTTTCACTATTAGAATCAGCTCAAAAAACTACACAATTTAGTTCCTTAACCTCTCCAACGGTTACCGAGATATTAAAAATTTAAACACAGTACATTGTATGTAGGGGCTCTAGCAGTAAACGTATGGATGATAAGGAAAATTAATATTGCCCTTACTAACCAATAATTTTACTCTTAATACTTACTTTACTCTTAATAGTAATACGCGAATACTCTTATTTATCAATAGGAATTGATTGTTCAATCTGATAATATACTTGTATTATTATTGCCGTATTATTGAGGTGGGAATTCGCTGAGTACGCTGGTCTGTGCGACAGGGGTATTAAATTTATTAGAAAAAATAAGAAACATAAAGCTTATAAACGGAATGACCATCAGCTGTCTTTCCTTTTACTAATGTAAATGTTAAATGTACAGCTGGTGTTATTAGAAACAAATAAATCCTGTATTTTCTCGAGTTTGGTTAGTTTAGGAGGTTATGTTTTGAGTCTGAGCAATAACATTTTGTGTACAAAAATGTCATCAAAATGTCTCAAAAATGTCATCTACAGTGAAGAATTTGTCTGTAGTAATATTTTCTTGTTTTAGTCCTTGTGTTATGTTGGATGTTTTAGGCCAGGAGTATGCTTTCGTTCTTGAAGAGCTTTTTTGAGACTTGAACCCTCCATGCTATCGAGTCCTTAACCCTCCGCTACTGTTGACGACTTCCACCCCCTATGTCTCTACACACTTACTTGATACTTGATACTTGATAAAATCTAGGGGAAATATTGCACTGCGACCTATGAGATCTATTGTGCCCCCCAGACTAGTCTCTAGTTCTTGCCTAGAGAACCCCCTCTAGTCCTAATGCCTTAATAAAGTTTAGTATAACGAGGGGTTCTAACTTTGGAAAATCCTCCACCGCCACCTGGTGAAGGTCCACTAGAAGGAGTCCACTGTAATAACTTTGAATGACATTAATATGTGTAAAGACTGTTAATGATTAATTTAATTTAATATGATTACCTTACTTGATGCAGTTTTCTATATACAGTAGAACTCCAATAATCCGAACTCCGACTATCCGAATCGCCGATTATCCTAATCACTTTCAGAAAAAAATTTGTCCAAAAAAACTCTAAGTGCGCTATTATTTCTCCCCCCCCGTGAAGTGTTTGCGTGTAAAATGTAAGTACATTTTATTTATATTTAAAACATGTGAAGATATCATGTTTCTTACATTTAATTCAATAAAAATAGTGCAATATCAAAACATAGCTTTTTTCTCTCTAATGGCAATTTTTTTTTAAAAACTCCGATTATCCGAATATTTGATTATCCGAATGGGTCCCGGTCCCCATTACTTGATACTTGATAAAATCTAGGGGAAGGATTGCACTGCGACCTATGAGATCTATTGTGCCCCCCAGACTAGTCTCTAGTTCTTGCCTAGAGAACCCCCTCTAGTCCTAATGCCTTAATAAAGTTTAGTATAACAAGGGGTTCTAACTTTGGAAAATCCTCCACCGCCACCTGGTGTGTTCCCAAGCTTCTGGCTCTCTTCTGACCTATCGCGTCACACTCAGCCAATAGGTGTCTAGGTGTTTCCTCCCCAGATTGGCAGAAGCGGCATTCACCCTCTTGGACAATGCCCATCTTGCTCAGATGACCCCTGAGCCTACAGTGTCCGGTTAGAAATCCCGTCAGTATCCTTAAATCGTTTTTCTTAAGCCTGATCATGGTCTCAGACCTTCTTATATTATGCACTCCAAGCATTTCCTTAGCCTGTCGGCATCCCGGATGAACGGTCCAGGCTTTCCCTCTGGCTTCCTTCTCTTCCCTCTAGCTAGGGAAATATCTGTCCGCCTGAACAGAGCCCCGCATGTCCAGGTAAGGCTACTTACTGCAGGAGGTCGCCCGGTATCCTGCAGGTACCGTTCTAGACACCATATATAAGGCCTGGTGCCATCCACTCCTCGGCACAGTCCACGTGACACCTTGAGTTGGCCTGAAACAAAGCGGAAAAGCAGGGGAGAAGGTGGGAGAAGAAGAAGAGAATGGGTTTGTACAGATAGATGAAGACAGTCTATCCACGCATTGGAGGGGAGAAGAAACGTGGGTAGATAGAAAAGACCCTGCTCAAGAGGAGAGTAGAGAGTCAGGGAGGCTGATTGCAGTGACAGCGCCACTGGGCGGTGGGATCGCCAACCCCTACGCCAAAATGTCTCTACACAACAAATTACCACCTCCTTCAACATGGAGGCTGATGATCGCCAAAGGGCGTGACCTGTGTACCCTGAGGGGTTTTCGAGTCCAAGGAACTCAGCTACCCACTTTGGTACGTTTGCAAGTGTATTTTTGCCTACATTCTGGTTAGTGCATCTTCCCTGCCTGTAAACGATAAATAACCGCTTTGTTGGTTGGTATGTCTGGTAGGCGGAGGGATGGGTACTATCGTATGAAAGGCAGGGATTAAATGGACAGTCTTCGTCTGTTACAGTAAAAGATCTTCGGGAATTGGTTTCTCCCTCCTTTATAAAAACTGTTATAAAGCTCCCGTTATCTTTAATTTCATCAAGTGTAAGATTCAAGAGATCATATCTTCAACATGCCCCAAAAACGACAAAAATCATAATAACTTTGGTTATTATGATGGTCTGGGGCCACAAATATGAATTTTGTGATTTACTTAGCAGAGCGGACTTGACACTTTTTTGGGACATAGTCCACAGATTGCCTATTTAGGAAAGTTGAAGTGATCAATGGTTTCTTTTATTTTTAAACAACTCTTAACCAATGAAAATTTACCCCAATGAGTACTAGCTCTGTTACTCTGAGATAGATGAGAAAAGTAAACCAACAAAATTTCATCACTTATATGTGAAGTAGGATGGGCCTAAAAAAGTAAATCTTTGAGTATCGAGTTCTAATAGGGCTCAAAAGCTGCCTATTCTTATGGAGATAAAGGGAAATAGTTTAAAAATCTTAGTTAAAATCTTAAGTTCGCGCATCGGGCTTAAAGTTATAAAAAAGTAAATTTTTTGCTATATTGGATAAATATTTTTTACTGCATTATTACTATTGTTTTTATTGCACTACCCCATATTTATTGCATTCAAAAGTCCATAGGCTTAAAAAATCTATTTATGTAGCGAATAACCTCTTCCGGCGTAGTAAACAAGTCACTACATGAAACCTTTTAGGTGTCTGCCGCCATAAACAAGTCACGACTTGAAGCTGCTTGCCCGTCTCGACCTGACCGACACATTCACCATTTGTAGCCTGGTAAGGATAAATGCGTTGAGATTATCCAAGACTACAGGTATTTACAAATACAATATGCACAAGTTCCAGATAATAGTAAAATAATCATTTATATTGTACAAACAATTCAAGGATGTCTTCCAATTAAGTTTTAAATTTTTCGGAAACAATGATTTTATTTGACTAGGTAAGCTAATGTAAAGTTTTAATTTACACTACTATTAATTTGGTTTTTTTGTGAAGTGATAGAGTTACATTTTTGTATCCTAAGATGATCTTTAAATCTCTGTATTATAACTTTGATATTGACTGTTTGTGTCAAAATCACTTAATTTACTGTGGGCATAATACAGGGAAGTAAGTAAAACAAATAAATAATGGTTTACAATGGTTTCCCTGAGAAACATTAAAAATCAAAAATTTTTTTAAAGATAAATTCCTTTTGATATTTTTGAGGCGACATAGTTAATATGGGTTATCTAAGATAGGTTGGGTTTGAGCCAAATTCCAAGAAATTTAAATGTATCATTTCCTGCAGTTTTCCTATCAAAACTAAAATAAATGTTATTAATTTTATCTGAATTTGGAGATAAATTAATTAATAATAAATCAAATATTAAGAGTGGTAAAGCCAGTTGTCCTTCTACAAGTACATCTGGTCTCAGGAGGTTTTACAATATTTGTAATACAATATAATTATATAATAGGTAAAATAATTTTTTGAAACCAAAGAAACAGCTAAAGTGAAATAACCAGATGTATGGCTTTATTCAGAAAATAAGGTGAAATTAGGGCAAAAGAGAATGGACAATCTTAGAAACAAACAGTTCAATAATGCACTTGTAGAGGCTGAAAAACATTTACATTCAGCCACTCAAAGGCATTAAAGGATCCGGAACGAAACCACTGAGTCAGGGATCAATGTTTAAGATTGATTACTCTGTAAATAATATACATTTGATTAGACAAAATAAATACGCCAAGTAAGTAAATGTATGTTAATGAGTACAAATTGATAGAACATGAATCAAGTGTGTTAAATTATTTTTTAAATATGCCTGTGGAATAATTATGTATTTACGTGACAGTTTGAAAAGTTAGTCCCATTAATTTTGTTTGTCGTTTTACCATCAGCTACCAAACGACTGGTGAAGTGATACAGCAATTCAGAATTTTCATTATTGCAATATTTAACTTTTACGATATATTCAAACTTTCTCGATATTTGAAAACATTGGGTTCTTGGTCTTGTCGTTTTAATTAGTAATGTCTAATAAATAATAATAGTAATAGTAATCTTCTATCTAACTACCATTATGTACTATAATACAGTGTTCAATTTTCATTTTTTGATATCAGTGATCTGTACTTTATTTTTTGCAACAATCTGCCAAGAAGCAGGAGCTGAAGATGGTGAAGACTGGGAGTCGATACCTGATGATAAAACTACCAAGTATCTTAGTGTTAGTAGCTTGCATTATGAGTGCCATAATATTATTCTAGCTGTAAGAAAATCTAATTGACTACATAATAAAATCTTTTTGTTTAGCATTGTATCCGTGCTCGGTTCGGGGCGGAGGTGAAGCATCATATTATAATGCGGGTTAGTGACGGGTGCCGTTTGTCTTGTAGAGGCAGGAACTGAGATTGAGAGAATGGAGCGTGTTTGTCTGATCTAGGTTTTTTTGTTTTAAAAAATGGTTGTTTGTTTATTTTATAATTTATTTTATGTTATATTATTATTTATGACTTAAGATTTTTATCTGAGTTAATGTAAATTTTGTTTACTTGAGGTTAAGTGTTGGGAGGACTTTTAGCTCTAATTTCGTCTCTCAAATAAAGACATTTTTCATTTCTTATTCATTCATCCCACTACTTCAAAATCAAAAATATATTTTTTGATTATACAATAAACAGAGAGACTTAATAAGTAACATGGTCTCAGGCTTAACTCATGTCATGCCACATACAGTAACAGCTTATTTCCTTAGGGGGATATTTGCTGAAAAGAAGTGTTCATTTCCATTCATTCATTCGTTCATTACAGTGTTCATTTTTTTGTAAGTAATTAAAATGACTCTAAGTATTTATAAAATAATTAATAGAAGCACGAATGTTACTCAACACAAATTCTAATTCATGACTGTTAACAAAAACAAAAAACAATAGAAAAACATTGATAGTAAAATAAGATATAAATGAAATATTGAACAGTCTTAGAGGAGTCATAACAGTCTCCTCCTCCACTATTTTGAACTTGCAGTTGAATTATGAAAGCACAAAGTCCTTGTACCTATATGGCATTTGCCTTTGTCGCCTTGATCTCTTGATTCTCAGGAACATGGGCATTGTTGGTTTTTGTTTCTGAAATACTGGAACCTCTGAATCGTTTGCATTGGGAGTTGGCGGTCTTTCGGAAATTGACGGTCCTTCGGAAGTTGATGGTCTTTCAGAAATTGACAGTCTTTCACGATTCGCTAATTGATTGTAATGAGTACAAGCTGTATTGTTTTTTTAGTGCTGTGTTTAGAAGCCCGTGGAACATCAAATATGTGGGTTGGTCCAGCTGTAACAACTATTGGTTTTGGTATCAAAGTAGACCGCAATTGATCAATGTGTCGCTTTATAAATCTACCTGACTTGTCAAGGAAACTAGATAGTGTCGAGTACCCAACTTTTTAGTTACTTCTCCGAACTCCCAAACGTTCTTGTTGTTAATGAAGAGACGAACTTGAACTCTCTCCCCCTCACATAATGAACGTGCAGTAGGAGAATTTCTTGTGGAAGCCTTTTGTATGTTGGGAAAAATGGCATCCATTCGTATTCTTAACTTCCTGTGAAGATAAAGTTCAGCCTGCGATTTGCCACATGCTAGAGGAGTTGCCCGAGACTGCATTAAGATCTTCTGGACCTTTATTGCCATTGGTTCGTTTTCTGAAGCTGTGGACTTCAGGCGGTTTTTCAATGTTTGAACAGAACATTCTGCCGCTGGGTGTCCTGGAGATATGAATTTCTGGAAAATGCCATGTAATTTGCAATAAGTTTGGAATGTATCACTTTGAAAAATTGAGGCATTGTCAGACACCATTACATTCGGGTAAACATGTGTTGCAAAAATCAGTTCAAGTAGATGTATGGTATTGGAGCTGGATGGTGCATCTTTGATTACTTTTATCTCTGCCCATTTTGATCTAGCGTCAATACACATTAGGAAGTTGAAGCCTTGAAACGGTCCTGCGAAGTCAAAGTGTATTCTTTCCCAGTTCTCTTTCAGGATTTCCCCTGGGTGGTTGGGAGCTTTGGGCGGATTTGACCGTGATAGTGCACAGTTTTTACATCCTTTCACGAGATGCTCAATATCTTTGTCAATATTTGGCCAGGAAACATAACGCCGTGCTAACTGTTTCATTTTTGTAATGCCAAGATGACTTTCGTGAAGTTCATTAAGAACCTTGTTTCTAAGTAGTGATGGAATGTAGACTGTTTCTCCCCGAAAAATAATGTTTTCGACCAAAGTAAAATCAGAATCGGTTGAATTGGTGAGAAGGTCTTTCAAAATTTTAGAGAGTACTGGATCTTTGGCAGTCTCATTCTTGATACTTTCAGCTGTGATTTCATAGCTTGAAATTTGAAAAATAACTTGGCAGCAGATTTATGTACCTCTTTTCCAATTTTCTTGTCTTTTGTAGAGTGAGTTTGTGTAAGAGGAGCTCTTAAAAGACAATCAACGTTTTTATTTTCCATGCCTTTTTTAAACACCAACTTTTAATTGAAGCCTAACAGATATGATGCGTATCTGAGTAAACGAGCTGAAGTCATTTGTGGTAGAGCCTTGTCATGCCTGAAGGAGCAGAGAGAGTTATGGGCTGATTATCTGTTAAAAGTTGAAATTGAGTCCCAAATAAGTAATACTAATAATCGAAGTGAGATACACAAACAACACAAAACTATGGCCAATGCTTCTTGGTCTAGTTGACTATAGTTACATTCGGCATCATGAGTGAACGTGAGGCGTAAAGCAATTTGTCTCTCAGTTCCATCTATTAAGTGGCTAAGAACTGCAGCTAGTCCAGTAGGTGAAGCGTCCATGGTGAGGACTAATGGTAGTTTTGGATCGAAAGGTAACAGTATTCTGTTACTGCAGAGCTCAGTTTTGATTTGTTGAAAAGCCTTTTCACATTCTGGCGTCCATTCCCAATTCTTATTTTTGCGTAACAAATGTCCTAAAGGGAAAGCGACAATTGAGGAAAGAAATGAGAGTAGTAAGAAACCATTCCTAAGAATCGTCATAATTCTTCCACTTTTGATGGGTGTGACATTTCTTCAAGAGCTTGAACTTTGGTAGGAGATTTCTTTATTTTGTTGAACTCCACCACTCGTCCTAGATATTCTATTTGTTCTTGAAAAAATGAACACTTCTGTTTGTTTATGTGAAAGTCAAAATCTGAGAATCGTTGAAGACAGGCCTGTAGATTTATTTTGTACTCATCCATTGTTGAGCCATGGAAAATTATGTCATCAAAGTAGGCCTCGGTTTTAGGCAACACCTTCAAAATTTATGTTAGAATTTGGTTGAATTCAGAAGGTGCTGTCTTTATTCCAAAGCTTAGACGATTGACACGATATGTTCCACGGTGTGTTGAGATTGTCTGGATAATACTGGACTCTTCGTCGACTCTGATGTGCAGGTAAGCTTTGTATAGATCGAGTTTACAAAAGTAACGAGATCCTCTCAAACTATTGAGTACATTGTCAATTTTTCGAATAGGATGGTTTGCCTGGACTATTCATTCATTCACAACACATTTGTAGTCGACACAGAGACGAACACCTCCATCTGCCTTAGGAATCACTTGTGGTGACCCCAAACACCTGACGTAACAGGTGAAATGATTCCTTCATTTTCAAGTAAATCCAATGTCTTGTTGACCTGATCAATAAGATCATGAGGTACGTTCTGTTCACGATTGAAAATAAGCTTTGCTCCTGATCGGAGATGTAATGATACTGTAAAGTTTGGAACATATCCTATTTTTGGCTCGAAAATTGGTGCAAATTTTTCAAATAGTTCCTCAACTGAATTTAATGGTTGTAATTGAAGGGTAGTAAGGGTAGTAATTTCACACAGCTCAACACCCAGTCCCTGGATCCATTGGCGCCCTAGAAGAGCGTCATGGCCTGAAGGGACGATGTGAAGGTCACCTTTGAACTGTTTACCCTTGTATGAGAAAGAAACCGATACCTTTCCCTCTAGCTTGATTATGTCTCCAGAGTATGAACGGAAAGCTAGTCTTGATGGTTCTATACGTACGTTCAGATGTAGACGTTCAAAGTCATTCTTTGCCAGGAGAGAAAATTTAGCCCCACTATCAACTTCAAAAAATTATAATCTTCCATTTTACGCTAACAGAAACAATGTACTTATCTGAATCATATCCAACTTCAAATAAATCTACGACATCAATGTTCTGGTAGATCAAATCAATTTTGTGCACCCCATAGTCAGAAGAGTTGAATAATCGTCATCATTTGAGCCTGAATGTAGGTTGTTGATTGAATTTAACTTTGATGTTGATTTCTTAGTCTTTGACATTAGTGTAGTTATGCACACCGCAAAGGCATGTCCTCGTTTTAAACACTCCCCACATTGGAGTTTATACTTGTGTTTGTTACAATTCGCAGCAATGTGTTTGCTACTTCCACATCTAAGACAGAGGCCTTCTATTCTGAGGGCATTGAAGTCAGGTCTTTTATTTGAACGTTGTTTCCAGTTGACAGATGTCTTGTTAGATGAGAGATTGTTAGAGAACTGGTGGAATCGTCTGGAAGATCTTGTAATTTTGTGTATTCCAGTGGAATCTACATTAAAGTTGTTAGAACATGCATGTTGGTGCAATTCTTTGCTTTCAACCTATGATGCTTCAAGAGCGATAGCTTTCTCTATAATGTCATCAAACTTTGTGTACACAGTTTGTAAAATGTGTTGCCTTAGCCAATTGTCCTTCAACTCTCGTATAAACTGTGCCCGCAAGAAAACATCAGCGATCGACACAGATGTTCTACATTCATCGTTGGAGCATTCCACTGCAAATTCACATTCTTGAATATCACGTCTGAGGTCGGCCACAAACTCTGAAATTGACTGATTTTCTTTTTGAAATATATTTAAGAAATAATGTTGAGCAACAACAACACTTTTCCTTGGAGTCAATAGTTTCTTGAAGTCATTCAACAGTTTCATAATCTAATGATTTGAGTGGCTTGTCTGTACCCAGAAATGCAGATAGGTTGTTATAATGTTTACTACCTTTAGAATTACACAAGAGCTGAGCAATTTTCTTCTTATCATTCAAACCTTTCATTGAATAATAGTTTTCAAAACGTTCCAAATAGCTGGTAAACCTTTCTTGTTCGGCATTTAAGTTTTCGAATGTAGCAACATTTGACATTGTAGACTGAGAGCATTCTTCTCTGTTCTTTCCAATTGATGTAACAATCATTTGACATCTCACGTACAAGTGTTTTTTGTTGTTCATTGAATGTGTTTAGAAGTAAGGTAAACTGTTTTGCATCCATTATAGTTTAACTGTATAAAATATTAATGTATCTTGAAACTAGAAATTGAATGTAATTTTGAAAAGGAAATGTGTTGAATTTTACAGTGGCTAGTTAATTTTCACACTCTTTGCCAATTAAAATGACTCTAATCATCTATTAAATAATTAATAGAAGCACGCATGTTACTCAACACAAATTCTAATTCATGACTGTTAACAAAAACAAGAAACAATAAACATATGATAATAAAATAAGATATAAATGAAATATTGAACAGTCTTAAAGGAGTCATAACAGTAATACTCTCTTATTTTGTAATTTAAAAATTGTATTAATTTTACTTCATTATAATATAGCCTTAAAAATAAATAGGTATTCTAATTGAACAGGAACGTTTATTGAAGCGGGTGGAAGATTTAGGGTACAAACTAGGATATTACCAGGTGTTAACAAAAGATGGCTACATTTTAAAAGTTCACCGTTTGATGGAAAATAAAGTATCTCAAAAACCAAAAAATGTAGGATCTCAAAAACAACCTGTGCTAATTATGCATGGTGTTAAGCATTGTTCGCCGACATTTTTGGCTAATGGAAAAGGTTTAGGTAAGATTATACATAGATTATTTTCTTTATTAAGTACTTATTCTTGTTATACTTATTATAGTAAGTGTTTTAGTTCTTCATCCCCTTAACGCCTATGATAAAACCAAAATAGCTTTTAAAAATAGGCATTACCATTTATTTAACCCTCAAAAAATACTTGATTAATTTTATACAAATAACATTCTTAACACAAATGCTATTTTCAAATAAATTTGTTCATAATATATAAATTATCTAATACTGTACCTGATTATGAACTGTTAAACCTCCAATATTTGAAAAGATTCCCTATTGAAAGTATGGTTTGAGCTTATGATATACTTTTTACATCAATAGTTTTTAATGTATGTTAAATATAATTAATATTTTACAAATAAATATATACTAAACAGTAATGACAAAAATTCATGTGTTATACCATGCAAAATATTTCTATAATAAACCATATCCGATTAACCCATCGCCTCAAATTTTGTTTTTTGATAACAATTGTTTTGAACAATTTATTATGAAGTAAATGTTTAATTTGAAAAATACTCCTATTTATCATTTTACTAGATTTTACAAATGATTCTGTGGATTATTTGCATATGAGGTTGAAATACTAATTTTTTTTTTAATTTTTAATTTTTATCAGAAATATGTGTAGGAAGCTATATTTTGAGATATTGTTTATAATAACAATAATACATCATAATACGTTGTAATCATATGTCTCAATTGTTACATGATAGCCTACCATTTAGCTGCAAGAGGATATGATGTATGGGTTGGCAATGCAAGGGGGTCTGAGTTCTCTAAGAAACACAGGACCTTAAATTCCAACAAAAGCTTATTCTGGGATTTTAGGTAAGATGTAAGAGAAAACACCAATTACAATATCAAATGCAGTTTAACAAAATATTGGCTTCTTGAAAAGAGGAGATCAAACAGTTTACATAAAAATGTTTGTATTTACTTCCCTGTGGGAAATAGGTTAGATCAGTGGTTCCCAAGCTTTTTTAACCCAGGACCCACCACCACCCAAAAAGTATTTCGCAACCACCAGGTAATCCCCTTCAATACTTAATAAAACTAAAATTTTGTCAGGTTTTTTTAAATTTTTCCTTTGATTTAAATCAAATGCATCCATACTAAAATTTGACTAATAATAAACAAAAAAATGTTGGTATGGGATGAAAAAATAACAGTAAAGAACTAAAACTGTATTTAGTCTTAACCAGGAAACATTCAATAACAGGAGATTCAATATCAGGATTGAAAGAGGACGTTTTCAGTCTCAAGTCATTTTCCACTGACCATTCATTTCTGTATTTGTTTTACAAAAACACCAATGTTGAAATGATTGCTCAATTAAGTATGTGGTACTACATAAGTAAATATTTAGGTGCATGCGCACCGCACATGTGACTTGGATTGGCGGATTGTTGTTTTGACTATTTTGAATTTGCAAAATTAGTGTTAGGACTATATTGAGTGGTCTTGTTTGATTCCCAGAGCAGTATTGCATGTGGTCCTGTACTCAAATAACACATTTGTATTATTATGGGCGTGAGTACTGAATAGTATATGTGCACTAAATAACATAACCTTAAGGCAACCAAACTAACAAGCCAAACTAGACCTATGCACATATTCACGTGTTGTCCAGAATAACGAATGAGAGGTTCATAAATCTCTCTTTGGTACAATGTTCTCATGTGTTCGTGGTGTAGTCGGTTGAGCGCCCGTCATCCATCAGTGATACCTGCTGACCCGCACCACTGACCAGCGGCATTATATATCATTAGAAAGACAATGACATTATGTTTTGTGTACATTATTGTTTTAAATTATTATTTTGAAATACTTGACTTTGGTTTTCCAAAATAGAACATTTATCCAAATTTGTTATGAGAGAAATCTGTACCAAGCTAGGTCTATGTTTATTTTGTGTGTGAAAAACGCAAAAAAACCCATTTTTACAAAACCCCCCAAACTACCCGTTCCTATTGACCGATATGTCTGGTTTACGAACTCGTCGAGCATTTGTAGAAACACGTCTTACTCGATCACCATTTTTACGAATTATCGTGCTAACACACCCATATATATATTGATTTCGATACTTGACAATTCGAAAAATATGACATAAAACATATATATATATAACTATATATACATATATATATAAAATTTTAATGACTATTGTTTTTGGACTCTGGGCACCTAAAGAAGAAAAAATAACATGGTCCCGGGCTTAAGTCTCACCATGAGACCTACGGTAATAGCTTCTTCCCTATGGGAAATTCGCTAAAATGTATTTAGTCTTAACCAGGAAACATTCAATAACAGGAGATTCAATATCAGGATTGAAAGAGGACGTTTTCAGTCTCAAGTCATTTTCCACTGACCATTCATTTCTGTATTTGTTTTACAAAAACACCAATGTTGAAATGATTGCTCAATTAAGTATGTGGTACTACGTAAGTAAATATTTAGGTGCATGCGCACCGCACATGTGACTTGGCGGATTGTTGTTTTGACTATTTTGAATTTGCAAAATTAGTGTTAGGACTATATTGAGTGGTCTTGTTTGATTCCCAGAGCAGTATTGCATGTGGTCCCGTACTCAAATAACACATTTGTATTATTATGGGCGTGAGTACTGAATAGTATATGTGCACTAAATAACATAACCTTAAGGCAACCAAACTAACAAGCCAAACTAGACCTATGCACATATTCACGTGTTGTCCAGAATAACGAATGAGAGGTTCATAAATCTCTCTTTGGTACAATGTTCTCATGTGTTCGTGGTGTTGTCGGTAGAGAGCCCGTCATCCATCAGTGATACCTGCTGACCCGCACCACTGACCAGCGGCATTATATATCATTAGAAAGACAATGACATTATGTTTTGTGTACATTATTGTTTTAAATTATTATTTTGAAATGCTTGACTGTGGTTTTCCAAAATAGAACATTTATCCGAATTTGTTATGAGAGAAATCTGTACCAACCTAGGTCTATGTTTATTTTGTGTTGTTCTTTATTGTATATATTACAGTACTATACTACTTATTGACCCAATTCACTTCTGAATTCACCAGTGAATTGTGACGAACAATTCTGAACGCCTTAAACTTAAAGAAGCAAACCCAATATGTTTTAACTCCTTCAATTTCTCCAACACAAAAAAAACACCAATTTTGGATCAAATCAAATTGGACACATTGAAACAGCTTTTATTTATTTCTCTCTTTTAGGGTTTTGGACACTTTGACATTGGACACTGGACACTATGAAATATCGTTCTTTTTAAAACTTATATAATAAGTTGTATTTCAAATTTCATTGTTTCTCAGTTTCATTTGATCCAAAAGTACACTTTGTTCAATCACTGACTATTACTTACTAACCTGACTATACTTTTGGATCAATTGAAATTGGACACATTGAAACAGAGTTTATTTCTCTATTTTAAGGTTTTTGGATCAAATGAAATTGGACACCATGAAACGTTCCCAACAGTTGTAGTTGTTACATATCAATAAAAAATATTGTTGTTATTTTTGCTTAAGGTCTACCAACATAAGTAAAAATCTCATTGTTCAATATTTCTCACAGCAGAAACCCTACTAACTCACTTCCCATGTTATTATAATGGAGTATACAAGAATAACTTCATTTTTCACTGTGATAACATTTCGTATGTGGCCTAACTAATGATCAAGCGTAGTACCTATCATCTTATTCAATCCTTAAATAAGTAGCACTTCGTTGAGTACACAGTTCTGCTGCTACAGGGGTTCTTGTACCTTATTGTGATATTTTTCCTTCCTTGACAGGCTCTGTTTCTTTTTCTAGTTTCCATGAGATAGGTTATTATGACCTACCTGCCATATTGGACAAGATCATAGACAAGACAGGAGCAAGCCATGTACACTATGTGGGGATGTCCATGGGATCTACTGTGTTCTTGGTAATGGCTTCCTCCCTCGTTACTATAGCACAGGATAAAATCTCAAGTGTCACTCTCATGGCTCCTGTTGCTGTTCCACGTAATTTTGAACCTATAAAAACAGAAACCCGACGTATTCTTAATTCAGCGTATTTGGTAAGTAATACAGGAGATAATTATTTGGTTGAGAGAAACACTTAAAGAAGCTAGATTTTATACATGGAACACCATGAAATATGTGTTCCATATATACATGTCTACTGTATGTAATATTTTCTCACAATGGGAGTTGAACTCCAATTTAAATGCTAGGAGAATGCTGAAAAAGTATATACATATACCAGATAATAATGTTAATCTGCAACTTTTACGATTATCTCGATTCAATAAGATATCAAAGATGGTCAATATAGTCTGAGAATTATTGGGCATTTATGTTGAGGATGTCCCATTCACCAAGTTTGGTAATTTCCATTTTATTCTTAACCATCTGGTTCAAGGAAGACCTATGAATTGATCAAACACTGTGTGTTGAAGACCAGAGTTTAAAATGGCATTGTTTAGGCTGAAACAGGGATATAACTGAAGTTGTAAAAGGAGCTATGTTACTCAAGAATGCATGATTTATTTGGCATGGTTAAAAATCATATTGATAAGTCTAAATTGAAAAAATTGAGTTATTTAGTTTAAAAATACTTATAATGTTTAAATATAGATTTTTTGTTTAAATTTATTTAGATTTTATACTATGAAAATGTTAATAATTTATTTTGTAATAATGCTTATTTTTGCTATTGCTATTTTGTAATAAGAATAAACAATTTTTTTTACTTGATTTGTAAATAAAGGATTTTTTCACTACATTGATGCCACAATTTTCTCATTAAAAATTTCATTAGTGTAATTAACCCTTTAAGAAGTGTGGTCATCATATGACGTCCAATTTGTATTTGCCCTGAGGAGGAGTAATGTTGAAAATCTAAAAATGACTAAAAGAGTGAAAAATAAAACAAACAATTTTTTAAAATACTTGTTTATTTAATACAAATAAGCATATATAAATCACAGTTTTCTTATTTGAATTATTATTAAAAGAAGTTTTTTATTATTTATTTTATTTTTATTAAAATTATTTACTTTTAGCACACTCAGGAAATGGTTAAAATTTGTGTACTTTTAAAGATAATTATGGTCCATGCAACTTTATGCCTTTACAAAGTAGAACTGAAAACATAAAATATATTTTGATTGTAGAAATTTTTGAAATTTATTGGTTGGAGTTCCTACAAAACTAATAGGAGGGTTTCTTCCTGGTTTGAGTATAAAGCATGTAAGTATAATCCTACAAGATGGCTATGTGAGAAGTACTACAGAAGCGACTCAAAAGGAAAGGATCTTTTTGATTTTGTAAGTAATAATGATACATATAAATTATTTAACCTTTTATTATAAAAGTATTAATGCTACTGAACAAACCAAGAATATTCAGTTATTTGAAAACAAACTTCTGAGATGCATAAAGCTTTCCGTAAGCCTAACACAATTAATCATTGCCTGATTCCATCTGTAATGGAAAATGTGAAACTCAAATACAAAGCATAAGGCAACATTAGTTATATACTGTAGGTATTACATAAATTTAATTTTGAATTTAATCAATAATGTTATAAATCAATAAATCAATCAGATAACATACCATCATTTTAGCGAATTTCCCATAGGGAAGAAGCTATTACCGTAGGTCTCATGGCAAGAGTTAAGCCCGAGACCATGTTATTTTTTCTTCTTTAGGTGCCCAGAGACCAAAAACAATAGTCGTTAAAAATTTTATATATATATATATATATATATATATATGTGTGTGTCTGTGAACACGATAACTCTCGTAAAAAAGGTCCGATCGAGACCAAATTTGGTAGAGATGTGTATTCCTACAAATGCTCGGACGAGTTCGTAAACCAGACATATCGGTCAATGGGAACGGGTAGTTTGGGGGGGTTTTGTACCCAAAAATGGGGTTTTTTGCGTTTTTCACATGTAATTTGATTTGGAAATTCGCTGAGTACGCAGGTCTGCTGCGACGGGGGTATTTCATCATTTATCATCTGTAGTATTTCATGACCATTCATTATTTGATATTAAGTTTGTTAGAATGCCATAATCCTTCACATCTTAAGATAAATAATTCATGTATTTGTGTTAAAATAACCATTAATTTTCTTCAGAAAATCATTCTTATTATGTAATGTAATATTTATTCATCTCTATAATAAATACCTATCAAATTATTCCTCATTTAATAAACACCAAAATCATATCTAACCTAGCCATAAACCAAATTTCAATCAACACACCTCTCATCAATTTAATTTATATATATATATATATATATATAATGTAAGAAAATTGCATAACTAACACACAATCACACGGAGATTACAGCCTAGTCTACACAGCGGAGGACAAGGCGGAAACTTTTGCCAACACAATGTATGCTCAGTTTCAGACAAACCACAATGTCTACGATGAACTTCAAGGGGAGAGGGTCGAGCATTTCATGGAGAACTTCTTCGCAGAACCCCCAGGAGACAGCTTAGACCCCTTCACGATGATGGAGCTGGAGGCAGCGATTTGAAGGCTCAAGCCACGGAAAGCACCTGGCCTCGACCGGATAGGCACGTCAGCCCTGCAGGCCGCCCCGGCCCCTATATTTGTACATTTGATATTAATTTTCAATGCTGCCCTCGGGTTCCATTACTTCCCGGCAATGTGGAAGTCCGCGAAGATAATCCTGATCCCGAAACCAGGCAAGAATCACTTGTTCCCTGAAAACTATCGCCCCATTTCCCTACTCTCAGCGGTCTCGAAACTTTTCGAACGCCTGTTCCTTTCCAGGATATTTTTATAGTATAGTTTCCTGGACGGATACATAAGGCTGGGGCAGTTTGGATTTCGTCGCGGACACTCTACGACGCAACAGCTGGTACGGATGATTACGAAGCTGGTCGACAAACATAATATTAACCTATGCTCTGTTGCAGTGCTACTGGATGTCAGCAAGGTGTTCGACAAGGTCTGGCACGAGGGACTTCTCCTCAAGCTCAGCGAGCCCCCACTCCCGGCGGCAGCGGTCCATCTCCTCAAGTCTTACTTAGAGGGTCGCCAGTTCCAGATATGCGTTGAGGGGGCGTTATCAACGACACGTCCGGTTGAGGCTGGGGTACCCCAGGGCAGTGTCCTGGGCCCGTTAATCTACCTTGTTTATACTAATGACATGCCGACTGTTCCAAGGGTAACAATGTCGCTGTACGCTGATGACACACTGCTGCACTACAGCAGCTGTCTCCTGTCCACGCCGCGAGGATTATGTAGACACAGATGGACGCCCTGTCACCATGGCTCCGACAGTGGCGCATCAAAGTTAACGCTGATAAAAGTAATGCCATTTGTTTCAGGAAGAGACGAGAAATGCCGAGAGCAGTTCCACCCGAGATCCAGCTAGACGGAGTGGGGATACCGTGGAAGATGTCCGTGAAGTACTTAGGTGTCACCCTGGACTCACGCCTGTGTTTCAAACAGCATGTTGACAGGAAAGTTGCTGAGGCAACGGCAATCCTGGGGCTGATGTGGCCACTTCTTGCAGCGAGGAGCCCAATCCCGGTCAGGACGAAGGTCACCATGTTCCTACTAATTGTACGCTCTTGTATCATGTATGCTTCAGAAGCATGGTAGATTCTGGCCAGCAAGACTAACAGGAAACGCCTAGAGGCAATCCAGACGAAGTCGCTGAGATGAATCACACGACAACCGCGGTTCGTCAGGAACTCTGCAATTATGGGGACGTTGGGAGTCCCAACTCTTGACCTATTTAACAGAACAAAAGCCAATGGACTGTTTCAGAAAGCAGCCTATTCCACCCTAGAGCACATCAGGGAACTCTGTACACGGCATGATGTCGCAGAGGTCTGGAGGCCCAGGCCCATCGCCATCTTGGATGTGCCACCGTAGGTACAGCATGACCTGCCCAGCCAAAGCCTGACACAGCAATGCGTTGAATTTTCTTAATTAAAGTTAGTGTTTATTATATTTTGAATAACATCTGATATTTCATTTGCTCCGGCCATGTTCTGATTTGATTGTTTTAGCCATTCCAAGCTGTCAGCTGCTGGTAATCCAGCAGCTACAGAGGCAAACACTAATGCTGTGGTTCGCTCAAATGAAGTCCTTTCGCCTGTATGTAAGTTGCTCATACACGTCTGGACGGATGGGGGAAGGTGGGTTTAGTTTGGGTAAACACCACTTAACGGTGGAGTCACCACATAACCCTCGCAGGAGCGGGGGTACTCATAAAGAGTTACCACCTGCCAAATAATAAAAAAAAAACTAACACATAATTTACAGTAATTCAAAATTAGTCCTTAAGGCTCTAAATTAAGTAACCAGTGAACATATGATTCAAATATGTGCCTCAACAATGTGTGAATTAAACACCAAGTATTTAATTAATCAACTTATTTATTGTGCCATCTCTAAGGGGTGGCACAATAAGAGTCGGAATAAAATCTTAAATTTAAATTTAAGACATTTACTTACATTTAGTTAACATTTACATTGTTTTTAGTTTATCGAATTGGATGCTAATGTTTTTAATAATAAATAGTATTTAAATAAAAGTTAAAGAATAAGATAATTTATTAAAGATTCTATTTTTTTATTTACTTAAAAGGAGAAAGTATATGTGAGTCCACTGATACCATTTATTTTGTCTCGTTATGGTTGAATGACTGAAAACCGATGTCCTGTCTTTCAGACATGGGACAAAGGAGTTTGTTGTTTGTCCAATAACAAAGTCCCATTGTCAGAGTTTACATAATAGTTGGTAAAACTATGTGGTTTAAATAATAATTCACGTGCCCAACAGTTGTGGAAACTTTGATATAATTGCTTTTGAATATATATCAGTTGTAAAATGTATAATTATGAATATAAATATGACTAGTACAATAACTTGGGAGTGAGCGTTTCCACGGTTACTCACTTCAGTTCGTCACTCGATCAGTGACCAACTTAAAAACGGCTTAATATTTTTATTATTTAGGTGGAGGGCGGCCCCTGTGGAGTTAGTACAAAACATTTGATAGATGAATAGGTTGATATGTACATAAAATTAAACTGATTTTTAGCAGAGTACAATGTCGGGTCAAAAATATAACCGAATGGGTAATGGCAGCCGATCAAGGATGGCTTGAATTTGAAATTTTTAGGCGCTGACAAGTTTTAAATATGTTTAGTATTCAAGTTACAAAATTAAAATGTTACAAATTATTTTTTGTAATTTAAACATTACAATATCCTTAATTAGGTCTAATAATAAATTAATGATACAAATTTTACATGACCAAACACAGATTGGTCTATGCACGATCAGTTAATAACATAATAAACAACGTAAACACACTGCCTCTAACACATACAAATAGAATACCGGTAGTTGCGTTCACGGTGGATTTAAACTCGTAGAGGTGACAGGCCAATCTGACACATCGATGCGAGTTTGTGCATGCTATTGTTGCCTTCAGTTAGAACTGACAGTTAAAAATGAACACATCGAAGTGACACACCAAACTGACTGTAGGGCTGATTATTATATAAAGGAAGATTATTATATCAAAGAGTTGTGCTAGTATTAACGAATTTCCCATAGGGAAGAAGCTATTACCGTAGGTCTCATGGCAAGAGTTAAGCCCGAGACCATGTTATTTTTTCTTCTTTAGGTGCCCAGAGACCAAAAACAATAGTCGTTAAAATTTTTATATATATATATATATATATATATGTGTCTGTGAACACGATAACTCTCGTAAAAATGGTCCGATCGAGACCAAATTTGGTAGAGACGTGTATTCCTACAAATGCTCGGACGAGTTCGTAAACCAGACATATCGGTCAATGGGAACGGGTAGTTTGGGGGGGTTTTGTACCCCAAAATGGGGTTTTTTGCGTTTTTCACATGTAATTTTTAAAAATTTCTAATTTTATATTTCACTATTGGAATCAGCTTAAAAAAACTACACAATTAAGTTCCTTAAAGTTTTTCTCTATCTTCAACGGTTACCGAGATATAAAAAAATCTAAACACAGTACGTTGTATTTTTGAGGCTCCAATGTTAATCTTATGGAGGATTAAAAAAAATTAATTTTTCACTTATTATCTAATATTTTTGGATGAAACTTGATATTTAGCTTCATGTGGTTGAGATCCATACATTTGTGCTAAAAAATTATAGTTTATGTGTTTATCATGGCAGCAAACCTGCATACTCTTTTCCCATATTAATCATATGGAGATTAGGCAAACTCCTATATTTATGGACAGATGTTGATGAAAGTTGGTATAAATGTTAAAAATAAAATTTTTGATGGTATAAATGGCTACTTGCAGTGTTCCTCACAGCAGCAAACCTACTCACTCTTTCCCATTTTAATCTTATGGAGAATAGGCAAAAATTCTCATGTTTATCGACAGATTTTGACCAAACTTGTCATATATTATTATTATATTATTGATTTGGAAATTCGCTGAGTACGCAGGTCTGCTGCGACGGGGGTATTAATTATATGATATTATGTAGGATAGCTATGTTGAGGTGATACCCTTCTTACCTTGTGGGGCATCTATCAAGACATTCCTGCATTACATTCAACTCGCTAAAGAAGGTAAATTTAGACTATTTTAGATTTTTGGTTGTACTAGTACAGTGAAAGTACAAAATGAATAGTTTTATTCGCTATATTAATAGTTTACAGTTAGATTATGTATTAATTAATTATCTGTCTGATTGAATCTCGTGTTGATATGTTGGCCAAATAAAAAATAATTACAAAGTTTATACACGTTATTACGTTTATTATAATAATTAGTTGTTGTATATCTAAATCTTACACAACGAAGCAGTAATGCTATTCAACTTCAGAACATGGCCAGTCTTAAGTTAACATGTATTTACTGTTAGGCGTTACAAAGTTCGCCGGGTCAGCTAGTGTGATATAAGGTTGACCGTTTATGATAGTTTCTTCTAGTTGAATAAATAGTACAAAGACACAGATTAATAAGGCGCCAATATAAATCAGTAACTCACTTCACCTCTACATTGGGTATTTGAGCAGACCCATTGTTTTAAACATGTATATTTAATTTGATTAGTTTCAATTCATCCCAATTTGTAAACTATTTGCATACTGGTCAGTTATATGAGCCCTAATTACCCTATAAATAGCGCTAATCCAAATTTTGTTTTATTACCTGCTCTAGAAAATTATGCTCAGTTGATCTAATAGTATACGAATGTTCATTTGCTGGGAAGAAATAACTTTGAATGTTGATCGTGACCAGTACAAAAATAATTTTGGAATATGAAATCTTGTTGCAAAATGAAAAACAAAAAGACAAATCTTCTGACACTTCTAAAGTTAATATTGATCATGGAATGGGGGGGGGACATTGCTTTTGAAAATATTACCCTGCAGTGTTTAGTTACAGGAAAAGTGGCCACTAATCCAGACTTATACCCTTTAACTCCCCAAATTTAAGCCTTAATCTGTGTGTGAGCCTCACTTCATGTTTATCAATTTTGACATATTGGTCATATAAATTTATATATGAATTATAATACATATGATAATAATATAATACATATAATAAATAATTACTATATCTAATAAATTTTACATTTTAAACTGATACTAATACATATAATTGTTGTTAAAAAACTTCGTGAGACTCTGCTACCCATACCTTAACAAGTTAATTGACCGCTAGCACTAGATCTGCCGCGTTCAGCAAAAGCTAACAGAAGTACTCTAAGTAGACTTTGGAGCAGCCAACTGGAAAACCGGCTTTAAGTCAGAATGGCTGCTTCAAAGGAGTATTGTAGAAGCTGTCTGCCCCTTGGCAGTCGCCTTCACCGATAACCTACGAGCCATAAAATTAACAAAAACATTGGATATGGCCCTTGGTGATTAACAATCTATTCAAAAAGGTAATGACCAAACCTAAAAATATTAAAATACTTTTTTTTAGTATTTGACAAATTGTAATAAATATCATTTCTACAATAGTAAAATATCATAATATTTATTGTTAGATTTAATTAAAATTTTGTAGCTGGTTTTGTTTTATTTACCTTACACTCTAAAATATGCCTGGAAAAAGGCGAAGATTTTTTTACATTTTACCTGAAATAAATTAAACAATCTGCACAGTAATAATTTTATGACCAGTCGTTGCAAAATATTCAAAATACTAGAGTTTTTAAGCGAATGACGCAAGTTCTTTACTCTGTTTTCTAAAACAAAAATTTGATTTTTTACTTTAAGCCTATTTCCATTTTTAAAATGTGGTGTCACTTATTATTTTTCATGTACTATTTTAAAATCAAAAATTAACTTTTAAAAATGAATTTTTTTTTACTTTTTAATAATTGAATACATAAATTTATTTCTGAGCGCTAGATCCGTTAACTCAGCTTTTCATTCTATAGACTTAGGCAGCCCTCTGAAAAACAACAGACGGTCAAACCACGTCCACTGGCAGCCCACCATTATTCAAATAAATTACATATTAAAACAATCTTTTAATATTCAAAAAGGTAATGACCAAACCTAAAAATATCGTTACCCGACTAAAGGTTTGTAACATACTTTATACTTTTAACTGAAATGGCGACCTACCCAGGTAGGTATTTTAAGCCAAGTATGAATGAGGAATGAATGTAGGATGATTGTGGCGCGATCTTGTAGTCTTGTTACTGACTAAGGCTGACATGTTCCTTAGACAGGACTGTTAATTAATAGCCCAACAGCCGATGGCAACTTAGGGACCTACAGTTTAATGTGGAATCCGAACCACGACCTCTGAATTACGAATTGGTCTAATTATGAGGATGGTCTTTGTGGATTAACGCAGTATTCAATAGTGCGGACGTTAATCCACGCAAGAGAACACTACATCCACCGACCATCTCTCACAACTATCCACAATTCGTATTTATGTATCAAATTTAATAATTTAATGTATCAAAACAATTCAGATGCTAAAAAATTAACAATATAAAACGATAGCTTATATAAAGTAAGCAAAAGTCCTGTAACTATACTGTGTGTCTCAAAAGTCCCACTCCCCGCTGTTAATTTTTTTATTAATGGGAATAAAATATTTTATACTTTGGGGATGTTTATTTGATCAAAAATGGTAGTTTTTGATGTATTGAAATTTTCACCCCCTCCACCAAAAAGGGGTAGTTTAGGGGTAAGTTGAAATTTTTAAATAGCAACCCCCAGCTTGTTGCATATCATTTCAAAGGTCTTGACAAAATAAAACAAATGGCGCAAATTGGAGGTCTCTACATTGATTTTATCAAAAGTTATGCTAGTTTAAGGTTTCAATTTTTTTTAATCTTATTAATTTATAAATTTTGTTAATAATGCAGAATGGGGGTTGATCAGGAGGGAAAATGGTGGAAAACATCACTATTAAATTTAGGTTAACTGCTCTAAGTGCCCACCATTTACTTCTTGGCAGAAGTAGTCTGGACTCAAATGCCTGCCTCACCTAGTCATAAACAGCCTGCTGAATTACCAGCAGGTTAGTTTGTTGGCGTCTCATCATTTGCCAACATTTTTGGTGTGACTAACTCGCACGCTCGTTCAATCCGCACTTTTAATTCATCAAGGTTAGCGGGCTTAGTGTCATACAACTTGCTGTTAATGAAGCCCCAGAAGAAAAATTCAAGAGGTGTGAGGTCAGGTGATCGAGCAGGCCACTCTACAAATCCTCGCCTACCAATCCACCTTTCAGGAAACTTCTCATCTAAAAAGTGTCTAACTCTTACATCGTAATTGAGGAGGGGCACCATCCTGTTGAAAAAAAGGATCAAAATCACCTTCTAGGGCAATTTTGTTTATGGCTAGCACAATATCATTACGTAATAGGTCTAGGTATTTTGCTCCACTCAAATAAAAAAACTTTAACATCGTCTGTCCTGATTGAAGGGCAGCCTGACCTTGGGGCTCTTTGATACTTAGTGTCGTTGAAAATTTGTCTACCAAACGACGAATGTATGCCCTATCGGTTGGCCTTTTAGGATATGTGTTATTAACCAAGCGGACTGCCTCGTGTAAATTTCTTTTCGCCTCGCCATAGAACATATCCATTTCTACTTTGTCTTGATCAGATCAGACCATTTTCTCTTATATCTATTTTAATTATAAAATCTTAAGCTAATTATTTTTTAATAAAACACATGTTTAAAACACACTAAATCTGAACAACTAAGATTTAAAAATAAGCTTTAGGGAAGTTAAAATAATGTCACGCCGGGACAAACTGGAAGAGCTGTTATCTCTACAAAAGCTTCTGGCAAATGAGGCCTAGAGGGGCCACTACTGTAACCCCATAATCTCGGACAGGATTCAGCCTGTGATCGGTAAATGTCTGTGACCAATTAGGACTTTGACCGTGGTACTAACTAACTCTTTTCACATAGCAAAATCTCAGTTTTTTTCATTATTTACAAAATTAACAATTTATCAGAGTCCAATAAATTTAAAACTTGTAACTTGCATAACTTTTGATAAAATCAATGTATAGACAATCCGATTGGGGTAATTCGTTTTCTTTTGTCAAGACATTTGAAATGATATGCAACAAGCTAGGGGTTGCTATTTAAAAATTTTTACTTACCCCTAAACTACCCCTCATGTGGGGGAGGGGGTGAAAGTTTTATTACATCAAAAACTCCCTTTCTTGATCAAATAAACATCCCCAAAGTATAAAATTTTCATTCCCATTAATAAAAAAATTAATATGGGGTGTGGGACTTTTGACACACACGGTATATGTCTGTATTTAAAAACTTATTTTCAATTAAATCTTTTATAGAGAAATTTCAACAGTACGATTACGGTGAAAAGAAAAACAAGCTGAAATACAAGCAAGCATCTCCACTAGTATATGATCTGGGCTTGATCAATAAGAAGATGTACATGTTGGTTGGAGGAGAGGATAAGGATGCCAACAGAAAAGTAAGATTCCGATATTATACCTATTAACCAATATTTTGAATCTGTATCAACTGTATAAAGTTAGCCAATTTTACAGAGAGAATGTTGAAATTTTATAGTAGCTATGATTACTTTCACAATTTGTTTAACATAAAATAGCTGTTGTTTTTTATTTTAAATCGTAAGCATTATTAACATACACAATTTATTTAAGGATGTGAAATGGTTATACGATCATCTGAATTCTGCAATATACATTAGCAAGAGATTCAAAGACTTTGACCACCGTGACTTCATGTTCAGTAACCAGCCTGTCCTCCATGAGACCATCTCAGAAATCATTGAATCTCATGACCAGAAGAGAGATCCAGAAGGAATTCAAGATGAGGAAAAGTTAAATTGACATCTTTCGGTTTTAAGTTATTAAAACCTTAATACAGTAACATAAAAAAGCTTCTGATATCCACTCCATTTGATTGAATTATTCGTCATAGATTAATATTTTTGGAAATATCAAAATCTGGCAGTTTGATTTTTGGGTTCTGTATTTAGTTTCCAAACAAAATTTTACTTTGTTGTAACCTTGATTAGTCCGTTTTATACTTTAAATAAACATTATTATTTAAATATGTTTGTTTTGTTTCATTTAACATGTTCATTCGTGTCTCCTCTTCTGAATCACAGTTGTTACATATGTCTGTACATAACTATAGTACCCTTGGTACTTTTGCATTAAATGTGGTTTACTCTTATGTTACTCCAATATAGATACCCAACATACAGTACCGGTACTATGTGTATTTAAGTTGAGTGATTATTGATAATGGAAAAATTGTTTTTAAATACTTTTTTTTCAGTATCAAAATAACGATAGCCAACTTAACTCTACGCAACGCTGAGTGCTGGCAATATATATTCCAACATACAGTGCTATGAAGAGTTAACGTTAGATATTTTCAGAGTAATAATTGTTTTTAACCATCAAAATTCATCATAACTAGGAGTACTGGAGTATTCAAAATATTCCTCACCAGTATTAAAGTAATAGTAGAAAGATTTTTGGGAGGGTTAAGTTTCGGAATGTTTCCATTAAACTATTTCAAATGAAGCTAAATTTAATTAAATTAATTTTAAATTATATCTATCATTTCAGTATTATTCCGAAACTTTTGTTAGTTAAGATTGTCACAAATATTTAGCTACACACACAAATAGTATACAAAAAAAATTAAATTAAATTATCAACTTTTAAAATTGTGTGATTTTTGCTTCACACCAAAATTTTAAGCTTAATTGTTATGATCGATTCACCGCAGTGAGAAAATTTGTCCATTAATGAATTATAAATTCAACTTACAATACTTCACATGATTGATAGCACATTGATAGAACAGGGAGATGTATGAGAGTATAACATTTTTAGGATCAATTTGAAAGTAAAGACCTTAAAAAGTTTTAAACAATAGAAGAAAATTTAATTTGTTCAGAAATAAATACAATCAGTCGAAAATCCATAAATACATTATTGTCATTGTGAAGAAGAAGTGTTCTCCTCTGTCTGATGACTTAACTTCATCCGCTTCTTAGCTTGCAAATCTGCCAGAGTTTGTTCAATGGACCTGTGGTCTTTTTTATTTTCACTAGGCACTGAAATTAGATAAATATTTAGTAAAAACAAATTTAAAAATGAAAATATTACAGAATGCTCAACAAAATACTCTACTAACTGATACTGATAATACCTGGGGGAAAAGATTGCACTGTGACCTATAAGATCTATCTCTACTTAAAATAAAGAAACATTTCTTATTAACGTATGAGTCCTTTGAACATATAAGGATCTTATGACCGCATGGATAAGGAGCGTATGGTCATTTATGAATGAAAACACTATGTTTTTTGACTGTTGATCTGGCTGCTTTTTTCTGCAAATTTGTCTATAAATCATGTTTAATTTTAGGTGTCAATCTGTTTTTCTGTCTTTTGTTTTAAAAATATCAAAATCCCATCCCTATGGATCTAGGAGACTAATTAAAGGCAGCTCAATCAACTGGTGTACAACAGCGTTACTAGCCTTACGTCTGGAAATATCAATTTTGATTTAATAGCTAATGACAAAGAGGAAATAGATGAATCATATATGTTTATAATGGGTCACATTCAGTCTTTGTTGCAACCTATTTATCTTCCAATTTTCCAAAATGAAACCAATATTTCTTCTTCCTCTCAAAATTGTTCCCAAGTAAAGCTACCAAACATAAACCTTCCCACTTTTTCGGGAGATTTGTCAATTTTTTTTCTCTCTCTTTCATAAATTTGTATATGAGCATCCATAATAATGAGTCTCTTTATAATGTCAAGTGTTTCCAGTACTTATTAGGCTCTTAGGAAGGTGAAGCACTAAACGTCGTACTTACTTTAAGTATCACACCAAAAAACAACTCTGTTGCTTATGAATTATTATTGTTACAAAAATGCAGACGACTGCAAATCCTCCACCACGGGTACGAATTTTTTCCACCTATTTAATGAGAATACTCAAGCTCTCACAGTTTTTGGGACATAATGTTCAAGATTCAAACCTTTTACTGGTGGCATTACATTTACGAAAAATGGACATAGAACTTTGTCTCAAATTACAATATTTTAGGGAAACATGTTGAGACTCTAACACTAATTCAACATATAATTTACCAAAATCCAAAGAAATCATTGCATTTCTTACCAACGAGTGTAACAACTTTGACAACACTTTATATACTTTGCTATATAAATCAGTGTTGTTTCTGATCAACAGGTGGGTAACCTTGCGAAGCCTAGTAATTTTTCAGAATTTGTTCAAAGGAAAAATGTGGCCGTGCCACAGCCTGGCCTACGTCCATCACTACCAAGTTATGGTAATCAACCAGTCTTTCAATGCTTTTCTTGCAATGAATCTGACACAAAATCTAAATCTACTCATGTCCTGTGTTTCAATCTAAAAAGCATAATGAACACCTGTCTTGGTAACCACAATCTGAAACAATGCAAGCCACAATCCTCTTGTAAACTATGTAATAAATGACACAACCATGCTTAATTTACAGCCTGCATCTCATAAGAACTCTTCAATGCATACATGTTCTCAAACCGCACTTTCATGATCTCAAAACGCACCTTCCGAGCCTGAAGCTCAGAAAACTGAATCAACCCTTATAACTTGAATTATAAGGGAATGATATAAGGAGAGAGTTAAAGGGGTCCTCTCAACCGCATTCCTTGACTCATCCACCTTAACATATGGTTCTTATCGATACCTTCCTACTAAAACTCAGGACTGCTGAAGGAAATATAGCATTATTGGATTCAGGAAGTATGTGTCACCTCATGTCAGAACATTCAGCCAATATATTAGGAATCCATCAATCTAAATCCAGTATTCAACTATCAGGTATTCAGCAGTTAACCAACCGCACTAACGGTCAGACCTATGTTGCTATCAAAACATTGTCTAGAAAAAAGTTTTTTAAGGTGATTCTAAAAATGAAAGATAAAATTTGAGATTTTTTTAAAATTACATGTGAAAAACGCAAAAAACCCATTTTTGGGGTACAAAACCACCCCAAACTACCCGTTCCGATTGTCCAATATGTCTGGTTTACGAACTTGTCCGAGCAAATGCAGGAATACACGTCTCTACTAAATTTGGTCTTGATCGGACCATTTTTAAGAGAGTTATTGTGTTCACAGACACATATATATGTATATAAAAAATTTTAACCACTATTGTTTTTGGTCTCTAGGCACCTGAAGAAGAAAAAATAACATGGTCCCGGGCTTAAGTCTTACCATGAGACCTACGGTAATAGCTTCTTCCCTATGGGAAATTCGCTAAAAAGAATGCAATTTTAATTTCAAATCAAACGATTTGTTGGTGAATGAAATCCGTCCACGGATAAGCGAGAAAATGCACTTTTAATGTTAGAATACAGGGCCCATGCGCTAACGTGGTGAAAAAGCGGCTGGCACAACAATTGATTCTTCGCCACGGCCGCGCCGTGGTGGCGTGTGGGCCCTGTATTCTAACATTAAGAGTGCATTTTCTCGCTTATCCGTGGACAGATTTCGTTCACCAAAGTACCGTTTAAAAAAAGTACGATTTAAAAAAATATAAAACAAAATATATAGTAAATATGTAAAATATTAAAATTAAAATTTTGAAGAAAACCTAAATATATTCTACTTACCAAATCCATATTGCTTGTTGGTTTCTGTTTTTTTGGCAGCTTCTAGTGCAGCATCTAATCCTATTAGATGTTGATATTTTTCTTTATAATTTGAGTTAGGAACAAATTTTTCGGGTTTCCTTGAAGCTTCTTCAGCCTTCAATTTATTCTCTATCTCACGCTTAAACAAAAAAATTACTATCTTTTATACGGCTTTTATAGGAAATATATACAACAGCTGATTATTATAACAAACGTAATATATATAAACACCATAATTATTTTTTATTTGGCGGACATAATTACAAACACGTGACTTTTAATCAGTCAGAAAATAAAAAATATAAATACATAATTCCCATAAACCGTAAACTATTAACGTGGGGAATAAATCTGTTCATTTTGTACAGTGCACATTTACTTCATAGTTTTACATTAATGAATGATTCAGATGACATTGGATAGTAAAGCATATTGCTAATGGAAAGTAAAACAACATCTGTAGCTTTAGAAATCAAATGTTTTGATTGTAGATAATTTGCAAACAAACTCATAAGGTTAACATTAGAAATTTAAAACGCTATAAAATGGAAACTAATTGAATTTATGGAAACTGAATATGCCTAAAGCATGACCGGAGCAGAGACAAATCTGAAAAATCCAAGATCATTAAAACCGGTCAAGCCGTTCTCGAGTTATAATGAGCAACTAACACGACTTTGTTTTATATATTTAGATACATTGGTATACCAACATATACTGTTTTATGTATAACGGTTAAAAACATATTAAACCGATTCGGGACTTTTCTATCAAACCATACACTAAAAAAATATTGTAGGAAGACCAAAGGTAACAATTTTTATGCTGAGGTAAGACTTATCAGGAGATGTATCTTGGAAAGTTTATTGAAAAAACCTAATACCTTCTGAGCTAATTCTTTGGCTTTTTCTTCATTCCATTCTTCTCCATTTCGAAGGGTTATAATTTCATCTTCTGTGGGAGGACATTCTTTTTTAAACAGCATTATGTACCGATCAACACCTTCTTCACCAAATGACTGAGAGGTGAGGCCTGCAACTTCGGCAACATCATGGCTGCAATCAATATCAGGTTACAAGGATGATCGACAAGAAAATGATCAAGACAAACTCAAAGTTTCAAACGAAACTTGGACCATACTGGGCACTAAAAATCTTCAAAAATTGTAAACAACACCTGAAAAAGGTAAAATATTGGAAAGAAGAAATTCCGCTTAGTAAGAAATTGGTATGTTTTAACGTCGTAACTAAATCAATAATATGGTAGGGGCGCAAGTGTGGGGATATTGAAGGTTTAGAGAAGTCGAATCTGTTTTAAATCTATTTTTGAGGAAGTTGTTTCATTTACCGTTCAACACTCCAGAATACGTTTATTATTTAGAATCAGGAATAGGGAGAATTTATGAATACATGTTAGGTTTAAATTATAGCTATCTACTTAAAATACTAACAGTCTCTGAAAATCTTAGTTTTATAATAGTTTTATGCCAAACCAGCAGACCTACCTCCAAGTGTTTTATTTCCTTTTCTCAATATTTTTGTTTTTAATGGTAGTATCCCGAATAGGCCTATCCTTATAAAATACTAGATATCATATACAGGCATTTCAATAATTTTCAAAATAATTTTACCATTACTATTAAAACCAGCTCACAAAACTACATGAATTAGTGTTTTGAATTATTAGTCTATAAAAAATGTTGGCAGAGAAAAGTTAAATTTACTGTCCACAAAAAACTACAATCTTAAATAAAACATAAATTATTCTACTCTTTATTATCATATATTTAAATATCATTCAAAATTTACTGTTACAAGCATTATCACGCAACTTCTTTAAATAACAACATGACGGAAAACGAGTTAAAATATTTGGTAGAAAAATTTGATAAAACCCCCCTAGGTAATAATTGACTTTTTGGGGCGGGTTTTGTTGGGCGATAGGATCCTAAACTAGATACCAAGTTTCATGGAAAATGGTTGAGAAATAAGAA
This sequence comes from Nephotettix cincticeps, assembly GCA_023375725.1. NCBI lineage: Eukaryota > Metazoa > Arthropoda > Insecta > Hemiptera > Cicadellidae > Nephotettix > Nephotettix cincticeps. The sequence continues at coordinate 28,701,344 of CM041788.1, read as the reverse complement.
GAAACTGATTTTTTAACATTCTCCATAAGAATAACATAAGACGCTCTCAGGCAACGTACTGCATTCACCACGCACATAAAATTCAACTTTTCCCTGGAACCAACCGTTAGTCAAAGACTGATGATTTAAAATACTAATTTTTTTTAGTTTAATATGCTGGTTTTAATTATGGTAGTCATTTTATTAAGTTATTAATGGCCAAAAATTTAAAAAAGATGTTTTGACATTTAAAAGCCCGTAACTTTTGAACCATTAGTCCTACAGACAGGGTGGTCTCATATTATATATGACCTACCTATAAATCATGAAATTTTAATAAAATTTTTAGAGCAGATTTTGAGAAATTTGTGTTTTTTATATTTTAAAGGGTTTTCAGGGATAAACTACCCTTAACCCTCTAAGTGTCCACATTAATGTCAAGCAATTTTTGGCAAATTTGCAGAGTTTTGTTAAAGACGCACAAAAAATAATGAAACACAACAAACTTATATAATGTTTTATATTGCCTTAAAGAAGATAAAATAGACTACTCAAAAATGTATATGTTAGTCTTAGCTTCTTAGTATGTATAATCCTTATTGGTTCAAATCCAGGTATTCTTAAAAAAATAAGTTTCTGCTCCCTATCGAGTCAAGTAAGTTCTGTCACATACAATATACAAAATTCCAAAAATAAAGTTTTTGTTCTTGCAATGTTTACCAGTTTTATGCCACTTGTTGTTCTGTTTTTTTTTTGTTTTTTTTAGCTTTTAGAGATCTTTAATCATCCACATCACTTAAATTACCATCTGATAAATCCCTATTATCACTAGAACGCAACATTAGATATTAGGCATTTTAGGGATGTAGAAATACAACAACATAAACAAAGTTTCATTAAAAATTTGCAACCATAAAACAGCTATGAAGGTAAATAAACACTCTCAGACCTTCAAAATAGGTATGAAACATCAAACATTTATTGAAAACATAAAGCTAAAAGGTTCCTTAAAAAAAAAGATGGTATACAATATAATTCTGTTTAATCGATCGTAAACCTTAAAAAAAGCAGTAAAGTAGAGCTTGCGGGTACCTAATTTCATAAAAAATTGGATGATCAATGTGATCTTGGGGTTTGAACACAGAAAGACAGACATCAGCCCAAAAATCCCTTTTTTTTATTCATGAAGCCTGAAATCGGATAAATCCACTCTTAATTAAAATTTAAAAACTGACGAAGACAATATGTTCTTCATATACTATGTAAAAGGGGAGAAAGTAAAACACAATATATGTGATTAACTTAAACTAACATTTTGACAGGCTGACAGGAATTTCTCAATACTGTAAACCTGCCATTGACCAAAAAGCTGTTTACTGCTCTCTTTAATCTAACTCCAATCAGTCTCCTGATTTTTGCAAGAAGCTTATTATAAAACATTGACCTGGAATACAAAATTCCCCTCCCAGAGAGAGCAAGGCTATGCCTCCGTGTGCGGAGATTTAACATGATTGACTAATGACGTCAGCAATGTCTGGTTTGATACCTATGGTTTGCACCCACAATTGGGAGGTCTTTCAGATTATTACAGTAAAAGAGATCACTGTGAAGATAAAAGAAGGAAATGTTAAAATATTTAATGAGCAAACGTTTTTCTACAAGTATGCAGTAGGTGCAGTAGGGGAAGCCCTAGGATGATTTGTAACTTACAACCCGCTTTTGAGCCAGAAAGGCCTAAGAAGCATGAGGAGACCCATCCCAAAATTCAATTCCGCAAGTCATGGTAAACAAAACACACGTAATAAGCTGTGAGAAAGGAGTTAGGTTCCGAAATAGATTATTATAGGGTTAGATCATAGGGTCAATATTAAATTTAATCTCATCCATATTTATTTACCAATTTATGTAATACAAACTAGGGCTGGGTGGCTGAGTGGTTACAGTGCCTGCCTTCAAAACTAAAGGTCACTGGATCAAATCCCGTAAGGGTCGAATCTGGATCCAGTTGTCATTTCATCATTGAGCTATTAATTAATGATGCTTCCTAACAACAGGCCGAAGTTAGGTAGTAACAAGACCAGGGTTTGAACCGTCCCCTTATCAAAACGTTAAAAAATACCAAGAGGCGTAGAAAAACAAAAAAACCAAAAGTTGTGATGGTTGGCAGTTCTGTATTGAATTTCCAAACTGATTTTAAGCTTTCCAACATACCAGAAAGATATTTCATTTGCTGGCTTTACACTTGGTAATTCAATTTCTCATTAACTATTTTAATTAGTAACACAAGGAATTTGGCTAATGTAAAATGTAAATTCATAAAATAGCCTATTATGGATAACTGCCACTTACATAAATAAACGGTGGAAGTATCACGAAGTTGAAAAAGCATTTTACTTAATTACATACAGTTAAAAAAGTAAGTAATTAATTGATCCCTAAGGCCGGCCGCACACTGATGTAGCATTTCACCTGAAACAAGTGTTGCGAGGCAAAATGTTTCGCTGGTTCCAAGCGCCCCGTGTATTTCAATGGGAGCCCGCACACTCATCAAGCAAACGTTGCGAGGCGCTTCGCAACATTGCGAAACATTTGAGCAGACGTTTTACCCCTAGGTCCAAGAGACGGCCGCATACCGATGCAGCATTTCCTAAAGCAAGTGTTGCGAGGCAAAATTTTTCGCTGGGTACAAGCTTTGACTATACATTATTAATAGACGTGTCATTCATGGTTAAAAGTTGTCGCCAACAAAATTTTAGAAGGCCCGAGAGTGTAGTGCAGCTTCCTAGTGGCGAAGGCTGTAAGCTCACTTGGCCCCGCCCTCAGGAGTGTGCGCGCACGGCGCACATCCCTCTCTCGCTCTTATGATTGGTTGGAGGTTGGCTGAAGGGGGGTAGCAGACGACAGCGCTCCTGCACGGGGAACCACGCACTAACTCCCCACGCCGATTCGGGAACCACTCAAGCCACTACAGCTTGCGCATAAGAATGGCACGTCTATTAATGATGTATAGTCAAAGGTACAAGTGCCCTGTGTATTTCAATGGAAGCCCGCACACTCATCAAGCAAACGTTGCAAGACGCCTCGCAACACCGCGAAACATTTCAGCAGCCGCTCGACGCTTGGATCCAATGCAGCACGATGTTTCATGTTTCAAGGAGCAAAGCGTTCTGCGCATGCGCCAACAAGCGAGCACATGTCTCCAACTAGCCCACCAATCACATCTGCGTATTTGAGCACGTGATCTAAAAGTATTTTCTATTGACGAAAACAGGGCATTCGTACTTGTAAAATCTGTTTCCGGAGAAAATGGAGAAAAACCCATGTGCGTAATCACTGATCCTCAAGAGACGCTATATTTCCATTCAAAAGTCAGTGTTTAGCCATATCGGAAATCGTCAACACATTACGTGATGACTCGGAATTAAAATCATTCGGAAAGATGTTGCAGGCTAGTTAACATCCATGCGATAAAAAATGTTGTAAAATATATTATCATTAAAATATAAAATACATAAATATAACATACATAATATTGTTATTAAAATATAAATAATTTCAAAAACAATAGATTTATATCAAAAATGTTAGTTAATAATTTACTTTAATATTTAGTACTTTACCAAAACTGTTATTTTATATTTTAATATAATTTAAAAATATGTATTATTAAAAATAAATACACAATAAAACAGTAATATTTAATGAATTAACAATTTTAAGGACACTGTCTTCTAAATATTTTCACTTTAACAGCACTTATAATAGTAGTCTTACTTGCATTCAATTACAACATGAAACTATATTCAGGGCGATTGGAAGTTGGTGTGACGACAATTTGTTTTCGGTAAACTATGTATCACTCAATATCCATGTTCATATCCACAATCATTTTTGTTTTATCGCATGTGGTCTCTTACCTAAGAATTTCTAGCTACGGAAAAGCTTAAATTTCTCCACTTTCCGTTTGTTTGATGGTAATCAATCATTCCCTAAAACCTTATAAACTGTTACGTATTTCAGCTATTGTTATGTCAATAGTAGTTAAAAAATATCAAATAGGCCTACATTAAAAAAACTTGCTCCTTTTCAGAGCTTTAACTAGATAAGGGTATTGTATTTTACTTTGAAAATTTTAATGAAAATTAATACTAAAAAAGGATTTTTTTATCGAATACAGTTGATTTAATTTATTCCCGATTAGTTTTTCAAACCCCATTTTTACTTATAATATAATTTAAAAAGGATTTCCGAGGAAAAATACAATAGTCTTATTTCAGTCAACATGTGCGACGAGGAAGTGAATGAAGGTATCTCCACTACTAGAGTACAAATAACATTATGTTCTATTGTTTGAAACAAAACGTTGCATCGTGCTTCAACCTCCCACACAGTGCAGAAGCAAAGAAGCAAAACGCTTGAAACAAAACGTTGCGAAACAATTTGCTTCAGGTGAAATGCTGCATCAGTGTGCGGCCGGCCTAATTAAGTAATTATTTCATACTCATGCTCAACTTAATATTCTCAACAAAAACTATCAAAACTGTTGGTATCAAAAATTATTTCAGTTACTTACATAATTCCACGGTATACTTGATCCATGGGTGGGAAGCGTAAGCGTGTTTCTTTCTCATTTTGCAAAAATGAATTTATCTTCTTCTCTGTCTGAAATATTTTTTGGATGTTTATGTTGAATACTTATTACTCAAATAAATGCTTATTTTAAGGTAATGATGCATGATGAATAGCCATTTAATTTAGAGAAAAATTAACAAAGGACAACAATTCCAATAAAAGATTTTGATGGTGTTGGCCTAATATTTTTACTAATAAAAATTTATGAGATTTCTGGATTATAAAGGACCGGTTCACGAGCTCGGGGTTATCTTAAGTCCGAGCGCAAAATCCAGTTATAACTGGTTTTTTGAGCCGCGGCTCAAAAATCGGCTTGACGAGCTCGGGGTTAGCTACGCCTGAGCGCAAACGGTTAGACTCCAGGCAATTATGGCAGGGATAAACCCTGGCTTAAAAAGTTCGCTTGACGGTCCAATTATAGATAACCCCGGACTAAAAAAGATAAACTGTCGGCTTCACGAGTCAAGTTCTAGCGCAAAGAGCTTGGTCTCGGGTAAAAAGAACAATGGTTTTAGACTCGGACTTAACCCCAGGGGGGGCCAGGGTTAACGGGACATCATGTCGGGATTATCTCATTTGCTCGTTTATTGGTTTTTAAAAATTAAAAATAATATTAAATTCGAAATCCTCATTAAATTTTGAACAATTTTACTACCCTTAATTTTTTTTTAAATTTTATTTGATTTTTTCATTACCGATTGTTAAAAAAGTGCTAAACATAGGTAAATTTAAATAATTACCTAGTACAGTATACTTTTAAATAACAAATTAAGGTAAATTAATACTTTTACTCATAGTTTAGATACCTAAGAAAAACTCCACCAGGAATCCAAAGCATCGTAAGTTTGTGCAGTAAAGAATGGGAGAAAAACGACAAATATTAAATCTGAAATGGTACGATGGCAATAGGGCAGGCTATCTGCTGTTAAATATTTCTATTTACTTCCCTGGAGGAAATAGGTTAGATCATGGATATGTCTGAAGGGAATGTTTTAATGTTATTGGCTGTTAAATGTAAAAAAAATAAAATTTTTAAATTTTCAGAAAAAAACAATAAAAGTAAAGTATAACTTGACTGGCACCATTGAAACCAGCTTAATAAACTAAACTAATTAGTATTTTGAATTATTTGTCTACGACTAATGGTTCCAGAGAAAAGTTGAATTTACTGTCCATGTTAATTGTTGTCCCAATGTTATTCTTATAGAGAATATTAAGAAAATCAATATCTTCTTTATTTTCCAACCGTTTTCCATGAAACTTGGTATGAAACGTTAGGTCAAATCACCCAACAAAATCAACTCATAAAAGCTTGGTATTACCTGAGGGGGGGTCCCACATACAATTCAAACTATTGATTTAACTTTGTCTCTCTTGTTTTTATTTTCAGAAATGGGATGATTATTTTTGAAACAATAAATTATTAAATGATATTTAGATAAACTTTGAAGAACATGGTAGTTTCAATACAGGTTTTCTTTTAGCGAATTTCCCATAGGGAGACTATTACTTAGGTCTATGAGACTTAAGACCATGTTCTTCTTTAGGTCCAGGTCCAAACAATACTTAAAATTTTATATATATATAAAAATCAAATATAAATATTACAATAAAAAAAAAAAAAAAACACAAAAAAAATAAAAAAAAAAAAAATACATTTTTTCTAAAATTTTAAAAAACAATATTTTAATTTTCTAAATTTATTAAAATTTTACAAATCATTAAAAAAACAATGTGTGTTAAAATGTATATATAATATATTATAATAATATATATGTGTCTGTTTGTTAGCACGATAACTCTCAAAAATGGTCCGATCGAGACCAAATTTGGTAGAGACGTGTATTCCTACATGCTCATTCGTTAACCAGACATATCGTCAATGGGAAGAATTTTTTGTACTCCAAAATGTTTTGCGTTTACATGTAGTTAAAAATTTCTAATTTTATATTTCACCATTAGAATCAGCTTAAAAAACTACACAATTAAGTTCTTTAAAGTTTTTCTCTATCTTCAACGGTTACCGAGATATTAAAAAATCTAAACACAGTACGTTGTATTGTGGGGCTCCAATGTTAATCTTATGGAGGATAAGAAAAAATTAATATTTCCCATATTAATGAATATTTTTGGATAAAACTTGATATTTAGCTTCATGTGGTTGAGATCTATCCATTTATGCTCAAAAATCATAGTTTATGTGTTTATCATGGCAGCAAACCTGCATACTCTTTTCCCATAATAATCATATAGGGAATAGGCAAACTCCTTTATTTATGGACAGATGTTGATGAAAGTTGGTATAAATGTTAAGATTAAAATTATTTATGGTAGAAATGCCTAATTTTAGTGTTCCTCACATCAGCAAACCTGCACACTCTTTGCCATGTTAATCTTAAGGAGAATAAGCAAATAATTCCCATGTTTATGGAGAGATTTTTATAAAACTTGCCATATATTATTATTATTATTATATTATTGATTTGGAAATTCGCTGAGTACGCAGGTCTGCTGCGACGGGGGTATTTTTAAATTGACTTAAGGGAGAAAGTGTGTGTCAGTCCACTGATACTGTTTATTTTATACTAAAAATCAAATGAATACAATAATGGCCTGGAATATGGAAACATGTTACATATTTTTCATCTTAAAAATCACTAACACCCCCCCAGAGCTAAGACATATCCATGTCAAAAATTTAGTCAAACAAAAGCATACATATGATTACTTATTTTTTAATATAATTTTTGTTTGTCTTTAAATAAATTACATTAATATTATACTACACATGTGTGGGTTTACGCTTTTATTTATTAAAAACCCCACCCTGCAATGCCATCCCATTGTTTTGGTTGAACATTTCGCGAAAGAAAGAGTAGCCAGGCAGATATGGCGCACGTGGCCTTGCCAACTTCCCAGGAAAATTCCCTGCCATTCCCCGCTGTTAACAGGACTAGCGTTGGTCTCGGCTAGCTTGCTCTCGACCAAATGCATTTTAATCTCTGTCTCGTCAAGATTTTTAGTCCGGGGTAAATTTGGCCGAGACCAACGATAAAGGACTACGAAACCCCAAGCTCGTGAACCGGCCCAAAGAGTACATTTAAGGATACAAATATCCAAAAATCGAATTTCAAATATCTAAGATCAAAAGGTCTGGAAGTAGAAGTTTAGATAGGCTAGATATTATCATATTACATAAACACTAGCAGAATAAACCTTTAAACATTAAGAAAGACAGTTTATTTTAGCGAACATAAAAAAGCTATTACAATTCTTAAAATGAGCATGTGCCAGAGAAAAAAAATGTGTATTTTATATTTTTTTTTTTTTATTTTTAATTTTATAAATTTTAAATTTTTTTTTAATATATTTTATAAAAATTTATTAATATATATGTGTGTGTGTCTGTTAGCAATAACTCGCGAAAAATGGTAGATCAAGCCAAATTTTAGACATGTATTCCTAAAAATGCTCGGACGAGTTTGTAAACCAGACATATCGGCCTGGAAACGGGTAGTTTTTGTTTTGATACCCCAAAATTTTTTGGCATTTTGTACATGTAATTTTTAAAAATGTCTAATTTTATATTTTATTTTTATTCAACCCAATTGTTTTAAATTTGGCCAGACCAACGATAACCAATTTAAAAAAATAAAAGATTTATTTCCCAATGTTACCCTAGAAGTGATAAGCTTTTTACTCTAACTGTAACAAAAATAATCATATCTTCATTAAAAAATATCAAAGTTTAACAAATAAAATTAAAACGTTAAATACTAACCACAAAAGAAAAAAAACAGTTTAACTGCACCCATTAAGCTCAAATGCCGGTAACTTACAAGGGACCGTTTATTTTTTTTTTAGTTTTAACAAATCTATATACATTTACCATATTTGTAAAAATTTGATCAAGACCAAATAGAGTCATGTATTCGAATACAAATGCTAAAGATTTGTAACTAGACATCAGTCATGGAAACGTATGTTTGGTTTTGTACCTGTTATTTTTCACAGTTTTTTTTCAATTTAAACAATTCAATAGCTTAAAAAACTACACAAATAAGTTTCTCTATACTTATTGAGATATTAAAAAATCTAAAACGCTTTGTATTTTGGGTTTATCTTATGGAAGATAGGGAAAAATTAATATTTCCCATATTAATCAATATTTTTGGATAAAACTTGATATTTAGCTTCATGTGGTTGAGATCTATCCATTTATGCTTAAAAACTATAGTTTATGTGTTTATCATGGCAGCAAACCTGCATACTCTTTTTTCCCATGTTAATCATATAGGGAATAGGCAAAGTCCTTTATTTATGGACAGATGTTGATGAAAGTTGGTATAAATGTTAAAAATAAAAATTTTTATGGTAGAAATGCCTACTTTCAGTGTTCCTCACAGCAGCTAACCTGCACACTCTTTCCCATGTTAATCTTATGGATAATAGGCAAATAATTCTCATGTTTATGGACAGATTTTTATAAAACTTGTCATATTTTATTATTATTATTATTATATTATTGATTTGGAAATTCGCTGAGTACGCAGGTCTGCTGCGACGGGGGTATTTAATCTACTTACACTTATAACCATTGTTTAGTAAATTTTCTGTGTAAAGAAACATATTTAGTTAAGCTGGGATGTATTTACCTGTTCTCTGAAATGTTTCAGTTTTTCTTTCTCAGCCTTTTGTTTCTTTAACATCTCATCTTTTTGCTCTAGAACAATAAAGTGACCTGAAGATGTTAAGCTTATAACATTGTTTAGTTTCCATCATAGAATACATAAAATAAAAATCTAAATAGCTCAAAAACTTTCTTATTTTACTTAGGCTTACTCTTATGCTGGTTACACATTGGGGGGTTTCTGCCATGGCGATAATTTTACTGTCACAGTCGTTCGAGCAGTTGCTTGAAAGATTAATTGGAAGTTTAAAAACTGAGAGGCTGAAATGCCACAAGGTCATACAACCATTGGCGGTTGCTATACATCCGCCGACTGCCACTGCGACTGACAGTGCTAACAGTTTTTGTCTGTCCATTTTATTACTTAAACACAAATTATTTGTACACAACTAACCTTTGAAATTACTAATTGAAATTGAAATTACCTTTGTTATTACTAATTGAATTTAATAAAACAATCAATTTAATGAAAATGCATATGACCGTGACTCCCGTTCTTTCTTTAAACTTACGTAGTTTCTTCAACTATGTACGAGGTTACATTGAAACCTTCTTTATTGGGTAGGCACTCAGACCTTGTGCCTACAAAATGTTCTCTGGCTATATTTGAATGAAAAGATGGTAAAAGTACAGATTACGGTATTCTATTTTTTTCAAATTGATCTCAAATTAACTTTTTTCAATTTAAAACAACCTAATTAAGATCCGCTTCACAGAAGAATTGGTTTCCTATTTCTGTTCTTTTCAATGTTTTTCTGGTTTTCAAACGGGATGGTTTGAGTGTCATATTTTAGCCTAAATCATACGAAACCGTCAGAAAAAGGTTCTTCCGCGGATTGGATCTTCTTAATTAGGCCTATGTTGCTAAAAAAAAAATGAAAAAGTTAGTTTGAATTTGATTTGGAAAAAAATAATAGGTGTACCATAATTTGAACTTTTACCGAAAATATCATTGTTTCAAGGAAATCTCAGGCTTTACACTTTTTTCATTTTCATCATAAATTCTCTAACTAAATTTGGACCATCCAAAATAAAATTGTTAGAATCATCACGAGTCATTTAAGTTCGAATTTCTTTTGTTGTGGATAATCAGTTTTAACCCTAGAACAAAATGGCGTCGTCTGAGAGACGACACGCCAGGTGTCATTTCTACCCCTTTTCCCATCCCACTCCATTAAAATTCACAAAACTCCGTGTAGCTGTCGGTCTTGGCCTTCTATTGAAAGGGTCTGATTGGTGTTCGCTTGCGTCCTTTGTTTATCGAGCAATTTAAAGTTTTTTAAGTTTGCGTCGTCAGATCAACTACACCTTTGTAACAACGCACAGTTCGCAGCAGACTCGTAACAAGTACGGATTGGTGTTTTATTGCAGAGTATAGTATACCTTCGCTTTTTTCGCGTGTTATGGTGTTAGTTAAACATTATATTGTAAATATATGTTGTACATAGTGTAATATTTATTTGCATTGGACCAAATGTGCAGTAACAATTGGCCTACCTGCAGTTGTAAAACAAGGAGGTGGCCCCTGCATGTTTTATAACAAGATTAGGCCTAACATCACTTTAGTTAATACATATACATTATACATATACTTTATAGAAAATTGTGTCCGAGCCAAATGTAAGCCCCTTGGTCGGCAAAAGTTTCTCAGAGAGACACTGAAGCCTTGGCTCGAAAAGAGGCCATAGGCCACAATGTTGCCACGATCTCTCCGACAATCTATTGCATATATATTGAATGTAAGGTTGTCAAATGAAGCTCCACAAGAAGTCCAACAAGGAAGGAAGGTGTGTGCCTTCTGCCCTCCAAGATTACAGCGCATGATAAAACATTTTTGTGGACGTTGCGCAAATGCCATGTGTGGCAAACAACAAGGGACAATCTGCTGCAAGTGCCAGAACAATCAAGATTTGGACATTAAACTCTTGTAAAACGTTAGTGCAATGTTTATTTTAAGTGTTTTTATAATTTAAAAATTTTCCAATTATTTAGAGTATTAATTTTTTATTTATTTTCCAAAACGTAGTCTGTGAGACTACGCCTTTGCAACAAGGCTTGGCTCTGGGTGCCTTTCTGTTCTTCACATAAAAAAAGTTTGTATTTACTTCTCTGTGGGAAATAGGTTTTATCATATGTCTAATAGGAATATTATTAGTTCATCTAAACAGCTGTTCTTATTTTTATACATTAAAAATTTAATAAAATAGCTCTGGCAGTTTCTGCGGAAACCTGTTTCAAATTCTCATCTTACATATTGCCAACACACCCCCAAAGCTAATATATATCCATGTCAAATAGAATAGGACTATTTTACTCATTTGTAGCTGTGCTTAAAAAGCTTGTTCATTGGTCCTATCCTATATTATACTTATGAAAATTTGAATTTACTTTATCTAGTTTTCAAGACTTACTTTTTAACAGAGACTTCTGTTTGTCACTTACTGAGGGAGGTTTATCCATGGAATTTAAAATAGAACCTAATAAATCCATTATTATCAGTCTTCCTGTAACAAATTTTATAATCAACGAGCTTCAAAAATTATGTAAACACTAATGATTCCTTTTGAAGGTTAAAACTTCTCATCTCAGTCTCTATGAACTCCAATCATAACTAACTAAACTAACTACACTTAACAACATAAACACAGGTTATCATTTGGATGGAGTAAGATACATAGATGGTTTTCGACGGTTATATCATATCATACTATACTTCATTTACAAAGCTTGAGAAGCGAACACTGAATCTAAAACAGATCTCAGCTCAGATCAGATGTTAGAAATCCACTTCACTGGTGCAGCTTCTAGTGGTGCTTGTTAAAAATACCCCGTTGCAGCAGACTTGCGTACTCCGTGAACTTCCATTCATTTATGAAATTTAGATCATACAAACTATCCTTAATCATAGGTTGAGCGATATACCAAATGTTACCACATTATGTTTATAAATACTATAAGGATGTTTATATATATATATATATATATATATATATATATATATGTGTGTGTGTGTGTGTGTGTGTGTGTGTGTGTGTGTGTGTGTATGGAATTATACTTATATGTAGCATGGGAAATGAGTGAGGAGGTTTGCTACAGTGAGAAATATTCAAACTAAAATTTTCACATACATTACGTAACCTTTTTTTCATTCTTTACGTTATGACAGTGATAATTATCTAAATAAACTAACTTATGATTATATTTTTAAAAACTACTATATTTGACAAAAGACGATACATTAAAAGATTTAGAAGATACAGTACAAGCAAAGACAATTTATATTTCAATAAAAAAAATTGTCTTTGATACAAGCAACTGGGCAATCGCGTGGTTTGTTGGAGCCCGGGCGAGATGTTGGCAGATGCTCCCTATCAATCTCACGATACTAGTTGGCTCGTTGTACTAAGTTGGGGGGTTGACGATGACAATCGTTAGAATCTCAAGGTTGGCCGTCGGCCGGTCAAAGTATAGAGATGTAGATAAAGTTATAAAAATAGAGATAAAAAATTGAAGCTGCTCCTACTTAAAGAGACTATTCAATTTTGTGAAAGTAGGTATATATTTAATCAAAGAAAACTTTGCAGGTACCTACAACTGTACTGTATTAAAATGATAAGTTTAGGGGTCAACATTTGTTCGATAAATGCATAGATAGTAATATGAAAGAGGAGCGATTATAAAAGCGCTTTACTTTCGTTCATTTCTGATAATAAACAAAGTTCAGTTACACATAGCCTAGAAAAATCCTTTTTGTTGGCCTAAATTATTTAAACAAATGATGTATTATTACTTTATGTGTGGCACTTGTGGACCTATTCAAGCCTTTTGCGGCGCCCTCTCTAAAACCTTAGAAACATAAAAAAATAAGTTTTCAAGTTTGCTGCCCATCTCAGGAAACGCAGCAGTCTTGCATACTCGCAAGGAACTATGATTTTAAGCATAAATAGATTTATGCTAAGTGTGTTTTCTAAAACAGATCGTAAAAGACAACTAGTTTCATACCTTCGAGCCAATTAAATTTTGAGTGATAACCAGTATGGGTTTATTCAAGACATAAATATATCGGATGCCTTATTTAACATTAGTGGTTAAATAAATCAATCTATTTCTGAGAATGAGCAAAGTATGCTGGTATTTTGGATCTTAAGAAAGCTTTTGACTCTATTGACAGGCTAAAGTTACTGGATAAATACCTAACTAGAGAATATTGGAGTTCGAGGTGTTGCTCTTTCATGGTTCGGGAGTTATTTATCTGAAAGAAGGCAGTGTGTGGTAATTAATAGCATCCCGAGTGATACCCGATCTATCGATTTTGGAGTAATTCAGGGAAGTAACTCTTGGTCCGGTTTTATTTCTTATATAGGCTACATTGATAACGTCAAAGCTAACTAATGGGAAAATTATTTTATTTGCAGATGATACACTTTCAGAAAGGAAAGAACTTGAACAAGGTTCAATCTAAAAGCTAATAGTGATCTCATTCTGATCAAACGGTGGTTTGATCAGAATGTTCTTTCCTTAAATAGTCAAAAACAAAATTCATGCCAATATCTTTAAGAAATAATTCTGACTATAATCTACAGAATCTTATCATACATTCATGTGGTATCAATCATAATATAAAACTCCCCCAATTTTTTTATATTTTATTTATTTATTTTTTATTATTATTTTTATTTATTTATTTTATTTTTATTTTATTGTTTTATTTTTTCGTGTTTAGGTGCCCAGAGGCCAAAAACAATAGTAATTAAAATTTATGTATATGGGTATATGGCTCTCGTAAAAATGGTCCGATCGAAACCAAATTTGGTAGACACGTGTATTCCTACATTTGCTCGGACGAGTTTGTAAACCAGACATATCGATCAATCTGAACGGGTAGTTTGGGGGGTCATCATCATCATTCATCAGTTTGGGGGGTTTTATACTCAAGAATTGGATTTTTGATGTTGAGGGATATGATGTTAAAATTAAATTGTTGGGGTTTTCAATTTGAATCTAATAACTTAACGATATAAATGTTTAATGACATAGGGATATTATAGAGGAAATCACTTATGAAAACCTTAAAACCCCAAAAACTACCCCTTTGGATTAATTGATCCACTCACTGATATTAGGATCAATAGCTTTAGCAATAGCTTTTTGCTTGATAGGTACATTCACTAAAAAGAGCAATTAGGATCCTTTCATATGTAAATGTAAAGATCAACGAAACACTATTGAAACGGGAGCTTACTCTTACAAGCTCAATTATTATAAATAATTAATATATAAATGCATATTTGAATAGTAAAATAACCCTTATTCAGTTTATCTTACAAAATAATCATAATAATTAATATCAATACTTGGTTTTTTGACATTCTGTTAATTTTTTAAACTTCTCTCATCATGTATTTTTTCTGTGAACTTTTCGATTCTATGTGTTATTGAAGACAACGCCAGAATTATAAACAAAAGTCATAAGTATCGTCAAACCTTGGTTAAAAAATTATAAAGTGAGAGAAAATCCAACAAACATTATTAAAACAATAATCTACCTTACAATAAAATACTTCTTACATACCTTATCTCCTGTATCCATAAGTCACAGATTGGTTTTTTCGACGGAAAGGCCAACATTTTCAAACCTTTAACTGTATATCTGCTGTTAAAACAGTTTTTATAGGAAAACCGTCCTCCTGGCAATTTTTACACTATTTTTACTAATAAAACATACAAAAACTTAACTAAGAACTTTAGATTCAACCCCTGCTGAAACTCGATTTGCTCTGTTGTTCGTCTCTTTAGTTGACACGTCGATGACAAAATAAGACCTAAGCTGCGCGTTTTGAAGTCACGAGTTTGAAGTCAGCATCTCAAAGTCAAAGGGGGAAGCCATTAACCCCTAGGGTGGCGGCGAGTAGAGCCCGCCACCTCCGACACCACACATCGACACAAGTTGCAAAATTCGGTGCAACCAGTGAATAAGATGATTTCTCCTTTGTTTCTTACAACGTCAACTACAAGGTGATTGTTTGTTCTAGATCCATTTCAGTTAAACATAACACATAGACAGGTTAATGAATCTATATCCGACATTGCCTACTCCCAACTGAAGTCCCTCACCGTTCTACAGCTGGATCGTGTTGTGAGAAAAGTACTTTTAAACTACTGCCGGTCGCTAAGTGGGCGAAATCGTGATGTGTGAAAGGTACAGTTCAAACTGATCATCTGTAACGTTCTATAGACTGAAATTAACCGAATGATCATTTAATTCTGCATACGATTGCTATCAAACGAACCGATGACAATTATTACAATAAACCGAAAGATCTATCGGTTTTATTTGAAGGTTGACCAACTTCATCAACCGACAAAACATATAAGCTGATTATAGAACTCTATTCAGCTTATACGTTTTGCGTAGTTTATGGTACCACGTTATTGTAGTGTACTTTGCATTTGAAAATCGGTAACTTATTATTTAAATGCTGTTAATAGACTCGTAAATTAGAATTTGTCTCCCATTTTCCAACCCAACTAGCATGAACATTCATAATATATATGAGCAGCTCTGATGTCAGGAAATTAAATTAAGGATAACCAGGATTAGTGGTTAAATTGTTCTTTGACTACGGTTCATCATTCCTAAACTGAACTATTCTATACTTCTTAAATAGAGTTCAATGCAGAATGGTCTAGCAACTTTATGGTATCAATGCAATATATTTAAACTTTTTTACATTTATATATGATAAATGGCCATTTATTTGGTATGTATTTTTCTGAATTTTTAAAGTTAGACTTCGCCCCAATTATTACAAGAAGGTTTTTATTTCTAAAATTGAATTAATTGCTCAGATTATATTTTTCAAAAATCCTATCACAAGTATAACAACCAACCATGCTCGAACTACAAATGGAATTAAATTTTTTAGTCAGTTAATTACTGAAATGTCAACCTGTCCATGAATGTTTTAAGCCCAGTATGAATGAGAAATGAGTGTAAGATGATTGTGGCATAATCTAATAGTCTTGTTATTGACTAGGATGACATGTTCCTTAGACATAACCTGTTAATTAATAGCCCAGCAGCCAATCTAAGGGACCTACAAGTTAATGTGGAGTCCAAACCTCTGCCTCTGAATTACGAGCTGGTCTATTTTTTTACTTTCAAGATCCATGATACGAACCTCGAGTACAATCCTCAACTTTTGTGAACCAGTTTATTAGCATGAAATTTAACCATACAAAACAAGAACTTGATATGTTTCTACTATGCCCCCCTCGTAGCAAACAAGCATACTTAACTGATAAATAGAAATATTTATGATACTACTTGGTGATGATGATTGATACTTGGTGACCCCTAGGTGAATCAAAACCCTTGATGACACCATGGTGAATCAAAACCTTTTAGTCCGTGACAGTCTCTTTTCTTGACTGTATAAGTCTGTCTATCCAGCGTACCAATGGAGAAGCTGAGGTGGCACAGGTAATTTATTATATGCTATCACTGATTCTGTCAATGTTTCAATATTTTGACCCTGCTTAGGGCAATAGTTTACCAAAAG
The DNA here is from genome assembly GCA_023375725.1 of Nephotettix cincticeps. NCBI lineage: Eukaryota > Metazoa > Arthropoda > Insecta > Hemiptera > Cicadellidae > Nephotettix > Nephotettix cincticeps. The sequence goes on along the minus strand of CM041788.1, from coordinate 28,684,481 downwards.
AGAATATGGGGAGGACACAGGTCAAAACAGTGCTACAGGTACAAACTATTAGGTGTTCTGTCTTAGCCACTGTCTTTTTTCAGGGAAGTCCTACTATATCTACTCCCCAAGGGATGCCATTTCGGAGAATGCTGACTTGCTGTTTTAATTGTTGGGAGTCATAAGTTCCAATTGTTGGAGTGTCTCTATAGCTCAGCGACAAACTCTTCCATCGACAGGATATTGCTTTACATAGCACCCAGCAAGATAAGCTCCTCCATGTCCAGCTTTTCATCATTTTTTAAGTGAGGCTAGTCGAAATATATAATGAGTATCCTCAAATATTCATTTTTCTTTAACCCTAGACAGCCCGCGCAGAGTAATTTGTCTCTAGATATGTTTTTAAAGGCCCGGTTCTTACGGGAAGACCTATTTGAGGGGTGCACACCCCCCAGTACCTTCAAGTGGACTTGTCCAATCAATCAAATAAAAAAATCAAAGATCATTAAAATCAGTCCAGCCGTTCTCGAGTTATAAGTGTTGTAACTAACACGACTTTGTCTTATATATTTACAATTGTTAATAGTATCCACTGATAACTATTTAGCCGCAGTAAGATATATTGGCTAAAGAGAGAATAGGCACTAAACAAAACTTGAGGTTGGTAAACAAATAATTTTATTAGAACAACAAGAAACAAGTATAAAGTTGAAAAATACAAAAAAGAGGTAACTTTCAGGTAACAGTGAAAAAATAAGTATACTAAGTTAATATTGTATATATAAAGAACTTATATTATAATACTATTACTGAGCATTTGAAACACAGTACCCTTTTTTATTTAATATTTTACTACATTTGACATGTTTCAGACGTTAAGGCCATGTTCACAATACACTTAACCTAATATAATGAAGTTTATATAAATGTTTGATATCTTTATCAGCAGCTGTTTTTCATTTAGTCTTTGGGAAGTAGTAGTAAGATTTTTTCAAATATAATATTTGTTTTATGTGTTTGCATATAATTTATTATTCTCTTGAGTTATGTTTTGTAGTTTTGGTAAATGTGAAATACTTCTTTTACATCTGATTTTGTGTTCTTTGTTCCAAATTCGGGTGGGTTTCACAAAACCGAGTTTTCACTACGCCGAGTAAGGCTAAAAATCTAATAAATATCGAAATTTTACTAAGCCGAGGTTTCACAAAACCGAGTACGTTATAAAATTCAACTGTTTCACAAAACCGAGTAAGGGGATGGGTACCGTCCGCTCTAGAAGTGAGTTCGCACCAAGAGCACGTCAGCCGGCAGGCCAACAACGCGTAGTATCATGCGCTTTGAAGGCATTCACTGCCTGAAATCTGTGTAAATGACATTATTAATCTAATAACTTAAGCTACTTTATACTGTTTTAATATATTATACAGAAATAAAATTGTCCATGGATGAATGTTAAAAAGAAAATTATAGAAAGTAGTAAACAAAAACAATTGTATGCTAATTTTTCCTTTCCTGTATAAAATATAGCTTATCACAAAAAACTATAGGACGAAGTAAAACTCAAGTCTTCCAACACTACGTAATATTTACACTTATATTGTAATTATATATAACGGTAAATATATACAAAAAAATCTTAAGTTGTGTTGGAAGACGTGAGTTTTTACTTCATCCTATAGTAAAACCAACACGTATAATGCTAATCAAGAAGTAATTAAAAAACAAGCTATAAGTTATTGATGAAAGAAAATTTTCTGGAGATTACTATTCTCTGGTGATGATTGTATGCTCAAAGCAGAGATAGTTTAATTGTTTATTTGAACGATTTGTTTATTTAGAACAATTCCGTTTTTTCTTGCATGTAAAAAATATAACTTATCGCAATAACAAGCTAAAAGTTATTGATTAAAGAAAATTTTCTGAAGATTACTAACACAAATTTTTTGTAATCTCACAGCCATGATTTTATGCTGTGTAATAAACTAAATTGGGTATTCTCTAGCAGATTCTAATGGTAAAAGAGACATTTCAAATCATTCATCTTGGAAATACACATAGCTGTAAAAAATTTTAATGTGAAAGGTTAAAAGAAAACACTTAAAACTTTATATAAAAAAGGTTTAATATAAGAAAAATAAGCTATGCCTTATACACCTACAGTTAATTAACTAGGCGACCTACAGTCGCCTATTATTGCCCTGCACATCGGACAACATAGCGGGAGGCGGATTCCCGTGTCCTCTAAGGAACCGTCCACTCTAGTGACATTTAATGAAATGTCCGTTGACCATTTGAATGGCACACACTCTGCATAACGCAGGGTGGCCGCAAGGACTACAAATCCTGGTTGACTCGTTGGACAGGCACCCCGAGCAGGGATTTCCCTCAGCTGGCCTATTAACTTATTTTTATTAACTAAAATATAAACTATAAACTATTTATTATTAAATCTTCAATATAAATTATGTGTCACGCGTTATGTTCACTACACGACTGGACAGCGAGTGCCTGCAAAGCATGTAATACTGCACGCTACACAGGCTTCTACAGTCACTTCTAGAGCGGACGGTACCCGTCCCCTTACTCGGTTTTGTGAAACTCGGTTTAGTGAAACAGTTGAAATTTATAACGAACTCGGTTTTGTGAAACCTCGGCGTAGTGAAATTTCGATATTTATTAGATTTTTAGCCTTACTCGGCGTAGTGAAAACTCGGGTTTGTGAAACGCTCCCCCAAATTCAACTATATCAAGGTCTTCTTTTAAATTTTTAAAATTGTGCGGTTTCTTAAGCATGTGTTCAGCTACATTTATTTTTTTATTTTGTGCATTTCTACGCCAGAGGCATTTTTTAAAAGTATTTTGATGGGGAACGGTCCAAACCCCGGTCTTGTTACTACCTAATATCGACCTGTTGTTAGGAAGCATCATCAATAAATAGCCCAATGACAAATGGCGACTGGGTGCAGATTCGACCCTTGCAGAATTCGATCCGGCGACCTTTAGTTTTGATTTCATGCTTGTGTAGTTTTTTTTTGTTAAATGCTTATAGATGTTCTTTGTATCTAATTTTTTAAGTTCGGCTACTTTGTCCAATATGAAACATGTCACATTGTGGGCAGTTTATTTTTGTTGATAAGGTCAAGTACTATTTCTTGTTTTGAAGCTTATTTTGTAGTTTATATTATTAAATGTTTTATATATTGTTCTGTTAAATTTTGTGTAGTATGGTAAACACATGTATGTTGGATTTTGTTAGTTTTCGTGTTGTTGGCTTACAGGTTGTTGTCTCATTTTTTTAGTCTTTTTGAATTTCTTCTTCACCAGATTGTTGATTAGGGTAGGTTTGTATCCGTTCTTAATAGCAAGGTATTTTATGGTGTCATTTTCTATGTATATATTTTTTATATTGTGTTCACACACACACAGATATATAAATTTTAACGACTATTGCTTTTGGCCTCTGGGCACCTAAAGACAAAAAAATAACATGGTCACGGGCTTAAGTCTTGCCATGAGACCTACGGTAATAGCTTCTTCCCTATGGGAAATTCGCTAAAAAATGAATTATCATTCTTATCTATGACATAAAAATTGTTAATAGAAACTTTGGTCAACACTGTAAATGAAATGCCTTAAAAATTACTACCAGTACTAAAATGTTCATTTTGGAATTTTTTCTCCTTAATCCCTCAAACAGTTGAAACTTGAACTTTAAAACATAATCATTACAATATATTATGAAAAAATCCTTAAAATCAGACTGATTCGACAATTAATATTTGCAGATACTTCCAATAACATAAAATACACCGGGAGGGGATCACCATAGATTATAATTCACAACTATTTTTACCACTGGTGAAAGTGTTTGTCAGACAACAATCACTTTCTAAGATCAATGTAAACAAAAAGTGTGTTCAACATTATATAATTGTTCATCACAGAATAGGTCAAAGTTCCAATGGGAAATTTAAACATTTAAGACTGAATGTGACAACTACACCATCAACTACATTTGTACATCATAGATGGAGTTGACAATTTCATTTAAGAACTTAGAACTAGTGAAAAATGAATCATAATAAGAAATACTGCAACAATCTCTTTGAACCAATGAGGCTGCTGTTTTCCAGTCAGAGGACAAAGGTGCTTCTTTTGGGAAGAGATAGTGTTATGGAGGAGATAATGTATAAATCTATTATTAATAAAACTATACAACCAAAAGAGAAAGGCTGGTAAGAACATAATTACATAAATTGTAAGTGCATGTGACCGATATACTTTGTTTTATCAAAATTTATGTTTGAATGTTTAAAAAAGCCCTTACTTTTGAGTTTTACATTTTATGATAAAATTGTACTAAGTGATAATAAATGCTTAAGAGATGTCAGTTGGTGAAGATACTGTTATGATTATAGAACTCTAAGCCGAGCATCTGTGCTTGTACTTTTAGGTTTGCAACAACAATCTATAATATTATATAGATTTACCATAAGGCAATACAAATAACATTCTTAATACTAACTGGAATATAACAAAACTCACAGGTTACATTAAATGTTAAATTTTTAAAATACATAATATCAACTTAAATAAGGTGAATAACGTAAAGTAAAACTTATACTAGAAACCTTTTTTTTTCAGTTTTATTGTTTTAATCCTGAGAAATGGAGGAAAAAGCTCTAGAGCGGTTCATCTACCTGGAAAATAAAGAAACAGTTTAAACAAGTTACCATACACTGAGAGAAATTAAGTGAATAAGTATGAAAATCAAACGGCTAAAGCAATCTACGACAAAACAGGCTCTAAATATCAAGAATTTTCTTTTCAGATGTGTCAATAGTAAATCAGAATACTTTCTCTAGAAGTACCGATGAATAAAGTAAACTATGGTATATCTGTTCAAAATGTTTTAGGAAAAAGATATTACGTGATGTTGGAAAAAAGAAGACTTCCAGTATATAAATATTTTTTTAGGAGTTTGTAGTTGGCCACACTCTACGAATTTAGAGGAAATACACTTATGCTGTTGGAGTCATATTTTTGACAAAGATATTTCAACAGTTAAAATGTGTGACAAGAGAAAGAACTGCTTATTTTTCAAATTGAAGGGAGGTTGTTTGTTGAGCTTCGCAGGGTTCTATTTTTACTACATGTTAATGATTTACTTATAAACATTATCAGACCACTTTATCATTTCCAGATGACACAACAGAATTAATTAAGAGTCAAACTAAAGTGATGACAAAATAATGCTTATAAAATATACTCAGTGAAATATCTTATTGGTTTGTAAAAGATTGTCTTTTCATGTTCAATTGCTCCAAAACTAACATTTTATCTTTCAACTCTAATAATAAGATATGCAAAATTGATGACGAAATTCTCATGCCAAATGAAGGACTTTATATATACTCCCACACTGTGAACCTTTTTGGGTTTACTTTACAGTTTAAAATGCAATTAACAGACTCTGCCATGCAAAAATCTGAGTAAATCTTTCTACTAGTGATGCACGATTGTGAGATGTTGAAACAATAAAAAATTCCTTCTCAGGAGGTTCCACTTATAGATTGTTTAGATTGCTTAGCATAAGGTTGGTATAATCTAAATGTTTCTCTCGATTGTTGTATTCGTTAGGCAAATCGTCATCACTGTGCACGCTCAACTGTGATTTAATAATTTGATATAATATTTTAAGATGTACAATGTTGTCTACCTTGTACGTACTTATATTTGATTTAAATTTACTTTTTTTATTATTATATAATAAAATTATACACACAATTTTGGTTTTGATATTATTGGTTACCAATGTTGCGTGATGAGTATGAGTGATAGTTACAACAAGATATACATAACAAGAATAGATTGAATTTGTGAGAAATATTAATGTAGTATCCTATTGTAAATCCTCCTAATTTCAGTAAAATAATATTTATTGTTCATAAACAAGAAGTCATTAAAACACTTTTTTGTCAAAACATTTTGTAGATAACGGGAACATCACTGTAAAATGTTGTAATTCTTTTTAATATATCTCAATGCAAAATTCCACTAACATCTTGTCAGAAAACCTATAGATTTAAAATCCCGGTAAACATTTTCTTGAGGACGTTTACCCCAAAACTTCTCATCAGGAAATCTCTCGCATCATCATCTCTGTAAAACATTTCGTCAAGGACATTTTGCTTCAAACCTCTTGTCAGGAGACCTCTCACTTCAAAATCTTGGTAAAATATTTTGTTATTAACATCGCAGTACAAAACCTCTCGCTTAAAACATCTCAGTAAAACATCTCGTTAAGAACATTTTGCTAAGAAACAAATAATCTAAGGAACAATCAAGGTTCCAACAATCGAAACTTTTTGATTGTAACATCTCACAATCGTACATCACTACTTTATACGCTATTAGAATGCTAGGAAACATATCAGATTTAAACCTAAGTGTTCTAGTTTATCAAAATTATTTTTTATAAATCGTAATACATAGTATCACCCTTTAGGGAAGTACATCACTAATCAATAAGCTATTCATATTCCATAAACTAGCCATTCAAGCCATATTTAAACTAAAAATCATGAAGTCGCACTACTGCCTCTAACGTGACCTAACGACTACTTATGTAGCCGGGACCAACGGCTAAACGTGCCTTCCGAAGCACGGTGGCAGTCTGAGAAATTAAATTGAATTAAATTTATGAAAAACAATATTTCAAAACTTTTATTATTAACTGTACCGACACTTTAAATTATTAAAATTTTCAAGTTTTCTCAAGAAGAATCCAACATATTTTTCAAACAATAAATAGTCTTGGGACACTGGGTACAAGAAACATAGACACCCTGCCAGTACTCTATGAACATAGCACTTACTGTTGGAAAAAAGAACCATTTATAAGGCAATACAATAAAACTCTACAATGATCTAACACAAGTTATAAACAAATAAAGAGAAAATAGAATTTTTTGAAAGAAAAAACTGAAAATGTACTTAACAGAAATATATCCTACACACAAAGAAATATATATATATATATATATATATATATATATATATATATTTATATATCATCACAGTTGATGATTTTTTTAATGACCACAACTGTCTTGAGTTAGGGTTTCTGTATATCTTATTATTTCCTTTTATATAGGCTTACTTATATTTATATGAACAATTTATGATACACTCTAGTACACATGAGCTATGATCAACTTTGTAATGTTCATATGGTGAATAGAGAGTTTGATGCTATTCTCTTCAAAAGCCAAAATACTCTCAACATCTCATTGAAAAGATGCCCAGAGACCGATATTAAAAACATTGAAAATTCAATGGAAACTGATCCTGAAGTCTCACAGAACATACTTTTCCTTAAACCATGTGCTTATCATGATAGTATCAAAAATATTCTGGCCTCTCCATGACAGTACCCAAAAACAATTTCTGACATTTTTTACCAAGATTGTAGTACTTCAACACTAACCTTCCCTGGACATATATCTTTTACTTTTATTTATTGGTAATGTAATAGGGCATAATATTAGTTTATTTTTATTTACCAAAAAGGATTTTTATTAAATGTAAAAAATGTTTTAAGTAAAAAAAGAAAAAAAATTTTCAAAGTAGAGGCTATATTTTTATTGAAATATTCTTTGAAACCATCTAAATTATATATTTTCCTAAACTTAAAAGTATTGTTTACATAGGATATAAAAACTTGGCATTTATATTAACAAATGTATTTTAGAAAAATAAAATAAAAATGCCTGCGCCTCACGAAACGGCATTTTTCGGCTGTAACTATCAGCTGAAAAATCAAACCAATGCTACTCGTAACATCTCAACAGGTTGGCCAACCGAGCAAAAAAATATTTAAACATGTTTTCTAAAGGACATAGCAAGACCATTAATTGGGAAAAGTTTTAATTAGGTGGAGAAATACTGTGTACTCAAGAAGAAATTATGGATAAGCATCTTAGACTGGACAGATTCAATATTGATGACTCAGAAAGTGAAAATGCAGAAGATACTTGGCTGCACTAGTATCAGATTTTTTCAAACTTCTAGGAGGAATGTAATTCCAAAACTTTGGATGACAAGGAAAAATTACGTGTTCTTGTCAAACATATTAGTCCATCTGTCTAAAAACATATTTCTGGAACTACCTCGTTTCATGAAGCAACTCTTACTCTTAAAGATGTACGCCCTAAAAATGAAATTTATTCAAGACACATTCTTGCGACATGATGTCAGAAATCGCGAGAATCAGTTGACCAGTACCTGTAAGCCCTAAAAAAATTTAAGTAAGCTGTTTCACAAGTATTGGCTGAACAAAACAAAAATGACTGCATTCGTGATGATCATCAGGGTATTACTTTCTCCAGAAATAAGGAAAAGACTGTTATAAATTATTGTCTTAAGGGAGGCTTTTGAAAAAGCTAGGGCTTTGGAGCTAGCTCAATCTCAATCTGAATCTTACAGAAATCAGCAATTTTATTTAAATTGTGTACAGTCCAAAATTCTGACCAAGTGTTGATGAAATGTAGTGAACAAACTAGTAGTCAAGTTGAGGAAACTGTATTGTCATTCACATCCTGGAAATATTACTTTTGTGGTTCTGTTAAAAACATGTTCAAAGTGAATGTCCAGCATCTAGTTCTTTTTGTTATAGTTCTGGCAATAAGGGAAATTTCATAAAAGTTTGCAGATCTGGTAATAAATCATTAACTTCTTGGAACTCTTACTCTCAAACTAGATCCAAAAATTTGAATTCAACTTGTGCAGCATCTCCTAAGTCTTTATCTAAATGAACTAGAGTTGTCGATATTAATAGAATTAAAAATGATTCGCTAGTTGACACTGGCAGTTCAGAAACATTTTTCAGCAAGTCTCTTGTGAACAGAAGAGGCATTGAAGTTTATCCAAAGTTTTACAAAAGTAAATGTTGTAATGGCCTCGACTTCTTATCAACCAGTCACTACAGGGTTTTGTCTGGTCGATATGAAAATCCAGGGTCATATATACAAATCAATCAAAATACTCATTTTAGATGGACTCTATGCTGATTTCATTCTAGGACATGACATATTCAAAGAGCATTCTAGTGTTGAAGTGACTTTTGGAGGTAGCAAACCTCCTTTGAAAGTACATACTTTCAAAGCCCACATCAGCTTTGATCAGCTAACATTTCACCAGTTCGTTTGTTTTCAAATTATACTTCAGATTGCAGACCTAAAGGTTGTAATATCTTGACTGAACAAAGGCATAATTGAGCCGAAGGCTGGCGTGTGTAGTACCTGTGTGTAGCCTGCCACTAGTGCCGTCGCTGTGGGTGGACGTGTTCCTCTGCAGTGAGTTTTTTAGTAAAGACTATTTCAATGTTTTTTTGTTTTGATGGACGTAAATGAACAGCCCGCAGCTCTGAAGTCTTGTTTCTTGTTAGGGAAGAGTGCTACAGATACCATTGTTATGTTGAAAACTATTTACAAAGATTAAGCTTTGGGTAAAACTCAAGTACAAGTTGTTTTAACGTTTTAAAAATGGCGACGTGTCCATTGACAAACTCCGGGAAGGATGTCTGTCGACTGCCAAAACTGACAAAAATGTTGAGAAGATTTGTGAGCTTGTGCATGAAGACTGATGACGGACCATTGACAAGTTATCAGAGATATCTGGAATTAGTTGGAGCTTTGTCCAGCGAATTTTGAGTAATAATTTGAAAATTACAAGAGTGGTTGCCAAATTTGTGCTGTAGAGTTTTGACTGACCATCAAAAGGAACGTCGAGTGAAATCTTGTCGAGAAGAAGAACGTAAGAACACCTGAAAATTGATCCATATTTTTTTTAAGATCATTAATGGTGACAAATCGTGGTGTTATGGTTATGACCCTGGAACCAAGCAACAGTCCAGCTAATGGAAAACGTCATCGTTCTGCCGGCCAAAAACATTTTTGTCAGTTTTGGCATTCGACAGACGTCCTTCACGGGGTTTGTCAACAATTGACATGTTGCCATTTTTAAAATGTGAAAACAACTCGTAATTCAGTTTTACCCAAAGCTTCATCTTTGTAAGCAGTTTTCAACATAACAATGGTATCTGCAGCACTACAAGAAACAAAACTTCAGAGCTGCAAGCTGTACATTTATGTCCACAAAAACAAAAAAACGTTGAAATGGCGAAACAGTGTTTACTAAAAAACTCACTGCAGACGTACATGTCCACCCACGGTGACGGCACTGAACTCCAGATAAGCTGCGCTACAAATACGTAGCGGCAGAAATACGTACTACACACTCCACGCATTCGGCAGCGTAATTTTGGTAACTTTTGGGTACCCCCTCGTCATCATATACCTATTGAACAGAACGTCAGAACGACCTTATACTGCTTTTGAAGGCTGTGGGTGTCTTTATCAATTCTGTCGCATTCCTTCTGGGGTTACAAATGGTGTATCCTGTTTTCAACGAAATAATAGAAGAGGAACTCAAGTACAAGTTGTTTTCACGTTTTAAAAATGGCGTCGTGTCCATTGACAAACAACGGGAAGGATGTCTGTCGACTGCCGAAACTGACAAAAATGTTGAGAAGATTTGTGAGCTTGTGCATGAAGACTGACGACGGACCATTGACAAGTTATCAGAGATATCTGGAATTAGTTGGAGCCTTGTCCAGCGAATTTTGAGTAATGATTTGAAAATTACAAGAGTGGTTGCTAAATTTGTGCTGTAGAGTTTTGACTGACCATCAAAAGGAACGTCGAGTGAAATCTTGTCGAGCAATGGAAGAACACCTGAAAATTGAACTATATTTTTTTTAAGATCATTAATGGTGACAAATCGTGGTGTTATGGTTATGACCCTGGGACCAAGCAACAGTCCAGCCAATGGAAAACGTCATTGTTCTGCCGGCCAAAAACATTTTTGTCAGTTTTGGCAGTCGACAGACGTCCTTCACGGGGTTTGTCAACAATTGACATGTTGCCATTTTTAAAATGTGAAAACAACTCGTAATTCAGTTTTACCCAAAGCTTCATCTTTGTAAGCAGTTTTCAACATAACAATGGTATCTGCAGCACTACAAGAAACAAAACTTCAGAGCTGCGAGCTGTACATTTACGTCCACAAAAACAAAAAAACGTCGAAATGGCGAAACAGTGTTTACTAAAAAACTCACTGCAGACATACATGTCCACCCACGGTGACGGCACTGAACTCCAGATGAGCTGCGCTACATATACGTAGCGGCAGACATACGTACTACACACTCCACGCATTCGGCAGCGTAATTTTGGTTACTTTTGGGTACCCCCTCGTCATCATATACCTATTGAACAGTCAGAACGACCTTATACTGCTTTTGAAGGCTGTGGGTGTCTTTATCAATTCTGTCGCATTCCTTCCGGGGTTACAAATGGTGTATCCTGTTTTCAACGACATAATAGAAGAGGAAGGACTGAACTGCACTGTAGCATATATGGATGATGTAACAATTGGAGGGAAAGACGAAGTTGAGCATGATATAAATTTGGAAAGGATTTTCAGTACAAAAAAAAGTCAATTTGACAATAAACATGGATAAATGCAAGTTTCCACAGAATGAGATAAAACTACTGGGTTATGTAATTAAGTATAATGAAATTTGAACAGATCCAGATTGTATTCAACCTCTTTTAAAATTCCCTTTACCCCATGATGTTCCTTCTCTGTGACAAACATTAGGCATGTTTGCACACTACTCTGATTTAACTAAGAATTTTTTGGAAAAGATACAGTCCCTTTCATCCACCAAATGCATCCCATTATCCGACGAAGCGAAGAAGTCTTTTCAGATGTTGAAAAATGACATTGCGTTAGCAACCAAAGCACCAATCCAAGATGATGTACCATTCACGGTGGAGACTGACGCTTCTGAGTACGCAATCGGTTCACCTCTTTCCCAATTAGGAGGGCCAGTAGCATTTTTTTCTAAGACACTATCAAAGTCTAAGAAGAATCACTCCTCAGTTGAAAAGGAAGCCCAAGCAATTGTTGAATCAGTCAGAAAGTGTCAGACACTACCTCATTGCCCGGCCATTTCAACTGATCATCGATCAAAGATCAGTTTCATTCATGTCCGACGATAAAAGGTTCGGTAAAGTGAAAAATGAAAAGATACAAAGTTGGCGATTGTTGTTATCATGTTTTAAGTATGACATTAAAATAGTTCAAGGTTGATACAAACATGAACATAAACAAAGAAAGACTGACAGATGGTAACAATAACAAAGTAACATAAGATAATTAAATATTATAACACCGATCACGTGATAGACTCGTGGTCTGGCATTCAGTCCGCGCTTGGCTTCTCGAGTCCAGCTCGTGTGTCTACCCCAATAATGATTTAACCTTAGGGCTAAGCCCCACTGGCCTGTGAAGTTTGTATATGTTAAGCTTATGAGGAAAATACGTGATGTATTTTGATCATGTGAATGAATACCATACATCAATAATATTTTATTTACAGCTGATTTGTTGTTGTTTTATTTTCACCTGTCGACAGCTAACTGTTATATCTTAGTCTTAAATTATGTCTTAGTCATATGACTAAGAAATATTTATACTGTCATATGACATTTTTTATGTTTGTTGTTTTTGTTCTGTTATGTATCGTGTTGTTCAAAATCAACTGAAGAAGGACCTGTTAGGTGGTACAGGGTTCGCTGGGTCAGCTAGTAAACAATAAAGCAGAATAACTCCACACTCCAGAAGAATTCTTAGAGATTACAATAAGCTTTTTCAACTAGTATTTTTTCCACATCTCAAGAAAAACTTGTTTTGTTAAGAGTTTTGTAAATTATTTGGGATTTTGTTGTTTTGTGAACTATATATAAAAAGTGGATTTGATCCATATTGTTTTAAATTATGGTAGTGATATTGAAAAATATCTGATATCTGATCTGTTATAAGAGCGGTTTGATGGATAATGGACTTTGTAGAACTGAGTTTATTATTTCAGGAAAGCAATATGCTCAGACCATCTCAGCCTACAAGACAAATACACACCCAAAACTACCTACTTCAGTAAGCCTAACAACTTCAGTAGCTGGGTTTTTAGCTAGATTTTTAATATATGGAGACCCAAGACCCCCAGATGATCGAATGGAGTCAGATCAGTCCTTTTATAAAAGAAGGTATTCAATTTTGAATGGTAATAGTAATAATTAATGAATACTCATTCAAGTGGCCTTAATGGGAGTACAGTATTCACTTCACTTCTGATGGCTAAAATGTCGGTTGACATGAACTCACAGGACAGCACAGGGCCTCAAAAAATAGGTTTAACCTTTTGTTTGAGGCCCTGTGCTGTCCTGTGGGTTCATGTCAACCCAACCATAGGTTGACCTATGGTAATTAACCTATGGTTAATTAATTGTAACAGGCTTAAAATATTATTATTTAAAATATTAAAAATTCATTTAGGTTATTTATCGGAATATTTCTAAGAAATATTACTATTAGTATTAGTTAGAGAAGAAAGAACAATGTACCTGTACATGGCCTGTTATAAAAATCTTCTATTTCTTTTCTTTCCAAATGTACAAGGTTCTTCCTGTAACAATAGTAAGTGTATGCAATTTTGAAATAAAAATAAGACAAAATTTGAAATGAATAATAAATTTTTACTTTCTCATAGATGGTTTAAAAAAAGTCATATTGTTAAGAAATTTTATATTCACTTTAGGGTAAATCCATAAAAAACTTTTCTTTTTGCCTACATGATCACACTGCTTAACACGAAAGAAGAGAAATATATATAAATATAAATAAAAAATATAAATATAAGAAAAATATATAAAATAATATCACATTATGTCCTGGGGCATAGCATCTAACCTCGTCCAAACCAAAATGATTTACTCATTGGCTCTTGTATTCTGGATGAAGTCCTCCACTCTAGGTCCGTACGGTGATAGAATTAACACCTGCCTCTTCAGGAGGAATTCATCGTCAAGATGCAGCAGTTCATGAGGTCTTTCTTTTGATCTGACTGGTATTAAACATCTGATAACAACTATTACTGTTGTGCAAAAATCATAGTGCTTTACAAACATTTAATTCTTATTAAATTGCACTATGAGGGAAATAGAAATACTGAGGGTGATTATGAGGCGATTATTAGACTACAACAAAAATTTGATATGAATAATAATTTCTTATACCAACCTGACGAGGAAGCTAGAAAACTACCATCGGAGTTGAACTCAGCTAAGCTTGTGATAAGTTTGCTTGTGTCTGTGAGCTCATAGCACAATTTCGCTGAGGAGGCTGAATAAACATCTACACTGCGTACGTCATCGAGCGGGCTGTTTAACTGGAAATTGATTCATGAGGTTATTTCATGAGAAACTCAGCACAGCATGCTTTACTGCTGTATCAATAAGATGATCTAGTTGAAGATACACAAAGTAAATGAAGAATAATTCAAGTATATCATTATTAGCCCATTCACTGTAGCAGACACCACAGATGGGAAACAAACGGTAAAAAAAAACTGCTACAGATGTGTTTGGTCTTCAGGCTATCCTTGGCCTTCGTGTCCCTTGCCACCTTGAATCCCGTTTCTACTGTTGTAGCTTGATTGAATGCCTGCTAAGTAAGTATTGTGACATCAAACAGTGAAGACTGTCGTCAGAGATTAACTGACACTGAAGATGTTGAGTTCAATCAAGAGGTTATTTTGGTATCTTGAATACTTGAATTCAACTTGAATCTACCTTGTACATCTTGCTGTTCAACTCTCACATTGAATGGTTAATTCTTCTTGAACAGTGGAATATCCTACTTCCAATCCAATGTCGATTTTTTCCTTGTGCCAGGCCAATACCCAAACAAGAGAGAATCTCAATGGTTTTTTTGGAGACTCTAATCTTTTGTAACTCAATACTCACCCTTCGATTGAAAACCTACCAGCTATTATTTACAAGTTTTCTAACATAATTTTTGTAGAGACTGGAACTCTAATTGATTTTTTAAAATCATAAACAGAATTGCTTACCTTTGGATCAGGGTAGCGGCCAACAACAAAGAGATCAGATCTAGGATGCCAGCTTGCCTTCAAAAAGAAAATAATATTAAATGTCATGTTTTAACAAATTTCTTAAAGGAAATATAGATATAAGATTAATATTATTGTAAAAAATCTTGACAAAATTTATTATTATTATTTATTTGTTATACTGTGTTAACACTACTTATGCATCGTTTTTACCAAAATAAAAATTCCCTGAATTTACCAGGTTTCCCATACCAGTAGCCAGTATTAGAAAATTATCGGCATTAAGCACAACACTGGTTTTCATGATTTTAATTTAACATCCCTGATGGAACTGGTAAGAAAGTTTTTGATAAAAATAGTACTAAACAGAAAATGATCCAAGTGATCACATCACATAAATGTTTGTGCAAAGTTTCAACTCCGTACGTTTAACCATTATTCAGAAAAAAAATCATAAGTGAAAAAAACAAAATGGAGGCTGTGGGAGTAACTAAGGACTTCCGGACAGTTTCAATATGATATTTAGATATGTTTCTTACCCAGGAACAATGCCCTAGAGTATTGGTAGGGAATTCTGAAACATCCTGTATTTGTCTCCTTTACTATAATTTGCCATGCTAC